>CATORF010000263.1:0-743832 GCA_951804975.1 Anthophora plumipes
GAACTGTGGAGTGGAGAAAACACCAGATAACGTGTTTCTCGCATTAACTAGCTCGAAATGAGCGATCTCTTTGATTCTGCATACTTCTGACAGAAGACTCCCCAAGATTATCGCTGAAAATGCATATCTCAGCAGGAAAAACCACGAAAATCAAGATATCGCCGGTTCTGCATATCAAACGCACTGTGGGGTGGGGAAAACACCAGATAAGGTTTTTCTCGCATTAACTAGCTCGAAAAGTGCGATCTCGACGATTCAGCATACTTCGGACAGAAGTGTCTCCAAGTTTATCGCAGAAAATGCATATCTCAGCTTGAAACCCCTCGAAAACCAAGATATCACCTGTTCTGCATATCCAACGAATTGTGGTGTGGTGAAAACCCCAGAAAACGTGTTTCTCGCATTAAATAGCTCGAAAAGAGCGACCTCGATGATTCTGCACACTTCGGACAGAAGTCTCACCACGATTATCGCAGACAATGCATATCTCAGCTTGAAACCCCACGAAAACCAAGATGTCGCCGGTTCTGCATATCATACGCACTGTGGATTGCTGAAAACACCAGATATCGTGTTTCTCGCATTAAATAGCTCGAAAAGTGCGATCTCGATGATTCTGCATACTTCGGACAGAAGTCTCACCATGATTATCGTAAAAAATGCATATCTCAGCTTGAAACCCCACGAAAACCAAGATATCGCTGGTTCTGCATATCAAACGCACGGTGGACTGGTGAAAACACCAGATAACGTGTTTCTCGCATTAAATAGGTCGAAAAGAGCGATCTCGATGTTTCTGCATACTTCGGACAGAGGTCTCACCAAGATTATCTCAGAAAATGCATATCTCAGCTTGAAACCCCACGAAAACCCAGATATCGCCGGTTCTGCATATCAAACCAACTGTGGAGTGGTGAAAACACCAGACAACGTGTTTCTCGCATTAAATAGTTCGAAATGTGCGATCTCGATGATTCTGCATACTTCTAACAGAAGTCTCACCATGATTATCGCAGAAAATGCATATCTCTGCTAGAAACCCCACGAAAACCAAGATATCTCCTGTTCTGCATATACAACGAACTGTGGAGTGGTGAAAACACCAGATAACGTGTTTCTCGCATTAAATAGGTCGAAAAGAGCGATCTCGATGTTTCTGCATACTTCGGACAGAGGTCTCACCAAGATTATCTCAGAAAATGCATATCTCAGCTTGAAACCCCACGAAAACCCAGATATCGCCGGTTCTGCATATCCAACGAACTGTGCAGTGGTGAAAACCCCAGAAAACGTGTTTCTCGCATAAAATAGCTCGAAATGTACGATCTCGAAGATTCTGCATACTTCTAACAGAAGTCTCAACATGATTATCGCAGATAATGCATATCTCTGCTAGAAACCCCACGAAAACCAAGATATCTCCTGTTCTGCATATACAACGAACTGTGGAGTGGTGAAAACACCAGATAACGTGTTTCTCGCATTAACTAGCTCGAAATGAGCGATCTCTTTGATTCTGCATACTTCTGACAGAAGACTCCCCAAGATTATCGCTGAAAATGCATATCTCAGCAGGAAAAACCACGAAAATCAAGATATCGCCGGTTCTGCATATCAAACGCACTGTGGGGTGGGGAAAACACCAGATAAGGTTTTTCTCGCATTAACTAGCTCGAAAAGTGCGATCTCGACGATTCAGCATACTTCGGACAGAAGTGTCTCCAAGTTTATCGCAGAAAATGCATATCTCAGCTTGAAACCCCTCGAAAACCAAGATATCACCTGTTCTGCATATCCAACGAATTGTGGTGTGGCGAAAACCCCAGAAAACGTGTTTCTCGCATTAAATAGCTCGAAAAGAGCGATCTCGATGATTCTGCACACTTCGGACAGAAGTCTCACCAAGATTATCGCAGACAATGCATATCTCAGCTTGAAACCCCACGAAAACCAAGATATCGCCGGTTCTGCATATCAAACGCACTGTGGAGTGGTGAAAAAACCAGATAAGGTTTTTCTCGCATTAACTAGCTCGAAAGGTGCTATCTCGATGATTCAGCATACTTCTGACAGAAGTCTCGCCATGATTATCGTAAAAAATGCATATCTCGGCTTGAAACCCCACGAAAACCAAGATATCGCTGGTTCTGCATATGAAACGCTCGTTGGAGTGGTGAAAACACCAGATAACGTGTTTCTCGCATTAAATAGGTCGAAAAGAGCGATCTCGATGTTTCTGCATACTTCGGACAGAAGTCTCACCAAGATTATCGCAGACAAAGCATATCTCAGCTTGAAACCCCACGAAAACCCAGATATCGCCGGTTCTGCATATCAAACGCACTGTGGGGTGGGGAAAACACCAGATAAGGTTTTTCTCGCATTAACTAGCTCGAAAAGTGCGATCTCGACGATTCAGCATACTTCGGACAGAAGTGTCTCCAAGTTTATCGCAGAAAATGCATATCTCAGCTTGAAACCCCTCGAAAACCAAGATATCACCTGTTCTGCATATCGAACGAATTGTGGTGTGGTGAAAACCACAGAAAACGTGTTTCTCGCATTAAATAGCTCGAAAAGAGCGATCTCGATGATTCTGCACACTTCGGACAGAAGTCTCACCAAGATTATCGCAGACAATGCATATCTCAGCTTGAAACCCCACGAAAACCAAGATGTCGCCGGTTCTGCAAATCAAACGCACTGTGGAGTGGTGAAAACACCAGATAAGGTTTTTCTCGCATTAACTAGCTCGAAAGGTGCTATCTCGATGATTCAGCATACTTCTGACAGAAGTCTCACCATGATTATCGTAAAAAATGCATATCTCGGCTTGAAACCCCACGAAAACCAAGATATCGCTGGTTCTGCATATCAAACGCACGTTGGAGTGGTGAAAACACCAGATAACGTGTTTCTCGCATTAAATAGGTCGAAAAGAGCGATCTCGATGTTTCTGCATACTTCGGACAGAAGTCTCACCAAGATTATCGCAGACAATGCATATCTCAGCTTGAAACCCCACGAAAACCCAGATATCGCCGGTTCTGCATATCAAACGCACTGTGGGGTGGGGAAAACACCAGATAAGGTTTTTCTCGCATTAACTAGCTCGAAAGGTGCTATCTCGATGATTCAGCATACTTCGGACAGAAGTCTCTCCAAGTTTATCGCAGAAAATGCATATCTCTGCTTGAAACCCCTTGAATACCAAGATATCACCTGTTCTGCATATCCAACGAACTGTGGTGTGGTGAAAACCCCAGAAAACGTGTTTCTCGCATTACATAGCTCGAAAAGAGCGATCTCGATGATTCTGCACACTTCGGACAGAAGTCTCACCAAGATTATCGCAGAGAATGCATATCTCAGCTTGAAACCCCACGAAAACCAAGATATCGCCGGTTCTGCATATCATACGCACTGTGGAGTGCTGAAAACACCAGATATCGTGTTTCTCGCATTAAATAGCTCGAAAAGTGCGATCTCGATGATTCTGCATACTTCGGACAGAAGTCTCACCATGATTATCGTAAAAAATGCATATCTCAGCTTGAAACCCCACGAAAACCAAGATATCGCTGGTTCTGCATATCCAACGAACTGTGGTGTGGTGAAAACCCCAGAAAACGTGTTTCTCGCATTAAATAGCTCGAAAAGAGCGATCTCGATGATTCTGCACACTTCGGACAGAAGTCTCACCAAGATTATCGCAGACAATGCATATCTCAGCTTGAAACCCCACGAAAACCAAGATATCGCCGGTTCTGCATATCGTACGCACTGTGGAGTGCTGAAAACACCAGATATCGTGTTTCTCGCATTAAATAGCTCGAAAAGAGAAACTCGATGATTCTGCATACTTCGGACAGAAGTCTCACCATGATTATCGTCAAAAATGCATATCTCATCTTGAAACCCCACGAAAACCAAGATATCGCTGGTTCTGCATATCAAACGCACTGTGGAGTGGTGAAAACACCAGATAACGTGTTTCTCGCATTAAATAGGTCGAAAAGAGCGATCTCGATGTTTCTGCATACTTCGGACAGAAGTCTCACCAAGATTATCGCAGACAATGCATATCTCAGCTTGAAACCCCACGAAAACCAAGATATCGCCGGTTCTGCATATCATACGCACTGTGGATTGCTGAAAACACCAGATATCGTGTTTCTCGCATTAAATAGCTCGAAAAGTGCGATCTCGATGATTCTGCATACTTCGGACAGAAGTCTCACCATGATTATCGTAAAAAATGCATATCTCAGCTTGAAACCCCACGAAAACCAAGATATCGCTGGTTCTGCATATCAAACGCACTGTGGACTGGTGAAAACACCAGATAACGTGTTTCTCGCATTAAATAGGTCGAAAAGAGCGATCTCGATGTTTCTGCATACTTCGGACAGAGGTCTCACCAAGATTATCTCAGAAAATGCATATCTCAGCTTGAAACCCCACGAAAACCCAGATATCGCCGGTTCTGCATATCAAACCAACTGTGGAGTGGTGAAAACACCAGACAACGTGTTTCTCGCATTAAATAGTTCGAAATGTGCGATCTCGATGATTCTGCATACTTCTGACAGAAGTCTCACCAAGATTATCGTAGAAAATGCATATCTCAGCTTGAAACCCGACGAAATCCAAGATATCGCCGGTTCTGCATATCAAACGCACTGTGGAATGTTGAAAACACCAGAAAACTTGTTTTTTCGCATTAAATAGCTTGAAAAGAGCGATCTAGATGATTCTGCATACTTCTGACTGAAGTCTCACCAAGATTATCGCAGAAAATCCATATCTCAGCTGGAAAACATCACGAAAATCAAGATGTCGCCGGTTCTGCATATCAAACGCACTGTGGAGTGGGGAAAACACCAGATAACGTGTTTCTCGCATTATGTAGCTCGAAAAGCGCGATCTCGATGATTCTGCATACTTCTAACAGAAGTCTCACGAAGATTATCGCAGAAAATGCATATCTCTGCTTGAAACCCGACGAAAACCAAGATATCTACTGTTCTGCATATCCAACGAACTGTGGAGTGGTGAAAACCCCAGAAAACGAGTTTCTCGCATTAAATAGCTCGAAAAGAGCGCTCTCGATGCTTCTGCATACTTCGGACAGATGTTTCACCAAGATTATCGTAGAAAATGCATATCTCAGCTTGAAACCGCACGAAAGCCAAGATATCGCTGGTTCTGCATATCAAACGCACTGTGGAGCGGTGAATACACCGGATAAGGTTTTTCTCGCATTAACTAGCCCGAAAAGAGCGATCTCGATGTTTCAGCATACTTCGGACAGAAGTCTCACCAAGATTATCGCAGAAAATGCATATCTCAGCTTGAAACCCCTCGAAAACCAAGATATCACCTGTTCTGCATATCCAACGAACTGTGGTGTGGTGAAAACCCCAGAAAACGTGTTTCTCGCATTAAATAGCTCGAAAAGAGCGATCTCGATGATTCTGCACACTTCGGACAGAAGTCTCACCAAGATTATCGCAGACAATGCATATCTCAGCTTGAAACCCCACGAAAACCAAGATATCGCCGGTTCTGCATATCATACGCACTGTGGAGTGCTGAAAACACCAGATATCGTGTTTCTCGCATTAAATAGCTCGAAAAGTGCGATCTCGATGATTCAGCATACTTCGGACAGAAGTCTCTCCAAGTTTATCGCAGAAGATGCATATCTCAGCTTGAAACCCCTCGAAAACCAAGATATCACCTGTTCTGCATATCCAACGAACTGTGGTGTGGTGAAAACCCCAGAAAACGTGTTTCTCGCATTAAATAGCTCGAAAAGAGCGATCTCGAAGATTCTGCACACTTCGGACAGAAGTCTCACCAAGATTATCGCAGACAATGCATATCTCAGCTTGAAACCCCACGAAAACCAAGATATCGCCGGTTCTGCATTTCATACGCACTGTGGAGTGCTGAAAACACCAGATATCGTGTTTCTCGCATTAAATAGCTCGAAAAGTGCGATCTCGATGATTCTGCATACTTCTGACAGAAGTCTCACCATGATTATCGTAAAAAATGCATATCTCAGCTTGAAACCCCACGAAAACCATGATATCGCTGGTTCTGCATATCAAACGCACTGTGGAGTGGTGAAAACACCAGATAACGTGTTTCTCGCATTAAATAGGTCGAAAAGAGCGATCTCGATGTTTCTGCATACTTCGGACAGAAGTCTCACCAAGATTATCGCAGACAATGCATATCTCAGCTTGAAACCCCACGAAAACCAAGATATCGCCGGTTCTGCATATCGTACGCACTGTGGAGTGCTGAAAACACCAGATATCGTGTTTCTCGCATTAAATAGCTCGAAAAGAGCGATCTCGATGATTCTGCACACTTCGGACAGAAGTCTCACCAAGATTATCGCAGACAATGCATATCTCAGCTTGAAACCCCACGAAAACCAAGATATCGCCGGTTCTCCATTTCATACGCACTGTGGAGTGCTGAAAACACCAGATATCGTGTTTCTCGCATTAAATAGCTCGAAAAGTGCGATCTCGATGATTCTGCATACTTCTGACAGAAGTCTCACCATGATTATCGTAAAAAATGCATATCTCAGCTTGAAACCCCACGAATACCAAGATATCGCTGGTTCTGCATATCGAACGCACTGTGGAGTGGTGAAAACACCAGATAACGTGTTTCTCGCATTAAATAGGTCGAAAAGAGCGATCTCGATGTTTCTGCATACTTCGGACAGAAGTCTCACCAAGATTATCGCAGACAATGCATATCTCAGCTTGAAACCCCACGAAAACCAAGATATCGCCGGTTCTGCATAACATACGCACTGTGGAGTGCTGAAAACACCAGATATCGTGTTTCTCGCATTAAATAGCTCGAAAAGTGCGATCTCGATGATTCAGCATACTTCGGACAGAAGTCTCTCCAAGTTTATCGCAGAAGATTCATATCTCAGCTTGAAACCCCTCGAAAACCAAGATATCACCTGTTCTGCATATCCAACGAACTGTGGTGTGGTGAAAACCCCAGAAAACGTGTTTCTCGCATTAAATAGCTCGAAAAGAGCGATCTCGATGATTCTGCACACTTCGGACAGAAGTCTCACCAAGATTATCGCAGACAATGCATATCTCAGCTTGAAACCCCACGAAAACCAAGATATCGCCGGTTCTGCATTTCATACGCACTGTGGAGTGCTGAAAACACCAGATAACGTGTTTCTCGCATTAAATAGGTCGAAAAGAGCGATCTCGATGTTTCTGCATACTTCGGACAGAAGTCTCACCAAGATTATCGCAGACAATGCATATCTCAGCTTGAAACCCCACGAAAACCCAGATATCGCCGGTTCTGCATATCAAACGCACTGTGGGGTGGGGAAAACACCAGATAAGGTTTTTCTCGCATTAACTAGCTCGAAAAGTGCGATCTCGACGATTCAGCATACTTCGGACAGAAGTGTCTCCAAGTTTATCGCAGAAAATGCATATCTCAGCTTGAAACCCCTCGAAAACCAAGATATCACCTGTTCTGCATATCAAACGCACTGTGGACTGGTGAAAACACCAGATAACGTGTTTCTCGCATTAAATAGGTCGAAAAGAGCGATCTCGATGTTTCTGCATACTTCGGACAGAGGTCTCACCAAGATTATCTCAGAAAATGCATATCTCAGCTTGAAACCCCACGAAAACCCAGATATCGCCGGTTCTGCATATCAAACCAACTGTGGAGTGGTGAAAACACCAGACAACGTGTTTCTCGCATTAAATAGTTCGAAATGTGCGATCTCGATGATTCTGCATACTTCTAACAGAAGTCTCACCATGATTATCGCAGAAAATGCATATCTCTGCTAGAAAACCCACGAAAACCAAGATATCTCCTGTTCTGCATATCCAACGAACTGTGCAGTGGTGAAAACCCCAGAAAACGTGTTTCTCGCATTAAATAGCTCGAAAAGAGCGACCTCGATGATTCTGCACACTTCGGACAGAAGTCTCACCACGATTATCGCAGACAATGCATATCTCAGCTTGAAACCCCACGAAAACCAAGATATCGCCGGTTCTGCATATCAAACGCACTGTGGAGTGGTGAAAAAACCAGATAAGGTTTTTCTCGCATTAACTAGCTCGAAAGGTGCTATCTCGATGATTCAGCATACTTCTAACAGAAGTCTCAACATGATTATCGCAGATAATGCATATCTCTGCTAGAAACCCCACGAAAACCAAGATATCTCCTGTTCTGCATATACAACGAACTGTGGAGTGGAGAAAACACCAGATAACGTGTTTCTCGCATTAACTAGCTCGAAATGAGCGATCTCTTTGATTCTGCATACTTCTGACAGAAGACTCCCCAAGATTATCGCTGAAAATGCATATCTCAGCAGGAAAAACCACGAAAATCAAGATATCGCCGGTTCTGCATATCAAACGCACTGTGGGGTGGGGAAAACACCAGATAAGGTTTTTCTCGCATTAACTAGCTCGAAAAGTGCGATCTCGACGATTCAGCATACTTCGGACAGAAGTGTCTCCAAGTTTATCGCAGAAAATGCATATCTCAGCTTGAAACCCCTCGAAAACCAAGATATCACCTGTTCTGCATATCCAACGAATTGTGGTGTGGTGAAAACCCCAGAAAACGTGTTTCTCGCATTAAATAGCTCGAAAAGAGCGACCTCGATGATTCTGCACACTTCGGACAGAAGTCTCACCACGATTATCGCAGACAATGCATATCTCAGCTTGAAACCCCACGAAAACCAAGATATCGCCGGTTCTGCATATCAAACGCACTGTGGAGTGGTGAAAAAACCAGATAAGGTTTTTCTCGCATTAACTAGCTCGAAAGGTGCTATCTCGATGATTCAGCATACTTCTGACAGAAGTCTCACCATGATTATCGTAAAAAATGCATATCTCGGCTTGAAACCCCACGAAAACCAAGATATCGCTGGTTCTGCATATCAAACGCACGTTGGAGTGGTGAAAACACCAGATAACGTGTTTCTCGCATTAAATAGGTCGAAAAGAGCGATCTCGATGTTTCTGCATACTTCGGACAGAAGTCTCACCAAGATTATCGCAGACAATGCATATCTCAGCTTGAAACCCCACGAAAACCCAGATATCGCCGGTTCTGCATATCAAACGCACTGTGGGGTGGGGAAAACACCAGATAAGGTTTTTCTCGCATTAACTAGATCGAAAGGTGCTATCTCGATGATTCAGCATACTTCGGACAGAAGTCTCTCCAAGTTTATCGCAGAAAATGCATATCTCTGCTTGAAACCCCTTGAATACCAAGATATCACCTGTTCTGCATATCCAACGAACTGTGGTGTGGTGAAAACCCCAGAAAACGTGTTTCTCGCATTACATAGCTCGAAAAGAGCGATCTCGATGATTCTGCACACTTCGGACAGAAGTCTCACCAAGATTATCGCAGAGAATGCATATCTCAGCTTGAAACCCCACGAAAACCAAGATATCGCCGGTTCTGCATATCATACGCACTGTGGAGTGCTGAAAACACCAGATATCGTGTTTCTCGCATTAAATAGCACGAAAAGTGCGATCTCGATGATTCTGCATACTTCGGACAGAAGTCTCACCATGATTATCGTAAAAAATGCATATCTCAGCTTGAAACCCCACGAAAACCAAGATATCGCTGGTTCTGCATATCCAACGAACTGTGGTGTGGTGAAAACCCCAGAAAACGTGTTTCTCGCATTAAATAGCTCGAAAAGAGCGATCTCGATGATTCTGCACACTTCGGACAGAAGTCTCACCAAGATTATCGCAGACAATGCATATCTCAGCTTGAAACCCCACGAAAACCAAGATATCGCCGGTTCTGCATATCGTACGCACTGTGGAGTGCTGAAAACACCAGATATCGTGTTTCTCGCATTAAATAGCTCGAAAAGAGAAACTCGATGATTCTGCATACTTCGGACAGAAGTCTCACCATGATTATAGATCAAAAATGCATATCTCATCTTGAAACCCCACGAAAACCAAGATATCGCTGGTTCTGCATATCAAACGCACTGTGGAGTGGTGAAAACACCAGATAACGTGTTTCTCGCATTAAATAGGTCGAAAAGAGCGATCTCGATGTTTCTGCATACTTCGGACAGAAGTCTCACCAAGATTATCGCAGACAATGCATATCTCAGCTTGAAACCCCACGAAAACCAAGATATCGCCGGTTCTGCATATCATACGCACTGTGGATTGCTGAAAACACCAGATATCGTGTTTCTCGCATTAAATAGCTCGAAAAGTGCGATCTCGATGATTCTGCATACTTCGGACAGAAGTCTCACCATGATTATCGTAAAAAATGCATATCTCAGCTTGAAACCCCACGAAAACCAAGATATCGCTGGTTCTGCATATCAAACGCACTGTGGACTGGTGAAAACACCAGATAACGTGTTTCTCGCATTAAATAGGTCGAAAAGAGCGATCTCGATGTTTCTGCATACTTCGGACAGAGGTCTCACCAAGATTATCTCAGAAAATGCATATCTCAGCTTGAAACCCCACGAAAACCCAGATATCGCCGGTTCTGCATATCAAGCCAACTGTGGAGTGGTGAAAACACCAGACAACGTGTTTCTCGCATTAAATAGTTCGAAATGTGCGATCTCGATGATTCTGCATACTTCTAACAGAAGTCTTACCATGATTATCGCAGAAAATGCATATCTCTGCTAGAAAACCCACGAAAACCAAGATATCTCCTGTTCTGCATATCCAACGAACTGTGCAGTGGTGAAAACCCCAGAAAACGTGTTTCTCGCATAAAATAGCTCGAAATGTACGATCTCGAAGATTCTGCATACTTCTAACAGAAGTCTCAACATGATTATCGCAGATAATGCATATCTCTGCTAGAAACCCCACGAAAACCAAGATATCTCCTGTTCTGCATATACAACGAACTGTGGAGTGGTGAAAACACCAGATAACGTGTTTCTCGCATTAACTAGCTCGAAATGAGCGATCTCGATGATTCTGCATACTTCTGACAGAAGACTCCCCAAGATTATCGCTGAAAATGCATATCTCAGCAGGAAAAACCACGAAAATCAAGATATCGCCGGTTCTGCATATCAAACGCGCTGTGGAGTGGTGAAAACACCAGATAACGTGTTTCTCGCATTAACTAGCTCGAAATGAGCGATCTCGAAGGTTCTGCATACTTCTGACCGAAGACTCACCAAGATTATCGTAGAAAATGCATATCTCAGCTTGATACCCTACGACAGCCAAGATGTCGCCGGTTCTGCATATCGTACGCACTGTGGAGTGCTGAAAACACCAGATATCGTGTTTCTCGCATTAAATAGCTCGAAAACTGCGATCTCGATGATTCTGCATACTTCGGACAGAAGTCTCACCATGATTATCGTAAAAAATGCATATCTCAGCTTGAAACCCCACGAAAACCAAGATATCGCTGGTTCTGCACATCAAACGCACTGTGGACTGGTGAAAACACCAGATAACGTGTTTCTCGCATTAAATAGCTCGAAAAGAGCGATCTCGATGATTCTGCACACTTCGGACAGAAGTCTCACCAAGATTATCGCAGACAATGCATATCTCAGCTTGAAACCCCACGAAAACCAAGATATCGCCGGTTCTCCATATCGTACGCACTGTGGAGTGCTGAAAACACCAGATATCGTGTTTCTCGCATTAAATAGCTCGAAAAGTGCGATCTCGATGATTCTGCATACTTCGGACAGAAGTCTCACCATGATTATCGTAAAAAATGCATATCTCAGCTTGAAACCCCACGAAAACCAAGATATCGCTGGTTCTGCACATCAAACGCACTGTGGACTGGTGAAAACACCAGATAACGTGTTTCTCGCAATAAATAGGTCGAAAAGAGCGATCTCGATGTTTCTGCATACTTCGGACAGAGGTCTCACCAAGATTATCTCAGAAAATGCATATCTCAGCTTGAAACCCCACGAAAACCCAGATATCGCCGGTTCTGCATATCAAACCAACTGTGGAGTGGTGAAAACACCAGACAACGTGTTTCTCGCATTAAATAGTTCGAAATGTGCGATCTCGATGATTCTGCATACTTCTAACAGAAGTCTCACCATGATTATCGCAGAAAATGCATATCTCTGCTAGAAAACCCACGAAAACCAAGATATCTCCTGTTCTGCATATCCAACGAACTGTGCAGTGGTGAAAACCCCAGAAAACGTGTTTCTCGCATTAAATAGCACGAAATGTACGATCTCGAAGATTCTGCATACTTCTAACAGAAGTCTCAACATGATTATCGCAGATAATGCATATCTCTGCTAGAAACCCCACGAAAACCAAGATATCTCCTGTTCTGCATATACAACGAACTGTGGAGTGGTGAAAACACCAGATAACGTGTTTCTCGCATTAACTAGCTCGAAATGAGCGATCTCTTTGATTCTGCATACTTCTGACAGAAGACTCCCCAAGATTATCGCTGAAAATGCATATCTCAGCAGGAAAAACCACGAAAATCAAGATATCGCCGGTTCTGCATATCAAACGCGCTGTGGAGTGGTGAAAACACCAGATAACGTGTTTCTCGCATTAACTAGCTCGAAATGAGCGATCTCGAAGATTCTGCTTACTTCTGACAGAAGACTCACCAAGATTACCGTAGAAAATGCATATCTCAGCTTGATACCCTACGACAGCCAAGATGTCGCCGGTCCTGCATATCAAACGCACGGTGTAGTGGTGAAAACACCAGATAACGTGTTTCTCGCATTAAATAGCTCGAAAAGAGCGATCTAGATGATTCAGCATACTTCGGACAGAAGTCTCACCAAGATTATCGAAAAAAATGCATATCTCAGCTGGAAACCCCACGAAAACTGAGATATCGCTGGTTCTGCATATCAAACGCACTGTGGAGTGCTGAAAACACCCGATAACGTTTTGTCGCATTAAATAGTTCGAATAGAGCGATCTCGATGATTAAGCATACTTCGGACAGAAGTCTCACCAAGATTATCGTAAAAAGTGCATATCTCAGCTTGAAACCCCACGAAAACCAAGATATCGACTGTTCTGCATATCCAACGAACTGTGGAGTGGGGAAAACCCCAGAAAACGTGTCTCTCGCGTTAAATAGCTCGAAAAGAGCGATCCCGATGATTCTGCATACTTCTGACAGAAGTCTCACCAAGATTATCGTAGAAAATGCATATCTCAGCTTGATACCCTACGACAGCCAAGATGTCGCCGGTTCTGCATATCAAACGCACTGTGGAGTGGTGAAAACACCAGATAACGTGTTTCTCGCATTAAATTGCTCGAAAAGAGCGATCTAGATGATTCAGCATACTTCGGACAGAAGTCTCACCAAGATTATCCTAGAAAATGCATATCTCAGCTTGAAACCCCACGAAAACCAAGATATCGACTGTTCTGCATATCCAACGAACTGTGGAGTGGGGAAAACCCCAGAAAACGTGTCTCTCGCGTTAAATAGCTCGAAAAGAGCGATCCCGATGATTCTGCATACTTCTGACAGAAGTCTCACCAAGATTATCGCAGACAATGCATATCTCAGCTTGAAACCCCACGAAAACCAAGATATCGCCGGTTCTGCATATCATACGCACTGTGGATTGCTGAAAACACCAGATATCGTGTTTCTCGCATTAAATAGCTCGAAAAGTGCGATCTCGATGATTCTGCATACTTCGGACAGAAGTCTCACCATGATTATCGTAAAAAATGCATATCTCAGCTTGAAACCCCACGAAAACCAAGATATCGCTGGTTCTGCATATCAAACGCACTGTGGACTGGTGAAAACACCAGATAACGTGTTTCTCGCATTAAATAGGTCGAAAAGAGCGATCTCGATGTTTCTGCATACTTCGGACAGAGGTCTCACCAAGATTATCTCAGAAAATGCATATCTCAGCTGGAAACCCCACGAAAACTGAGATATCGCTGGTTCTGCATATCAAACGCACTGTGGAGTGCTGAAAACACCAGATAACGTTTTGTCGCATTAAATAGTTCGAATAGAGCGATCTCGATGATTAAGCATACTTCGGACAGAAGTCTCACCAAGATTATCGTAAAAAGTGCATATCTCAGCTTGAAACCCCACGAAAACCAAGATATCTCCTGTTCTGCATATCCAACGAACTGTGCAGTGGTGAAAACCCCAGAAAACGTATTTCTCGTATAAAATAGCTCGAAAAGTACGATCTCGAAGATTCTGCATACTTCTAACAGAAGTCTCAACATGATTATCGCAGATAATGCATATCTCTGCTAGAAACCCCACGAAAACCAAGATTTCGCTGGTTCTGCATATCAAACGCACTGTGGAGTGGTGAAAACACCAGATAACGTGTTTGTCGCATTAAATAACTCGAAAAGTGCGATCTCGATGTTTCTACATACTTCGGACAGAGGTCTCACCAAGATTATCGCAGAAAATGCATATCTCATCTTGAAAACCGACGAAAGCCAAGATGTCGCCGGTTCTGCATATCAAACGCACTGTGGAGTGGTGAAAACAACCAAATAACGTGTTTCTCGCATCAAATAGCTCGAAACGAGCGATCTCGATGATTCTGCATACTTCTGACAGAACACTCACCAAGATTATCGCAGAAAATGCATATCTCAGCTGGAAACCCCACGAAAACCAAGATATCGTCGGTTCTGCATATCAGACGCACTGTGGAATGTTGAAAACACCAGAAAACGTGTTTCTCGTATTAACTAACACGAAAAGAGCGTTCTCGATGATTCTGCATACTTCTCATAGATGAATCAGCAAGATTATCTTAGAAAATGCATATTTCAGCTTGAAACCCCACGAAAAACAAGCTATCGGCGGCTCTACATATCAAACGCACTGTGGAGTGGTCAAAACACAAGAAAACTTGTTTTTTTGCAAAAAATAGCTCGAAAATAGCGATATCGATGGTTCTGCATACTTCGGACAGAAGTCTCACCAATATTATCGCAGAAAATGCATATCTCAGCTTGAACCCCGACGAAAACCAAGATGTCGCCGGTTCTGCATATCAAACGCACTGTGGAGTGGTGAAAACACCAGATAACGTGTTTCTCGCATTAAATAGCTCGAAAAGAGCGATATCGATGATTCTGCACACTTCGGACAGCAGTCTCACCAAGATTATCGCAGAAAATGCAGATCTCAGCTTGAAACCCCACGAAAACCAAGATATCGCCGGTTCTGCATATCATACGCACTGTGGAGTGGTGAAAACACCAGATAACGTGTTTCTCGCATTAAATAGGTCGAAACGAGCGATCTCGATGATTCAGCATACTTCGGACACAAGTCTCACCAAGATTATCCTAGAAAATGCATATCTCAGCTTGAAACCCCACGAAAACCAAGATATCGACTGTTCTGCATATCCAACGAACTGTGGAGTGGGGAAAACCCCAGAAAACGTGTCTCTCGCGTTAAATAGCTCGAAAAGAGCGATCCCGATGATTCTGCATACTTCTGACAGAAGTCTCACCAAGATTATCGCAGACAATGCATATCTCAGCTTGAAACCCCACGAAAACCAAGATATCGCCGGTTCTGCATATCATACGCACTGTGGATTGCTGAAAACACCAGATATCGTATTTCTCGCATTAAATAGCTCGAAAAGTGCGATCTCGATGATTCTGCATACTTCGGACAGAAGTCTCACCATGATTATCGTAAAAAATGCATATCTCAGCTTGAAACCCCACGAAAACCAAGATATCGCTGGTTATGCATATCAAACGCACTGTGGACTGGTGAAAACACCAGATAACGTGTTTCTCGCATTAAATAGGTCGAAAAGAGCGGTCTCGATGTTTCTGCATACTTCGGACAGAGGTCTCACCAAGATTATCTCAGAAAATGCATATCTCAGCTGGAAACCCCACGAAAACTGAGATATCGCTGGTTCTGCATATCAAACGCACTGTGGAGTGCTGAAAACACCAGATAACGTTTTGTCGCATTAAATAGTTCGAATAGAGCGATCTCGATGATTAAGCATACTTCGGACAGAAGTCTCACCAAGATTATCGTAAAAAGTGCATATCTCAGCTTGAAACCCCACGAAAACCAAGATATCTCCTGTTCTGCATATCCAACGAACTGTGCAGTGGTGAAAACCCCAGAAAACGTATTTCTCGTATAAAATAGCTCGAAAAGTACGATCTCGAAGATTCTGCATACTTCTAACAGAAGTCTCAACATGATTATCGCAGATAATGCATATCTCTGCTAGAAACCCCACGAAAACCAAGATTTCGCTGGTTCTGCATATCAAACGCACTGTGGAGTGGTGAAAACACCAGATAACGTGTTTGTCGCATTAAATAACTCGAAAAGTGCGATCTCGATGTTTCTACATACTTCGGACAGAGGTCTCACCAAGATTATCGCAGAAAATGCATATCTCATCTTGAAAACCGACGAAAGCCAAGATGTCGCCGGTTCTGCATATCAAACGCACTGTGGAGTGGTGAAAACAACCAAATAACGTGTTTCTCGCATCAAATAGCTCGAAACGAGCGATCTCGATGATTCTGCATACTTCTGACAGAACACTCACCAAGATTATCGCAGAAAATGCATATCTCAGCTGGAAACCCCACGAAAACCAAGATATCGCCGGTTCTGCATATCATACGCACTGTGGAGTGGTGAAAACACCAGATAACGTGTTTCTCGCATTAAATAGGTCGAAACGAGCGATCTCGATGATTAAGCATACTTCGGACAGAAGTCTCACCAAGATTATCGTAAAAAATGCATATCTCAGCTTGAAACCCCACGAAAACCCAGATATCGCTGGTTCTGCATATCCAACGCACTGTGGAGTGGTGAAAACACCAGATAACGTGTTTCTCGCATTAAATAGCTCGAAACGAGCGATCTCGATGATTCTGCATACTTCGGACAGAAGTCTCACCAAGATTATCGCAGAAAATGCATATCTCAGCTTGAAACCCCACGAAAACCAAGATATCGCCGGTTCTGCATATCAAACGCACTGTGGAGTGGTGAAAACTCCAGATAACATGTTTCTCGCATTAAATCGCTCGAAAAGAGCGATCTCGATGGTTCTGCACACTTCGGACAGAAGTCTCACCAAGATTATCGCAGATAATTCATATCTCAGCTTGAAACCCCACGAAAACCAAGATATCGCAGGTTCTGCATATCATGCGCACTGTGGAGTGTTGAAAACACCAGATAACGTGTTTCTCGCATTAAATAGGTCGAAACGAGCGATCTCGATGACTCTGCATACTTGGGACAGAAGTCTCACCAAGATTATCGCAGAAAATGCATATCTGAGCTTAAAACCCCACGAAAACCAAGATATCGCTGGTTCTGCATATCAAACGCACTGTGGCGTGCTGAAAACACCAGATAACGTGTTTTTTCGCATTAAATAGCTCGAAAAGAGCGATCTCGAAGACTCTGCATACTTCGGACAGAAGTCTCACCAAGATTATCACAGAAAATGCATATCTGAGCTTGAAACCCCACGAAAACCAAGATATCGCTGGTTCTGCATATCAAACGCACTGTGGCGTGCTGAAAACACCAGATAACGTGTTTCTCGCATTAAATAGGTCGAAAAGAGCGATCTCGATGATTAAGCATACTTCGGACAGAAGTCTCATCAAGATTATCGTAAAAAATGCATATCTCAGCTTGAAACCCGACGAAAACCAAACATCGCCGGTTCTGCATATCAAACCAACTGTGGAGTGGTGACAACACCAGACAACGTGTTTCTCGCATTAAATAGCTCGAATAGAGCGATCTCGATGATTAAGCATACTTCGGACAGAAGTCTCACCAAGATTATCGTAAAAAATGCATATCTCAGCTTGAAACCCCACGAAAACCAAGATATCTCCTGTTCTGCATATCCAACGAACTGTGGAGTGGTGAAAACCCCAGAATACGTGTTTCTCGCATTAAATAGCTCGAAAAATACGATCTCGATGACTCTGCATACTTCTGACTGAAGTCTCACCACTATTATCGCAGAAAATGCATATGTCAGCATGAACCCCGACGAAATCAAAGATGTCGCCGGTTCTGCATATCAAACGCATTGTGGAGTGGTGAGAACACCAGATAACGTGTTTCTCACATTAAGTAGCTCGAAACGAGCGATCTAGATGACTCTGCATACTTCTGACTGAAGTCTCACCAAGATTATCGCAGAAAATGCATATCTCAGCTTGAAACCCGAACCGAAACCAAGATATTTCCGGTTCTGCATGTCAAACGTACTGTGGAGTGGTGAATACACCAGATAACGTGTTTCTCCCATTAAATAACTCGAAAAGAGGGTTCTCGATGATTCTGCATACTTCTGACTGATGTCTCACCAAGATTATCGCAGAAAATGCATATCTCAGCTTGAACCCCGACGAAAACCAAGATGTCGCCGGTTCTGCATATCAAACGCACTGTGGAGTGGTGAAAACACCAGATAACGTGTTTCTCGCATTAAATAGCTCGAAAAGAGCGATCCCGATGATTCTGCATACTTCTGACAGAAGTCTCGCCAAGATTATCGTAGAAAATGCATATCTCAGCTTGATACCCGACGAAAGCCACGATGTCGCCGGGTCTGCATATCAAACGCACTGTGGAGTAGTGAAAACACCAGATAACGTGTTTCTCGCATTAAAGAGCTCGAAAAGAGGGATCTCGATGATTCTGCATACTACTGATAGAAGTCTCACCAAGATTATCGCAGAAAATGCATATCTCAACTGGAAACACCACGGAAATCAAGATATCGCCGGCTCTGCATATCAAACGCACTGTGGAATGTTAAAAACACCAGGAAACTTGTTTTTTTGCATTAAATAGCTCGACAAGGGCGATCTAGATGATTCTGCATACTTCTGACTGACGTCTCACCAAGATTATCGCAGAAAATGCATATCTCAGCTTGAATCCCACCGTAACCAAGATATCTGCGGTTCTGCATGTCAAACGCACTGTGGAGTGGCGAAAACACCAGAAAACGTGTATCTCGCATTAAGTAGCTCGAAACGGTCGATCTAGATGATTCTGCATACTTCTGACAGAAGTCTCACCAAGATTATCGTAGAAAATGCATATCCCAGCTTGAAACCCGACGAAAGCCAAGATGTCGCCGGTTCTGCATATCAAACGCACTGTGGAGTGGTGAAAACACCAGATAACGTGTTTCTCGCATTAAAGAGCTCGAAAAGAGGGATCTCGATGATTCTGCATACTACTGATAGAAGTCTCACCAAGATTATCGCAGAAAATGCATATCTCAGCTTGAAACCCCACGAAAACCAAGATATCGACTGTTCTGCATATCCAACGAACTGTGGAGTGGGGAAAACCCCAGAAAACGTGTCTCTCGCGTTAAATAGCTCGAAAAGAGCGATCCCGATGATTCTGCATACTTCTGACAGAAGTCTCACCAAGATTATCGTAGAAAATGCATATCTCAGCTTGATACCCGACGAAAGCCAAGATGTCGCCGGTTCTGCATATCAAACGCACTGTGGAGTGGTGAAAACACCAGATAACGTGTTTCTCGCATTAAATAGCCCGAAATGAGGGATCTCGATGATTCTGCATACTTCTGACAGAAGACTCACCCAGATTATCGCAGAAAATGCATATCTCAACTGGAAACACCACGGAAATCAAGATATCGCCGGCTCTGCATATCAAACGCACTGTGGAATGTTAAAAACACCAGGAAACTTGTTTTTTTGCATTAAATAGCTCGACAAGGGCGATCTAGATGATTCTGCATACTTCTGACTGACGTCTCACCAAGATTATCGCAGAAAATGCATATCTCAGCTTGAATCCCACCGTAACCAAGATATCTGCGGTTCTGCATGTCAAACGCACTGTGGAGTGGCGAAAACACCAGAAAACGTGTATCTCGCATTAAGTAGCTCGAAACGGTCGATCTAGATGATTCTGCATACTTCTGACAGAAGTCTCACCAAGATTATCGTAGAAAATGCATATCCCAGCTTGAAACCCGACGAAAGCCAAGATGTCGCCGGTTCTGCATATCAAACGTACTGTGGAGTGGTGAATACACCAGATAATGTGTTTCTCGCATTAAATAACTCGAAAAGAGGGTTCTCGATGATTCTGCATACTTCTGACAGGAGACTCACCAAGATTATCGCAGAAAATGCATGTCTCAACTGGAAACACCACGAAATTCAAGTTATCGCCGGTTCTGCATATTAAACGCACTGTGGAATGGTGAAACACCAGATAACGTGTTTCTCGCATCAAATAACTCGAAAAGAGGGTTCTCGATTATTCTGCATACTTCTGACAGAAGTCTCACCAAGATTATCGTAGAAAATGCATATCTCAGCTTGATACCCGACGAAAGCCACGATGTCGCCGGTTCTGCATATCAAACGCACTGTGGAGTGGTGAAAACACCAGAAAACGTGTTTCTAGCATTAGGTAGCTCGAAACGAGCGATCTAGATGATTCTGCATACTTCAGACAGAAGACTCACCAAGATTATCGCAGAAAATGCATATCGCAGCTGGAAACACCACGAAAATCAAGATATCGCCGGTTCTGCATATCGAACGCACTGTGGAGTGGTGAAAACACCAGATAACGTGTTTCTCGCATTAAATAGTCCGAAAAGAGGGATCTCGATGATTCTGCATACTTCTGACAGAAGACTCACCAAGATTATCGCAGAAAATGCATATCTCTACTGGAAACACCACGAAAATCGAGATATCGCCGGTTCTGAATATCAAACGCACTGTGGAATGTTGAAAACACCAGGAAACTTGTTTTTTTGCATTAAATAGCTCGACAAGAGCGATCTAGATGATTCTGCATACTTCTGACTGAAGTCTCACCAAGATAATCGCAGAAAATGCATATCTCAGCTTGAAACCCGACGAAATCCAAGATGTCGCCGGTTCTGCATATCAAACGCACTGTGGAGTGGTGAAAACACCAGATAACGTGTGTCTCGCATTAAACAGCTCGGAAAGAGCGTTCTCGATGATTCTGCTTACTTCTGACAGAAGAATCACCAGGATTATCGCAGAAAATGCATGTCTCAGTTTGAACCCCGACTAAAGCCAAGATGTCGCCGGTTCTGCATATCAAACGCACTGTGGAGTGGTGAAAACACCAGATAACGTGTTTCTCGCGTTAAATAGCTCGACAAGAGCGATCTAGATGATTCTGCATACTTCTGACTGAAGTCTCACCAAGATTATCGCAGAAAATGCATATCTCAGCTTGAATCCCGAACGTAACCAAGATATCTGCGGTTCTGCATGTCAAACGCACTGTGGAGTGGCGAAAACACCAGATAACGTGTTTCTCGCATTAAGTAGCTCGAAAGGAGCGATCTCGATGATTCTGCATACTTCTGACAGAAATCTCACCATGATAATCGCAGAAAATGCATATCTCAGCTTGAAACCCGACGAAATCCAAGATGTCGCCGGTTCTGCACATAAAACGTTCTGTGGAGTGGTGAAAACACCAGAAAACGTGTTTCTCGCATTAAGTAGCTCGAAACGAGCGATCTAGATGATTCTGCATACTTCTGACTGAACTCTCACCAATATTATCGCAAAAAATGCATATCTCACCTTGAAACCTCACGAAAATCAAGATTACGCCGGTTCTGCATATCAAACGCACTGTGGAGTGGTGAAAACAACCAGATAACGAGTTTCTCGCATTAAATAGCTCGAAAAGTGCGATCTCGATGATTCTGCATACTTCTGACAGAAGTCTCACCAAGATAATCGCAGAAAATGCATATCTCAGCTTGAAACCCGACGAAATCCAAGATGTCGCCGGTTCTGCACATAAAACGTTCTGTGGAGTGGTGAAAACACCAGAAAACGTGTTTCTCGCATTAAGTAGCTCGAAACGAGCGATCTAGATGATTCTGCATACTTCTGACCGAAGTCTCACCAATATTATCGCAAAAAATGCATATCTCAACTTGAAACCTCACGAAAATCAAGATGACGCCGGTTCTGCATATCAAACGCAATGTGGAGTGGTGAAAACAACCAGATAACGAGTTTCTCGCATTAAATAGCTCGAAAAGAGCGATCCCGATGATTCTGCATACTTCTGACAGAAGACTCACCAAGATTATCGCAGAAAATGCATATCTCAGCTGGAAACACCACGAAAATCAAGATATCGCCGGTTCCGCATATCAAAAGCACTGTGGAATGTTGAAAACACCGGGAAACTTGTTTTTTTGCATTAAATAGCTCGACAAGAGCGATCTAGATGATTCTGCATACTTCTGACTGAAGTCTCACCAAGATAATCGCAGAAAATGCATATCTCAGCTTGAAACCCGACGAAATGCAAGATGTCGCCGGTTCTGCATATCAAACGCACTGTGGAGTGGTGAAAACACCAGATAACGTGTTTCTCGCATTAAACAGCTCGAAAAGAGCGTTTTCGATGATTCTGCATACTTCTGACAGAAGAATCACCAGGATTATCGCAGAAAATGCATGTCTCAGTTTGAACCCCGACTAAAGCCAAGATGTCGCCGGTTCTGCATATCAAACGCACTGTGGAGTGGTGAAAACACCAGATAACGTGTTTCTCGCGTTAAATAGCTCGGCAAGAGCGATCTAGATGATTCTGCATTCTTCTGACTGAAGTCTCACCAAGATAATCGCAGAAAATGCATATCTCAGCTTGAAACCCGACGAAATCCAAGATGTCGCCGGTTCTGCACATAATACGTTCTGTGGAGTGGTGAAAACACCAGAAAACGTGTTTCTCGCATTAAGTAGCTCGAAAAGAGCGATCCCGATGATTCTGCATACTTCTGACAGAAGTCTCACCAAGATTATCGTAGAAAATGCATATCTCAGCTTGAAACCCGACGAAATCCAAGATATCTTCGGTTCTGCATGTCAAACGTACTGTGGAGTGGTGAATACACCAGAAAACGTGTTTCTCGCATTAAGTAGCTCGAAAAGAGCGTTCTCGAAGATTCTGCATACTTCTGACTGATGTCTCACCACTATTATCGCAGAAAATGCATATCTCAGCTGGAAACACCACGAATATCAAGATATCGCCGTATCTGCATATCAAAAACGCTCTGTGGAGTGGTGAATACACCAGAAAACGTGTTTCTCGCATTAAATTGCTCGAAAAGTGCAATCTAGATGATTCTGCATACTTCTGAATGAAGTCATACCACGATTATCGCAGAAAATGCATATCTCACCTTGAAACCTCACGAAAATCAAGATGACGCCGGTTCTGCATATCAAACGCACTGTGGAGTGGTGAAAACACCAGAAAACGTGTTTCTCGCATTAAGTAGCTCGAAAAGAGCGTTCTCGAAGATTCTGCATACTTCTGACAGAAGTCTCACCAAGATTATCGTGGAAAAGCATATCTCAGCTTGAAACCCGACCGAAACCAAGATATCTCCGGTTCTGCATGTCAAACGCACTGTGGAGTGGTGAATACCCCAGAAAACGTGTTTCTCGCATTAAATGGCTCGAAAAGTGCAATCTAGATGATTCTGCATACTTCTGACAGAAGACTCACCAAGATTATCGTGGAAAAGCATATCTCAGCTTGAAACCCGACCGAAACCAAGATATCTCCGGTTCTGCATGTCAAACGCACTGTGGAGTGGTGAAAACACCAGACAACGTGTTTCTCGCATTAAATAGATCGAAAAGTGCGATCTCGATGATGCTGCATACTTCTAACAGAATTCTCACCATGATTATCGCAGAAAATGCATATCTCTCCTAGAAACCCCACGAAAACCAAGATATCTCCTGTTCTGCATATCCAACGAACTGTGGAGTGGTGAAAACACCAGAAAACGTGTTTCTCGCATTAAGCAGCTCGAAACGAGCGATCTAGATGATTCTGCATACTTCTGACTGATGTCTCACCTAGATAATCGCAGAAAATGCATATCTCAGCTTGAAACCCGACCGAAACCAAGATATCTCCGGTTCTGCATGTCAAACGTACTGTGGAGTGGTGAATACACCAGAAAACGTGTTTCTCGCATTAAGTACCTCGAGAAGAGCGATCTCGATGATTCTGCTTACTTCGGACAGAAGTCTCACCAAGATTATCGCAGAAAATGCATATCTCAGCTGAAAACACCACGAATATCAAGATATCGCCGGTTCTGCATATCAAACGCTCTGTGCGGTGGTGAATACACCAGAAAACGTGTTTCTCGCATTAAATAGCTCGAAAAGAGCGATCTCGATGATTCTGCATACTTCGGACAGAAGTCTCACCAAGATTATCGCAGAAAATGCATATCTCAGCGTGAACCCCGACGAAATCCAAGATGTCGCCGGTTCTGCATATCAAACGCACTGTGGATTGGTGAAAACACCAGAAAACGTGTTTCACGCATTAAGCAGCTCGAAACGAGCGGTCTAAATGATACTGCGTACTTCTGACTGAAGTCTCACCAAGATTATCGCAGAAAATGCATATCTCAGCTTGATACACGACGAAAGCAAAGATGTCGCCGGTTCTGCATATCAAACGCACTGTGGAGTGGTGAAAACAACTAGATAACGTGTTTCTCGCATTAAAGAGCTCGAATAGAGCGATCTCGATGATTCTGCATACTTCTGACTGAAGTCTCACCAAGATTATCGCAGAAAATGCATATCTCAGCTTGAGACCCCACGAAAACCAAGATATCGTCGGTTCTGCATATCATACGCACTGTGGAGTGGTGAAATCACCGGACAACGTTTTGTCGCATTAAATAGCTCGAATAGAGCGATCTCGATGATTCTGCATACTTCGGACAGAAGTCTCACCAAGATTATCCTAAAAAATTCATTTCTCAGCTTGAAACCCCACGAATACCAAGATATCGCTGGTACTGCATATCAAACGCACTGTGGAGTGGTGAAAACACCAGATAACGTGTTTCTCGCATTAAATAGCTCGAAAAGAGCGATGTCGATGATTCTGCATACTTCGGAAAGAAGTCTCACCAAGTTTATAGCAGAAAATCCATATCTCAGCTTGAAACCCCTCCAAACCCAAGATATCACCTGTTCTGCATATCCAACGAACTGTGGTGTGGTGAAAGCCCCAGAAAACGTGTTTCTCGCATTAAATAGCTTGAAAAGTGCGATCTCGATGATTCTGCACACTTCGGACAGAAGTCTCACCAAGATTATCGCAGATAATGCATATCTCAGCTTGAAACCCTACGAAAACCAAGATATCTCCGGTTCTGCATATCATGCGCACTGTGGAGTGGTGAAAACACCAGATAACGTGTTTCACGCATTAAAAAGCTCGAAAAGAGCGATCTCGATGATTCTGCATACTTCTAACAGAAGTCTCACTAAGGTTATCTCAGAAAATGCATATCTCTGCTTGAAAACCCACGCAAACCAAGATATCTCCTGTTCTACATATCCAAAGAACTGTGGAGTGGTGAAAAAACCTGAAAACGTGTTTCTCGCATTAAGTAGCTCGAAAAGAGCGCTCCCGATGTTTCTGCATACTTCGGACAAATGTCTCACCAAGCTTATCGCAGAAAATGCATATCTCAGCTTGAAACCCGACCGAAATCAAGGTATCTCCGTTTCTGCATGTCAAACGTACTGTGGAGTGGTGAATACACCAGAAAACGTGTTTCTCGCATTAAGTAGCTCGAAAAGAGCGATCTAGATGATTCTGAACACTTCGGACAGAAGTCTCACCAAGATTATCGCAGATAATGCATATCTCAGCTTGAAACCCTACGAAAACCAAGATATCTCCGGTTCTGCATATCATGCGCACTGTGGAGTGGTGAAAGCACCAGATAACGTGTTTCTCGCATTAAATAGCTCGAAACGAGCGATCTCGATGATTCTGCATACTTCTAACTGAAGTCTCACCAATATTATCGCAGAAAATGCATATCTCAGCTTGAAACCCGACCGAAATCAAGGTATCTCCGTTTCTGCATGTCAAACGTACTGTGGAGTGGTGAATACACCAGAAAACGTGTTTCTCGCATTAAGTAGCTCGAAAAGAGCGATCTAGATGATTCTGCATACTTCGGACAGAAGTCTCACCAAGCTTATCGTAGAAAATCCATATCTCAGCTTGAAACCCCTCCAAACCCAAGATATCACCTGTTCTGCATATCCAACGAACTGTGGTGTTTTGAAAGCCCCAGAACACGTGTTTCTCGCATTAAATAGCTTGAAAAGTGCGATCTCGATGATTCTGCACACTTCGGACAGAAGTCTCACCAAGATTATCGCAGATAATGCATATCTCAGCTTGAAACCTCACGAAAATCAAGATGTCGCCGGTTCTGCATATCAAACGCACTGTGGAGTGGTGAAAGCAACCAGATAACGTGTTTCTCGCATTAAATAGCTCGAAACGAGCGAACTAGATCATTCTGCATACTTCTGACTGAAGTCTCACCAATATTATCGCAGAAAATGCATATCTCAGCTTGAAACCCGTCGAAAAAAAAGATGTCGCCGGTTCTGCATATCCAACGAACTGTGGTGTTTTGAAAGCCCCAGAACACGTGTTTCGCGCATTAAATAGCTCGAAAAGAGCGCTCCCGATGTTTCTGCATACTTCGGACAAATGTCTCACCAATATTATCGCAGAAAATGCATATCTCAGCTTGAAACCTCACGAAAATCAAGATGTCGCCGGTTCTGCATATCAAACGCACTGTGGAGTGGTGAAAGCAACCAGATAACGTGTTTCTCACATTAAATAGCTCGAAACGAGCGAACTAGATGATTCTGCATACTTCTGACTGAAGTCTCACCAAGTTTATCGCAGAAAATCCATACCTCAGCTTGAAACCCCTCGAAACCCAAGATATCACCTGTTCTGCATATCCAACGAACTGTGGTGTTTTGAAAGCCCCAGAACACGTGTTTCGCGCATTAAATAGCTCGAAAAGAGCGCTCCCGATGTTTCTGCATACTTCGGACAGAAGTCTCACCAAGATTATCGCAGATAATGCATATCTCAGCTTGAAACCCCACGAAAACCAAGATATCGCCGGTTCTGCATATCATACGCACTGTGGTGTGGTGAAAACACCAGATAACGTGTTTCTCGCATTAAATAGCTCGAAAAGAGCGATCTCGATGATTCTGCATACTTCTAACAGAAGTCTCACCAAGGTTATCGCAGAAAATGCATATCTCTGCTTGAAACCCCACGAAAGCCAAGATATCGCCGGTTCTGCATATCAAACGCACTGTGGAGTGGTGAAAACACCAGATAACGTGTTTCTCGCATTAAATAGTTCGAAAAGAGCGATCTCGATGATTCTGCATACTTCGGACAGAAGTCTCACCAAGATTATCGCAGAAAATGCATATCTGAGCTTGAAACCCCACGAAAACCAAGATATCGTCGGTTCTGCATATCATACGCACTGTGGAGTGGTGAAAACACCGGATAACGTTTTGTCGCATTAAATAGCTCGAATAGAGCGATCTCGATGATTCTGCACACTTCAGACAGAAGTCTCACCAAGATTATCGCAGATAATGCATATCTCAACTTGAAACCCCTCGAAACCCAAGATATCACCTGTTCTGCATATCCAACGAACTGTGGTGTGGTGAAAGCCCCAGAAAACTTGTTTCTCGCATTAAATAGCGTGAAAAGAGCGATCTCGATGATTCTGCACACTTCGGACAGAAGTCTCACCAAGATTATGGCAGAAAATGCATATCTGAGCTTGAAACCCCACGAAAACCAAGATATCGTCGGTTCTGCATATCATACGCACTGTGGAGTGGTGAAAACACCGGATAACGTTTTGTCGCATTAAATAGCTCGAATAGAGCGATCTCGATGATTCTGCACACTTCAGACAGAAGTCTCACCAAGATTATCGCAGATAATGCATATCTCAACTTGAAACCCCTCGAAACCCAAGATATCACCTGTTCTGCATATCCAACGAACTGTGGTGTGGTGAAAGCCCCAGAAAACTTGTTTCTCGCATTAAATAGCTCGAATAGAGCGATATCGATGATTCTGCATACTTCTAACTGAAGTCTCACCTATTTTATCGCAGAAAATGCATATCTCAGCTTGAAACCCGACCGAAACCAAGGTATCTCCGTTTCTGCATGTCAAACGTACTGTGCAGTGGTGAATACACCAGAAAACGTGTTTCTCGCATTAAATAGCTCGAAAAGAGCGATCTAGATGATTCTGCCTACTTCGGACAGAAGTCTCACCAATATTATCGCAGAAAATGCATATCTCAGCTTGAAACCTCACGAATATCAAGATGTCGCCGGTTCTGCATATCAAACGCACTGTGGAGTGGTGAAAGCAACCAGATAACGTGTTTCTCGCTTTAAATAGCTCGAAACGAGCGAACAAGATGATCCTGCATACTTCTGATTGAAGTCTCACCAATATTATCGCAGAAAATGCATATCTCAGCTTGAAACCCGTCGAAAAAAAAGATGTCGCCGGTTCTGCATATCAAACGCACTGTGGGGTGGTAAAAACACCAGAAAACGTGTTTCTCGCATTAAATAGCTCGAAAAGAGCGATCTCGATGATTCCGCATACTTCGGACAGAAGTCTCACCAAGATTATCCTAAAAAATTCATATCTCAGCTTGAAATCCCACGAAAACCAAGATATCGCTGGTACTGCATATCAAACGCACTGTGGAGTGGTGAAAACACCAGATAACGTGTTTCTCGCATTAAATAGCTCGAATAGAGCGATCTCGATGATTCTGCATACTTCTAACTGAAGTCTCACCAATTTTATCGCAGAAAATGCATATCTCAGCTTGAAACCCGACCGAAACCAAGGTATCTCCGTTTCTGCATGTCAAACGTACTGTGGAGTGGTCAGAACACCAGAAAACTTGTTTTTTCGCATTAAATACCTCGAAACGAGCGATATAGATGATTCTGCATACTTCTGACTGAAGTCTCACCAAGATTATCGCAGGAAATGCATATCTCAGATGGAAACCCCACGAAAACCAAGATATCGCCGGTTCTGCATATCAAACGCCCTGTGGAGTGATGAAAACACCAGATAACGTGTTTCTCGCATTAAATAGCTCGAATAGAGCGATCTCGATGATTCTGCATACTTCTAACTGAAGTCTCACCAATATTATCGTAAAAAATACATATGTCAGCTTGAAACCCCACGAAAACCATGATATCGCCGGTTCTGCATATCATACGCACTGTGGATTGGTGAAAACACCAGATAACGTGTTTCTCGCATTAAATAGATCGAAAAGAGCGATCTCGAAGATTCTGCATACTTCTAACAGAAGTCTCACCGAGATTATCGCAGAAAATGCATATCTCTGCTTGAAACCCCACGCAAACCAAGATATCTCCTGTTCTGCATATCCAAAGAACTGTGGAGTGGTGAAAACCCCAGAAAACGTGTTTCTCGCATTAAATAGGTCGAAAAGAGCGCTCTCGATGCTTCTGCATACTTCGGACAAACGTCTCACCAAGCTTGTCGCAGAAAATGCATATCTCAGCTTGAAACCCCACGAAAGCCAAGATATCGCTGGTTCTGCATATCATACGCACTGTGGAGTGGTGAAAACACCAGATAACGTGTTTGTCGCATTAAATAGCTCGAATAGAGCGATCTCGATGATTCTGCATACTTCGACAGAAGTCTCACCAAGATTATCGTTAAAAATGCATATCTCAGCTTGAAACACCACGAAAACCAAGATATCGCTGGTACTGCATATCAAACGCACTGTGGAGTTCTGAAAACACCAGATAACGTGTTTCTCGCATTAAATAGCTCGAAAAGAGCGATATCGATGATTCTGCATACTTCGGACAGAAGTCTCACCAAGATTATCGCAGAAAATGCATATCTGAGCTTGAAACCCCACGAAAACCGAGATATCGTCGGTTCTGCATATCATACGCACTGTGGAGTGGTGAAAACACCGGAAAACGTTTTGTCGCAATAAATAGCTCGAATAGAGCGATCTCGAGGATTCTGCATACTTCTAACTGAAGTCTCACCAATATTATCGCAGAAAATGCATATCTCAGCTTGAAACCCGACCGAAATCAAGGTATCTCCGTTTCTGCATGTCAAACGTACTGTGGAGTTGTGAATACACCAGAAAACGTGTTTCTCGCATTAAGTAGCTCGAAAAGAGCGATCTAGATGATTCTGCATACTTCGGACAGAAGTCTCACCAATATTATCGCAGAAAATGCATATCTCAGCTTGAAACCTCACGAAAATCAAGATGTCGCCGGTTCTGCATATCAAACGCACTGTGGAGTGGTGAAAGCAACCAGATAACGTGTTTCTCGCATTAAATAGCTCGAAACGAGAGAACTAGATCATTCTGCATACTTCTGACTCAAGTCTCACCAATATTATCGCAGAAAATGCATATCTCAGCTTGAAACCCGTCGAAAAAAAAGATGTCGCCGGTTCTGCATATCAAACGCACTGTGGTGTTGTGAAAACACCAGATAACGTGTTTCTCGCATTAAATAGGTCGAAAAGAGCGCTCTCGATGCTTCTGCATACTTCGGACAAACGTCTCACCAAGCTTGTCGCAGAAAATGCATATCTCAGCTTGAAACCCCACGAAAGCCAAGATATCGCTGGTTCTGCATATCATACGCACTGTGGAGTGGTGAAAACACCAGATAACGTGTTTGTCGCATTAAATAGCTCGAATAGAGCGATCTCGATGATTCTGCATACTTCGACAGAAGTCTCACCAAGATTATCGTTAAAAATGCATATCTCAGCTTGAAACACCACGAAAACCAAGATATCGCTGGTACTGCATATCAAACGCACTGTGGAGTTCTGAAAACACCAGATAACGTGTTTCTCGCATTAAATAGCTCGAAAAGAGCGATATCGATGATTCTGCATACTTCGGACAGAAGTCTCACCAAGATTATCGCAGAAAATGCATATCTGAGCTTGAAACCCCACGAAAACCGAGATATCGTCGGTTCTGCATATCATACGCACTGTGGAGTGGTGAAAACACCGGAAAACGTTTTGTCGCAATAAATAGCTCGAATAGAGCGATCTCGAGGATTCTGCATACTTCTAACTGAAGTCTCACCAATATTATCGCAGAAAATGCATATCTCTGCTTGAAACCCCACGCAAACCAAGATATCTCCTCTTCTGCATAACCAAAGAACTGTGGAGTGGTGAAAAACCCAGAAAACGTGTTTCGCGCATTAAATAGCTCGAAAAGAGCGCTCCCGATGTTTCTGCATACTTCGGACAAATGTCTCACCAATATTATCGCAGAAAATGCATATCTCAGCTTGAAACCTCACGAAAATCAAGATGTCGCCGGTTCTGCATATCCAAAGAACTGTGGAGTGGTGAAAAACCCAGAAAACGTGTTTCGCGCATTAAATAGCTTGAAAAGTGCGATCTCGATGATTCTGCACACTTCGGACAGAAGTCTCACCCAGATTATCGCAGATAATGCATATCTCAGCTTGAAACCCCACGAAAACCAAGATATCGCCGGTTCTGCATATCATACGCACTGTGGTGTTGTGAAAACACCAGATAACGTGTTTCTCGCATTAAATAGCTCGAAAAGAGCGATCTCGATGATTCTGCATACTTCTAACAGAAGTCTCACCAAGGTTATCGCAGAAAATGCATATCTCTGCTTGAAACCCCACGAAAGCCAAGATATCGCCGGTTCTGCATATCAAACGCACTGTGGAGTGGTGAAAACACCAGATAACGTGTTTGTCGCATTAAATAGCTCGAATAGAGCGATCTCGATGATTCTGCATACTTCGACAGAAGTCTCACCAAGATTATCGTAAAAAATGCATATCTCAGCTTGAAACACCACGAAAACCAAGATATCGCTGGTACTGCATATCAAACGCACTGTGGAGTGCTGAAAACACCAGATAACGTGTTTCTCGCATCAAATAGCTCGAAAAGAGCGATATCGATGATTCTGCATACTTCGGACAGAAGTCTCACCAAGATTATCGCAGAAAATGCATATCTGAGCTTGAAACCCCACGAAAACCGAGATATCGTCGGTTCTGCATATCATACGCACTGTGGAGTGGTGAAAACACCGGAAAACGTTTTATCGCATTAAATAGCTTGAATAGAGCGATCTCGATGATTCTGCATACTTCGGACAGAAGTCTCACCAAGATTATCGCAGAAAATGCATATCTCAGCTTCAAACCCCACGAAAACCAAGATATCGCTGGTACTGCATATCAAACGCTCTGTGGAGTGGTGAAAACACCAGATAACGTGTTTCTCGCATTAAATAGCACGAAAAGAGCGATCTCGATGATTCTGCATACTTCGGACAGAAGTCTCACCAAGTTCATCGCAGAAAATGCAGATCTCAGCTTGAAACCCCCCGAAAACAAAGATATCTCCTGTTCTGCATATCCAACGAACTGAGGTGTGGTGAAAACCCCAGAAAACGTGTTTCTCGCATTAAATAGCTCGAGAAGAGCGCTCTTGATGTTTCTGCATACTTCGGACAGAAGTTTCACCAAGATTATCGTAAAAAATGCATATCTCAGCTTGAAACCACACGAAAACCAAGATATCGCTGGTTCTGCTTAACAAACGCACTGTGGAGTGGTGAAAACACCAGATAACGTGTTTCTCGCATTAAATAGCTCGAAAAGAGCGATCTAGATGATTCAGCATACTTCGGACAGAAGTCTCACCAAGATTATCGCAGAAAATGCATATCTCAGCTTGAAACCCCACGAAAACCAAGATATCGCTGGTACTGCATATCAAACGCTCTGTGGAGTGGTGAAAACACCAGATAACGTGTTTCTCGCATTAAATAGCTCGAAAAGAGCGATCTCGATGATTCTGCATACTTCGGACAGAAGTCTCACCAAGATTATCGTAAAAAATGCATATCTCAGCTTGAAACCCCACGAAAACCAAGATATCGCTGGTACTACATATCAAACGCTCTGTGGAGTGGTGAAAACACCAGATAACGTGTTTCTCGCATTAAATAGCTCGAAAAGAGCGATCTCGATGATTCTGCATACTTCGGACAGAAGTCTCACCATGATTATCGCAGAAAATGCATATCTCAACTTGAAACCCGACGAAAACCAAACATCGCCGGTTCTGCATATCAAACCAACTGTGGAGTGGTTAAAACACCAGACAACGTGTTTCTCGCATTAAATAGATCGAAAAGTGCGATCTCGATGATTCTGCATACTTCTAACAGAAGTCTCACCATGATTATCGCAGAAAATGCATATCTCTGCAAGAAAACCCCACGAAAACCAAGATATCTCCTGTTCTGCATATCCAACGAACTGTGGAGTGGTGAAAACCCCAGAAAACGTGTTTCTCGCATTAAATAGCTCGAGAAGAGAGCTCTTGATGTTTCTGCATACTTCGGACAGAAGTTTCACCAAGATTATCGTAAAAAATGCATATCTCAGCTTGAAACCACACGAAAACCAAGATATCGCTGGTTCTGCTTAACAAACGCACTGTGGAGTGGTGAAAACACCAGAAAACGTGTTTCTCGCATTAAATAGCTCGAAAAGAGCGATCTCGATGATTCCGCATACTTCGGACAGATGTCTCACCAAGCTTACCGTAGAAAATGCATATCTCAGCTTGAAACCCGACGAAAACCAAAATATCTCCGGTTCTGCATATATAACGCACTGTGGAGTGGTGAAAACACCAGATAACGTGTTTCTCGCATTAAATAGCTCGAAAAGTGCGATCTCGATGATTCTGCGTACTTCTAACAGAAGTCTGACCATGATTATCGCAGAAAATGCATATCTCTGCAAGAAAACCCCACGAAAACCAAGATATCTCCTGTTCTGCATATCCAACGAACTGTGGAGTGGTGAAAACCCCAGAAAACGTGTTTCTCGCATTAAATAGCTCGAAACGAGCGATCTCGATGATTCTGCATACTTCGGACAGAAGTCTCACCAAGATTATCGCAGAAAATGCATATCTCAGCTCGAAACCCCACGAAAACCAAGATATCGCTGGTTCTGCATATCAAACGCTCTGTGGAGTGGTGAAAACACCAGATAACGTGTTTCTCGCATTAAATAGCTCGAACAGAGCGATCTCGATGATTCTGCATACTTCGGACAGAAGTCTCACCAAGATTATCGTAAAAAATGCATATCTCAGCTTGAAACCCCACGAAAACCAAGATATCGCTGGTACTGCATATCAAACGCTCTGTGGAGTGGTGAAAACACCAGATAACGTGTTTCTCGCATTAAATAGCTCGAAAAGAGCGATCTCGATGATTCTGCATACATCGGACAGAAGTCTCACCAAGATTATCGTAAAAAATGCATATCTCAGCTTAAAACCCCACGAAAGCCAAGATATCGCTGTTTCTGCATATCAAACGCTCTGTGGAGTGGTGAAAACACCAGATATGGTTTTTCTCGCATTAACCAGCTCGAAAAGAGCGATCTCGATGATTCAGCATACTTCGGACAAAAGTATCACCAAGATTATCGCAGAAAATACATATTTCAGCTGGAAACCCCACGAAAACCATGTGATCGGCGGTTCTACATATCAAACGCTCTGTGGAGTGGTCAAAACACTAGAAAACTTGTTTTTTCGCATTAAATAGCTCGAAAAGAACGTTCTAGATGATTCTGCATACTTCTGACTGAAGACTCACCAAGATTATCGCAGAAAATGCATATCTCAGCTGGAAACTCCACGAAAATCAAGATATCGCCGGTTCTGCATATCAAACGCACTGTGGAATGTTGAAAACACATGAAAACGTGTTTCTCGCTTTAACTAGCTCGAAAAGAGCGATCTCGATGTTTCTGCATACTTCTCATAGATGAAACACCAAGATTATCTTTGAAAATGCATATCTCAGCTTGAAACCCGACGAAAACCCAAATATCTCCGGTTCTGCATATCCAACACTCTGCGGAGTGGTGAAAACACCAGATATGGTTTTTCTCGCATTAACCAGCTCGAAAAGAGCGATCTCGATGATTCAGCATACTTCGAACAGGAGTCTCTCCAAGTTTATCGCAGAAACTGCATATCTCAGCTTGAAACCCCTCGAAAACCAAGATATCACCTGTTCTGCATATCCAACGAACTGTGGTGTGGTGAAAACCCCCGAAAACGTGTTTCTCGCATTAAATAGCTCGAAAAGAGCGATCTCGATGATTCGGCACACTTCGGACAGAGGTCTCACCAAGATTATCGCAGACAATGCATATCTGAGCTTGAAACCCCACGAAAACCAAGATATCGTCGGTTCTGCATATCATACGCACTGTGGAGTGGTGAAAACACCAGATAACGTGTTTCTCGCATTCAATAGCACGAAACGAGCGATCTCGATGATTAAGCATACTTCGGACAGAAGTCTCACCAAGATTATCGCAGAAAATGCATATCTCAGCTTGAATCCCCACGAAAACCTGGATATCGCTAGTTCTGCATATCAAACGCACTGTGGAGTGCTGAAAACACCAGATAACGTGATTCGCGCATTAAATAGCTCGAACAGAGCGATCTCGATGATTAAGCATACTTCGGACAAAAGTCTCACCAAGATTATCGCAGAAAATACATATTTCAGCTGGAAACCCCACGAAAACCATGTGATCGGCGGCTCTACATATCAAACGCTCTGTGGAGTGGTCAAAACACTAGAAAACTTGTTTTTTCGCATTAAATAGCTCGAAAAGAACGTTCTAGATGATTCTGCATACTTCTGACTGAAGGCTCACCAAGATTATCGCAGAAAATGCATATCTCAGCTGGAAACACCACGAAAATCAAGATATCGCCGGTTTTGCATATCAAACGCACTGTGGAATGTTGAAAACACGTGAAAACGTGTTTCTCGCATTAACTAGCTCGAAAAGAACGATCTCGATGATTCTGCATACTTCGGACAGAAGTTTCACCAAGATTATCGTAAAAAATGCATATCTCAGCTTGAAACCACACGAAAACCAAGATATCGCTGGTTCTGCATATCCAACGCACTGTGGAGTGGTGAAAACACCAGATAACGTGTTTCTCTCATTAAATAGCTCGAAACGAGCGATCTCGATGATTCTGCATACTTCGGACAGAAGTTTCACCAAGATTATCGTAAAAAATGCATATCTCAGCCTGAAACCACACGAAAACCAAGATATCGCTGGTTCTGCATATCAAACGCACAGTGGAGTGGTGAAAACACCAGATAACGTGTTTCTCGCATTAAATAGCTCGAAAAGAGCGATCTAGATGATTCAGCATACTTCGGACAGAAGTCTCACCAAGATTATCGCAGAAAATGCATATCCCAGCTTGAAACCCCACGAAAACCAAGATATCGCTGGTAGTGCATATCAAACGCTCTGTGGAGTGGTGAAAACACCAGATAACGTGTTTCTCGCATTAAATAGCTCGAAAAGAGCGATCTCGATGATTCTGCATACTTCGGACAGAAGTCTCACCAAGATTATCGTAAAAAATGCATATCTCAGCTTGAAACCCCACGAAAACCAAGATATCGCTGGTACTGCATATCAAACGCTCTGTGGAGTGGTGAAAACACCAGATAACGTGTTTCTCGCATTAAATAGCTCGAAAAGAGCGATCTCGATGATTCTGCATACTTCGGACAGAAGTCTCACCAAGATTATCGTAAAAAATGCATATCTCAGCTTAAAAACCCACGAAAGCCAAGATATCGCTGGTTCTGCATATCAAACGCACTGTGGAGTGGTGAAAACACCAGATATGGTTTTTCTCGCATTAACCAGCTCGAAAAGAGCGATCTCGATGATTCAGCATACTTCGGACAAAAGTCTCACCAAGATTATCGCAGAAAATGCATATCTCAGCTTGAATCCCCACGAAAACCTGGATATCGCTGGTTCTGCATATCCAACGAACTGTGGTGTAGTGAAAACCCCCGAAAACGTGTTTCTCGCATTAAATAGCTCGAAAAGAGCGATCTCGATGATTAAGCATACTTCGGACAGGAGTCTCTCCAAGTTTATCGCAGAAAATGCATATCTCAGCTTGAAACCCCTCGAAAACCAAGATATCACCTGTTCTGCATATCCAACGAACTGTGGTGTGGTGAAAACCCCCGAAAACGTGTTTCTCGCATTAAATAGCTCGAAAAGAGCGATCTCGATGATGAAGCATACTTCGCACAGAAGTCTCACCAAGATTATCGCAGAAAATGCATATCTCAGCTTGAATCCCCACGAAAACCAGGATATCGCTGGTTCTGCATATCAAACGCACTGTGGAGTGCTGAAAACACCAGATAACGTGTTTCGCGCATTAAATAGCTCGAAACGAGCGATCTCGATGATTCTGCATACTTCGGACAGAAGTCTCACCAAGATTATCGCAGAAAATGCATATCTCAGCTCGAAACCCCACGAAAACCAAGATATCGCTGGTTCTGCATATCAAACGCTCTGTGGAGTGGTGAAAACACCAGATAACGTGTTTCTCGCATTAAATAGCTCGAACAGAGCGATCTCGATGATTCTGCATACTTCGGACAGAAGTCTCACCAAGATTATCGTAAAAAATGCATATCTCAGCTTGAAACCCCACGAAAACCAAGATATCGCTGGTACTGCATATCAAACGCTCTGTGGAGTGGTGAAAACACCAGATAACGTGTTTCTCGCATTAAATAGCTCGAAAAGAGCGATCTCGATGATTCTGCATACATCGGACAGAAGTCTCACCAAGATTATCGTAAAAAATGCATATCTCAGCTTAAAACCCCACGAAAGCCAAGATATCGCTGTTTCTGCATATCAAACGCTCTGTGGAGTGGTGAAAACACCAGATATGGTTTTTCTCGCATTAACCAGCTCGAAAAGAGCGATCTCGATGATTCAGCATACTTCGGACAAAAGTATCACCAAGATTATCGCAGAAAATACATATTTCAGCTGGAAACCCCACGAAAACCATGTGATCGGCGGTTCTACATATCAAACGCTCTGTGGAGTGGTCAAAACACTAGAAAACTTGTTTTTTCGCATTAAATAGCTCGAAAAGAACGTTCTAGATGATTCTGCATACTTCTGACTGAAGACTCACCAAGATTATCGCAGAAAATGCATATCTCAGCTGGTAACACCACGAAAATCAAGATATCGCCGGTTCTGCATATCAAACGCACTGTGGAATGTTGAAAACACATGAAAACGTGTTTCTCGCTTTAACTAGCTCGAAAAGAGCGATCTCGATGTTTCTGCATACTTCTCATAGATGAAACACCAAGATTATCTTTGAAAATGCATATCTCAGCTTGAAACCCGACGAAAACCCAAATATCTCCGGTTCTGCATATCCAACGCTCTGCGGAGTGGTGAAAACACCAGATATGGTTTTTCTCGCATTAACCAGCTCGAAAAGAGCGATCTCGATGATTCAGCATACTTCGAACAGGAGTCTCTCCAAGTTTATCGCAGAAACTGCATATCTCAGCTTGAAACCCCTCGAAAACCAAGATATCACCTGTTCTGCATATCCAACGAACTGTGGTGTGGTGAAAACCCCCGAAAACGTGTTTCTCGCATTAAATAGCTCGAAAAGAGCGATCTCGATGATTCGGCACACTTCGGACAGAGGTCTCACCAAGATTATCGCAGACAATGCATATCTGAGCTTGAAACCCCACGAAAACCAAGATATCGTCGGTTCTGCATGTCATACGCACTGTGGAGTGGTGAAAACACCAGATAACGTGTTTCTCGCATTCAATAGCACGAAACGAGCGATCTCGATGATTAAGCATACTTCGGACAGAAGTCTCACCAAGATTATCGCAGAAAATGCATATCTCAGCTTGAATCCCCACGAAAACCTGGATATCGCTAGTTCTGCATATCAAACGCACTGTGGAGTGCTGAAAACACCAGATAACGTGTTTCGCGCATTAAATAGCTCGAACAGAGCGATCTCGATGATTAAGCATACTTCGGACAAAAGTCTCACCAAGATTATCGCAGAAAATACATATTTCAGCTGGAAACCCCACGAAAACCATGTGATCGGCGGCTCTACATATCAAACGCTCTGTGGAGTGGTCAAAACACTAGAAAACTTGTTTTTTCGCATTAAATAGCTCGAAAAGAACGTTCTAGATGATTCTGCATACTTCTGACTGAAGACTCACCAAGATTATCGCAGAAAATGCATATCTCAGCTGGAAACACCACGAAAATCAAGATATCGCCGGTTTTGCATATCAAACGCACTGTGGAATGTTGAAAACACCAGATAACGTGTTTCTCGCATTAAATAGCTCGAAAAGAGCGATCTCGATGATTCTGCATACTTCGGACAGAAGTCTCACCAAGATTATCGTAAAAAATGCATATCTCAGCTTGAAACCCCACGAAAACCAAGATATCGCTGGTACTGCATATCAAACGCTCTGTGGAGTGGTGAAAACACCAGATAACGTGTTTCTCGCATTAAATAGCTCGAAAAGAGCGATCTCGATGATTCTGCATACTTCGGACAGAAGTCTCACCAAGATTATCGTAAAAAATGCATATCTCAGCTTAAAAACCCACGAAAGCCAAGATATCGCTGGTTCTGCATATCAAACGCACTGTGGAGTGGTGAAAACACCAGATATGGTTTTTCTCGCATTAACCAGCTCGAAAAGAGCGATCTCGATGATTCAGCATACTTCGGACAAAAGTCTCACCAAGATTATCGCAGAAAATGCATATCTCAGCTTGAATCCCCACGAAAACCTGGATATCGCTGGTTCTGCATATCCAACGAACTGTGGTGTAGTGAAAACCCCCGAAAACGTGTTTCTCGCATTAAATAGCTCGAAAAGAGCGATCTCGATGATTAAGCATACTTCGGACAGGAGTCTCTCCAAGTTTATCGCAGAAAATGCATATCTCAGCTTGAAACCCCTCGAAAACCAAGATATCACCTGTTCTGCATATCCAACGAACTGTGGTGTGGTGAAAACCCCCGAAAACGTGTTTCTCGCATTAAATAGCTCGAAAAGAGCGATCTCGATGATGAAGCATACTTCGCACAGAAGTCTCACCAAGATTATCGCAGAAAATGCATATCTCAGCTTGAATCCCCACGAAAACCAGGATATCGCTGGTTCTGCATATTAAACGCACTGTGGAGTGCTGAAAACACCAGATAACGTGTTTCGCGCATTAAATAGCTCGAAACGAGCGATCTCGATGATTCTGCATACTTCGGACAGAAGTCTCACCAAGATTATCGCAGAAAATGCATATCTCAGCTCGAAACCCCACGAAAACCAAGATATCGCTGGTTCTGCATATCAAACGCTCTGTGGAGTGGTGAAAACACCAGATAACGTGTTTCTCGCATTAAATAGCTCGAACAGAGCGATCTCGATGATTCTGCATACTTCGGACAGAAGTCTCACCAAGATTATCGTAAAAAATGCATATCTCAGCTTGAAACCCCACGAAAGCCAAGATATCGCTGTTTCTGCATATCAAACGCTCTGTGGAGTGGTGAAAACACCAGATATGGTTTTTCTCGCATTAACCAGCTCGAAAAGAGCGATCTCGATGATTCAGCATACTTCGGACAAAAGTATCACCAAGATTATCGCAGAAAATACATATTTCAGCTGGAAACCCCACGAAAACCATGTGATCGGCGGTTCTACATATCAAACGCTCTGTGGAGTGGTCAAAACAGTAGAAAACTTGTTTTTTCGCATTAAATAGCTCGAAAAGAACGTTCTAGATGATTCTGCATACTTCTGACTGAAGACTCACCAAGATTATCGCAGAAAATGCATATCTCAGCTGGAAACACCACGAAAATCAAGATATCGCCGGTTCTGCATATCAAACGCACTGTGGAATGTTGAAAACACATGAAAACGTGTTTCTCGCTTTAACTAGCTCGAAAAGAGCGATCTCGATGTTTCTGCATACTTCTCATAGATGAAACACCAAGATTATCTTTGAAAATGCATATCTCAGCTTGAAACCCGACGAAAACCCAAATATCTCCGGTTCTGCATATCCAACGCTCTGCGGAGTGGTGAAAACACCAGATATGGTTTTTCTCGCATTAACCAGCTCGAAAAGAGCGATCTCGATGATTCAGCATACTTCGAACAGGAGTCTCTCCAAGATTATCGCAGAAAATGCATATCTCAGCTTGAATCCCCACGAAAACCTGGATATCGCTGGTTCTGCATATCCAACGAACTGTGGTGTAGTGAAAACCCCCGAAAACGTGTTTCTCGCATTAACTAGCTCGAAAAGAACGATCTCGATGATTCTGCATACTTCGGACAGAAGTTTCACCAAGATTATCGTAAAAAATGCATATCTCAGCTTGAAACCACACGAAAACCAAGATATCGCTGGTTCTGCATATCCAACGCACTGTGGAGTGGTGAAAACACCAGATAACGTGTTTCTCTCATTAAATAGCTCGAAACGAGCGATCTCGATGATTCTGCATACTTCGGACAGAAGTTTCACCAAGATTATCGTAAAAAATGCATATCTCAGCCTGAAACCACACGAAAACCAAGATATCGCTGGTTCTGCATATCAAACGCACTGTGGAGTGGTGAAAACACCAGATAACGTGTTTCTCGCATTAAATAGCTCGAAAAGAGCGATTTAGATGATTCAGCATACTTCGGACAGAATTCTCACCAAGATTATCGCAGAAAATGCATATCCCAGCTTGAAACCCCACGAAAACCAAGATATCGCTGGTAGTGCATATCAAACGCTCTGTGGAGTGGTGAAAACACCAGATAACGTGTTTCTCGCATTAAATAGCTCGAAAAGAGCGATCTCGATGATTCTGCATACTTCGGACAGAAGTCTCACCAAGATTATCGTAAAAAATGCATATCTCAGCTTGAAACCCCACGAAAACCAAGATATCGCTGGTACTGCATATCAAACGCTCTGTGGAGTGGTGAAAACACCAGATAACGTGTTTCTCGCATTAAATAGCTCGAAAAGAGCGATCTCGATGATTCTGCATACTTCGGACAGAAGTCTCACCAAGATTATCGTAAAAAATGCATATCTCAGCTTAAAAACCCACGAAAGCCAAGATATCGCTGGTTCTGCATATCAAACGCACTGTGGAGTGGTGAAAACACCAGATATGGTTTTTCTCGCATTAACCAGCTCGAAAAGAGCGATCTCGATGATTCAGCATACTTCGGACAAAAGTCTCACCAAGATTATCGCAGAAAATGCATATCTCAGCTTGAATCCCCACGAAAACCTGGATATCGCTGGTTCTGCATATCCAACGAACTGTGGTGTAGTGAAAACCCCCGAAAACGTGTTTCTCGCATTAAATAGCTCGAAAAGAGCGATCTCGATGATTAAGCATACTTCGGACAGGAGTCTCTCCAAGTTTATCTCAGAAAATGCATATCTCAGCTTGAAACCCCTCGAAAACCAAGATATCACCTGTTCTGCATATCCAACGAACTGTGGTGTGGTGAAAACCCCCGAAAACGTGTTTCTCGCATTAAATAGCTCGAAAAGAGCGATCTCGATGATGAAGCATACTTCGGACAGAAGTCTCACCAAGATTATCCCAGAAAATGCATATCTCAGCTTGAATCCCCACGAAAACCAGGATATCGCTGGTTCTGCATATCAAACGCACTGTGGAGTGCTGAAAACACCAGATAACGTGTTTCGCGCATTAAATAGCTCGAACAGAGCGATCTCGATGTTTAAGCATACTTCGGACAAAAGTCTCACCAAGATTATCGCAGAAAATACATATTTCAGCTGGAAACCCCACGAAAACCATGTGATCGGCGGTTCTACATATCAAACGCTCTGTGGAGTGGTCAAAACACTAGAAAACTTGTTTTTTCGCATTAAATAGCTCGAAAAGAACGTTCTAGATGATTCTGCATACTTCTGACTGAAGACTCACCAAGATTATCGCAGAAAATGCATATCTCAGCTGGAAACACCACGAAAATCAAGATATCGCCGGTTCTGCATATCAAACGCACTGTGGAATGTTGAAAACACACGAAAACGTGTTTCTCGCTTTAACTAGCTCGAAAAGAGCGATCTCGATGTTTCTGCATACTTCTCATAGATGAAACACCAAGATTATCGTTGAAAATGCACATCTCAGCTTGAAACCCGACGAAAACCAAAATATCTCCGGTTCTGCATATCCAACGCTCTGTGGAGTGGTGAAAACACCAGATATGGTTTTTCTCGCATTAACCAGCTCGAAAAGAGCGATCTCGATGATTCAGCATACTTCGGACAGGAGTCTCTCCAAGTTTATCGCAGAAAATGCATATCTCAGCTTGAAACCCCTCGAAAACCAAGATATCACCTGTTCTGCATATCCAACGAACTGTGGTTTGGTGAAAACCCCCGAAAACGTGTTTCTCGCATTAAATAGCTCGAAAAGAGCGATCTCGATGATTCGGCACACTTCGGACAGAAGTCTCACCAAGATTATCGCAGACAATGCATATCTGAGCCTGAAACCCCACGAAAACCAAGATATCGTCGGTTCTGCATATCATACGCACTGTGGAGTGGGGAAAACACCAGATAACGTGTTTCTCGCATTCAAAAGCACGAAACCAGCGATCTCGATGATTAAGCATACTTCGGACAGAAGTCTCACCAAGATTATCGCAGAAAATGCATATCTCAGCTTGAATCCCCACGAAAACCTGGATATCGCTGGTTCTGCATATCAAACGCACTGTGGAGTGCTGAAAACACCAGATAACGTGTTTCGTGCATTAAATAGCTCGAACAGAGCGATCTCGATGATTAAGCATACTTCGGACAAAAGTGTCACCAAGATTATCGCAGAAAATACATATTTCAGCTGGAAACCCCACGAAAACAATGTGATCGGCGGCTCTACATATCAAACGCTCTGTGGAGTGGTCAAAACACTAGAAAACTTGTTTTTTCGCATTAAATAGCTCGAAAAGAACGTTCTAGATGATTCTGCATACTTCTGACTGAAGACTCACCAAGATTATCGCAGAAAATGCATATCTCAGCTGGAAACACCACGAAAATCAAGATATCGCCGGTTCTGCATATCAAACGCACTGTGGAATGTTGAAAACACGTGAAAACGTGTTTCTCGCATTACCTAGCTCGAAAAGAACGATCTCGATGTTTCTGCATACTTCTCATAGATGAAACACCAAGATTATCGTTGAAAATGCATATCTCAGCTTGAAACCCGACGAAAACCAATATATCTCCGGTTCTGCATATCCAACGCACTGTGGAGTGGTGAAAACACCGGATAACGTGTTTCGCGCATTAAATAGCTCGAAACGAGCGATCTCGATGATTCTGCATACTTCGGACAGAAGTTTCACCAAGATTATCGTAAAAAATGCATATCTCAGCCTGAAACCACACGAAAACCAAGATATCGCTGGGTCTGCATATCAAACGCACTGTGGAGTGGTGAAAACACCAGATAACGTGTTTCTCGCATTAAATAGCTCGAAAAGAGCGATCTAGATGATTCAGCATACTTCGGACAGAAGTCTCACCAAGATTATCGCAGAAAATGCATATCTCAGCTTGAAACCCCACGAAAACCAAGATATCGCTGGTAGTGCATATCAAACGCTCTGTGGAGTGGTGAAAACGCCAGATAACGTGTTTCTCGCATTAAATAGCTCGAAAAGAGCGATCTCGATGATTCTGCATACTTCGGACAGAAGTCTCACCAAGATTATCGCAGAAAATGCATATCTCAGCTTGAAACTCCACGAAAACCAAGATATCGCTGGTAGTGCATATCAAACGCTCTGTGGAGTGGTGAAAACGCCAGATAACGTGTTTCTCGCATTAAATAGCTCGAAAAGAGCGATCTCGATGATTCTGCATACTTCGGACAGAAGTCTCACCAAGATTATCGTAAAAAATGCATATCTCAGCTTGAAACCCCACGAAAACCAAGATATCGCTGGTACTGCATATCAAACGCTCTGTGGAGTGGTGAAAACACCAGATAACGTGTTTCTCGCATTAAATAGCTCGAAAAGAGCGATCTCGATGATTCTGCATACTTCGGACAGAAATCTCACCAAGATTATCGTAAAAAATGCATATCTCAGCTTGAAACCCGACGAAAACCAAGATATCGCCGGTTTTGCATATCAAACGCACAGTGGAGTGGTCAATACACCAGATAACGTGATTCTCGCTTTAATTAGCTCTAAAAGAGCGATCTCGATGATTCAGCATACTTCGGACAGAAGTCGCACCAAGATTATCGCAGGAAATGCATATCTCAGCTTGAAACCCCACGAAAACCAAGATATCTACTGTTCTGCATATCAAACGCACTGTGGAGTGGTGAAAACACCAGAAAACGTGCTTCTCGCTCTAACTAGCTCGAAAAGAGCGATCTTGATGATTCAGCATACTTCGGACAGAAGTCTCACCAAGATTATCGCAGGAAATGCATATCTCAGCTTGAAATGCCACGAAAACGAAGATATCGCTGGTTCTGCATATCAAACGCACTGTGGAGTGGTGAAAACACCAGATAACGTGTTTCTCGCATTAAATAGCTCGAAACGAGCGATCTCGATGATTCTGCATACTTCGGACAGTAGCTTCACCAAGATTATCGTAAAAAATGCATATCTCAGCTTGAAGCCCCACGAAAACCAAGATATCGCTCGTACTGCATATCAAACGCTCTGTGGAGTGGTGAAAACACCAGATAACGTGTTTCGCACATTAAATAGCTCGAACAGAGCGATCTCGATGATTAAGCATACTTCGGACAGAAGTCTCACCAAGATTATCGCAGGAAATGCATATCTCAGCTTGAAACCACACGAAAACCAAGATATCTCCGATTCTGCATATCCAACGAACTGTGGAGTGGTGAAAACCCCAGAAAACGAGTTTCTCGCATTAAATAGCTCGAAAAGAGCGCTCTCGATGATTCAGCATACTTCTAACAGAAGTCTCACTAAGATTATCGCAGAAAATGTTTATCTCAGCTTGAAACCCCACGAAAACCAAGATATCGCCGGTTCTGCATATCATACGCACTGTGGAGTGGTGAAAACACCATATAACGTGTTTCCCGCATTAAATAGCACGAAACGAGCGATCTCGACGATTCAGCATACTTCGGACAGAAGTCTCTCCAAGTTTATCGCAGAAAATGCATATCTCAGCTTGAAACCCCTCGAAAACCAGGATATCACCTGTTCTGCATATCCAACGAACTGTGGTGTGGTGAAAACCCCCGAAAACGTGTTTCTCGCATTAAATAGCTCGAAGAGAGCGATCTCGATGATTCGGCAGACTTCGGACAGAAGTCTCTCCAAGATTATCGCAGACAATGCATATCTGAGCTTGAAACCCCACGAAAACCAATATATCGTCGGTTCTGCATATCATACGCACTGTGGAGTGGTGAAAACACCAGATAACGTGTTTCCCGCATTAAATAGCACGAAACGAGCGATTTCGATGATTAAGCATACTTCGGACAGAAGTCTCACCAAGATTATCGCAGAAATTGCATATCTCAGCTTGAATCCCCAAGAAAACCAAGATATCGTTGTTTCTGCATATCAAACGCACTGTGGAGTGCTGAAAACACCAGATAACGTGTTTCGTGCATTAAGTAGCTCGAAAAGAGCGATCTAGATGATTCTGCACACTTCTGACTGAAGTCTCACCAATATTATCGCAGAAAATGCATATCTGAGCTTGAAACCCCACGAAAACCAAGATATCGCCGGTTCTGAATATCAAACACACTGTGGAGTGGTGAAAACACCAGAAAACGAGTTTCTCGCATTAAATAGCTCGAAAAGAGCGCTCTCGATGTTTCTGCATACTTCGGACAGATGTTTCACCAAGATTATGGTAGAATATGCATATCTCAACTTGACACCCGACGAAAACCAAAATATCGCCGGTTCTGCATATCAAACCAACTGTGGAGTGGTGAAAACTCCAGATAACGTGTTTCTCGCATTAAATAGCTCGAAAAGAGCGATCTCGATGATTCAGCATACTTCGGACAGAAGTCTCAACAAGATTATCGCAGAAAATGCATATCTCAGCTTGAAACCCCACGAAAACCAAGATATCGCGGGTTCTGCATATCAAACGCACTGTGGAGTGGTGAAAACACCGGTTAAGGTTTTTCTCGCATTAACTAGCTCGAAAAGAGCGATCTCGATGTTTCAGCATACTTCTGACAGAAGTCTCACCAGGATTATCGTAGAAAATGCATATCTCAGCTTGAAACCCGACCGAAACCAAGATATCTCCGGTTCTGCATGTCAAACGTACTGTGGAGTGGTGAAAACACCAGAAAACGTGTTTCGTGCATTAAGTAGCTCGAAAAGAGCGATCTAGATGATTCTGCACACTTCTGACTGAAGTCTCACCAATATTATCGCAGAAAATGCATAACTGAGCTTGAAACCCCACGAAAACCAAGATATCGCCGGTTCTGAATATCAAACGCACTGTGGAGTGGTGAAAACACCAGATAACGTGTTTCTCACATTAAATAGCTCGAAAAGAGCGATCTAGATGATTCAGCATACTTCGGACAGAAGTCTCACCAAGATTATCGCAGGAAATGCATATCTCAGCTTGAAACCACACGAAAACCAAGATATCTCCGATTCTGCATATCCAACGAACTGTGGAGTGGTGAAAACCCCAGAAAACGAGTTTCTCGCATTAAATAGCACGAAACGAGCGATCTCGATGATTAAGCATACTTCGGACAGTAGTCTCACCAAGATTATCGTAAAAAATGCATATCTCAGCTTGAAACCCCACGAAAACCAAGATATCGCTGGTACTGCATATCAAACGCTCTGTGGAGTGGTGAAAACACCAGATAACGTGTTTCTCGCATTAAATAGCTCGAAAAGAGCGATCTCGATGATTCTGCATACATCGGACAGAAGTCTCACCAAGATTATCGTAAAAAATGCATATCTCAGCTTGAAACCCGACGAAAACCAAGATATCGCCGGTTTTGCATATCAAACGCACAGTGGAGTGGTCAATACACCAGATAACGTGATTCTCGCTTTAAATAGCTCTAAAAGAGCGATCTCGATGATTCAGCATACTTCGGACAGAAGTCTCACCAAGATTATCGCAGGAAATGCATATCTCAGCTTGAAACCCCACGAAAACCAAGATATCTACTGTTCTGCATATCAAACGCACTGTGGAGTGGTGAAAACACCAGAAAACGTGCTTCTCGCTCTAACTAGCTCGAAAAGAGCGATCTTGATGATTCAGCATACTTCGGACAGAAGCCTCACCAAGATTATCGCAGGAAATACATATTTCATCTGGAAACCCCACGAAAACCAAGATATCGCCGGTTCTGCATATCCAACGCACTGTGGAGTGGTGAAAACACCAGATAACGTGTTTCTCGCATTAAATAGCTCGAAACGAGCGATCTCGATGATTCTGCATACTTCGGACAGAAGCTTCACCAAGATTATCGTAAAAAATGCATATCTCAGCTTGAAGCCCCACGAAAACCAAGATATCGCTCGTACTGCATATCAAACGCTCTGTGGAGTGGTGAAAACACCAGATAACGTGTTTCCCGCATTAAATAGCACGAAACGAGCGATCTCGACGATTCAGCATACTTCGGACAGAAGTCTCTCCAAGTTTATCGCAGAAAATGCATATCTCAGCTTGAAACCCCTCGAAAACCAAGATATCACCTGTTCTGCATATCCAACGAACTGTGGTGTGGTGAAAACCCCCGAAAACGTGTTTCTCGCATTAAATAGCTCGAAGAGAGCGATCTCGATGATTCGGCAGACTTCGGACAGAAGTCTCTCCAAGATTATCGCAGACAATGCATATCTGAGCTTGAAACCCCACGAAAACCAATATATCGTCGGTTCTGCATATCATACGCACTGTGGAGTGGTGAAAACACCAGATAACGTGTTTCCCGCATTAAATAGCACGAAACGAGCGATCTCGATGATTAAGCATACTTCGGACAGAAGTCTCACCAAGATTATCGCAGAAATTGCATATCTCAGCTAGAATCCCCAAGAAAACCAAGATATCGTTGTTTCTGCATATCAAACGCACTGTGGAGTGCTGAAAACACCAGATAACGTGTTTCGTGCATTAAGTAGCTCGAAAAGAGCGATGTAGATGATTCTGCACACTTCTGACTGAAGTCTCACCAATATTATCGCAGAAAATGCATATCTGAGCTTGAAACCCCACGAAAACCAAGATATCGCCGGTTCTGAATATCAAACGCACTGTGGAGTGGTGAAAACACCAGAAAACGAGTTTCTCGCATTAAATAGCTCGAAAAGAGCGCTCTCGATGTTTCTGCATACTTCGGACAGATGTTTCACCAAGATTATGGTAGAATATGCATATCTCAACTTGACACCCGACGAAAACCAAAATATCGCCGGTTCTGCATATCAAACCAACTGTGGAGTGGTGAAAACTCCAGATAACGTGTTTCTCGCATTAAATAGCTCGAAAAGAGCGATCTCGATGATTCAGCATACTTCGGACAGAAGTCTCAACAAGATTATCGCAGAAAATGCATATCTCAGCTTGAAACCCCACGAAAACCAAGATATCGCGGGTTCTGCATATCAAACGCACTGTGGAGTGGTGAAAACACCGGTTAAGGTTTTTCTCGCATTAACTAGCTCGAAAAGAGCGATCTCGATGTTTCAGCATACTTCTGACAGAAGTCTCACCAGGATTATCGTAGAAAATGCATATCTCAGCTTGAAACCCGACCGAAACCAAGATATCTCCGGTTCTGCATGTCAAACGTACTGTGGAGTGGTGAAAACACCAGAAAACGTGTTTCGTGCATTAAGTAGCTCGAAAAGAGCGATCTAGATGATTCTGCACACTTCTGACTGAAGTCTCACCAATATTATCGCAGAAAATGCATAACTGAGCTTGAAACCCCACGAAAACCAAGATATCGCCGGTTCTGAATATCAAACGCACTGTGGAGTGGTGAAAACACCAGATAACGTGTTTCTCACATTAAATAGCTCGAAAAGAGCGATCTAGATGATTCAGCATACTTCGGACAGAAGTCTCACCAAGATTATCGCAGGAAATGCATATCTCAGCTTGAAACCACACGAAAACCAAGATATCTCCGATTCTGCATATCCAACGAACTGTGGAGTGGTGAAAACCCCAGAAAACGAGTTTCTCGCATTAAATAGCTCGAAAAGAGCGCTCTCGATGTTTCTGCATACTTCGGACAGATGTTTCACCAAGATTATGGTAGAAAATGCATATCTCAGCTTGACACCCGACGAAAACCAAAATATCGCCGGTTCTGCATATCAAACCAACTGTGGAGTGGTGAAAACTCCAGATAACGTGTTTCTCGCATTAACCAGCTCGAAAAGAGCGATCTCGACGATTCAGCATACATCGGACAGAAGTCTCTCCAAGTTTATCGCAGAAAATGCATATCTCAGCTTGAAACCCCACGAAAACCAAGATATCGCTGGTACTGCATATCAAACGCACTGTGGCGTGGTGAAAACACCAGAAAACGTGTTTCTCGCATCAAATAGCTCGAAAAGAGCGATCTAGATGATTCTGCATACTTCTGACAGAAGACTCACCAATATGATCGCAGAAAATGCATATCTCAGCTTGAAACCCGACGAAAACCACGATGTCGACTGTTCTGCATATCAAACGCACTGTGGAGTGGTCAAAACAACCAGATAACGTGTTTCGCGCTTTAGATAGCTCGAAACGAGCGATCTAGATGATTCTGCATACTTCTGACTGAAGTCTCACCAATATGATCGCAGAAAATGAATATCTCAGCTTGAAACCCGACGAAAACCACGATGTCGCCGTTTCTGCATATCAAACGCACTGTGGCGTGGTGAAAACACCAGAAAACGTGTTTCTCGCATCAAATAGCTCGAAAAGAACGATCTAGATGATTCTGCATACTTCTGACAGAAGACTCACCAAGATTATCGCGGAAAATGCATATCTCAGCTGGAAGCCCCACGAAAACCAAGATATCGCCGGTTCTGCATATCAGACGCACTATGGAGTGTTGAAAACAACCAGATAACGTGTTTCGCGCTTTAAATAGCTCGAAACGAGCGATCTAGATGATTCTGCATACTTCTGACTGAAGTCTCACCAATATGATCGCAGAAAATGCATATCTCAGCTTGAAACCCGACGAAAACCACGATGTCGCCGGTTCTGCATATCAAACGCACTGTGGCGTGGTGAAAACACCAGAAAACGTGTTTCTCGCATCAAATAGCTCGAAAAGAGCGATCTAGATGATTCTGCATACTTCTGACAGAAGACTCACCAAGATTATCGCAGAAAATGCAACTTTCAGCTGGAAACCCCACGAAAACCAAGTTATCGGCGGCTCTACATATCAAACGCACTGTGGAGTGGTCAAAACAACCAGATAACGTGTTTCGCGCCTTAAATAGCTCGAAACGAGCGATCTAGATGATTCTGCATACTTCTGACTGAAGTCTCACCAATATTATCGCAGAAAATGCATATTTCAGCTGGAATCCCCACGAAAACCAAGTTATCGGCGGTTCTACATATCAAACGCACTGTGGAGTGGTGAAAACACCAGATAACGTGTTTCTCGCATTAAGTAGCTCGAAACGAGCGATCTAGATGATTCTGCATACTTATGACTAAAGTCTCACCAAGATTATCGCAGAAAATGCATATCTCAGCTTGAAACCCGACCAAAACCACGATGTCGCCGGTTCTGCATATCAAACGCACTGTGGGGTGGTGAATACACCAGAAAACGTGTTTCTCGATTTAAATAGCTCGAAAAGAGCGATCTAGATGATTCTGCATACTTCTCATAGATGAAACACAAAGATTATCGCAGAAAATGCATATTTCAGCTGGAAGCCCCACGAAAACCAAGTTATCGGCGGCTCTACATATCAAACGCACTGAGGAGTGGTCAAAACACCAGAAAACTTGTTTTTTCGCATTAAATAGCTCGAAACGAGCGATCTAGATGATTCTGCATAGTTCTGACTAAAGTCTCACCAAGATTATCGCAGAAAATGCATATCTCAGCTCGAAACCCCACGAAAACCAAGATATCGCCGGTTCTGCATATCAAACACACTGTGGAGTGGTGAAAACAACCAGATAACGTGTTTCTCGCTTTAAATAGCTCGAAACGAGCGATCTAGATGATTCTGCATACTTCTGACTGAAGTCTCACCAATATTATCGCAGAAAATGCTATATCTCAGCTTGAAACCCGACGAAAACCACGATGTCGCCGGTTCTGCATATCAAACGCACTGTGGCGTGGTGAAAACACCAGAAAACGTGTTTCTCGCATTAAATAGCTCGAAAAGAGCGATCCAGATGATTCTGCATACTTCTGACAGAAGACTCACCAAGATTATCACAGAAATTGCATATCTCAGCTGGAAACCCCACGAAAACCAAGATATCGCCGGTTCTGCATATCAGACGCACTATGGAGTGGTGAAAACATCAGAAAACGTGTATCTCGCATTAACCAGCTCGAAAAGAGCGTTCTCGATGATTCTGCATACTTCTCATAGATGAAACACCAAGATTATCGCAGAAAATGCATATTTCAGCTGGAAACCCCACGAAAACCAAGTTATCGGCGGCTCTACATATCAAACGCACTGTGGAGTGGTCAAAACAACCAGATAACGTGTTTCGCGCTTTAGATAGCTCGAAACGAGCGATCTAGATGATTCTGCATACTTCTGACTGAAGTCTCACCAATATGATCGCAGAAAATGCATATCTCAGCTTGAAATCCGACGAAAACCACGATGTCCCCGGTTCTGCATATCAAACGCACTGTGGCGTGGTGAAAACACCAGAAAACGTGTTTCTCGCATCAAATAGCTCGAAAAGAGCGATCTAGATGATTCTGCATACTTCTGACAGAAAACTCACCAAGATTATCGCGGAAAATGCATATCTCAGCTGGAAACCCCACGAAAACCAAGATATCGCCGGTTCTGCATATCAGACGCACTATGGAGTGGTGAAAACAACCAGATAACGTGTTTCGCGCTTTAAATAGCTCGAAACGAGCGATCTAGATGATTCTGCATACTTCTGACTGAAGTCTCACCAATATGATCGCAGAAAATGCATATCTCAGCTTGAAACCCGACGAAAACCACGATGTCGCCGGTTCTGCATATCAAACGCACTGTGGCGTGGTGAAAACACCAGAAAACGTGTTTCTCGCATCAAATAGCTCGAAAAGAGCGATCTAGATGATTCTGCATACTTCTGACAGGAGACTCACCAAGATTATCGCAGAAAATGCATATTTCAGCTGGAAACCCCACGAAAACCAAGTTATCGGCGGCTCTACATATCAAACGCACTGTGGAGTGGTCAAAACAACCAGATATCGTGTTTCGCGCTTTAAATAGCTCGAAACGAGCGATCTAGATGATTCTGCATACTTCTGACTGAAGTCTCACCAATATTATCGCAGAAAATGCATATTTCAGCTGGAATCCCCACGAAAACCAAGTTATCGGCGGTTCTACATATCAAATACACTGTGGAGTGGTCAACACACCAGAAAACGTGTTTCTCGCATTAAGTAGCTCGAAAAGAGCGATCTAGATGATACTGCATACTTCTGACAGAATTCTTACCAAGATTATCGTTGAAAATGCATATCCCAGCTTGAACTCCGACGAAATCCAAGATGTCGCCGGTTCTGCAAGTTAAACGCACTGTGGAGTGGTGAAAACACCAGATAACGTGTTTCTCGCATTAAGTAGCTCGAAACGAGCGATCTAGATGATTCTGCATACTTCTGACTAAAGTCTCACCAAGATTATCGCAGGAAATGCATATCTCAGCTTGAAACCCGACCAAAACCACGATGTCGCCGGTTCTGCATATCAAACGCACTGTGGGGTGGTGAATACACCAGAAAACGTGTTTCTCGATTTAAATAGGTCGAAAAGAGCGATCTAGATGATTCTGCATACTTCTCATAGATGAAACACAAAGATTATCGCAGAAAATGCATATTTCAGCTGGAAGCCCGACGAAAACCAAGTTATCGGCGGCTCTACATATCAAACGCACTGTGGAGTGGTCAAAACACCAGAAAACTTGTTTTTTCGCATTAAATAGCTCGAAACGAGCGATCTAGATGATTCTGCATAGTTCTGACTAAAGTCTCACCAAGATTATCGCAGAAAATGCATATCTCAGCTGGAAACCCCACGAAAACCAAGATATCGCCGGTTCTGCATATCAGACGCACTATGGAGTGGTGAAAACACCAGAAAACGTGTATCTCGCATTAACTAGCTCGAAAAGAGCATTCTCGATGATTCTGCATACTTCTGACAGAAGTCTCACCAAGATTATCGCAGAAAATGCATATCTCAGCTTGAAACCTCACGAAAATCAAGATGTCGCCGGTTCTGCATATCAAACGCACTGTGGAGTGGTGAAAACAACCAGATAACGTGTTTCTCGCATTAAATAACTCGAAACGAGCGATCTAGATGATTCTGCATACTTCTGACTGAAGTCTCACCAATATTATCGCAGAAAATGCATATTTCAGCTGGAATCCCCACGAAAACCAAGTTATCGGCGGTTCTACATATCAAACGCACTGTGGAGTGGTCAAAGCACCAGAAAACGTGTTTCTCGCATTAAGTAGCTCGAAAAGAGCGATCTAGATGATACTGCATACTTCTGACAGAATTCTTACCAAGATTATCGTTGAAAATGCATATCCCAGCTTGAACCCCGACGAAATCCAAGATGTCGCCGGTTCTGCAAGTTAAACGCACTGTGGAGTGGTGAAAACACCAGATAACTTGTTTCTCGCATTAAGTAGCTCGAAACGAGCGATCTAGATGATTCTGCATACTTCTGACAGAAGACTCACCAAGATTATCGCAGAAAATACATATCTCAGCTTGAAACCCGACCGAAACCAAGATATCTCCGTTTCTGCATATCAAACGCACTGTGGAGTGGTGAAAACAACCAGATAACGTGTTTCTCGCATTAAATAGCTCGAATAGAGCGATCTAGATGATTCTGCATACTTCTGACTGAAGTCTCACCAATATGATCGCAGAAAATGCATATCTCAGCTTGAAACCCGACGAAAACCACGATGTCGCCGGTTCTGCATATCAAACGCACTGTGGAGTGGTGAAAACACCAGATAACGTGTTTCTCGCATTAAATAGCTCGAAAAGAGGGGTCTCGATGATTCTGCATCCTACTGACAGAAGACTCACCAATATTATAGCAGAAAATGCATATCTCAGCTTGAAACCTCACGAAAATCAAGATGTCGCCGGTTCTGCATATCAAACGCACTGTGGAGTCGTGAAACCAACCAGACAACGTGTTTCTCGCATTAAATAGCTCGAAAAGAGCGATCCCGATGATTCTGCATACTTCTGACAGAAGTCTCACCAAGATTATCGTTGAAAATGCATATCTCAGCTTGATACCCGACCTAAACCAAGATATCTCCTGTTCTGCATGTCAAACGTATTGTGGAGTGGTGAATACACCAGAAAACGTGTTTCTCGCATTAAATAGCTCGAAAAGAGCGATCCCGATGATTCTGCATACGTCTGACAGAAGTCTCACCAAGATTATCGTAGAAAATGCATATCTCAGCTTGAAACCCGACCGAAACCAAGATATATCCGGTTCTGCATGTCAAACGTACTGTGGGGTGGTGAATACACCAGAAAACGTGTTTCTCACATTAAATAGCTCGAAGAGAGCGATCTAGATGATTCTGCATACTTCTGACAGAAGACTCACCATGGTTATCGTAGAAAATGCATATCGCAGCTTGAAATCTCACGAAAATTAAGATGTCGCCTGTTCTGCATATCAAACGCACTGTGGAGTGGTGAAAACACCAGATAACGTGTCTCTCGCATTAAATAGCTCGAAAAGAGGGGTCTCGATGATTCTGCATAGTACTGACAGAAGACTCACCAAGATTATCGACGAAAATGCATATCTCAGGTTGAAATCTCACGAAAATCAAGATGTCGCCGGTTCTGCATATCAAACGCACTGTGGAGTGGTGAAAACACCAGATAACGTGTTTCTCGCATTAAAGAGCTCGAAAAGAGGGATCTCGATGATTCTGCATACTTCTGACAGAAGACTCACCAAGATTATCACAGAAATTGCATATCTCAGCTGGAAACCCCACGAAAACCAAGATATCGCCGGTTCTGCATATCAGACGCACTATGGAGTGGTGAAAACATCAGAAAACGTGTATCTCGCATTAACTAGCTCGAAAAGAGCGTTCTCAATGATTCTGCATACTTCTCATAGATGAAACACCAAGATTAACGCAGAAAATGCATATTTCAGCTGGAAACCCCACGAAAACCAAGTTATCGGCGGCTCTACATATCAAACGCACTGTGGAGTGGTCAAAACAACCAGATAACGTGTTTCTCGCTTTAAATAGCTCGAAACGAGCGATCTAGATGATTCTGCATACTTCTGACTGAAGTCTCACCAATATGATCGCAGAAAATGCATATCTCAGCTTGAAACCCGACGAAAACCACGATGTCGCCGGTTCTGCATATCAAAGGCACTGTGGCGTGGTGAAAACACCAGAAAACGTGTTTCTCGCATCAAATAGCTCGAAAAGAGCGATCTAGATGATTCTGCATACTTCTGACAGAAGACTCACCAAGATTATCGCAGAAAATGCATATCTGAGCTGGAAACCCCACGAAAACCAAGATATCGCCGGTTCTGCATATCAAACTCACTGTGGAGTGCTGAAAACACCAGATAACGTGTTTCTCGCATTAACTAGCTCGAAAAGAGCGTTCTCGATGATTAAGCATACTTCGGACAGAAGTCTCACCAAGATTATCGCAGGAATTGCAAATCTCAGCTTGAACCCCGACGAAATCCAAGATGTCGCCGGATCTGCATATCAAACGCACTGTGGAGTGGTGAAAACACCAGATAACGTGTCTCTCGCATTAAATAGCTCGAAAAGAGGGGTCTCGATGATTCTGCATAGTACTGACAGAAGACTCACCAAGATTATCGACGAAAATGCATATCTCAGGTTGAAATCTCACGAAAATCAAGATGTCGCCGGTTCTGCATATCAAACGCACTGTGGAGTGGTGAAAACACCAGATAACGTGTTTCTCGCATTAAAGAGCTCGAAAAGAGGGATCTCGATGATTCTGCATACTTCTGACAGAAGACTCACCAAGATTATCACAGAAATTGCATATCTCAGCTGGAAACCCCACGAAAACCAAGATATCGCCGGTTCTGCATATCAGACGCACTATGGAGTGGTGAAAACATCAGAAAACGTGTATCTCGCATTAACTAGCTCGAAAAGAGCGTTCTCGATGATTCTGCATACTTCTCATAGATGAAACACCAAGATTATCGCAGAAAATGCATATTTCAGCTGGAAACCCCACGAAAACCAAGTTATCGGCGGCTCTACATATCAAACGCACTGTGGAGTGGTCAAAACAACCAGATAACGTGTTTCTCGCTTTAAATAGCTCGAAACGAGCGATCTAGATGATTCTGCATACTTCTGACTGAAGTCTCACCAATATGTTCGCAGAAAATGCATATCTCAGCTTGAAACCCGACGAAAACCACGATGTCGCCGGTTCTGCATATCAAACGCACTGTGGCGTGGTGAAAACACCAGAAAACGTGTTTCTCGCATAAAGTAGCTCGAAAAGTTCGATCTTGATGATTCTGCATACTTCTGTCTGAAGTCTCTCCAATATTATCGCACAAAATGCATATCTGAGCTTGAAACCCCACGAAAACCAAGATATCGCCGGTTCTGCATATCAAACCAACTGTGGAGTGGTGAAAACCCCAGATAACGTGTTTCTCGCATTAAATAGCTCGAAAAGTGCGATCTCGCTGATTCTGCATACTTCGAACAGAAGTCTCAACAAGATTATCGCAGAAAATGCATATTTCAGCTTGAAACCCCACGAAAACCAAGATATCTATTGTTCTGCATATCAAACGCACTGTGGTGTGGTGAAAACACCAGATAACGTGTTTCTCGCACTAACTAGCTCGAAAAGAGCGATCTCGATGATTCAGCATACTTCGGACAGAAGTCTCACCAAGATTATCGTAAAAAATGCATATCTCAGCTTGAAACCCCACGATAACCAAGATATCGCTGGTTCTGCATATCAAACGCACTGTGGTGTGGTGAAAACACCAGATAACGTGTTTCTCGCACTAACTAGCTCGAAAAGAGCGATCTCGATGATTCAGCATACTTCTGACAGAAGTCTCACCAAGATTATCGTTGAAAATGCATATCTCAGCTTGATACCCGACCTAAACCAAGATATCTCCTGTTCTGCATGTCAAACGTACTGTGGAGTGGTGAATACACCAGAAAACGTGTTTCTCGCATTAAATAGCTCGAAAAGAGCGATCCCGATGATTCTGCATACTTCTGACAGAAGTCTCACGAAGATTATCGTAGAAAATGCATATCTCAGCTTGAAACCCGACCGAAACCAAGATATATCCGGTTCTGCATGTCAAACGTACTGCGGGGTGGTGAATACACCAGAAAACGTGTTTCTCACATTAAATAGCTCGAAGAGAGCGATATAGATGATTCTGCATACTTCTAACAGAAGACTCACCATGGTTATCGTAGAAAATGCATATCGCATCTTGAAATCTCACGAAAATTAAGATGTCGCCTGTTCTGCATATCAAACGCACTGTGGAGTGGTGAAAACACCAGATAACGCGTCTCTCGCATTAAATAGCTCGAAAAGAGGGGTCTCGATGATTCTGCATAGTACTGACAGAAGACTCACCAAGATTATCGACGAAAATGCATATCTCAGGTTGAAATCTCACGAAAATCAAGATGTCGCCGGTTCTGCATATCAAACGCACTGTGGAGTGGTGAAAACACCAGATAACGTGTTTCTCGCATTAAAGAGCTCGAAAAGAGGGATCTCGATGATTCTGCATACTTCTGACAGAAGACTCACCAAGATTATCACAGAAATTGCATATCTCAGCTGGAAACCCCACGAAAACCAAGATATCGCCGGTTCTGCATATCAGACGCACTATGGAGTGGTGAAAACATCAGAAAACGTGTATCTCGCATTAACTAGCTCGAAAAGAGCGTTCTCGATGATTCTGCATACTTCTCATAGATGAAACACCAAGATTATCGCAGAAAATGCATATTTCAGCTGGAAACCCCACGAAAACCAAGTTATCGGCGGCTCTACATATCAAACGCACTGTGGAGTGGTCAAAACAACCAGATAACGTGTTTCTCGCTTTAAATAGCTCGAAACGAGCGATCTAGATGATTCTGCATACTTCTGACTGAAGTCTCACCAATATGATCGCAGAAAATGCATATCTCAGCTTGAAACCCGACGAAAACCACGATGTCGCCGGTTCTGCATATCAAACGCACTGTGGCGTGGTGAAATCACCAGAAAACGTGTTTCTCGCATTAAAGAGCTCGAAAAGAGGGATCTCGATGATTCTGCATACTTCTGACAGAAGACTCACCAAGTTTATCACAGAAATTGCATATCTCAGCTGGAAACCCCACGAAAACCAAGATATCGCCGGTTCTGCATATCATACGCACTGTGGAGTGGTGAAAACACCAGATAACGTGTTTCTCGCATTAAATAGCTCGAAACGAGCGATCTCGATGATTAAGCATACTTCGAAAAGAAGTCTCACCAAGATTATCGTAAAAAATGCATATCTCAGCTTGAAACCCCACGAAAACCAAGATATCGCTGGTTCTGCATATCAAACGCACTGTGGAGTGGTGAAAACAACCATATAACGTGTTTCTCGCATTAAATAGCTCGAAAAGAGCGATCTAGATGATTCTGCATACTCCTGACAGAAGACTCACCATGGTTATCGTAGAAAATGCATATCTCAGCTTGAAATCTCACGAAAATCAAGATGTCGCCTGTTCTGCATATCAAACGCACTGTGGAGTGGTGAAAACACCAGTTAACGTGTTTCTCGCATAAAATAGCTCGAAAAGTGCGATCTTGATGATTCTGCATACTTCTGTCTGAAGTCTCTCCAATATTATCGCACAAAATGCATATCTGAGCTTGAAACCCCACGAAAACCAGGATATCGTCGGTTCTGCACATCATACGCACTGTGGAGTGGTCAAAACACCAGATAACGTGTTTCTCGCATTATATAGCTCTAAAAGAGCGATCTCGATGATTCTGCATACTTCTAAATGAATTCTCACCAAGATTATCGCAGAAAATGCATATCTCAGGTTGATACCCGACGAAAGCCAAGACGTCGCCGGTTCTGCATATCAAACGCACTGTGGAGAGGTGAAAACACCAGATAACGTGTTTCTCGCATTTAAGAGCTCGAAAAGAGGGATCTCGATGTTTCCGCTTACTTCTGATAGAAGTCTCACCAAGATTATCGCAGAAAACGCATATCTCAGCTTGAAACCCCACGAAAACCAAGATATCGCCGGTTCTGCATATCAAACCAACTGTGGAGTGGTGAAAACCCCGGATAACGTGTTTCTCGCATTAAATAGCTCGAAAAGTGCGATCTCGATGATTCTGCATACTTCGAACAGAAGTCCCAACAAGATTATCGCAGAAAACGCATATTTCAGCTTGAAACCCCACGAAAACCAAGATATCTACTGTTCTGCATATCAAACGCACTGTGGTGTGGTGAAAACACCAGATAACGTGTTTCTCGCACTAACTAGCTCGAAAAGAGCGATCTCGATGATTCAGCATACTTCGGACAGAAGTCTCACCAAGATTATCGTAAAAAATGCATATCTCAGCTTGAAAGCCCACGAAAGCCAAGATATCGCTGGTTCTGCATATCAAACGAACTGTGGAGTGGTGAAAACACCGGATAAGGTTTTTCTCGCATTAACTAGCTCGAAAAGAGCGATCTCGATGTTTCAGCATACTTCGGACAGAAGTCTCACCAAGATTACCGCAGAAAATGTATATCTCAGCTTGAAACCCCACGAAAACCAAGATATCGCCGGTTCTGCATATCATACGCACTGTGGAGTGGTGAAAACACCAGATAACGTGTTTCTCGCATTAAATAGCTCGAAACGAGCGATCTCGATGATTAAGCATACTTCGAACAGAAGTCTCACCAAGATTATCGTAAAAAATGCATATCTCAGCTTGAAACCCCACGAAAACCAAGATATCGCTGGTTCTGCATATCAAACGCACTGTGGAGTGGTGAAAACAACCATATAACGTGTTTCTCGCATTAAATAGCTCGAAAAGAGCGATCTAGATGATTCTGCATACTCCTGACAGAAGACTCACCATGGTTATCGTAGAAAATGCATATCTCAGCTTGAAATCTCACGAAAATCAAGATGTCGCCTGTTCTGCATATCAAACGCACTGTGGAGTGGTGAAAACACCAGTTAACGTGTTTCTCGCATAAAATAGCTCGAAAAGTGCGATCTTGATGATTCTGCATACTTCTGTCTGAAGTCTCTCCAATATTATCGCACAAAATGCATATCTGAGCTTGAAACCCCACGAAAACCAGGATATCGTCGGTTCTGCACATCATACGCACTGTGGAGTGGTCAAAACACCAGATAACGTGTTTCTCGCATTATATAGCTCTAAAAGAGCGATCTCGATGATTCTGCATACTTCTAAATGAATTCTCACCAAGATTATCGCAGAAAATGCATATCTCAGGTTGATACCCGACGAAAGCCAAGACGTCGCCGGTTCTGCATATCAAACGCACTGTGGAGAGGTGAAAACACCAGATAACGTGTTTCTCGCATTTAAGAGCTCGAAAAGAGGGATCTCGATGTTTCCGCTTACTTCTGATAGAAGTCTCACCAAGATTATCGCAGAAAACGCATATCTCAGCTTGAAACCCCACGAAAACCAAGATATCGCCGGTTCTGCATATCAAACCAACTGTGGAGTGGTGAAAACCCCGGATAACGTGTTTCTCGCATTAAATAGCTCGAAAAGTGCGATCTCGATGATTCTGCATACTTCGAACAGAAGTCCCAACAAGATTATCGCAGAAAACGCATATTTCAGCTTGAAACCCCACGAAAACCAAGATATCTACTGTTCTGCATATCAAACGCACTGTGGTGTGGTGAAAACACCAGATAACGTGTTTCTCGCACTAACTAGCTCGAAAAGAGCGATCTCGATGATTCAGCATACTTCGGACAGAAGTCTCACCAAGATTATCGTAAAAAATGCATATCTCAGCTTGAAAGCCCACGAAAGCCAAGATATCGCTGGTTCTGCATATCAAACGAACTGTGGAGTGGTGAAAACACCGGATAAGGTTTTTCTCGCATTAACTAGCTCGAAAAGAGCGATCTCGATGTTTCAGCATACTTCGGACAGAAGTCTCACCAAGATTACCGCAGAAAATGTATATCTCAGCTTGAAACCCCACGAAAACCAAGATATCGCCGGTTCTGCATATCATACGCACTGTGGAGTGGTGAAAACACCAGATAACGTGTTTCTCGCATTAAATAGCTCGAAACGAGCGATCTCGATGATTAAGCATACTTCGAACAGAAGTCTCACCAAGATTATCGTAAAAAATGCATATCTCAGCTTGAAACCCCACGAAAACCAAGATATCGCTGGTTCTGCATATCAAACGCACTGTGGAGTGGTGAAAACAACCATATAACGTGTTTCTCGCATTAAATAGCTCGAAAAGAGCGATCTAGATGATTCTGCATACTCCTGACAGAAGACTCACCATGGTTATCGTAGAAAATGCATATCTCAGCTTGAAATCTCACGAAAATCAAGATGTCGCCTGTTCTGCATATCAAACGCACTGTGGAGTGGTGAAAACACCAGATAACGCGTCTCTCGCATTAAATAGCTCGAAAAGAGGGGTCTCGATGATTCTGCATAGTACTGACAGAAGACTCACCAAGATTATCGACGAAAATGCATATCTCAGGTTGAAATCTCACGAAAATCAAGATGTCGCCGGTTCTGCATATCAAACGCACTGTGGAGTGGTGAAAACACCAGATAACGTGTTTCTCGCATTAAGGAGCTCGAAAAGAGGGATCTCGATGATTCTGCATACTTCTGACAGAAGACTCACCAAGATTATCACAGAAATTGCATATCTCAGCTGGAAACCCCACGAAAACCAAGATATCGCCGGTTCTGCATATCAGACGCACTATGGAGTGGTGAAAACATCAGAAAACGTGTATCTCGCATTAACTAGCTCGAAAAGAGCGTTCTCGATGATTCTGCATACTTCTCATAGATGAAACACCAAGATTATCGCAGAAAATGCATATTTCAGCTGGAAACCCCACGAAAACCAAGTTATCGGCGGCTCTACATATCAAACGCACTGTGGAGTGGTCAAAACAACCAGATAACGTGTTTCTCGCTTTAAATAGCTCGAAACGAGCGATCTAGATGATTCTGCATACTTCTGACTGAAGTCTCACCAATATGATCGCAGAAAATGCATATCTCAGCTTGAAACCCGACGAAAACCACGATGTCGCCGGTTCTGCATATCAAACGCACTGTGGCGTGGTGAAATCACCAGAAAACGTGTTTCTCGCATCAAATAGCTCGAAAAGAGCGATCTAGATGATTCTGCATACTTCTGACAGAAGACTCACCAAGATTATCGCAGAAAATGCATATCTCAGCTGGAAACCCCACGAAAACCAAGATATCGCCGGTTCTGCATATCAAACGCACTGTGGAGTGCTGAAAACACCAGATAACGTGTTTCTCGCATTAAAGAGCTCGAAAAGAGGGATCTCGATGATTAAGCATACTTCGGACAGAAGTCTCACCAAGATTATCGCAGGAATTGCAAATCTCAGCTTGAACCCCGACGAAATCCAAGATGTCGCCGGATCTGCATATCAAACGCACTGTGGAGTGGTGAAAACACCAGTTAACGTGTTTCTCGCATAAAATAGCTCGAAAAGTGCGATCTTGATGATTCTGCATACTTCTGTCTGAAGTCTCTCCAATATTATCGCACAAAATGCATATCTGAGCTTGAAACCCCACGAAAACCAGGATATCGTCGGTTCTGCACATCATACGCACTGTGGAGTGGTCAAAACACCAGATAACGTGTTTCTCGCATTATATAGCTCTAAAAGAGCGATCTCGATGATTCTGCATACTTCTAAATGAATTCTCACCAAGATTATCGCAGAAAATGCATATCTCAGGTTGATACCCGACGAAAGCCAAGACGTCGCCGGTTCTGCATATCAAACGCACTGTGGAGAGGTGAAAACACAAGAAAACGTGTTTCTCGCATTAAATAGCTCGAGAAGAGAGATCTAGATGGTTCTGCATACTTCTGACAGAAGACTCACCAAGATTATCGTAAAAAATGCATATCTCAGCTTGAAACCCCACGAAAACCAAGATATCGCTGGTTCTGCATATCAAACGCACTGTGGAGTGGTGAAAACAACCATATAACGTGTTTCTCGCATTAAATAGCTCGAAAAGAGCGATCTAGATGATTCTGCATACTCCTGACAGAAGACTCACCATGGTTATCGTAGAAAATGCATATCTCAGCTTGAAATCTCACGAAAATCAAGATGTCGCCTGTTCTGCATATCAAACGCACTGTGGAGTGGTGAAAACACCAGTTAACGTGTTTCTCGCATAAAATAGCTCGAAAAGTGCGATCTTGATGATTCTGCATACTTCTGTCTGAAGTCTCTCCAATATTATCGCACAAAATGCATATCTGAGCTTGAAACCCCACGAAAACCAGGATATCGTCGGTTCTGCACATCATACGCACTGTGGAGTGGTCAAAACACCAGATAACGTGTTTCTCGCATTATATAGCTCTAAAAGAGCGATCTCGATGATTCTGCATACTTCTAAATGAATTCTCACCAAGATTATCGCAGAAAATGCATATCTCAGGTTGATACCCGACGAAAGCCAAGACGTCGCCGGTTCTGCATATCAAACGCACTGTGGAGAGGTGAAAACACCAGATAACGTGTTTCTCGCATTTAAGAGCTCGAAAAGAGAGATCTCGATGTTTCCGCTTACTTCTGATAGAAGTCTCACCAAGATTATCGCAGAAAACGCATATCTCAGCTTGAAACCCCACGAAAACCAAGATATCGCCGGTTCTGCATATCAAACCAACTGTGGAGTGGTGAAAACCCCGGATAACGTGTTTCTCGCATTAAATAGCTCGAAAAGTGCGATCTCGATGATTCTGCATACTTCGAACAGAAGTCCCAACAAGATTATCGCAGAAAACGCATATTTCAGCTTGAAACCCCACGAAAACCAAGATATTTACTGTTCTGCATATCAAACGGACTGTGGTGTGGTGAAAACACCAGATAACGTGTTTCTCGCACTAACTAGCTCGAAAAGAGCGATCTCGATGATTCAGCATACTTCGGACAGAAGTCTCACCAAGATTATCGTAAAAAATGCATATCTCAGCTTGAAAGCCCACGAAAGCCAAGATATCGCTGGTTCTGCATATCAAACGAACTGTGGAGTGGTGAAAACACCGGATAAGGTTTTTCTCGCATTAACTAGCTCGAAAAGAGCGATCTCGATGTTTCAGCATACTTCGGACAGAAGTCTCACCAAGATTACCGCAGAAAATGTATATCTCAACTTGAAACCCCACGAAAACCAAGATATCGCCGGTTCTGCATATCATACGCACTGTGGAGTGGTGAAAACACCAGATAACGTGTTTCTCGCATTAAATAGCTCGAAACGAGCGATCTCGATGATTAAGCATACTTCGAACAGAAGTCTCACCAAGATTATCGTAAAAAATGCATATCTCAGCTTGAAACCCCACGAAAACCAAGATATCGCTGGTTCTGCATATCAAACGCACTGTGGAGTGGTGAAAACAACCATATAACGTGTTTCTCGCATTAAATAGCTCGAAAAGAGCGATCTAGATGATTCTGCATACTCCTGACAGAAGACTCACCATGGTTATCGTAGAAAATGCATATCTCAGCTTGAAATCTCACGAAAATCAAGATGTCGCCTGTTCTGCATATCAAACGCACTGTGGAGTGGTGAAAACACCAGATAACGTGATTCTCGCATTAAATAGCTCGAAAAGAGGGGTCTCGATGATTCTGCATCCTACTGACAGAAGACTCACCAATATTATAGCAGAAAATGCATATCTCAGCTTGAAACCTCACGAAAATCAAGATGTCGCCGGTGCTGCATATCAAACGCACTGTGGAGTCGTGAAACCAACCAGACAACGTGTTTCTCGCATTAAATAGCTCGAAAAGTGCGATCCCGATGATTCTGCACACTTCTGTCTGAAGTCTCTCCAATATTATCGCACAAAATGCATATCTGAGCTTGAAACCCCACGAAAACCAGGATATCGTCGGTTCTGCACATCATACGCACTGTGGAGTGGTCAAAACACCAGATAACGTGTTTCTCGCATTATATAGCTCTAAAAGAGCGATCTCGATGATTCTGCATACTTCTAAATGAATTCTCACCAAGATTATCGCAGAAAATGCATATCTCAGGTTGATACCCGACGAAAGCCAAGACGTCGCCGGTTCTGCATATCAAACGCACTGTGGAGAGGTGAAAACACCAGATAACGTGTTTCTCGCATTTAAGAGCTCGAAAAGAGGGATCTCGATGTTTCCGCTTACTTCTGATAGAAGTCTCACCAAGATTATCGCAGAAAACGCATATCTCAGCTTGAAAACCCACGAAAACCAAGATATCGCCGGTTCTGCATATCAAACCAACTGTGGAGTGGTGAAAACCCCGGATAACGTGTTTCTCGCATTAAATAGCTCGAAAAGTGCGATCTCGATGATTCTGCATACTTCGAACAGAAGTCCCAACAAGATTATCGCAGAAAACGCATATTTCAGCTTGAAACCCCACGAAAACCAAGATATTTACTGTTCTGCATATCAAACGGACTGTGGTGTGGTGAAAACACCAGATAACGTGTTTCTCGCACTAACTAGCTCGAAAAGAGCGATCTCGATGATTCAGCATACTTCGGACAGAAGTCTCACCAAGATTATCGTAAAAAATGCATATCTCAGCTTGAAAGCCCACGAAAGCCAAGATATCGCTGGTTCTGCATATCAAACGAACTGTGGAGTGGTGAAAACACCGGATAAGGTTTTTCTCGCATTAACTAGCTCGAAAAGAGCGATCTCGATGTTTCAGCATACTTCGGACAGAAGTCTCACCAAGATTACCGCAGAAAATGTATATCTCAGCTTGAAACCCCACGAAAACCAAGATATCGCCGGTTCTGCATATCATACGCACTGTGGAGTGGTGAAAACACCAGATAACGTGTTTCTCGCATTAAATAGCTCGAAACGAGCGATCTCGATGATTAAGCATACTTCGAACAGAAGTCTCACCAAGATTATCGTAAAAAATGCATATCTCAGCTTGAAACCCCACGAAAACCAAGATATCGCTGGTTCTGCATATCAAACGCACTGTGGAGTGGTGAAAACAACCATATAACGTGTTTCTCGCATTAAATAGCTCGAAAAGAGCGATCTAGATGATTCTGCATACTCCTGACAGAAGACTCACCATGGTTATCGTAGAAAATGCATATCTCAGCTTGAAATCTCACGAAAATCAAGATGTCGCCTGTTCTGCATATCAAACGCACTGTGGAGTGGTGAAAACACCAGATAACGTGATTCTCGCATTAAATAGCTCGAAAAGAGGGGTCTCGATGATTCTGCATCCTACTGACAGAAGACTCACCAATATTATAGCAGAAAATGCATATCTCAGCTTGAAACCTCACGAAAATCAAGATGTCGCCGGTGCTGCATATCAAACGCACTGTGGAGTCGTGAAACCAACCAGACAACGTGTTTCTCGCATTAAATAGCTCGAAAAGAGCGATCCCGATGATTCTGCACACTTCTGACAGAAGTCTCACCAAGATTATCGTTGAAAATGCATATCTCAGCTTGATACCCGACCTAAACCAAGATATCTCCTGTTCTGCATGTCAAACGTACTGTGGAGAGGTGAATACACCAGAAAACGTGTTTCTCGCATTAAATAGCTCGAAAAGAGCGATCTAGATGATTCTACATACTTCTGACAGAAGACTCACCAAGATTATCGCAGAAAATGCATATCTCAGCTGGAAACACCACGAAAATCAAGATATCGCCGGTTCTGCATATAAAACGCACTGTGGAATGTTGACAACACCAGAAAACTTGTTTTTTCGCATTAAATAGCTCGAAACGAGCGATCTCGGTGATTCTGCATACTTCTGACTGAAGTCTCACCAAGAGTATCGCAGAGAATGCATATCTCAGCTGGAAACACCACGAAAATCTAGATATCGCCGGTTATGCATATCAAACGCACTGTGGAGTGGTGAAAACAACCATATAATGTGTTTCTCGCGTTAAATAGCTCGAAAAGAGCGATCCCGATGATTCTGCATACTTCTGACAGAAGTCTCACCAAGATTATCGTAGAAAATGCATATCTCAGCTTGAAACCCGACCGAAACCAAGATATATCCGGTTCTGCATGTCAAACGTACTGTGGGGTGGTGAATACACCAGAAAACGTGTTTCTCACATTAAATAGCTCGAAGAGAGCGATCTAGATGATTCTGCATACTTCTGACAGAAGACTCACCATGGTTATCGTAGAAAATGCATATCGCAGCTTGAAATCTCACGAAAATTAAGATGTCGCCTGTTCTGCATATCAAACGCACTGTGGAGTGGTGAAAACACCAGATAACGTGTCTCTCGCATTAAATAGCTCGAAAAGAGGGGTCTCGATGATTCTGCATAGTACTGACAGAAGACTCACCAAGATTATCGACGAAAATGCATATCTCAGGTTGAAATCTCACGAAAATCAAGATGTCGCCGGTTCTGCATATCAAACGCACTGTGGAGTCGTGAAACCAACCAGACAACGTGTTTCTCGCATTAAATAGCTCGAAAAGAGCGATCCCGATGATTCTGCACACTTCTGACAGAAGTCTCACCAAGATTATCGTTGAAAATGCATATCTCAGCTTGATACCCGACCTAAACCAAGATATCTCCTGTTCTGCATGTCAAACGTACTGTGGAGAGGTGAATACACCAGAAAACGTGTTTCTCGCATTAAAGAGCTCGAAAAGAGGGATCTCGATGATTCTGCTTACTTCTGATAGAAGTCTCACCAAGATTATCGCAGAAAACGCATATCTCAGCTTGAAATCCCACGAAAACCAAGATATCGCCGGTTCTGCAAATCAAACCAACTGTGGAGTGGTGAAAACTCCAGATAACGTGTTTCTCGCACTAACTAGCTCGAAAAGAGCGATCTCGATGATTCAGCATACTTCGGACAGAAGTCTCACCAAGATTATCGTAAAAAATGCATATCTCAGCTTGAAACCCCACGAAAACCAAGATATCTACTGTTCTGCATATCAAACGCACTGTGGAGAGGTGAAAACACCGGATAACGTGTTTCTCGCATTAAAGAGCTCGAAAAGAGGGATCTCGATGATTCTGCTTACTTCTGATAAAAGTCTCACCAAGATTATCGCAGAAAACGCATATCTCAGCTTGAAACCCCACGAAAACCAAGATATCGCCGGTTCTGCATATCAAACCAACTGTGGAGTGGTGAAAACTCCAGATATCGTGTTTCTCGCATTAAATAGCTCGAAACGAGCGATCTCGATGATTAAGCATACTTCGGACAGAAGTCTCACCAAGATTATCGTAAAAAATGCATATCTCAGCTTGAAACCCCACGAAAGCCAAGATATCGCTGGTTCTGCATATCAAACGCACTGTGGAGTGGTGAAAACACCGGATAAGGTTTCTCTCGCATTAACTAGCTCGAAAAGAGCGATCTCGATGATTCTGCATACTTCTGACTGAAGTCTCACCAAGATTATCGCAGAAAATGCATATCTCAGGTTGATACCCGACGAAAGCCAAGATGTCGCCGGTTCTGCGTATCAAACGCACTGTGGAGAGGTGAAAACACCAGATAACGTGTTTCTCGCATTAAAGAGCTCGAAAAGAGGGATCTCGATGTTTCCGCTTACTTCTGATAGAATTCTCACCAAGATTATCGTAAAAAATGCATATCTCAGCTTGAAACCCCACGAAAACCAAGATATCGCTGGATCTGCATATCAAACGCACTGTGGAGTGCTGAATGCACCAGATAACGTGTTTGCCGCATTAAATAGCTCGAATAGAGCGATCTCGATGTTTCAGCATACTTCGGACAGAAGTCTCACCAAGATTATCGCAGAAAATGCATATCTCAGCTTGAAACCCCACTAAAACCAAGATATCGCCAGTTCTGCATATCAGACGCACTGTGGAGTGGTGAAAACACCAGATAACGTGTTTCTCGCATTAAATAGCTCGAAACGAGGGATCTCGATGATTAAGCATACTTCGGACAGAAGTCTCACCAAGATTATCGTAAAAAATGCATATCTCAGCTTGAAACCCCACGAAAGCCAAGATATCGCTGGTTCTGCATATCAAACGAACTGTGGAGTGGTGAAAACACCGGATAAGGTTTTTCTCGCATTAACTAGCTCGAAAAGAGCGATCTCGATGTTTCAGCATACTTCGGACAGAAGTCTCACCAAGATTACCGCAGAAAATGTATATCTCAGCTTGAAACCCCACGAAAACCAAGATATCGCCGGTTCTGCATATCATACGCACTGTGGAGTGGTGAAAACACCAGATAACGTGTTTCTCGCATTAAATAGCTCGAAACGAGCGATCTCGATGATTAAGCATACTTCGAACAGAAGTCTCATCAAGATTATCGTAAAAAATGCATATCTCAGCTTGAAACCCCACGAAAACCAAGATATCGCTGGTTCTGCATATCAAACGCACTGTGGAGTGGTGAAAACAACCATATAACGTGTTTCTCGCATTAAATAGCTCGAAAAGAGCGATCTAGATGATTCTGCATACTCCTGACAGAAGACTCACCATGGTTATCGTAGAAAATGCATATCTCAGCTTGAAATCTCACGAAAATCAAGATGTCGCCTGTTCTGCATATCAAACGCACTGTGGAGTGGTGAAAACACCAGATAACGTGTTTCTCGCATTAAATAGCTCGAAAAGAGGGGTCTCGATGATTCTGCATCCTACTGACAGAAGACTCACCAATATTATAGCAGAAAATGCATATCTCAGCTTGAAACCTCACGAAAATCAAGATGTCGCCGGTGCTGCATATCAAACGCACTGTGGAGTCGTGAAACCAACCAGACAACGTGTTTCTCGCATTAAATAGCTCGAAAAGAGCGATCCCGATGATTCTGCACACTTCTGACAGAAGTCTCACCAAGATTATCGTTGAAAATGCATATCTCAGCTTGATACCCGACCTAAACCAAGATATCTCCTGTTCTGCATGTCAAACGTACTGTGGAGTGGTGAATACACCAGAAAACGTGTTTCTCGCATTAAATAGCTCGAAAAGAGCGATCTAGATGATTCTACATACTTCTGACAGAAGACTCACCAAGATTATCGCAGAAAATGCATATCTCAGCTGGAAACACCACGAAAATCAAGATATCGCCGGTTCTGCATATAAAACGCACTGTGGAATGTTGACAACACCAGAAAACTTGTTTTTTCGCATTAAATAGCTCGAAACGAGCGATCTCGGTGATTCTGCATACTTCTGACTGAAGTCTCACCAAGAGTATCGCAGAGAATGCATATCTCAGCTGGAAACACCACGAAAATCTAGATATCGCCGGTTATGCATATCAAACGCACTGTGGAGTGGTGAAAACAACCATATAATGTGTTTCTCGCGTTAAATAGCTCGAAAAGAGCGATCCCGATGATTCTGCATACTTCTGACAGAAGTCTCACCAAGATTATCGTAGAAAATGCATATCTCAGCTTGAAACCCGACCGAAACCAAGATATATCCGGTTCTGCATGTCAAACGTACTGTGGGGTGGTGAATACACCAGAAAACGTGTTTCTCACATTAAATAGCTCGAAGAGAGCGATCTAGATGATTCTGCATACTTCTGACAGAACACTCACCATGGTTATCGTAGAAAATGCATATCGCATCTTGAAATCTCACGAAAATTAAGATGTCGCCTGTTCTGCATATCAAACGCACTGTGGAGTGGTGAAAACACCAGATAACGTGTCTCTCGCATTAAATAGCTCGAAAAGAGGGGTCTCGATGATTCTGCATAGTACTGACAGAAGTCTCAACAAGATTATCGCAGAAAATGCATATTTCAGCTTGAAACCCCACGAAAACCAAGATATCTACTGTTCTGCATATCAAACGCACTGTGGTGTGGTGAAATCACCAGATAACGTGTTTCTCGCACTAACTAGCTCGAAAAGAGCGATCTCGATGATTCAGCATACTTCGGACAGATGTCTCACCAAGATTATCGTAAAAAATGCATATCTCAGCTTGAAACCCCCCGAAAGCCAAGATATCGCTGGTTCTGCATATCAAACGAACTGTGGAGTGGTGAAAACACCGGATAAGGTTTTTCTCGCATTAACTAGCTCGAAAAGAGCGATCTCGATGTTTCAGCATACTTCGGACAGAAGTCTCACCAAGATTATCGCAGAAAATGTATATCTCAGCTTGAAACCCCACGAAAACCAAGATATCGCCGGTTCTGCATATCATACGCACTGTGGAGTGGTGAAAAAACCAGAAAACGTGTTTCTCGCATTAAGTAGCTCGAAAAGCGCGTTCTCGATGATTCTGCATACTTCTCATAGATGAAACACCAAGATTATCGCAGAAAATGCATATATCAGCTGGAAACCCCACAAAAACCACGTTATCGGCGGTTCTACATATCAAACGCACTGTGGAGTGGTCAAAACACCAGATAACGTGTTTCCCGCATTAAATAGCTCGAAAAGAGCGATCTCGATGATTCTGTATACTTCGGACAGAAGTCTCACCAGATTATCGCAGAAAATGCATATCTCAGCTTGAAACCCCACGAAAACCAAGATATCGCTGGTTCTGCATGTCAAACGCACTGTGGAGTGGTGAAAACAACCATATAACGTGTTTCTCGCATTAAATAGCTCGAAAAGAGCGATCTAGATGATTCTGCATACTCCTGACAGAAGACTCACCATGGTTATCGTAGAAAATGCATATCTCAGCTTGAAATCTCACGAAAATCAAGATGTCGCCTGTTCTGCATATCAAACGCACTGTGGAGTGGTGAAAACACCAGATAACGTGATTCTCGCATTAAATAGCTCGAAAAGAGGGGTCTCGATGATTCTGCATCCTACTGACAGAAGACTCACCAATATTATAGCAGAAAATGCATATCTCAGCTTGAAACCTCACGAAAATCAAGATGTCGCCGGTGCTGCATATCAAACGCACTGTGGAGTCGTGAAACCAACCAGACAACGTGTTTCTCGCATTAAATAGCTCGAAAAGAGCGATCCCGATGATTCTGCACACTTCTGACAGAAGTCTCACCAAGATTATCGTTGAAAATGCATATCTCAGCTTGATACCCGACCTAAACCAAGATATCTCCTGTTCTGCATGTCAAACGTACTGTGGAGTGGTGAATACACCAGAAAACGTGTTTCTCGCATTAAATAGCTCGAAAAGAGCGATCTAGATGATTCTACATACTTCTGACAGAAGACTCACCAAGATTATCGCAGAAAATGCATATCTCAGCTGGAAACACCACGAAAATCAAGATATCGCCGGTTCTGCATATAAAACGCACTGTGGAATGTTGACAACACCAGAAAACTTGTTTTTTCGCATTAAATAGCTCGAAACGAGCGATCTCGGTGATTCTGCATACTTCTGACTGAAGTCTCACCAAGAGTATCGCAGAGAATGCATATCTCAGCTGGAAACACCACGAAAATCTAGATATCGCCGGTTATGCATATCAAACGCACTGTGGAGTGGTGAAAACAACCATATAATGTGTTTCTCGCGTTAAATAGCTCGAAAAGAGCGATCCCGATGATTCTGCATACTTCTGACAGAAGTCTCACCAAGATTATCGTAGAAAATGCATATCTCAGCTTGAAACCCGACCGAAACCAAGATATATCCGGTTCTGCATGTCAAACGTACTGTGGGGTGGTGAATACACCAGAAAACGTGTTTCTCACATTAAATAGCTCGAAGAGAGCGATCTAGATGATTCTGCATACTTCTGACAGAAGACTCACCATGGTTATCGTAGAAAATGCATATCGCAGCTTGAAATCTCACGAAAATTAAGATGTCGCCTGTTCTGCATATCAAACGCACTGTGGAGTGGTGAAAACACCAGATAACGTGTCTCTCGCATTAAATAGCTCGAAAAGAGGGGTCTCGATGATTCTGCATAGTACTGACAGAAGACTCACCAAGATTATCGACGAAAATGCATATCTCAGGTTGAAATCTCACGAAAATCAAGATGTCGCCGGATCTGCATATCAAACGCACTGTGGAGTGGTGAAAACACCAGATAACGTGTTTCTCGCATTAAAGAGCTCGAAAAGAGGGATCTCGATGATTCTGGTTACTTCTGATAGAAGTCTCACCAAGATTATCGCAGAAAACGCATATCTCAGCTTGAAATCCCACGAAAACCAAGATATCGCCGGTTCTGCAAATCAAACCAACTGTGGAGTGGTGAAAACTCCAGATAACGTGTTTCTCGCACTAACTAGCTCGAAAAGAGCGATCTCGATGATTCAGCATACTTCGGACAGAAGTCTCACCAAGATTATCGTAAAAAATGCATATCTCAGCTTGAAACCCCACGAAAACCAAGATATCTACTGTTCTGCATATCAAACGCACTGTGGAGAGGTGAAAACACCGGATAACGTGTTTCTCGCATTAAAGAGCTCGAAAAGAGGGATCTCGATGATTCTGCTTACTTCTGATAAAAGTCTCACCAAGATTATCGCAGAAAACGCATATCTCAGCTTGAAACCCCACGAAAACCAAGATATCGCCGGTTCTGCATATCAAACCAACTGTGGAGTGGTGAAAACTCCAGATATCGTGTTTCTCGCATTAAATAGCTCGAAACGAGCGATCTCGATGATTAAGCATACTTCGGACAGAAGTCTCACCAAGATTATCGTAAAAAATGCATATCTCAGCTTGAAACCCCACGAAAGCCAAGATATCGCTGGTTCTGCATATCAAACGCACTGTGGAGTGGTGAAAACACCGGATAAGGTTTCTCTCGCATTAACTAGCTCGAAAAGAGCGATCTCGATGTTTCAGCATACTTCGGACAGAAGTCTCACCAAGATTATCGCAGAAAATGTATATCTCAGCTTGAAACCCCACGAAAACCAAGATATCGCCGGTTCTGCATATCATACGCACTGTGGAGAGGTGAAAAAACCAGAAAACGTGTTTCTCGCATTAAGTAGCTCGAAAAGCGCGTTCTCGATGATTCTGCATACTTCTCATAGATGAAACACCAAGATTATCGCAGAAAATGCATATATCAGCTGGAAACCCCACAAAAACCACGTTATCGGCGGTTCTACATATCAAACGCACTGTGGAGTGGTCAAAACACCAGATAACGTGTTTCCCGCATTAAATAGCTCGAAAAGAGCGATCTCGATGATTCTGTATACTTCGGACAGAAGTCTCACCAAGATTATCGTAAAAAATGCATATCTCAGCTTGAAACCCCACGAAAACCAAGATATCTACTGTTCTGCATATCAAACGCACTGTGGAGAGGTGAAAACACCGGATAACGTGTTTCTCGCATTAAATAGCTCGAAAAGAGCGATCTAGATGATTCTGCATACTCCTGACAGAAGACTCACCATGGTTATCGTAGAAAATGCATATCTCAGCTTGAAATCTCACGAAAATCAAGATGTCGCCTGTTCTGCATATCAAACGCACTGTGGAGTGGTGAAAACACCAGATAACGTGTTTCTCGCATTAAATAGCTCGAAAAGAGGGGTCTCGATGATTCTGCATCCTACTGACAGAAGACTCACCAATATTATAGCAGAAAATGCATATCTCAGCTTGAAACCTCACGAAAATCAAGATGTCGCCGGTGCTGCATATCAAACGCACTGTGGAGTCGTGAAACCAACCAGACAACGTGTTTCTCGCATTAAATAGCTCGAAAAGAGCGATCCCGATGATTCTGCACACTTCTGACAGAAGTCTCACCAAGATTATCGTTGAAAATGCATATCTCAGCTTGATACCCGACCTAAACCAAGATATCTCCTGTTCTGCATGTCAAACGTACTGTGGAGTGGTGAATACACCAGAAAACGTGTTTCTCGCATTAAATAGCTCGAAAAGAGCGATCTCGATGATTCAGCATACTTCGGACAGAAGTCTCACCAAGATTATCGTAAAAAATGCATATCTCAGCTTGAAACCCCACGAAAACCAAGATATCTACTGTTCTGCATATCAAACGCACTGTGGAGAGGTGAAAACACCGGATAACGTGTTTCTCGCATTAAATAGCTCGAAAAGAGCGATCTAGATGATTCTGCATACTCCTGACAGAAGACTCACCATGGTTATCGTAGAAAATGCATATCTCAGCTTGAAATCTCACGAAAATCAAGATGTCGCCTGTTCTGCATATCAAACGCACTGTGGAGTGGTGAAAACACCAGATAACGTGTTTCTCGCATTAAATAGCTCGAAAAGAGGGGTCTCGATGATTCTGCATCCTACTGACAGAAGACTCACCAATATTATAGCAGAAAATGCATATCTCAGCTTGAAACCTCACGAAAATCAAGATGTCGCCGGTGCTGCATATCAAACGCACTGTGGAGTCGTGAAACCAACCAGACAACGTGTTTCTCGCATTAAATAGCTCGAAAAGAGCGATCCCGATGATTCTGCACACTTCTGACAGAAGTCTCACCAAGATTATCGTTGAAAATGCATATCTCAGCTTGATACCCGACCTAAACCAAGATATCTCCTGTTCTGCATGTCAAACGTACTGTGGAGTGGTGAATACACCAGAAAACGTGTTTCTCGCATTAAATAGCTCGAAAAGAGCGATCTAGATGATTCTACATACTTCTGACAGAAGACTCACCAAGATTATCGCAGAAAATGCATATCTCAGCTGGAAACACCACGAAAATCAAGATATCGCCGGTTCTGCATATAAAACGCACTGTGGAATGTTGACAACACCAGAAAACTTGTTTTTTCGCATTAAATAGCTCGAAACGAGCGATCTCGGTGATTCTGCATACTTCTGACTGAAGTCTCACCAAGATTATCGTAGAAAATGCATATCCCAGCTTGATACCCGACGAAAGCCAAGATGTCGCCGGTTCTGCATATCAAACGCACTGTGGAGTGGTGAAAACACCAGATAACGTGTTTGTCGCATTAAATAGCTCGAAAAGAGCGATCTAGATGATTCTGCATACTCCTGACAGAAGACTCACCATGGTTATCGTAGAAAATGCATATCTCAGCTTGAAATCTCACGAAAATCAAGATGTCGCCTGTTCTGCATATCAAACGCACTGTGGAGTGGTGAAAACACCAGATAACGTGTTTCTCGCATTAAATAGCTCGAAAAGAGGGGTCTCGATGATTCTGCATCCTACTGACAGAAGACTCACCAATATTATAGCAGAAAATGCATATCTCAGCTTGAAACCTCACGAAAATCAAGATGTCGCCGGTGCTGCATATCAAACGCACTGTGGAGTCGTGAAACCAACCAGACAACGTGTTTCTCGCATTAAATAGCTCGAAAAGAGCGATCCCGATGATTCTGCACACTTCTGACAGAAGTCTCACCAAGATTATCGTTGAAAATGCATATCTCAGCTTGATACCCGACCTAAACCAAGATATCTCCTGTTCTGCATGTCAAACGTACTGTGGAGTGGTGAATACACCAGAAAACGTGTTTCTCGCATTAAATAGCTCGAAAAGAGCGATCTAGATGATTCTACATACTTCTGACAGAAGACTCACCAAGATTATCGCAGAAAATGCATATCTCAGCTGGAAACACCACGAAAATCAAGATATCGCCGGTTCTGCATATAAAACGCACTGTGGAATGTTGACAACACCAGAAAACTTGTTTTTTCGCATTAAATAGCTCGAAACGAGCGATCTCGGTGATTCTGCATACTTCTGACTGAAGTCTCACCAAGAGTATCGCAGAGAATGCATATCTCAGCTGGAAACACCACGAAAATCTAGATATCGCCGGTTATGCATATCAAACGCACTGTGGAGTGGTGAAAACAACCATATAATGTGTTTCTCGCGTTAAATAGCTCGAAAAGAGCGATCCCGATGATTCTGCATACTTCTGACAGAAGTCTCACCAATATTATCGTAGAAAATGCATATCTCAGCTTGAAACCCGACCGAAACCAAGATATATCCGGTTCTGCATGTCAAACGTACTGTGGGGTGGTGAATACACCAGAAAACGTGTTTCTCACATTAAATAGCTCGAAGAGAGCGATCTAGATGATTCTGCATACTTCTGACAGAAGACTCACCATGGTTATCGTAGAAAATGCATATCGCATCTTGAAATCTCACGAAAATTAAGATGTCGCCTGTTCTGCATATCAAACGCACTGTGGAGTGGTGAAAACACCAGATAACGTGTCTCTCGCATTAAATAGCTCGAAAAGAGGGGTCTCGATGATTCTGCATAGTACTGACAGAAGTCTCAACAAGATTATCGCAGAAAATGCATATTTCAGCTTGAAACCCCACGAAAACCAAGATATCTACTGTTCTGCATATCAAACGCACTGTGGTGTGGTGAAATCACCAGATAACGTGTTTCTCGCACTAACTAGCTCGAAAAGAGCGATCTCGATGATTCAGCATACTTCGGACAGATGTCTCACCAAGATTATCGTAAAAAATGCATATCTCAGCTTGAAACCCCCCGAAAGCCAAGATATCGCTGGTTCTGCATATCAAACGAACTGTGGAGTGGTGAAAACACCGGATAAGGTTTTTCTCGCATTAACTAGCTCGAAAAGAGCGATCTCGATGTTTCAGCATACTTCGGACAGAAGTCTCACCAAGATTATCGCAGAAAATGTATATCTCAGCTTGAAACCCCACGAAAACCAAGATATCGCCGGTTCTGCATATCATACGCACTGTGGAGTGGTGAAAAAACCAGAAAACGTGTTTCTCGCATTAAGTAGCTCGAAAAGCGCGTTCTCGATGATTCTGCATACTTCTCATAGATGAAACACCAAGATTATCGCAGAAAATGCATATATCAGCTGGAAACCCCACAAAAACCACGTTATCGGCGGTTCTACATATCAAACGCACTGTGGAGTGGTCAAAACACCAGATAACGTGTTTCCCGCATTAAATAGCTCGAAAAGAGCGATCTCGATGATTCTGTATACTTCGGACAGAAGTCTCACCAGATTATCGCAGAAAATGCATATCTCAGCTTGAAACCCCACGAAAACCAAGATATCGCTGGTTCTGCATGTCAAACGCACTGTGGAGTGGTGAAAACAACCATATAACGTGTTTCTCGCATTAAATAGCTCGAAAAGAGCGATCTAGATGATTCTGCATACTCCTGACAGAAGACTCACCATGGTTATCGTAGAAAATGCATATCTCAGCTTGAAATCTCACGAAAATCAAGATGTCGCCTGTTCTGCATATCAAACGCACTGTGGAGTGGTGAAAACACCAGATAACGTGATTCTCGCATTAAATAGCTCGAAAAGAGGGGTCTCGATGATTCTGCATCCTACTGACAGAAGACTCACCAATATTATAGCAGAAAATGCATATCTCAGCTTGAAACCTCACGAAAATCAAGATGTCGCCGGTGCTGCATATCAAACGCACTGTGGAGTCGTGAAACCAACCAGACAACGTGTTTCTCGCATTAAATAGCTCGAAAAGAGCGATCCCGATGATTCTGCACACTTCTGACAGAAGTCTCACCAAGATTATCGTTGAAAATGCATATCTCAGCTTGATACCCGACCTAAACCAAGATATCTCCTGTTCTGCATGTCAAACGTACTGTGGAGCGGTGAATACACCAGAAAACGTGTTTCTCGCATTAAATAGCTCGAAAAGAGCGATCTAGATGATTCTACATACTTCTGACAGAAGACTCACCAAGATTATCGCAGAAAATGCATATCTCAGCTGGAAACACCACGAAAATCAAGATATCGCCGGTTCTGCATATAAAACGCACTGTGGAATGTTGACAACACCAGAAAACTTGTTTTTTCGCATTAAATAGCTCGAAACGAGCGATCTCGGTGATTCTGCATACTTCTGACTGAAGTCTCACCAAGAGTATCGCAGAGAATGCATATCTCAGCTGGAAACACCACGAAAATCTAGATATCGCCGGTTATGCATATCAAACGCACTGTGGAGTGGTGAAAACAACCATATAATGTGTTTCTCGCGTTAAATAGCTCGAAAAGAGCGATCCCGATGATTCTGCATACTTCTGACAGAAGTCTCACCAAGATTATCGTAGAAAATGCATATCTCAGCTTGAAACCCGACCGAAACCAAGATATATCCGGTTCTGCATGTCAAACGTACTGTGGGGTGGTGAATACACCAGAAAACGTGTTTCTCACATTAAATAGCTCGAAGAGAGCGATCTAGATGATTCTGCATACTTCTGACAGAAGACTCACCATGGTTATCGTAGAAAATGCATATCGCAGCTTGAAATCTCACGAAAATTAAGATGTCGCCTGTTCTGCATATCAAACGCACTGTGGAGTGGTGAAAACACCAGATAACGTGTCTCTCGCATTAAATAGCTCGAAAAGAGGGGTCTCGATGATTCTGCATAGTACTGACAGAAGACTCACCAAGATTATCGACGAAAATGCATATCTCAGGTTGAAATCTCACGAAAATCAAGATGTCGCCGGATCTGCATATCAAACGCACTGTGGAGTGGTGAAAACACCAGATAACGTGTTTCTCGCATTAAAGAGCTCGAAAAGAGGGATCTCGATGATTCTGGTTACTTCTGATAGAAGTCTCACCAAGATTATCGCAGAAAACGCATATCTCAGCTTGAAATCCCACGAAAACCAAGATATCGCCGGTTCTGCAAATCAAACCAACTGTGGAGTGGTGAAAACTCCAGATAACGTGTTTCTCGCACTAACTAGCTCGAAAAGAGCGATCTCGATGATTCAGCATACTTCGGACAGAAGTCTCACCAAGATTATCGTAAAAAATGCATATCTCAGCTTGAAACCCCACGAAAACCAAGATATCTACTGTTCTGCATATCAAACGCACTGTGGAGAGGTGAAAACACCGGATAACGTGTTTCTCGCATTAAAGAGCTCGAAAAGAGGGATCTCGATGATTCTGCTTACTTCTGATAAAAGTCTCACCAAGATTATCGCAGAAAACGCATATCTCAGCTTGAAACCCCACGAAAACCAAGATATCGCCGGTTCTGCATATCAAACCAACTGTGGAGTGGTGAAAACTCCAGATATCGTGTTTCTCGCATTAAATAGCTCGAAACGAGCGATCTCGATGATTAAGCATACTTCGGACAGAAGTCTCACCAAGATTATCGTAAAAAATGCATATCTCAGCTTGAAACCCCACGAAAGCCAAGATATCGCTGGTTCTGCATATCAAACGCACTGTGGAGTGGTGAAAACACCGGATAAGGTTTCTCTCGCATTAACTAGCTCGAAAAGAGCGATCTCGATGTTTCAGCATACTTCGGACAGAAGTCTCACCAAGATTATCGCAGAAAATGTATATCTCAGCTTGAAACCCCACGAAAACCAAGATATCGCCGGTTCTGCATATCATACGCACTGTGGAGAGGTGAAAAAACCAGAAAACGTGTTTCTCGCATTAAGTAGCTCGAAAAGCGCGTTCTCGATGATTCTGCATACTTCTCATAGATGAAACACCAAGATTATCGCAGAAAATGCATATATCAGCTGGAAACCCCACAAAAACCACGTTATCGGCGGTTCTACATATCAAACGCACTGTGGAGTGGTCAAAACACCAGATAACGTGTTTCCCGCATTAAATAGCTCGAAAAGAGCGATCTCGATGATTCTGTATACTTCGGACAGAAGTCTCACCAAGATTATCGTAAAAAATGCATATCTCAGCTTGAAACCCCACGAAAACCAAGATATCTACTGTTCTGCATATCAAACGCACTGTGGAGAGGTGAAAACACCGGATAACGTGTTTCTCGCATTAAATAGCTCGAAAAGAGCGATCTAGATGATTCTGCATACTCCTGACAGAAGACTCACCATGGTTATCGTAGAAAATGCATATCTCAGCTTGAAATCTCACGAAAATCAAGATGTCGCCTGTTCTGCATATCAAACGCACTGTGGAGTGGTGAAAACACCAGATAACGTGTTTCTCGCATTAAATAGCTCGAAAAGAGGGGTCTCGATGATTCTGCATCCTACTGACAGAAGACTCACCAATATTATAGCAGAAAATGCATATCTCAGCTTGAAACCTCACGAAAATCAAGATGTCGCCGGTGCTGCATATCAAACGCACTGTGGAGTCGTGAAACCAACCAGACAACGTGTTTCTCGCATTAAATAGCTCGAAAAGAGCGATCCCGATGATTCTGCACACTTCTGACAGAAGTCTCACCAAGATTATCGTTGAAAATGCATATCTCAGCTTGATACCCGACCTAAACCAAGATATCTCCTGTTCTGCATGTCAAACGTACTGTGGAGTGGTGAATACACCAGAAAACGTGTTTCTCGCATTAAATAGCTCGAAAAGAGCGATCTCGATGATTCAGCATACTTCGGACAGAAGTCTCACCAAGATTATCGTAAAAAATGCATATCTCAGCTTGAAACCCCACGAAAACCAAGATATCTACTGTTCTGCATATCAAACGCACTGTGGAGAGGTGAAAACACCGGATAACGTGTTTCTCGCATTAAATAGCTCGAAAAGAGCGATCTAGATGATTCTGCATACTCCTGACAGAAGACTCACCATGGTTATCGTAGAAAATGCATATCTCAGCTTGAAATCTCACGAAAATCAAGATGTCGCCTGTTCTGCATATCAAACGCACTGTGGAGTGGTGAAAACACCAGATAACGTGTTTCTCGCATTAAATAGCTCGAAAAGAGGGGTCTCGATGATTCTGCATCCTACTGACAGAAGACTCACCAATATTATAGCAGAAAATGCATATCTCAGCTTGAAACCTCACGAAAATCAAGATGTCGCCGGTGCTGCATATCAAACGCACTGTGGAGTCGTGAAACCAACCAGACAACGTGTTTCTCGCATTAAATAGCTCGAAAAGAGCGATCCCGATGATTCTGCACACTTCTGACAGAAGTCTCACCAAGATTATCGTTGAAAATGCATATCTCAGCTTGATACCCGACCTAAACCAAGATATCTCCTGTTCTGCATGTCAAACGTACTGTGGAGTGGTGAATACACCAGAAAACGTGTTTCTCGCATTAAATAGCTCGAAAAGAGCGATCTAGATGATTCTACATACTTCTGACAGAAGACTCACCAAGATTATCGCAGAAAATGCATATCTCAGCTGGAAACACCACGAAAATCAAGATATCGCCGGTTCTGCATATAAAACGCACTGTGGAATGTTGACAACACCAGAAAACTTGTTTTTTCGCATTAAATAGCTCGAAACGAGCGATCTCGGTGATTCTGCATACTTCTGACTGAAGTCTCACCAAGATTATCGTAGAAAATGCATATCCCAGCTTGATACCCGACGAAAGCCAAGATGTCGCCGGTTCTGCATATCAAACGCACTGTGGAGTGGTGAAAACACCAGATAACGTGTTTGTCGCATTAAACATCTCGAAAAGAGCGTACTCGATGATTCTGCATACTTCGGACAGAAGTCTCACCAAGATTATCGTTGAAAATGCATATCTCAGCTTGATACCCGACCGAAACCAAGATATATCCGGTTCTGCATGTCAAACGTACTGTGGGGTGGTGAATACACCAGAAAACGTGTTTCTCACATTAAATAGCTCGAAGAGAGCGATCTAGATGATTCTGCATACTTCTGACAGAAGACTCACCATGGTTATCGTAGAAAATGCATATCGCATCTTGAAATCTCACGAAAATTAAGATGTCGCCTGTTCTGCATATCAAACGCACTGTGGAGTGGTGAAAACACCAGATAACGTGTCTCTCGCATTAAATAGCTCGAAAAGAGGGGTCTCGATGATTCTGCATAGTACTGACAGAAGTCTCAACAAGATTATCGCAGAAAATGCATATTTCAGCTTGAAACCCCACGAAAACCAAGATATCTACTGTTCTGCATATCAAACGCACTGTGGTGTGGTGAAATCACCAGATAACGTGTTTCTCGCACTAACTAGCTCGAAAAGAGCGATCTCGATGATTCAGCATACTTCGGACAGAAGTCTCACCAAGATTATCGTAAAAAATGCATATCTCAGCTTGAAACCCCCCGAAAGCCAAGATATCGCTGGTTCTGCATATCAAACGAACTGTGGAGTGGTGAAAACACCGGATAAGGTTTTTCTCGCATTAACTAGCTCGAAAAGAGCGATCTCGATGTTTCAGCATACTTCGGACAGAAGTCTCACCAAGATTATCGCAGAAAATGTATATCTCAGCTTGAAACCCCACGAAAACCAAGATATCGCCGGTTCTGCATATCATACGCACTGTGGAGAGGTGAAAAAACCAGAAAACGTGTTTCTCGCATTAAGTAGCTCGAAAAGCGCGTTCTCGATGATTCTGCATACTTCTCATAGATGAAACACCAAGATTATCGCAGAAAATGCATATATCAGCTGGAAACCCCACAAAAACCACGTTATCGGCGGTTCTACATATCAAACGCACTGTGGAGTGGTCAAAACACCAGATAACGTGTTTCCCGCATTAAATAGCTCGAAAAGAGCGATCTCGATGATTCTGTATACTTCGGACAGAAGTCTCACCAGATTATCGCAGAAAATGCATATCTCAGCTTGAAACCCCACGAAAACCAAAATATCGCTGGTTCTGCATGTCAAACGCACTGTCGAGTGGTGAAAACACCAGATAACGTTTTTCTCGCATTAAATAGCTCGAAAAGAAGGATCTAGATGATTCTGCATACTTCGGACAGAAGTCTCACCAAGATTATCGCAGAAAATGCATATCTCACCTTGAAACCTCACGAAAATCAAGATGACGCCGGTTCTGCATATCAAACGCACTGTGGAGTGGTGAAAACAACCAGATAACGAGTTTCTCGCATTAAATAGCTCGAAAAGAGCGATCCCGATGATTCTGCATACTTCTGACAGAAGTCTCACCAAGATTATCGTAGAAAATGCATATCCCAGCTTGATACCCGACGAAAGCCAAGATGTCGCCGGTTCTGCATATCAAACGCACTGTGGAGTGGTGAAAACACCAGATAACGTGTTTGTCGCATTAAACATCTCGAAAAGAGCGTACTCGATGATTCTGCATACTTCGGACAGAAGTCTCACCAAGATTATCGTTGAAAATGCATATCTCAGCTTGATACCCGACCGAAACCAAGATATATCCGGTTCTGCATGTCAAACGTACTGTGGGGTGGTGAATACACCAGAAAACGTGTTTCTCACATTAAATAGCTCGAAGAGAGCGATCTAGATGATTCTGCATACTTCTGACAGAAGACTCACCATGGTTATCGTAGAAAATGCATATCGCATCTTGAAATCTCACGAAAATTAAGATGTCGCCTGTTCTGCATATCAAACGCACTGTGGAGTGGTGAAAACACCAGATAACGTGTCTCTCGCATTAAATAGCTCGAAAAGAGGGGTCTCGATGATTCTGCATAGTACTGACAGAAGTCTCAACAAGATTATCGCAGAAAATGCATATTTCAGCTTGAAACCCCACGAAAACCAAGATATCTACTGTTCTGCATATCAAACGCACTGTGGTGTGGTGAAATCACCAGATAACGTGTTTCTCGCACTAACTAGCTCGAAAAGAGCGATCTCGATGATTCAGCATACTTCGGACAGAAGTCTCACCAAGATTATCGTAAAAAATGCATATCTCAGCTTGAAACCCCCCGAAAGCCAAGATATCGCTGGTTCTGCATATCAAACGAACTGTGGAGTGGTGAAAACACCGGATAAGGTTTTTCTCGCATTAACTAGCTCGAAAAGAGCGATCTCGATGTTTCAGCATACTTCGGACAGAAGTCTCACCAAGATTATCGCAGAAAATGTATATCTCAGCTTGAAACCCCACGAAAACCAAGATATCGCCGGTTCTGCATATCATACGCACTGTGGAGAGGTGAAAAAACCAGAAAACGTGTTTCTCGCATTAAGTAGCTCGAAAAGCGCGTTCTCGATGATTCTGCATACTTCTCATAGATGAAACACCAAGATTATCGCAGAAAATGCATATATCAGCTGGAAACCCCACAAAAACCACGTTATCGGCGGTTCTACATATCAAACGCACTGTGGAGTGGTCAAAACACCAGATAACGTGTTTCCCGCATTAAATAGCTCGAAAAGAGCGATCTCGATGATTCTGTATACTTCGGACAGAAGTCTCACCAGATTATCGCAGAAAATGCATATCTCAGCTTGAAACCCCACGAAAACCAAAATATCGCTGGTTCTGCATGTCAAACGCACTGTCGAGTGGTGAAAACACCAGATAACGTTTTTCTCGCATTAAATAGCTCGAAAAGAAGGATCTAGATGATTCTGCATACTTCGGACAGAAGTCTCACCAAGATTATCGCAGAAAATGCATATCTCACCTTGAAACCTCACGAAAATCAAGATGACGCCGGTTCTGCATATCAAACGCACTGTGGAGTGGTGAAAACAACCAGATAACGAGTTTCTCGCATTAAATAGCTCGAAAAGAGCGATCCCGATGATTCTGCATACTTCTGACAGAAGTCTCACCAAGATTATCGTAGAAAATGCATATCCCAGCTTGATACCCGACGAAAGCCAAGATGTCGCCGGTTCTGCATATCAAACGCACTGTGGAGTGGTGAAAACACCAGATAACGTGTTTGTCGCATTAAACATCTCGAAAAGAGCGTACTCGATGATTCTGCATACTTCGGACAGAAGTCTCACCAAGATTATCGCAGAAAATGCATGTCTCAGCTTGAAACCCCACGAAAACCAAGATATCGCAGGTTCTGCATATCATACGCACTGTGGAGTTGTGAAAACACCAGATAACGTGTTTCTCGCATTAAATAGCTCGAAACGAGCGATCTTGATGATTAAGCATACTTCGGACAGGAGTCTCACCAAGATTATCGTAAAAAATGCATATCTCAGCTTGAAACCCCACGAAAACCAAGATATCGCTGGATCTGCATATCAAACGCACTGTGGAGTGCTGAATGCACCAGATAACGTGTTTGCCGCATTAAATAGCTCGAATAGAGCGATCTCGATGTTTCAGCATACTTCGGACAGAAGTCTCACCAAGATTATCGCAGAAAATGCATATCTCAGCTTGAAACCCCACCAAAACCAAGATATCGCCAGTTCTGCATATCAGACGCACTGTGGAGTGGTGAAAACACCAGATAACGTGTTTCTCGCATTAAATAGCTCGAAACGAAGGATCTCGATGATTAAGCATACTTCGGACAGAAGTCTCACCAAGATTATCGTAAAAAATGCATATCTCAGCTTGAAACCTCACGAAAATCAAGATGTCGCCGGTGCTGCATATCAAACGCACTGTGGAGTCGTGAAACCAACCAGACAACGTGTTTCTCGCATTAAATAGCTCGAAAAGAGCGATCCCGATGATTCTGCACACTTCTGACAGAAGTCTCATCAAGATTATCGTTGAAAATGCATATCTCAGCTTGATACCCGACCTAAACCAAGATATCTCCTGTTCTGCATGTCAAACGTACTGTGGAGTGGTGAATACACCAGAAAACGTGTTTCTCGCATTAAATAGCTCGAAAAGAGCGATCTAGATGATTCTACATACTTCTGACAGAAGACTCACCAAGATTATCGCAGAAAATGCATATCTCAGCTGGAAACACCACGAAAATCAAGATATCGCCGGTTCTGCATATAAAACGCACTGTGGAATGTTGACAACACCAGAAAACTTGTTTTTTCGCATTAAATAGCTCGAAACGAGCGATCTCGGTGATTCTGCATACTTCTGACTGAAGTCTCACCAAGAGTATCGCAGAGAATGCATATCTCAGCTGGAAACACCACGAAAATCTAGATATCGCCGGTTATGCATATCAAACGCACTGTGGAGTGGTGAAAACAACCATATAATGTGTTTCTCGCGTTAAATAGCTCGAAAAGAGCGATCCCGATGATTCTGCATACTTCTGACAGAAGTCTCATCAAGATTATCGTAGAAAATGCATATCTCAGCTTGAAACCCGACCGAAACCAAGATATATCCGGTTCTGCATGTCAAACGTACTGTGGGGTGGTGAATACACCAGAAAACGTGTTTCTCACATTAAATAGCTCGAAGAGAGCGATCTAGATGATTCTGCATACTTCTGACAGAAGACTCACCATGGTTATCGTAGAAAATGCATATCGCAGCTTGAAATCCCACGAAAACCAAGATATCGCCGGTTCTGCATATCAAACCAACTGTGGAGTGGTGAAAACTCCAGATAACGTGTTTCTCGCACTAACTAGCTCGAAAAGAGCGATCTCGATGATTCAGCATACTTCGGACAGAAGTCTCACCAAGATTATCGTAAAAAATGCATATCTCAGCTTGAAACCCCACGAAAACCAAGATATCTACTGTTCTGCATATCAAACGCACTGTGGAGAGGTGAAAACACCGGATAACGTGTTTCTCGCATTAAAGAGCTCGAAAAGAGGGATCTCGATGATTCTGCTTACTTCTGATAAAAGTCTCACCAAGATTATCGCAGAAAACGCATATCTCAGCTTGTAACCCCACGAAAACCAAGATATCGCCGGTTCTGCATATCAAACCAACTGTGGAGTGGTGAAAACTCCAGATATCGTGTTTCTCGCATTAAATAGCTCGAAACGAGCGATCTCGATGATTAAGCATACTTCGGACAGAAGTCTCACCAAGATTATCGTAAAAAATGCATATCTCAGCTTGAAACCCCACGAAAGCCAAGATATCGCTGGTTCTGCATATCAAACGCACTGTGGAGTGGTGAAAACACCGGATAAGGTTTCTCTCGCATGAACTAGCTCGAAAAGAGCGATCTCGATGATTCTGCATACTTCTGACTGAAGTCTCACCAAGATTATCGCAGAAAATGCATATCTCAGGTTGATACCCGACGAAAGCCAAGATGTCGCCGGTTCTGCGTATCAAACGCACTGTGGAGAGGTGAAAACACCAGATAACGTGTTTCTCGCATTAAAGAGCTCGAAAAGAGGGATCTCGATGTTTCCGCTTACTTCTGATAGAATTCTCACCAAGATTATCGCAGAAAACGCATATCTCAGCTTGAAACCCCACGAAAACCAAGATATCGCCGGTTCTGCATATCAAACCAACTGTGGAGTGGTGAAAACCCCAGATAACGTGTTTCTCGCATTAAATAGCTCGAAAAGTGCGATCTCGATGATTCTGCATACTTCGAACGGAAGTCTCGACAAGATTATCGCAGAAAATGCATATTTCAGCTTGAAACCCCACGAAAACCAAGATATCTACTGTTCTGCATATCAAACGCACTGTGGTGTGGTGAAAACACCAGATAACGTGTTTCTCGCACTAACTAGCTCGAAAAGAGCGATCTCGATGATTCAGCATACTTCGGACAGAAGTCTCACCAAGATTATCGTAAAAAATGCATATCTCAGCTTGAAACCCCCCGAAAGCCAAGATATCGCTGGTTCTGCATATCAAACGAACTGTGGAGTGGTGAAAACACCGGATAAGGTTTTTCTCGCATTAACTAGCTCGAAAAGAGCGATCTCGATGTTTCAGCATACTTCGGACAGAAGTCTCACCAAGATTATCGCAGAAAATGTATATCTCAGCTTGAAACCCCACGAAAACCAAAATATCGCCGGTTCTGCATATCATACGCACTGTGGAGTGGTGAAAAAACCAGAAAACGTGTTTCTCGCATTAAGTAGCACGAAAAGAGCGTTCTCGATGATTCTGCATACTTCTCATAGATGAAACACCAAGATTATCGCAGAAAATGCATATATCAGCTGGAAACCCCACGAAAACCACGTTATCGGCGGTTCTACATATCAAACGCACTGTGGAGTGGTCAAAACACCAGATAACGTGTTTCCCGCATTAAATAGCTCGAAAAGAGCGATCTCGATGATTCTGTATACTTCGGACAGAAGTCTCACCAAGATTATCGTAGAAAATGCATATCCCAGCTTGATACCCGACGAAAGCCAAGATGTCGCCGGTTCTGCATATCAAACGCACTGTGGAGTGGTGAAAACACCAGATAACGTGTTTGTCGCATTAAACAGCTCGAAAAGAGCGTACTCGATGATTCTGCATACTTCGGACAGAAGTCTCACCAAGATTATCGCAGAAAATGCATATCTCAGCTTGAAACCCCACGAAAACCAAGATATCGCAGGTTCTGCATATCATACGCACTGTGGAGTTGTGAAAACACCAGATAACGTGTTTCTCGCATTAAATAGCTCGAAACGAGCGATCTCGATGATTAAGCATACTTCGGACAGGAGTCTCACCAAGATTATCGTAAAAAATGCATATCTCAGCTTGAAACCCCACGAAAACCAAGATATCGCTGGATCTGCATATCAAACGCACTGTGGAGTGCTGAATGCACCAGATAACGTGTTTGCCGCATTAAATAGCTCGAATAGAGCGATCTCGATGTTTCAGCATACTTCGGACAGAAGTCTCACCAAGATTATCGCAGAAAATGCATATCTCAGCTTGAAACCCCACCAAAACCAAGATATCGCCAGTTCTGCATATCAGACGCACTGTGGAGTGGTGAAAACACAAGATAACGTGTTTCTCGCATTAAATAGCTCGAAACGAGGGATCTCGATGATTAAGCATACTTCGGACAGAAGTCTCACCAAGATTATCGTAAAAAATGCATATCTCAGCTTGAAACCCCACGAAAGCCAAGATATCGCTGGTTCTGCATATCAAACGAACTGTGGAGTGGTGAAAACACCGGATAAGGTTTTTCTCGCATTAACTAGCTCGAAAAGAGCGATCTCGATGTTTCAGCATACTTCGGACAGAAGTCTCACCAAGATTACCGCAGAAAATGTATATCTCAGCTTGAAACCCCATGAAAACCAAGATATCGCCGGTTCTGCATATCATACGCACTGTGGAGTGGTGAAAACACCAGATAACGTGTTTCTCGCATTAAATAGCTCGAAACGAGCGATCTCGATGATTAAGCATACTTCGAACAGAAGTCTCATCAAGATTATCTTAAAAAATGCATATCTCAGCTTGAAACCCCACGAAAACCAAGATATCGCTGGTTCTGCATATCAAACGCACTGTGGAGTGGTGAAAACAACCATATAACGTGTTTCTCGCATTAAATAGCTCGAAAAGAGCGATCTAGATGATTCTGCATACTCCTGACAGCAGACTCACCATGGTTATCGTAGAAAATGCATATCTCAGCTTGAAATCTCACGAAAATCAAGATGTCGCCTGTTCTGCATATCAAACGCACTGTGGAGTGGTGAAAACACCAGATAACGTGTTTCTCGCATTAAATAGCTCGAAAAGAGGGGTCTCGATGATTCTGCATCCTACTGACAGAAGACTCACCAATATTATAGCAGAAAATGCATATCTCAGCTTGAAACCTCACGAAAATAAAGATGTCGCCGGTGCTGCATATCAAACGCACTGTGGAGTCGTGAAACCAACCAGACAACGTGTTTCTCGCATTAAATAGCTCGAAAAGAGCGACCCCGATGATTCTGCACACTTCTGACAGAAGTCTCACCAAGATTATCGTTGAAAATGCATATCTCAGCTTGATACGCGACCTAAACCAAGATATCTCCTGTTCTGCATGTCAAACGTACTGTGGAGTGGTGAATACACCAGAAAACGTGTTTCTCGCATTAAATAGCTCGAAAAGAGCGATCTAGATGATTCTACATACTTCTGACAGAAGACTCACCAAGATTATCGCAGAAAATGCATATCTCAGCTGGAAACACCACGAAAATCAAGATATCGCCGGTTCTGCATATAAAACGCACTGTGGAATGTTGACAACACCAGAAAACTTGTTTTTTCGCATTAAATAGCTCGAAAAGAGCGATCCCGATGATTCTGCATACTTCTGACAGAAGTCTCACCAAGATTATCGTAGAAAATGCATATCTCAGCTTGAAACCCGACCGAAACCAAGATATATCCGGTTCTGCATGTCAAACGTACTGTGGGGTGGTGAATACACCAGAAAACGTGTTTCTCACATTAAATAGCTCGAAGAGAGCGATCTAGATGATTCTGCATACTTCTGACAGAAGACTCACCATGGTTATCGTAGAAAATGCATATCGCAGCTTGAAATCTCACGAAAATTAAGATGTCGCCTGTTCTGCATATCAAACGCACTGTGGAGTGGTGAAAACACCAGATAACGTGTCTCTCGCATTAAATAGCTCGAAAAGAGGGGTCTCGATGATTCTGCATAGTACTGACAGAAGTCTCAACAAGATTATCGCACAAAATGCATATTGCAGCTTGAAACCCCACGAAAACCAAGATATCTACTGTTCTGCATATCAAACGCACTGTGGTGTGGTGAAATCACCAGATAACGTGTTTCTCGCACTAACTAGCTCGAAACGAGCGATCTCGGTGATTCTGCATACTTCTGACTGAAGTCTCACCAAGAGTATCGCAGAGAATGCATATCTCAGCTGGAAACACCACGAAAATCTAGATATCGCCGGTTCTGCATATCATACGCACTGTGGAGTGGTGAAAAAACCAGAAAACGTGTTTCTCGCATTAAGTAGCTCGAAAAGAGCGTTCTCGATGATTCTGCATACTTCTCATAGATGAAACACCAAGATTATCGCAGAAAATGCATATATCAGCTGGAAACCCCACGAAAACCACGTTATCGGCGGTTCTACATATCAAACGCACTGTGGAGTGGTCAAAACACCAGATAACGTGTTTCCCGCATTAAATAGCTCGAAAAGAGCGATCTCGATGATTCTGTATACTTCGGACAGAAGTCTCACCAGATTATCGCAGAAAATGCATATCTCAGCTTGAAACCCCACGAAAACCAAGATATCGCTGGTTCTGCATGTCAAACGCACTGTCGAGTGGTGAAAACACCAGATAACGTTTTTCTCGCATTAAATAGCTCGAAAAGAAGGATCTAGATGATTCTGCATACTTCGGACAGAAGTCTCACCAAGATTATCGTAAAAAATGCATATCTCAGCTTGAAACCCCACGAAAACCAAGATATCGCTGGATCTGCATATCAAACGCACTGTGGAGTGCTGATTGCACCAGATAACGTGTTTGCCGCATTAAATAGCTCGAATAGAGCGATCTCGATGTTTCAGCATACTTCGGACAGAAGTCTCACCAAGATTATCGCAGAAAATGCATATCTCAGCTTGAAACCCCACGAAAACCAAGATATCGCAGGTTCTGCATATCAGACGCACTGTGGAGTGGTGAAAACACCAGATAACGTGTTTCTCGCACTAACTAGCTCGAAACGAGCGATCTCGGTGATTCTGCATACTTCTGACTGAAGTCTCACCAAGAGTATCGCAGAGAATGCATATCTCAGCTGGAAACACCACGAAAATCTAGATATCGCCGGTTCTGCATATCATACGCACTGTGGAGTGGTGAAAAAACCAGAAAACGTGTTTCTCGCATTAAGTAGCTCGAAAAGAGCGTTCTCGATGATTCTGCATACTTCTCATAGATGAAACACCAAGATTATCGCAGAAAATGCATATATCAGCTGGAAACCCCACGAAAACCACGTTATCGGCGGTTCTACATATCAAACGCACTGTGGAGTGGTGAAAACACCAGATAACGTGTTTGTCGCATTAAACACCTCGAAAAGAGCGTACTCGATGATTCTGCATACTTCGGACAGAAGTCTCACCAAGATTATCGCAGAAAATGCATATCTCAGCTTGAAACCCCACGAAAACCAAGATATCGCAGGTTCTGCATATCATACGCACTGTGGAGTTGTGAAAACACCAGATAACGTGTTTCTCGCATTAAATAGCTCGAAACGAGCGATCTTGATGTTCAAGCATACTTCGGACAGGAGTCTCACCAAGATTATCGTAAAAAATGCATATCTCAGCTTGAAACCCCACGAAAACCAAGATATCGCTGGATCTGCATATCAAACGCACTGTGGAGTGCTGATTGCACCAGATAACGTGTTTGCCGCATTAAATAGCTCGAATAGAGCGATCTCGATGTTTCAGCATACTTCGGACAGAAGTCTCACCAAGATTATCGCAGAAAATGCATATCTCAGCTTGAAACCCCACCAAAACCAAGATATCGCCAGTTCTGCATATCAGACGCACTGTGGAGTGGTGAAAACACCAGATAACGTGTTTCTCGCATTAAATAGCTCGAAACGAAGGATCTCGATGATTAAGCATACTTCGGACAGAAGTCTCACCAAGATTATCGTAAAAAATGCATATCTCAGCTTGAAACCCCACGAAAGCCAAGATATCGCTGGTTCTGCATATCAAACGAACTGTGGAGTGGTGAAAACACCGGATAAGGTTTTTCTCGCATTAACTAGCTCGAAAAGAGCGATCTCGATGTTTCAGCATACTTCGGACAGAAGTCTCACCAAGATTACCGCAGAAAATGTATATCTCAGCTTGAAACCCCACGAAAACCAAGATATCGCCGGTTCTGCATATCATACGCACTGTGGAGTGGTGAAAACACCAGATAACGTGTTTCTCGCATTAAATAGCTCGAAACGAGGGATCTCGATGATTAAGCATACTTCGGACAGAAGTCTCACCAAGATTATCGTAAAAAATGTATATCTCAGCTTGAAACCCCACGAAAGCCAAGATATCGCTGGTTCTGCATATCAAACGAACTGTGGAGTGGTGAAAACACCGGATAAGGATTTTCTCGCATTAAATAGCTCGAAAAGAGCGATCTAGATGATTCTACATACTTCTGACAGAAGACTCACCAAGATTATCGCAGAAAATGCATATCTCAGCTGGAAACACCACGAAAATCAAGATATCGCCGGTTCTGCATATAAAACGCACTGTGGAATGTTGACAACACCAGAAAACTTGTTTTTTCGCATTAAATAGCTCGAAACGAGCGATCTCGGTGATTCTGCATACTTCTGACTGAAGTCTCACCAAGAGTATCGCAGAGAATGCATATCTCAGCTGGAAACACCACGAAAATCTAGATATCGCCGGTTATGCATATCAAACGCACTGTGGAGTGGTAAAAACAACCATATAATGTGTTTCTCGCGTTAAATAGCTCGAAAAGAGCGATCCCGATGATTCTGCATACTTCTGACAGAAGTCTCACCAAGATTATCGTAGAAAATGCATATCTCAGCTTGAAACCCGACCGAAACCAAGATATATCCGGTTCTGCATGTCAAACGTACTGTGGGGTGGTGAATACACCAGAAAACGTGTTTCTCACATTAAATAGCTCGAAGAGAGCGATCTAGATGATTCTGCATACTTCTGACAGAAGACTCACCATGGTTATCGTAGAAAATGCATATCGCAGCTTGAAATCTCACGAAAATTAAGATGTCGCCTGTTCTGCATATCAAACGCACTGTGGAGTGGTGAAAACACCAGATAACGTGTCTCTCGCATTAAATAGCTCGAAAAGAGGGGTCTCGATGATTCTGCATAGTACTGACAGAAGACTCACCAAGATTATCGACGAAAATGCATATCTCAGGTTGAAATCTCACGAAAATCAAGATGTCGCCGGTTCTGCATATCAAACGCACTGTGGAGTGGTGAAAACACCAGATAACGTGTTTCTCGCATTAAAGAGCTCGAAAAGAGGGATCTCGATGATTCTGCTTACTTCTGATAGAAGTCTCACCAAGATTATCGCAGAAAACGCATATCTCAGCTTGAAATCCCACGAAAACCAAGATATCGCCGGTTCTGCATATCAAACCAACTGTGGAGTGGTGAAAACTCCAGATAACGTGTTTCTCGCACTAACTAGCTCGAAAAGAGCGATCTCGATGATTCAGCATACTTCGGACAGAAGTCTCACCAAGATTATCGTAAAAAATGCATATCTCAGCTTGAAACCCCACGAAAACCAAGATATCTACTGTTCTGCATATCAAACGCACTGTGGAGAGGTGAAAACACCGGATAACGTGTTTCTCGCATTAAAGAGCTCGAAAAGAGGGATCTCGATGATTCTGCTTACTTCTGATAAAAGTCTCACCAAGATTATCGCAGAAAACGCATATCTCAGCTTGAAACCCCACGAAAACCAAGATATCGCCGGTTCTGCATATCAAACCAACTGTGGAGTGGTGAAAACTCCAGATATCGTGTTTCTCGCATTAAATAGCTCGAAACGAGCGATCTCGATGATTAAGCATACTTCGGACAGAAGTCTCACCAAGATTATCGTAAAAAATGCATATCTCAGCTTGAAACCCCACGAAAGCCAAGATATCGCTGGTTCTGCATATCAAACGCACTGTGGAGTGGTGAAAACACCGGATAAGGTTTTTCTCGCATTAACTAGCTCGAAAAGAGCGATCTCGATGATTCTGCATACTTCTGACTGAAGTCTCACCAAGATTATCGCAGAAAATGCATATCTCAGGTTGATACCCGACGAAAGCCAAGATGTTGCCGGTTCTGCGTATCAAACGCACTGTGGAGAGGTGAAAACACCAGATAACGTGTTTCTCGCATTAAAGAGCTCGAAAAGAGGGATCTCGATGTTTCCGCTTACTTCTGATAGAATTCTCACCAAGATTATCGCAGAAAACGCATATCTCAGCTTGAAACCCCACGAAAACCAAGATATCGCCGGTTCTGCATATCAAACCAACTGTGGAGTGGTGAAAACCCCAGATAACGTGTTTCTCGCATTAAATAGCTCGAAAAGTGCGATCTCGATGATTCTGCATACTTCGAACGGAAGTCTCAACAAGATTATCGCAGAAAATGCATATTTCAGCTTGAAACCCCACGAAAACCAAGATATCTACTGTTCTGCATATCAAACGCACTGTGGTGTGGTGAAAACACCAGATAACGTGTTTCTCGCACTAACTAGCTCGAAAAGAGCGATCTCGATGATTCAGCATACTTCGGACAGAAGTCTCACCAAGATTATCGTAAAAAATGCATATCTCAGCTTGAAACGCCCCGAAAGCCAAGATATCGCTGGTTCTGCATATCAAACGAACTGTGGAGTGGTGAAAACACCGGATAAGGTTTTTCTCGCATTAACTAGCTCGAAAAGAGCGATCTCGATGTTTCAGCATACTTCGGACAGAAGTCTCACCAAGATTATCGCAGAAAATGTATATCTCAGCTTGAAACCCCACGAAAACCAAGATATCGCCGGTTCTGCATATCATACGCACTGTGGAGTGGTGAAAAAACCAGAAAACGTGTTTCTCGCATTAAGTAGCTCGAAAAGAGCGTTCTCGATGATTCTGCATACTTCTCATAGATGAAACACCAAGATTATCGCAGAAAATGCATATATCAGCTGGAAACCCCACGAAAACCACGTTATCGGCGGTTCTACATATCAAACGCACTGTGGAGTGGTCAAAACACCAGATAACGTGTTTCCCGCATTAAATAGCTCGGAAAGAGCGATCCCGATGATTCTGTATACTTCGGACAGAAGTCTCACCAGATTATCGCAGAAAATGCATATCTCAGCTTGAAACCCCACGAAAACCAAGATATCGCTGGTTCTGCATGTCAAACGCACTGTCGAGTGGTGAAAACACCAGATAACGTTTTTCTCGCATTAAATAGCTCGAAAAGAAGGATCTAGATGATTCTGCATACTTCGGACAGAGGTCTCACCAAGATTATCGCAGAAAATGCATATCTCACCTTGAAACCTCACGAAAATCAAGATGACGCCGGTTCTGCATATCAAACGCACTGTGGAGTGGTGAAAACAACCAGATAACGAGTTTCTCGCATTAAATAGCTCGAAAAGAGCGATCCCGATGATTCTGCATACTTCTGACAGAAGTCTCACCAAGATTATCGTAGAAAATGCATATCCCAGCTTGATACCCGACGAAAGCCAAGATGTCGCCGGTTCTGCATATCAAACGCACTGTGGAGTGGTGAAAACACCAGATAACGTGTTTGTCGCATTAAACAGCTCGAAAAGAGCGTACTCGATGATTCTGCATACTTCGGACAGAAGTCTCACCAAGATTATCGCAGAAAATGCATATCTCAGCTTGAAACCCCACGAAAACCAAGATATCGCAGGTTCTGCATATCATACGCACTGTGGAGTGGTGAAAACACCAGATAACGTGTTTCTCGCATTAAATAGCTCGAAACGAGCGATCTCGATGATTAAGCATACTTCGGACAGGAGTCTCACCAAGATTATCGTAAAAAATGCATATCTCAGCTTGAAACCCCACGAAAACCAAGATATCGCTGGATCTGCATATCAAACGCACTGTGGAGTGCTGAATGCACCAGATAACGTGTTTGCCGCATTAAATAGCTCGAATAGAGCGATCTCGATGTTTCAGCATACTTCGGACAGAAGTCTCACCAAGATTATCGCAGAAAATGCATATCTCAGCTTGAAACCCCACCAAAACCAAGATATCGCCAGTTCTGCATATCAGACGCACTGTGGAGCGGTGAAAACACCAGATAACGTGTTTCTCGCATTAAATAGCTTGAAACGAGGGATCTCGATGATTAAGCATACTTCGGACAGAAGTCTCACCAAGATTATCGTAAAAAATGCATATCTCAGCTTGAAACCCCACGAAAACCAAGATATCGCTGGTTCTGCATATCAAACACACTGTGGAGTGCTGAAAGCACCAGATAACGTGTTTCTCGCGTTAAATAGCTCGAAACGAGGGATCTCGATGATTAAGCATACTTCGGACAGAAGACTCACCAATATTATCGCAAAAAATGCATATCTCAGTTTGAACCCCGACTAAAGCCAAGATGTCGCCCGTTCTGCATATCAAACGCACTGTGGAGTGGTGAAAACACCATATAACGTGTTTCTCGCGTTAAATAGCTCGACAAGAGCGATCTAGATGATTCTGCATACTTCTGACTGAAGTCTCACGAAGATTATCGCAGAAAATGCATATCTCAGCTTGAATCCCGAACGTAACCAAGATATCTGCGGTTCTGCATGTCAAACGCACTGTGGAGTGGCGAAAACACCAGATAACGTGTTTCTCGAATTAAGTAGCTCGAAAAGAGCGATCTCGATGATTCTGCATACTTCTGACAGAAGTCTCACCAAGATAATCGCAGAAAATGCATATCTCACCTTGAAACCTCACGAAAATCAAGATGACGCCGGTTCTGCATATCAAACGCATTGTGGAGTGGTGAAAACAACCAGATAACGAGTTTCTCGCATTAAATAGCTCGAAAAGAGCGTTCCCGATGATTCTGCATACTTCTGACAGAAGTCTCACCAAGATTATCGTAGAAAATGCATATCCCAGCTTGATACCCGACGAAAGCCAAGATGTCGCCGGTTCTGCATATCAAACGCATTGTGGAGTGGTGAAAACACCAGATAACGTGTTTCTCGCATTAAACAGCTCGAAAAGAGCGTACTCGATGATTCTGCATACTTCTGACAGAAGAATCACCAAGATTATCGCAGAAAATGCATGTCTCAGCTTGAAACCCGGCCGAAACCAGGATATCTTCGGTTCTGCATGTCAAACGTACTGTGGAGTGGTGAATACACCAGAAAACGTGTTTCTCGCATTAAGTAGCTCGAAAAGAGCGTTCTCGAAGATTCTGCATACTTCTGACTGATGTCTCACCACTATTATCGCAGAAAATGCATATCTCAGCTGGAAACACCACGAATATCAAGATATCGCCGGTTCTGCATATCAAACGCTCTGTGGAGTGGTGAATACACCAGAAAACGTGTTTCTCGCATTAAATGGCTCGAAAAGTGCAATCTAGATGATTCTGCATACTTCTGACAGAAGACTCACCAAGATTATCGCAGAAAATGCATATCTCAGCTGGAAACACCACGAAAATCAAGATATCGCCAGTTCTGCATATCAAACGCACTGTGGAATGTTGAAAACACCGGGAAACTTGTTTTTTTGCATTAAATAGCTCGACAAGAGCGATCTAGATGATTCTGCATACTTCTGAATGAAGTCTCACCACGATTATCGTAGAAAATGCATATCTCAGCTGGAAACCCCACGAAAACCAAGATATCGCCGGTTCTGCATATCAGACGCACTGTGGAGTGGTGAAAACACCAGAAAAAGTGTTACTCGCATTAACTAGCTCGAAAAGTGCGTTCTGGATGGTTCTGCATACTTCTCATTGATGAAACACAAAGATTATAGCAGAAAATGCATATCTCAGCTTGATGCCCGACGACAGCCATGATGTCGCCGGTTCTGCATATCAAACGCACTGTGGAGTGGTGAAAACACCAGATAACGTGTTACTCGCATTAACTAGCTCGAAAAGTGCGTTCTGGATGGTTCTGCATACTTCTCATTGATGAAACACAAAGATTATCGCAGAAAATGCACATCTCAGCTTGATGCCCGACGACAGCCATGATGTCGCCGGTTCTGCATATCAAACGCACTGTGGAGTGGTGGAAACACCAGATAACGTGTTTCTCGCATTAAACAGCTCGAAACGAACGATCTAAATGATTCTGCATACTTCTGACTGAAGTCTAACCAATATTATCGCAGAAAATGCATATCTCAGCTAGAAACGTCACGAAAATCAAGATGTCGCCGGTTCTGCATATCAAACGCACCGTGGAGTGGTGAAAATAACCAGACAACGTATTTCTCGCATTAAATAGCTCGAAACGAGCGATCTAGATGATCCTGCATACTTCTGACTGAACTCTCACCAATATTATCGCAGAAAATGCTTATCTCAGCTTGAAACCTCACGAAAATCAAGATGGCGCCGGTTCCGCATATCAAACGCACTGTGGAGTGGTCAATACACCAGATAACGTGTTTCTCCATTAAATAGCTCGAAAAGAGCGATCTCGATGATTCTGCAAACTTCTGACTGATGTGTCACCAAGATTATCGCAGAAAATGCATATCTCAGCTTGATGCCCGACGACAGCCATGATGTCGCCGGTTCTGCATATCAAACGCACTGTGGAGTGGTGAAAACACCAGATAACGTGTTTCTCGCATTAAATAGCTAGAAACGAGCGATCACGATGATTAAGCATACTTCGGGCTGAAGTCTCACCAAGATTATCGTAAAAAATGCATATCTCAGCTTGAAACCCCACGAAAACCAAGATATCGCTGGTTCTGCATATCAAACGCACTGTGGAGTGCTGAAAGCACCAGATAACGTGTTTGCCGCATTAATTAGCACGAAACGAGCGATCTAGATGATTCTGCATACTTCTGACTGAAGTCTCACCAATATTATCGCAAAAAATGCATATCTCAGTTTGAACCCCGACTAAAGCCAAGATGTCGCCGGTTCTGCATATCAAACGCACTGTGGAGTGGTGAAAACACCATATAACGTGTTTCTCGCGTTAAATAGTTCGACAACAGCGATCTAGACGATTCTGCATACTTCTGACTGAAGTCTCACCAAGATTATCGCAGAAAATGCATATCTCAGCTTGAATCCCGAACGTAACCAAGATATCTGCGGTTCTGCATGTCAAACGCACTGTGGAGTGGCGAAAACACCAGATAACGTGTTTCTCGCATTAAACAGCTCGAAAAGAGCGTACTCGATGCTTCTGCATACTTCTGACAGAAGAATCACCAAGATTATCGCAGAAAATGCATGTCTCAGCTTGAAACCCGACCGAAACCAAGATATCTTCGGTTCTGCATGTCAAACGTACTGTGGAGTGGTGAATACACCAGAAAACGTGTTTCTCGCATTAAGTAGCTCGAAAAGAGCGTTCTCGAAGATTCTGCATACTTCTGACTGATGTCTCACCACTATTATCGCAGAAAATGCATATCTCAGCTGGAAACACCACGAATATCAAGATATTGCCGGTTCTGCATATCAAACGCTCTGTGGAGTGGTGAATACACCAGAAAACGTGTTTCTCGCATTAAATGGCTCGAAAAGTGCACTCTAGATGATTCTGCATCCTTCTGACAGAAGACTCACCAAGATTATCGCAGAAAATGCATATCTCAGCTGGAAACACCACGAAAATCAAGATATCGCCACTTCTGCATATCAAACGCACTGTGGAATGTTGAAAACACCGGGAAACTTGTTTTTTTGCATTAAATAGCTCGACAAGAGCGATCTAGATGATTCTGCATACTTCTGAATGAAGTCTCACCACGATTATCGCAGAAAATGCATATCTCAGCTGGAAACACCACGAATATCAAGATATTGCCGGTTCTGCATATCAAACGCTCTGTGGAGTGGTGAATACACCAGAAAACAAGTTTCTCGCATTAAATGGCTCGAAAAGTGCACTCTAGATGATTCTACATCCTTCTGACAGAAGACTCACCAAGATTATCGCAGAAAATGCATATCTCAGCTGGAAACACCACGAAAATCAAGATATCGCCAGTTCTGCATATCAAACGCACTGTGGAATGTTGAAAACACCAGAAAACTTGTTTTTTCGCATTAAGTAGCTCGAAACGAACGATCTAGATGATTCTGCATACTTCTGACTGAAGTCTCACCAATATTATCGCAGAAAATGCATATCTCAGCTAGAAACGTCACGAAAATCAAGATGTCGCCGGTTCTGCATATCAAACGCACTGTGGAGTGGTGAAAACAACCAGATAATGTGTTTCTCGCATTAAATAGCTCGAATAGAGCGATCTCGATGATTCTGCATACTGCTGACAGAAGACTCACCAAGATTATCGCAGAAAATGCATATCTCAGCTGGAAACACCACGAAAATCAAGATGACGCTGGTTCTGCATATCAAACGCACAGTGGAGTGGTGAAAACAACCAGACAACCTGTTTCTCGCATTAAATAGCTCGAAACGAGCGATCTAGATGATCCTGCATACTTCTGACTGAACTCTCTCCAATATTATCGCAGAAAATGCATATCTCATCTTGAAACCTCACGAAAATCAAGATGACGCCGGTTCCGCATATCAAACGCACTGTGGAGTGGTCAATACACCAGATAACGTGTTTCTCCATTAAATAGCTCGAAAAGAGCGATATCGATGATTCTGCAAACTTCTGACTGAAGTCTCACCAATATTATCGCAAAAAATGCATATCTCAGTTTGAACCCCGGCTAAAGCCAAGATGTCGCCGGTTCTGCATATCAAACGCACTGTGGAGTGGTGAAAACACCATATAACGTGTTTCTCGCGTTAAATAGCTCGACAAGAGCGATCTAGACGATTCTGCATACTTCTGACTGAAGTCTCACCAAGATTATCGCAGAAAATGCATATCTCAGCTTGAATCCCGAACGTAACCAAGATATCTGCGGTTCTGCATGTCAAACGCACTGTGGAGTGGTGAAAACACCAGAAAACGTGTTACTCGCATTAACTAGCTCGAAAAGTGCGTTCTGGATGGTTCTGCATACTTCTCATTGATGAAACACAAAGATTATCGCAGAAAATGCATATCTCAGCTTGATGCCCGACGACAGCCATGATGTCGCCGGTTCTGCATATCAAACGCACTGTGGAGTGGTGAAAACACCAGATAACGTGTTTCTCGCATTAAATAGCTCGAAAAGAGCGTTCTGGATGATTCTGCATACTTCTCATTGATGAAACACAAAGATTATCGCAGAAAATGCATATTTCAGCTGGAAACCCCACGAAAACCAAGTTATCGGCGGCTCTACATATCAAACGCACTGTGGAGTGGTCAAAACACCAGAAAACTTGTTTTTTCGCATTAAATAGCTCGAAACGAACGATCTAGATGATTCTGCATACTTCTGACTGAAGTCTCACCAATATTATCGCAGAAAATGCATATCTCAGCTAGAAACGTCACGAAAATCAAGATGTCGCCGGTTCTGCATATCAAACGCACCGTGGAGTGGTGAAAACAACCAGACAACGTGTTTCTCGCATTAAATAGCTCGAAACGAGCGATCTAGATGATCCTGCATACTTCTGACTGAACTCTCACCAATATTATCGCAGAAAATGCATATCTCAGCTTGAAACCTCCCGAAAATCAAGATGGCGCCGGTTCCGCATATCAAACGCACTGTGGAGTGGTCAATACACCAGATAACGTGTTTCTCCATTAAATAGCTCGAAAAGAGCGATCTCGATGATTCTGCATACTTCTGACTGATGTCTCACCAAGATTATCGCAGAAAATGCATATCTCAGCTTGATGCCCGACGACAGCCATGATGTCGCCGGTTCTGCATATCAAACGCACTGTGGAGTGGTGAAAACACCAGATAACGTGTTTCTCGCATTAAATAGCTAGAAACGAGCGATCACGATGATTAAGCATGCTTCGGGCAGAAGTCTCACCAAGATTATTGTAAAAAATGCATATCTCAGCTTGAAACCCCACGAAAACCAAGATATCGCTGGTTCTGCATATCATACGCACTGTGGAGTGCTGAAAGCACCAGATAACGTGTTTGCCGCATTAAATAGCTCGAAAAGAGCGATCCCGATGATTCTGCATACTGCTGACAGAAGACTCACCAAGATTATCGAAGAAAATGCATATCTCAGCTGGAAACACCACGAATATCAAGATATCGCCGGTTCTGCATATCAAACGCTCTGTGGAGTGATAAATACACCAGAAAACGTGTTTCTCGCATTAAATAGCACGAAAAGAGCGATCTCGATGATTCTGCATACTTCTGACAGAAGTCTCACCAAGATTATCGTAGAAAAGCATATCTCAGCTTGAAACCCGACCGAAACCAGGATATCTCCGGTTCTGCATGTCAAACGCACTGTGGAGTGGTGAAAACAACCAGATAACGAGTTTCTCGCATTAAATAGCTCGAAAAGAGCGATCCCGATGATTCTGCATACTTCTGACTGATGTCTCACCACTATTATCGCAGAAAATGCATATCTCAGCTGGAAACACCACGAATATCAAGATATCTCCGGTTCTGCATGTCAAACGCACTGTGGAGTGGTGAAAACAACCAGATAACGAGTTTCTCGCATTAAATAGCTCGAATAGAGCGATCTCGATGATTCTGCATACTGCTGACAGAAGACTCACCAAGATTATCGAAGAAAATGCATATCTCAGCTGGAAACACCACGAAAATCAAGATATCGCCGGTTCTGCATATCAAACGCACCGTGGAGTGGTGAAAACAACCAGACAACGTGTTTCTCGCATTATATAGCTCGAACCGAGCGATCTAGATGATCCTGCATACTTCTGACTGAACTCTCACCAATATTATCGCAGAAAATGCATATCTCAGCTTGAAACCTCACGAAAATCAAGATGGCGCCGGTTCCGCATATCAAACGCACTGTGGAGTGGTCAATACACCAGATAACGTGTTTCTCCATTAAATAGCTCGAAAAGAGCGATCTCGATGATTCTGCATACTGCTGACTGATGTCTCATCAAGATTACCGCAGAAAATGCATATCTCAGCTTGATGCCCGACGACAGCCATGATGTCGCCGGCTCTGCATATCAAACGCACTGTGGAGTGGTGAAAACACCAGATAACGTGTTTCTCGAATTAAATAGCTCGAAACGAGCGATCTAGATGATCCTGCATACTTCTGACTGAACTCTCACCAATATTATCGCAGAAAATGCATATCTCAGCTTGAAACCTCACGAAAATCAATCTGGCGCCGGTTCCGCATATCAAACGCACTGTGGAGTGGTCAATACACCAGATAACGTGTTTCTCCATTAAATAGCTCGAAACGTGCAATCTAGATGATTCTGCATACTTCTGACAGAAGACTCACCAAGATTATCGCAGAAAATGCATATCTCAGCTGGAAACACCACGAATATCAAGATATCGCCGGTTCTGCATATCAAACGCTCTGTGGAGTGATAAATACACCAGAAAACGTGTTTCTCGCATTAAATAGCACGAAAAGAGCGATCTGGATGATTCTGCATACTTCTGACAGAAGTCTCACCAAGATTATCGTAGAAAAGCATATCTCAGCTTGAAACCCGACCGAAACCAGGATATCTCCGGTTCTGCATGTCAAACGCACTGTGGAGTGGTGAAAACAACCAGAAAACGTGTTTCTCGCATTAAATAGCACGAAAAGAGCGATCTCGATGATTCTGCATACTTCTGACAGAAGTCTCACCAAGATTATCGTAGAAAAGCATATCTCAGCTTGAAACCCGACCGAAACCAGGATATCTCCGGTTCTGCATGTCAAACGCACTGTGGAGTGGTGAAAACAACCAGATAACGAGTTTCTCGCATTAAATAGCTCGAAATGAGGGATCTCGATGATTCTGCATACTTCTGACAGAAGACTCACCAAGATTATCGCAGAAAATGCAAATCTCAGCTGGAAACACCACGAAAATCAAGATATCGCCAGTTCTGCATATCAAACACACTGTGGAATGTTGAAAACACCGGGAAACTTGTTTTTTTTTATTAAATAGCTCAACAAGAGCGATCTAGATGATTCTGCATACTTCTGACTGAAGTCTAACCAATATTATCGCAGAAAATGCATATCTCAGCTAGAAACGTCACGAAAATCAAGATGTCGCCGGTTCTGCATATCAAACGCACCGTGGAGTGGTGAAAATAACCAGACAACGTATTTCTCGCATTAAATAGCTCGAAACGAGCGATCTAGATGATCCTGCATACTTCTGACTGAACTCTCACCAATATTATCGCAGAAAATGCTTATCTCAGCTTGAAACCTCACGAAAATCAAGATGGCGCCGGTTCCGCATATCAAACGCACTGTGGAGTGGTCAATACACCAGATAACGTGTTTCTCCATTAAATAGCTCGAAAAGAGCGATCTCGATGATTCTGCAAACTTCTGACTGATGTGTCACCAAGATTATCGCAGAAAATGCATATCTCAGCTTGATGCCCGACGACAGCCATGATGTCGCCGGTTCTGCATATCAAACGCACTGTGGAGTGGTGAAAACACCAGATAACGTGTTTCTCGCATTAAATAGCTAGAAACGAGCGATCACGATGATTAAGCATACTTCGGGCTGAAGTCTCACCAAGATTATCGTAAAAAATGCATATCTCAGCTTGAAACCCCACGAAAACCAAGATATCGCTGGTTCTGCATATCAAACGCACTGTGGAGTGCTGAAAGCACCAGATAACGTGTTTGCCGCATTAATTAGCACGAAACGAGCGATCTAGATGATTCTGCATACTTCTGACTGAAGTCTCACCAATATTATCGCAAAAAATGCATATCTCAGTTTGAACCCCGACTAAAGCCAAGATGTCGCCGGTTCTGCATATCAAACGCACTGTGGAGTGGTGAAAACACCATATAACGTGTTTCTCGCGTTAAATAGTTCGACAACAGCGATCTAGACGATTCTGCATACTTCTGACTGAAGTCTCACCAAGATTATCGCAGAAAATGCATATCTCAGCTTGAATCCCGAACGTAACCAAGATATCTGCGGTTCTGCATGTCAAACGCACTGTGGAGTGGCGAAAACACCAGATAACGTGTTTCTCGCATTAAACAGCTCGAAAAGAGCGTACTCGATGCTTCTGCATACTTCTGACAGAAGAATCACCAAGATTATCGCAGAAAATGCATGTCTCAGCTTGAAACCCGACCGAAACCAAGATATCTTCGGTTCTGCATGTCAAACGTACTGTGGAGTGGTGAATACACCAGAAAACGTGTTTCTCGCATTAAGTAGCTCGAAAAGAGCGTTCTCGAAGATTCTGCATACTTCTGACTGATGTCTCACCACTATTATCGCAGAAAATGCATATCTCAGCTGGAAACACCACGAATATCAAGATATTGCCGGTTCTGCATATCAAACGCTCTGTGGAGTGGTGAATACACCAGAAAACGTGTTTCTCGCATTAAATGGCTCGAAAAGTGCACTCTAGATGATTCTGCATCCTTCTGACAGAAGACTCACCAAGATTATCGCAGAAAATGCATATCTCAGCTGGAAACACCACGAAAATCAAGATATCGCCACTTCTGCATATCAAACGCACTGTGGAATGTTGAAAACACCGGGAAACTTGTTTTTTTGCATTAAATAGCTCGACAAGAGCGATCTAGATGATTCTGCATACTTCTGAATGAAGTCTCACCACGATTATCGCAGAAAATGCATATCTCAGCTGGAAACACCACGAATATCAAGATATTGCCGGTTCTGCATATCAAACGCTCTGTGGAGTGGTGAATACACCAGAAAACAAGTTTCTCGCATTAAATGGCTCGAAAAGTGCACTCTAGATGATTCTACATCCTTCTGACAGAAGACTCACCAAGATTATCGCAGAAAATGCATATCTCAGCTGGAAACACCACGAAAATCAAGATATCGCCAGTTCTGCATATCAAACGCACTGTGGAATGTTGAAAACACCAGAAAACTTGTTTTTTCGCATTAAGTAGCTCGAAACGAACGATCTAGATGATTCTGCATACTTCTGACTGAAGTCTCACCAATATTATCGCAGAAAATGCATATCTCAGCTAGAAACGTCACGAAAATCAAGATGTCGCCGGTTCTGCATATCAAACGCACTGTGGAGTGGTGAAAACAACCAGATAATGTGTTTCTCGCATTAAATAGCTCGAATAGAGCGATCTCGATGATTCTGCATACTGCTGACAGAAGACTCACCAAGATTATCGCAGAAAATGCATATCTCAGCTGGAAACACCACGAAAATCAAGATGACGCTGGTTCTGCATATCAAACGCACAGTGGAGTGGTGAAAACAACCAGACAACCTGTTTCTCGCATTAAATAGCTCGAAACGAGCGATCTAGATGATCCTGCATACTTCTGACTGAACTCTCTCCAATATTATCGCAGAAAATGCATATCTCATCTTGAAACCTCACGAAAATCAAGATGACGCCGGTTCCGCATATCAAACGCACTGTGGAGTGGTCAATACACCAGATAACGTGTTTCTCCATTAAATAGCTCGAAAAGAGCGATATCGATGATTCTGCAAACTTCTGACTGAAGTCTCACCAATATTATCGCAAAAAATGCATATCTCAGTTTGAACCCCGGCTAAAGCCAAGATGTCGCCGGTTCTGCATATCAAACGCACTGTGGAGTGGTGAAAACACCATATAACGTGTTTCTCGCGTTAAATAGCTCGACAAGAGCGATCTAGACGATTCTGCATACTTCTGACTGAAGTCTCACCAAGATTATCGCAGAAAATGCATATCTCAGCTTGAATCCCGAACGTAACCAAGATATCTGCGGTTCTGCATGTCAAACGCACTGTGGAGTGGTGAAAACACCAGAAAACGTGTTACTCGCATTAACTAGCTCGAAAAGTGCGTTCTGGATGGTTCTGCATACTTCTCATTGATGAAACACAAAGATTATCGCAGAAAATGCATATCTCAGCTTGATGCCCGACGACAGCCATGATGTCGCCGGTTCTGCATATCAAACGCACTGTGGAGTGGTGAAAACACCAGATAACGTGTTTCTCGCATTAAATAGCTCGAAAAGAGCGTTCTGGATGATTCTGCATACTTCTCATTGATGAAACACAAAGATTATCGCAGAAAATGCATATTTCAGCTGGAAACCCCACGAAAACCAAGTTATCGGCGGCTCTACATATCAAACGCACTGTGGAGTGGTCAAAACACCAGAAAACTTGTTTTTTCGCATTAAATAGCTCGAAACGAACGATCTAGATGATTCTGCATACTTCTGACTGAAGTCTCACCAATATTATCGCAGAAAATGCATATCTCAGCTAGAAACGTCACGAAAATCAAGATGTCGCCGGTTCTGCATATCAAACGCACCGTGGAGTGGTGAAAACAACCAGACAACGTGTTTCTCGCATTAAATAGCTCGAAACGAGCGATCTAGATGATCCTGCATACTTCTGACTGAACTCTCACCAATATTATCGCAGAAAATGCATATCTCAGCTTGAAACCTCCCGAAAATCAAGATGGCGCCGGTTCCGCATATCAAACGCACTGTGGAGTGGTCAATACACCAGATAACGTGTTTCTCCATTAAATAGCTCGAAAAGAGCGATCTCGATGATTCTGCATACTTCTGACTGATGTCTCACCAAGATTATCGCAGAAAATGCATATCTCAGCTTGATGCCCGACGACAGCCATGATGTCGCCGGTTCTGCATATCAAACGCACTGTGGAGTGGTGAAAACACCAGATAACGTGTTTCTCGCATTAAATAGCTAGAAACGAGCGATCACGATGATTAAGCATGCTTCGGGCAGAAGTCTCACCAAGATTATTGTAAAAAATGCATATCTCAGCTTGAAACCCCACGAAAACCAAGATATCGCTGGTTCTGCATATCATACGCACTGTGGAGTGCTGAAAGCACCAGATAACGTGTTTGCCGCATTAAATAGCTCGAAAAGAGCGATCCCGATGATTCTGCATACTGCTGACAGAAGACTCACCAAGATTATCGAAGAAAATGCATATCTCAGCTGGAAACACCACGAATATCAAGATATCGCCGGTTCTGCATATCAAACGCTCTGTGGAGTGATAAATACACCAGAAAACGTGTTTCTCGCATTAAATAGCACGAAAAGAGCGATCTCGATGATTCTGCATACTTCTGACAGAAGTCTCACCAAGATTATCGTAGAAAAGCATATCTCAGCTTGAAACCCGACCGAAACCAGGATATCTCCGGTTCTGCATGTCAAACGCACTGTGGAGTGGTGAAAACAACCAGATAACGAGTTTCTCGCATTAAATAGCTCGAAAAGAGCGATCCCGATGATTCTGCATACTTCTGACTGATGTCTCACCACTATTATCGCAGAAAATGCATATCTCAGCTGGAAACACCACGAATATCAAGATATCTCCGGTTCTGCATGTCAAACGCACTGTGGAGTGGTGAAAACAACCAGATAACGAGTTTCTCGCATTAAATAGCTCGAATAGAGCGATCTCGATGATTCTGCATACTGCTGACAGAAGACTCACCAAGATTATCGAAGAAAATGCATATCTCAGCTGGAAACACCACGAAAATCAAGATATCGCCGGTTCTGCATATCAAACGCACCGTGGAGTGGTGAAAACAACCAGACAACGTGTTTCTCGCATTATATAGCTCGAACCGAGCGATCTAGATGATCCTGCATACTTCTGACTGAACTCTCACCAATATTATCGCAGAAAATGCATATCTCAGCTTGAAACCTCACGAAAATCAAGATGGCGCCGGTTCCGCATATCAAACGCACTGTGGAGTGGTCAATACACCAGATAACGTGTTTCTCCATTAAATAGCTCGAAAAGAGCGATCTCGATGATTCTGCATACTGCTGACTGATGTCTCATCAAGATTACCGCAGAAAATGCATATCTCAGCTTGATGCCCGACGACAGCCATGATGTCGCCGGCTCTGCATATCAAACGCACTGTGGAGTGGTGAAAACACCAGATAACGTGTTTCTCGAATTAAATAGCTCGAAACGAGCGATCTAGATGATCCTGCATACTTCTGACTGAACTCTCACCAATATTATCGCAGAAAATGCATATCTCAGCTTGAAACCTCACGAAAATCAATCTGGCGCCGGTTCCGCATATCAAACGCACTGTGGAGTGGTCAATACACCAGATAACGTGTTTCTCCATTAAATAGCTCGAAACGTGCAATCTAGATGATTCTGCATACTTCTGACAGAAGACTCACCAAGATTATCGCAGAAAATGCATATCTCAGCTGGAAACACCACGAATATCAAGATATCGCCGGTTCTGCATATCAAACGCTCTGTGGAGTGATAAATACACCAGAAAACGTGTTTCTCGCATTAAATAGCACGAAAAGAGCGATCTGGATGATTCTGCATACTTCTGACAGAAGTCTCACCAAGATTATCGTAGAAAAGCATATCTCAGCTTGAAACCCGACCGAAACCAGGATATCTCCGGTTCTGCATGTCAAACGCACTGTGGAGTGGTGAAAACAACCAGAAAACGTGTTTCTCGCATTAAATAGCACGAAAAGAGCGATCTCGATGATTCTGCATACTTCTGACAGAAGTCTCACCAAGATTATCGTAGAAAAGCATATCTCAGCTTGAAACCCGACCGAAACCAGGATATCTCCGGTTCTGCATGTCAAACGCACTGTGGAGTGGTGAAAACAACCAGATAACGAGTTTCTCGCATTAAATAGCTCGAAATGAGGGATCTCGATGATTCTGCATACTTCTGACAGAAGACTCACCAAGATTATCGCAGAAAATGCAAATCTCAGCTGGAAACACCACGAAAATCAAGATATCGCCAGTTCTGCATATCAAACACACTGTGGAATGTTGAAAACACCGGGAAACTTGTTTTTTTTTATTAAATAGCTCAACAAGAGCGATCTAGATGATTCTGCATACTTCTGAATGAAGTCTCACCAATATTATCGCAGAAAATGCATATCTCAGCTAGAAACGTCACGAAAATCAAGATGTCGCCGGTTCTGCATATCAAACGCACTGCGGAGTGGTGAAAACAACCAGATAACGTGTTTCTCGCATTAAGTAGCTCGATAAAAGTGTTCTCGAAGATTCTGCATACTTCTGACAGAAGTCTCACCAAGATTATCGTAGAAAAGCATATCTCAGCTTGAAACCCGACCGAAACCAGGATATCTCCGGTTCTGCATGTCAAACGTACTGTGGAGTGGTGAATACACCAGAAAACGTGTTTCTCGCATTAAGTACCTCGAAAAGAGCGATCTCGATGATTCTGCTTACTTCGGACAGAAGTCTCACCAAGATTATCGTAGAAAATGCATATCTCAGCTTGAAACCCGACGAAAACCAAACATCGCCGGTTCTGCATGTCAAACGTACTGTGGAGTGGTGAAAACACCAGAAAACGTGTTTCTCGCATTAAATAGCTTGAAACGAGCGATCTAGATGATCCTGCATACTTCTGACTGAACTCTCACCAATATTATCGCAGAAAATGCATATCTCAGCTTGAAACCTCACGAAAATCAAGATGGCGCCGGTTCCGCATATCAAAGGCACTGTCGAGTGGTCAATACACCAGATAACGTGTTTCTCGCATTAAATAGCTCGAATAGAGCGATCTCGATGATTCTGCATACTGCTGACAGAAGACTCACCAAGATTATCGAAGAAAATGCATATCTCAGCTGGAAACATCACGAAAATCAAGATATCGCCGGATCTGCATATCAAACGCAACGTGGAGTGGTGAAAACAACCAGACAACGTGTTTCTCGCATTAAATAGCTCGAACCGAGCGATCTAGATGATCCTGCATACTTCTGACTGAACTCTCACCAATATTATCGCAGAAAATGCATATCTCAGCTTGAAACCTCACGAAAATCAAGATGGCGCCGGTTCCGCATATCAAACGCACTGTGGAGTGGTCAATACACCAGATAACGTGTTTCTCAATTAAATAGCTCGAAAAGAGCGATCTCGATGATTCTGCATACTGCTGACAGAAGACTCACCAAGATTATCGAAGAAAATGCAAATCTCAGCTGGAAACACCACGAAAATCAAGATATCGCCGGTTCTGCATATCAAACGCACCGTGGAGTGGTGAAAACAACCAGACAACGTGTTTCTCGCATTAAATAGCTCGAACCGAGCGATCTAGATGATCCTGCATACTTCTGACTGAACTCTCACCAATATTATCGCAGAAAATGCATATCTCAGCTTGAAACCTCACGAAAATCAAGATGGCGCCGGATCTGCATATCAAACGCACTGTGGAGTGGTCAATACACCAGATAACGTGTTTCTCCATTAAATAGCTCGAAAAGAGCGATCTCGATGATTCTGCATACTTCTGACTGATGTCTCATCAAGATTACCGCAGAAAATGCATATCTCAGCTTGAAACCTCACGAAAATCAAGATGGCGCCGGTTCCGCATATCAAACGCACTGTGGAGTGGTCAATACACCAGATAACGTGTTTCTCCATTAAATAGCTCGAAAAGAGCGATCTCGATGATTCTGCATACTTCTAACAGAAGTCTCACCAAGGTTATCGCAGAAAATGCATATCTCTGCTTGAAACCCCACGCAAACCAAGATATCTCCTGTTCTGCATATTCAAAGAACTGTGGAGTAGTGAAAACCCCCAAAAACGTGTTTCTCGCATTAAATAGCTCGAAAAGAGCGTCCTCGAAGATTCTGCATACTTCTGACAGATTCTCTCCAAGATTATCGTAGAAAATGCATATCTCAGCTTGAAACCCGACCGAAACCAAGATATCTCCGGTTCTGCATATCAAACGCACTGTGGAGTGGCCAAAACACCAGATAACGTGCTGCTCGCATTAAATAGCTCGACAAGAGCGATCTAGATGGTTCTGCATTCTTCTGACTGAAGTCTCACCAATATTATCGCAGAAAACGCATATCTCAGTTAGAAACCTCACGAAAATCAAGATGTCGCCGGTTCTGCGTATCAAACGCACTGTGGAGTGGTGAAAACACCAGATAACGTGTTTCTCGCATTAAATATCTCGAAAAAAGCGATGTCGATGATTCTGCATACTTCGGACAGAAGTCTTACCAAGTTTATCGCAGAAAATGCATATCTCAGCTTGAAACCCCACGAAACCCAAGATATCACCTGTTCTGCGTATCCAACGAACTGTGGTGTGGTGAGAGCCCCAGAAAACGTGTTCCTCGCATTAAATATCTTGAAAAGAGCGATCTAGATGATTCTGCACACTTCGGACAGAAGTCTCACCAATATTATCGCAGAAAACGCATATCTCAGTTAGAAACCTCACGAAAATCAAGATGTCGCCGGTTCTGCATATCAAACGCACTGTGGAGTGGTGAAAACACTAGATAACGTGTTTCTCGCATTAAATAGCTCGAAAAAAGCAATGTCGATGATTCTGCATACTTCGGACAGAAGTCTCACCAAGTTTATCGCAGAAATTGCATATCTCAGCTTGAAACCCCTCGAAACACAAGATATCACCTGTTCTGCATATCCAACGAACTGTGTTGTGGTGAGAGCCCCAGAAAACGTGTTCCTCGCATTAAATAGCTTGAAAAGAGCGATCTAGATGATTCTGCACACTTCGGACAGAAGTCTCACCAAGATTATCGCAGATAATGCATATCTCAGCTTGAAACCCAACGAAAACCAAGATACCGACGGTTCTGCATATCATACGCACTGTGGAGTGGTGAAAACACCAGATAACGTGTTTCTCGCGTTAAATAGCTCGAAAAGAGCGATCTCGATGATTCTGCATACTTCTAACAGTAGTCTCACCAAGGTTATCGCAGAAAATGCATATCTCTGCTTGAAACCCCACGCAAACCAAGATATCTCCTGTTCTGCATATTCAAAGAACTGTGGAGTAGTGAAAACCCCCAAAAACGTGTTTCTCGCATTAAATAGCTCGAAAAGAGCGTCCTCGAAGATTCTGCATACTTCTGACAGATTCTCTCCAAGATTATCGTAGAAAATGCATATCTCAGCCTGAAACCCGACCGAAACCAAGATATCTCCGGTTCTGCATGTCAAACGTACTGTGGAGTGGTGAATACACCAGAAAACGTGTTTCTCGCATTAAATAGCTCGAAAAGAGCGATCTCGATTATTCATCATACTTCTGACTGAAGTCTCACCAAGATTATCGCAGAAAATGCATATCTGAGCTTGAAACCACACGAAAACCAGGATATCGTCGGTTCTGCATATCATACGCACTGTGGAGTGGTGAAAGCACCAGATAACGTGTTTCTCGCATTAAATAGCTCGAAAAGAGGGATCTCGGTGATTCTGCAAACTTCTGACAGAAGACTCACCAAGATTATCGCAGAAAATGCATATCTCAGCTGGAAACACCACGAAAATCAAGATATCGCCGGTTCTGCATATCATACGCACTGTGGAGTGGTGAAAGCACCAGATAACGTGTTTCTCGCATTAAATAGCTCGAAAAGAGGGATCTCGGTGATTCTGCATACTTCTGACTGAAGTCTCAACAATATTATCGCAGAAAATGCATATCTCATCTTGAAACCTCACGAAAATCAAGATGACGCCGGTTCCGCATATCAAACGCACTGTGGAGTGGTCAATACACCAGATAACGTGTTTCTCCATTAAATAGCTCGAAAAGAGCGATATCGATGATTCTGCAAACTTCTGACTGATGTCTCACCAAGATTATCGCAGAAAATGCATATCTCAGCTTGATGCCCGACGACAGCCATGATGTCGCCGGTTCTGCATATCAAACGCACTGTGGAGTGGTGAAAACACCAGATAACGTGTTTCTCGCATTAAATAGCTAGAAACGAGCGATCACGATGATTAAGCATACTTCGGGCAGAAGTCTCACCAAGATTATCGTAAAAAATGCATATCTCAGTTTGAACCCCGACTAAAGCCAAGATGTCGCCGGTTCTGCATATCAAACGCACTGTGGAGTGCTGAAAGCACCAGATAACGTGTTTGCCGCATTAATTAGCACGAAACGAGCGATCTAGATGATTCTGCATACTTCTGACTGAAGTCTCACCAATATTATCGCAAAAAATGCATATCTCAGTTTGAACCCCGACTAAAGCCAAGATGTCGCCGGTTCTGCATATCAAACGCACTGTGGAGTGGTGAAAACACCATATAACGTGTTTCTCGCGTTAAATAGCTCGACAAGAGCGATCTAGACGATTCTGCATACTTCTGACTGAAGTCTCACCAAGATTATCGCAGAAAATGCATATCTCAGCTTGAATCCCGAACGTAACCAAGATATCTGCGGTTCTGCATGTCAAACGCACTGTGGAGTGGCGAAAACACCAGATAACGTGTTTCTCGAATTAAGTAGCTCGAAAAGAGCGATCTCGATGATTCTGCATACTTCTGACAGAAGTCTCACCAAGATAATCGCAGAAAATGCATATCTCACCCTGAAACCTCACGAAAATCAAGATGACGCCGGTTCTGCATATCAAACGCACTGTGGAGTGGTGAAAACAACCAGATAACGAGTTTCTCGCATTAAATAGCTCGAAAAGAGCGTTCCCGATGATTCTGCATACTTCTGACAGAAGACTCACTAAGATTATCGCAGAAAATGCATATCTCAGCAGGAAACACCACGAAAATCAAGATATCGCCAGTTCTGCATATCAAACGCACTGTGGAATGTTGAAAACACCGGGAAACTTGTTTTTTTGCATTAAATAGCTCGACAAGAGCGATCTAGATGATTCTGCATACTTCTGAATGAAGTCTCACCACGATTATCGCAGAAAATGCATATCTCAGCTGGAAACCCCACGAAAACCAAGATATCGCCGGTTCTGCATATCAGACGCACTGTGGAGTGGTGAAAACACCAGAAAACGTGTTACTCGCATTAACTAGCTCGAAAAGTGCGTTCTGGATGGTTCTGCATATTTCTCATTGATGAAACACAAAGATTATCGCAGAAAATGCATATCTCAGCTTGATGCCCGACGACAGCCATGATGTCGCCGGTTCTGCATATCAAACGCACTGTGGAGTGGTGAAAACACCAGATAACGTGTTTCTCGCATTAAATAGCTCGAAAAGAGCGTTCTGGATGATTCTGCATACTTCTCATTGATGAAACACAAAGATTATCGCAGAAAATGCATATTTCAGTTGGAAACCCCACGAAAACCAAGTTATCGGCGGCTCTACATATCAAACGCTCTGTGGAGTGGTCAAAACACCAGAAAACTTGTTTTTTCGCATTAAATAGCTCGAAACGAACGATCTAGATGATTCTGCATACTTCTGACTGAAGTCTCACCAATATTATCGCAGAAAATGCATATCTCAGCTAGAAACGTCACGAAAATCAAGATGTCGCCGGTTCTGCATATCAAACGCACTGTGGAGTGGTGAAAACAACCAGATAACGTGTTTCTCGCATTAAATAGCTCGAATAGAGCGATCTCGATGATTCTGCATACTGCTGACAGAAGACTCACCAAGATTATCGCAGAAAATGCATATCTCAGCTGGAAACACCACGAAAATCAAGATGACGCTGGTTCTGCATATCAAACGCACAGTGGAGTGGTGAAAACACCAGAAAACGTGTTTCTCGCATTAAGTAGCTCGAAAAGAGAGTTCTCGAAGATTCTGCATACTTCTGACAGAAGTCTCACCAAGATTATCGTAGAAAAGCATATCTCAGCTTGAAACCCGACCGAAACCAGGATATCTCCGGTTCTGCATGTCAAACGTACTGTGGAGTCGTGAATACACCAGAAAACGTGTTTCTCGCATTAAGTAGCTCGAAAAGAGCGTTCTCGAAGATTCTGCATACTTCTGACTGATATCTCACCAAGATTATAGCAGAAAATGCATATCTCAGCTAGAAACATCACGAAAATCAAGATGTCGCCGGTTCTGCATATCAAACGCACTGTGGGGTGGTGAAAACACCAGATAACGTGTTTCTCGCATTAAATAGCTCGAAAAGAGCGATCTAGATGATTCTGCATACTTCTGACAGAAGGCTCACCTAGATTATCGCAGAAAATGCATATCTCAGCTGGAAACCCCACGAAAACCAAGATATCGTCGGTTCTGCATATCAGACGCACTGTGGAGTGGTGAAAACACCAGAAAACGTGTTACTCGCATTAACTAGCTCGAAAAGAGCGTTCCCGATGATTCTGCATACTTCTGACAGAAGACTCACTAAGATTATCGCAGAAAATGCATATCTCAGCAGGAAACACCACGAAAATCAAGATATCGCCAGTTCTGCATATCAAACGCACTGTGGAATGTTGAAAACACCGGGAAACTTGTTTTTTTGCATTAAATAGCTCGACAAGAGCGATCTAGATGATTCTGCATACTTCTGAATGAAGTCTCACCACGATTATCGCAGAAAATGCATATCTCAGCTGGAAACCCCACGAAAACCAAGATATCGCCGGTTCTGCATATCAGACGCACTGTGGAGTGGTGAAAACACCAGAAAACGTGTTACTCGCATTAACTAGCTCGAAAAGTGCGTTCTGGATGGTTCTGCATACTTCTCATTGATGAAACACAAAGATTATCGCAGAAAATGCATATCTCAGCTTGATGCCCGACGACAGCCATGATGTCGCCGGTTCTGCATATCAAACGCACTGTGGAGTGGTGAAAACACCAGATAACGTGTTTCTCGCATTAAATAGCTCGAAAAGAGCGTTCTGGATGATTCTGCATACTTCTCATTGATGAAACACAAAGATTATCGCAGAAAATGCATATTTCAGTTGGAAACCCCACGAAACCCAAGTTATCGGCGGCTCTACATATCAAACGCACTGTGGAGTGGTCAAAACACCAGAAAACTTGTTTTTTCGCATTAAATAGCTCGAAACGAACGATCTAGATGATTCTGCATACTTCTGACTGAAGTCTCACCAATATTATCGCAGAAAATGCATATCTCAGCTAGAAACGTCACGAAAATCAAGATGTCGCCGGTTCTGCATATCAAACGCACTGTGGAGTGGTGAAAACAACCAGATAACGTGTTTCTCGCATTAAATAGCTCGAATAGAGCGATCTCGATGATTCTGCATACTGCTGACAGAAGACTCACCAAGATTATCGCAGAAAATGCATATCTCAGCTGGAATCACCACGAAAATCAAGATGACGCTGGTTCTGCATATCAAACGCACAGTGGAGTGGTGAAAACACCAGAAAACGTGTTTCTCGCATTAAGTAGCTCGAAAAGAGAGTTCTCGAAGATTCTGCATACTTCTGACAGAAGTCTCACCAAGATTATCGTAGAAAAGCATATCTCAGCTTGAAACCCGACCGAAACCAGGATATCTCCGGTTCTGCATGTCAAACGTACTGTGGAGTCGTGAATACACCAGAAAACGTGTTTCTCGCATTAAGTAGCTCGAAAAGAGCGTTCTCGAAGATTCTGCATACTTCTGACTGATATCTCACCAAGATTATAGCAGAAAATGCATATCTCAGCTAGAAACATCACGAAAATCAAGATGTCGCCGGTTCTGCATATCAAACGCACTGTGGGGTGGTGAAAACACCAGATAACGTGTTTCTCGCATTAAATAGCTCGAAAAGAGCGATCTAGATGATTCTGCATACTTCTGACAGAAGGCTCACCTAGATTATCGCAGAAAATGCATATCTCAGCTGGAAACCCCACGAAAACCAAGATATCGTCGGTTCTGCATATCAGACGCACTGTGGAGTGGTGAAAACACCAGAAAACGTGTTACTCGCATTAACTAGCTCGAAAAGAGCGTTCTGGATGATTCTGCATACTTCTGACTGAAGTCTCACCAATATTATCGCAGAAAATGCATATCTCAGCTAGAAACGTCACGAAAATCAAGATGTCGTCGGTTCTGCATATCATACGCACTGTGGAGTGGTTAAAACACCAGATAACGTGTGTCTCGCATTAACTAGCTCGAAAAGAGCGTTCTTGATGATTCTGCATACTTCTCATAGATGAAACACCAAGATTATCGCAGAAAATGCATATCTGAGCTTGAAACCACACGAAAACCAGGATATCGTCGGTTCTGCATATCATACGCACTGTGGAGTGGTGAAAGCACCAGATAACGTGTTTCTCGCATTAAATAGCTCGAAAAGAGGGATCTCGGTGATTCTGCATACTTCTGACAGAAGACTCACCAAGATTATAGCAGAAAATTCATATCTCAGCTGGAAACACCACGAAAATCAAGATATCGCCGGTTCTGCATATCATACGCACTGTGGAGTGGTGAAAGCACCAGATAACGTGTTTCTCGCATTAAATAGCTCGAAAAGAGGGATCTCAGTGATTCTGCATACTTCTGACAGAAGACTCACCAAGATTATCGCAGAAAATGCATATCTCAGCTTGAAACCCCACGAAACCCAAGATATCACCTGTTCTGCGTATCCAACGAACTGTGGTGTGGTGAGAGCCCCAGAAAACGTGTTCCTCGCATTAAATAGCTTGAAGAGAGCGATCTAGATGATTCTGCACACTTCGGACAGAAGTCTCACCAATATTATCGCAGAAAACGCATATCTCAGTTAGAAACCTCACGAAAATCAAGATGTCGCCGGTTCTGCATATCAAACGCACTGTGGAGTGGTGAAAACACTAGATAACGTGTTTCTCGCATTAAATAGCTCGAAAAAAGCAATGTCGATGATTCTGCATACTTCGCACAGAAGTCTCACCAAGTTTATCGCAGAAATTGCATATCTCAGCTTGAAACCCCTCGAAACACAAGATATCACCTGTTCTGCATATCCAACGAACTGTGGTGTGGTGAGAGCCCCAGAAAACGTGTTCCTCGCATTAAACAGCTTGAAAAGAGCGATCTAGATGATTCTGCACACTTCGGACAGAAGTCTCACCAAGATTATCGCAGATAATGCATATCTCAGCTTGAAACCCAACGAAAACCAAGATACCGACGGTTCTGCATATCATACGCACTGTGGAGTGGTGAAAACACCAGATAACGTGTTTCTCGCGTTAAATAGCTCGAAAAGAGCGATCTCGATGATTCTGCATACTTCTAACAGTAGTCTCACCAAGGTTATCGCAGAAAATGCATATCTCTGCTTGAAACCCCACGCAAACCAAGATATCTCCTGTTCTGCATATTCAAAGAACTGTGGAGTAGTGAAAACCCCCAAAAACGTGTTTCTCGCATTAAATAGCTCGAAAAGAGCGTCCTCGAAGATTCTGCATACTTCTGACAGATTCTCTCCAAGATTATCGTATGAAAATGCATATCTCAGCCTGAAACCCGACCGAAACCAAGATATCTCCGGTTCTGCATGTCAAACGTACTGTGGAGTGGTGAATACACCAGAAAACGTGTTTCTCGCATTAAATAGCTCGAAAAGAGCGATCTCGATTATTCATCATACTTCTGACTGAAGTCTCACCAAGATTATCGCAGAAAATGCATATCTGAGCTTGAAACCACACGAAAACCAGGATATCGTCGGTTCTGCATATCATACGCACTGTGGAGTGGTGAAAACACTAGATAACGTGTTTCTCGCATTAAATAGCTCGAAAAGAGCGATCTAGATGATTCTGCACACTTCGGACAGAAGTCTCACCAATATTATCGCAGAAAACGCATATCTCAGTTAGAAACCTCACGAAAATCAAGATGTCGCCGGTTCTGCATATCAAACGCACTGTGGAGTGGTGAAAACACTAGATAACGTGTTTCTCGCATTAAATAGCTCGAAAAAAGCAATGTCGATGATTCTGCATACTTCGCACAGAAGTCTCACCAAGTTTATCGCAGAAATTGCATATCTCAGCTTGAAACCCCTCGAAACACAAGATATCACCTGTTCTGCATATCCAACGAACTGTGGTGTGGTGAGAGCCCCAGAAAACGTGTTCCTCGCATTAAACAGCTTGAAAAGAGCGATCTAGATGATTCTGCACACTTCGGACAGTAGTCTCACCAAGATTATCGCAGATAATGCATATCTCAGCTTGAAACCCAACGAAAACCAAGATACCGACGGTTCTGCATATCATACGCACTGTGGAGTGGTGAAAACACCAGATAACGTGTTTCTCGCGTTAAATAGCTCGAAAAGAGCGATCTCGATGATTCTGCATACTTCTAACAGTAGTCTCACCAAGGTTATCGCAGAAAATGCATATCTCTGCTTGAAACCCCACGCAAACCAAGATATCTCCTGTTCTGCATATTCAAAGAACTGTGGAGTAGTGAAAACCCCCAAAAACGTGTTTCTCGCATTAAATAGCTCGAAAAGAGCGTCCTCGAAGATTCTGCATACTTCTGACAGATTCTCTCCAAGATTATCGTATGAAAATGCATATCTCAGCCTGAAACCCGACCGAAACCAAGATATCTCCGGTTCTGCATGTCAAACGTACTGTGGAGTGGTGAATACACCAGAAAACGTGTTTCTCGCATTAAATAGCTCGAAAAGAGCGATCTCGATTATTCATCATACTTCTGACTGAAGTCTCACCAAGATTATCGCAGAAAATGCATATCTGAGCTTGAAACCACACGAAAACCAGGATATCGTCGGTTCTGCATATCAAACGCACTGTGGAATGTTGAAAACACCAGAAACCTTGTTTTTTCGCATTAAATAGCTCGAAAAGAGCGATCTAGATGACTCTGCATACTTCGGACTGAAGTCTCACCAAGATTATCGCAGAAAATGCATATCTGAGCTTGAAACCACACGAAAACCAGGATATCGTCGGTTCTGCATATCATACGCACTGTGGAGTGGTGAAAGCACCAGATAACGTGTTTCTCGCATTAAATAGCTCGAAAAGAGGGATCTCGGTGATTCTGCATACTTCTGACAGAAGACTCACCAAGATTATCGCAGAAAATGCATATCTCAGCTGGAAACACCACGAAAATCAAGATATCGCCGGTTCTGCATATCAAACGCACTGTGGAATGTTGAAAACACCAGAAAACTTGTTTTTTCGCATTAAATAGCTCGAAAAGAGCGATCTAGATGATTCTGCATACTTCTGACTGAAGTCTCAACAATATTATCGCAGAAAATGCATATCTCATCTTGAAACCTCACGAAAATCAAGATGTCGCCGGTTCTGCATATCAAACGCACTGTGGGGTGGTGAAAACACCAGATAACGTGTTTCTCGCATTAAATAGCTCGAAAAGAGGGATCTAGATGATTCTGCATACTTCTGACAGAAGGCTCACCTAGATTATCGCAGAAAATGCATATCTCAGCTTGAAACCCCACGAAACCCAAGATATCACCTGTTCTGCGTATCCAACGAACTGTGGTGTGGTGAGAGCCCCAGAAAACGTGTTCCTCGCATTAAATAGCTTGAAAAGAGCGATCTAGATGATTCTGCACACTTCGGACAGAAGTCTCACCAATATTATCGCAGAAAACGCATATCTCAGTTAGAAACCTCACGAAAATCAAGATGTCGCCGGTTCTGCATATCAAACGCACTGTGGAGTGGTGAAAACACTAGATAACGTGTTTCTCGCATTAAATAGCTCGAAAAAAGCAATGTCGATGATTCTGCATACTTCGCACAGAAGTCTCACCAAGTTTATCGCAGAAATTGCATATCTCAGCTTGAAACCCCTCGAAACACAAGATATCACCTGTTCTGCATATCCAACGAACTGTGGTGTGGTGAGAGCCCCAGAAAACGTGTTCCTCGCATTAAACAGCTTGAAAAGAGCGATCTAGATGATTCTGCACACTTCGGACAGAAGTCTCACCAAGATTATCGCAGATAATGCATATCTCAGCTTGAAACCCAACGAAAACCAAGATACCGACGGTTCTGCATATCATACGCACTGTGGAGTGGTGAAAACACCAGATAACGTGTTTCTCGCGTTAAATAGCTCGAAAAGAGCGATCTCGATGATTCTGCATACTTCTAACAGTAGTCTCACCAAGGTTATCGCAGAAAATGCATATCTCTGCTTGAAACCCCACGCAAACCAAGATATCTCCTGTTCTGCATATTCAAAGAACTGTGGAGTAGTGAAAACCCCCAAAAACGTGTTTCTCGCATTAAATAGCTCGAAAAGAGCGTCCTCGAAGATTCTGCATACTTCTGACAGATTCTCTCCAAGATTATCGTATGAAAATGCATATCTCAGCCTGAAACCCGACCGAAACCAAGATATCTCCGGTTCTGCATGTCAAACGTACTGTGGAGTGGTGAATACACCAGAAAACGTGTTTCTCGCATTAAATAGCTCGAAAAGAGCGATCTCGATTATTCATCATACTTCTGACTGAAGTCTCACCAAGATTATCGCAGAAAATGCATATCTGAGCTTGAAACCACACGAAAACCAGGATATCGTCGGTTCTGCATATCAAACGCACTGTGGAATGTTGAAAACACCAGAAACCTTGTTTTTTCGCATTAAATAGCTCGAAAAGAGCGATCTAGATGACTCTGCATACTTCGGACTGAAGTCTCACCAAGATTATCGCAGAAAATGCATATCTGAGCTTGAAACCACACGAAAACCAGGATATCGTCGGTTCTGCATATCATACGCACTGTGGAGTGGTGAAAGCACCAGATAACGTGTTTCTCGCATTAAATAGCTCGAAAAGAGGGATCTCGGTGATTCTGCATACTTCTGACAGAAGACTCACCAAGATTATCGCAGAAAATGCATATCTCAGCTGGAAACACCACGAAAATCAAGATATCGCCGGTTCTGCATATCAAACGCACTGTGGAATGTTGAAAACACCAGAAAACTTGTTTTTTCGCATTAAATAGCTCGAAAAGAGCGATCTAGATGATTCTGCATACTTCTGACTGAAGTCTCAACAATATTATCGCAGAAAATGCATATCTCATCTTGAAACCTCACGAAAATCAAGATGTCGCCGGTTCTGCATATCAAACGCACTGTGGGGTGGTGAAAACACCAGATAACGTGTTTCTCGCATTAAATAGCTCGAAAAGAGCGATCTAGATGATTCTGCATACTTCTGACAGAAGGCTCACCTAGATTATCGCAGAAAATGCATATCTCAGCTGGAAACCCCACGAAAACCAAGATATCGTCGGTTCTGCATATCAGACGCACTGTGGAGTGGTGAAAACACCAGAAAACGTGTTACTCGCATTAACTAGCTCGAAAAGAGCGTTCTGGATGATCCTGCATACTTCTGACTGAACTCTCACCAATATTATCGCAGAAAATGCATATCTCAGCTTGAAACCTCCCGAAAATCAAGATGGCGCCGGTTCCGCATATCAAACGCACTGTGGAGTGGTCAATACACCAGATAACGTGTTTCTCCATTAAATAGCTCGAAAAGAGCGATCTCGATGATTCTGCATACTTCTGACTGATGTCTCACCAAGATTATCGCAGAAAATGCATATCTCAGCTTGATGCCCGACGACAGCCATGATGTCGCCGGTTCTGCATATCAAACGCACTGTGGAGTGGTGAAAACACCAGATAACGTGTTTCTCGCATTAAATAGCTAGAAACGAGCGATCACGATGATTAAGCATGCTTCGGGCAGAAGTCTCACCAAGATTATCGTAAAAAATGCATATCTCAGCTGGAAACACCACGAATATCAAGATATCGCCGGTTCTGCATATCAAACGCTCTGTGGAGTGGTGAATACACCAGAAAACGTGTTTCTCGCATTAAATGGCTCGAAAAGTGCAATCTAGATGATTCTGCATACTTCTGACAGAAGACTCACCAAGATTATCGCAGAAAATGCAAATCTCAGTTGGAAACACCACGAAAATCAAGATATCGCCAGTTCTGCATATCAAACGCACTGTGGAATGTTGAAAACACCGGGAAACTTGTTTTTTTGCATTAAATAGCTCGAAACGAGCGATCTAGATGATCCTGCATACTTCTGACTGAACTCTCACCAATATTATCGCAGAAAATGCATATCTCAGCTTGAAACCTCACGAAAATCAAGATGGCGCCGGTTCCGCATATCAAAGGCACTGTGGAGTGGTCAATACACCAGATAACGTGTTTCTCGCATTAAATAGCTCGAATAGAGCGATCTCGATGATTCTGCATACTGCTGACAGAAGACTCACCAAGATTATCGAAGAAAATGCATATCTCAGCTTGAAACCCGACGAAAACCAAACATCGCCGGTTCTGCATGTCAAACGTACTGTGGAGTGGTGAAAACACCAGAAAACGTGTTTCTCGCATTAAATAGCTCGAAACGAGCGATCTAGATGATCCTGCATACTTCTGACTGAACTCTCACCAATATTATCGCAGAAAATGCATATCTCAGCTTGAAACCCGACGAAAACCAAACATCGCCGGTTCTGCATGTCAAACGTACTGTGGAGTGGTGAAAACACCAGAAAACGTGTTTCTCGCATTAAATAGCTCGAAACGAGCGATCTAGATGATCCTGCATACTTCTGACTGAACTCTCACCAATATTATCGCAGAAAATGCATATCTCAGCTTGAAACCTCACGAAAATCAAGATGGCGCCGGTTCCGCATATCAAAGGCACTGTGGAGTGGTCAATACACCAGATAACGTGTTTCTCGCATTAAATAGCTCGAATAGAGCGATCTCGATGATTCTGCATACTGCTGACAGAAGACTCACCAAGATTATCGAAGAAAATGCATATCTCAGCTGGAAACACCACGAAAATCAAGATATCGCCGGTTCTGCATATCAAACGCACCGTGGAGTGGTGAAAACAACCAGACAACGTGTTTCTCGCATTAAATAGCTCGAACCGAGCGATCTAGATGATCGTGCATACTTCTGACTGAACTCTCACCAATATTATCGCAGAAAATGCATATCTCAGCTTGAAACCTCACGAAAATCAAGATGGCGCCGGTTCCGCATATCAAACGCACTGTGGAGTGGTCAATACACCAGATAACGTGTTTCTCCATTAAATAGCTCGAAAAGAGCGATCTCGATGATTCTGCATACTTCTGACTGATGTCTCATCAAGATTACCGCAGAAAATGCATATCTCAGCTTGATGCCCGACGACAGCCATGATGTCGCCGGTTCTGCATGTCAAACGTACTGTGGAGCGGTGAATACACCAGAAAACGTGTTTCTCGCATTAAGTAGCTCGAAAAGAGCGATCTCGATGATTCTGCTTACTTCGGACAGAAGTCTCACCAAGATTATCGTAGAAAATGCATATCTCAGCTTGAAACCCGACGAAAACCAAACATCGCCGGTTCTGCATGTCAAACGTACTGTGGAGTGGTGAAAACACCAGAAAACGTGTTTCTCGCATTAAATAGCTCGAAACGAGCGATCTAGATGATCCTGCATACTTCTGACTGAACTCTCACCAATATTATCGCAGAAAATGCATATCTCAGCTTGAAACCTCACGAAAATCAAGATGGCGCCGGTTCCGCATATCATAGGCACTGTGGAGTGGTCAATACACCAGATAACGTGTTTCTCGCATTAAATAGCTCGAATAGAGCGATCTCGATGATTCTGCATACTGCTGACAGAAGACTCACCAAGATTATCGAAGAAAATGCATATCTCAGCTGGAAACACCACGAAAATCAAGATATCGCCGGTTCTGCATATCAAACGCACCGTGGAGTGGTGAAAACAACCAGACAACGTGTTTCTCGCATTAAATAGCTCGAACCGAGCGATCTAGATGATCCTGCATACTTCTGACTGAACTCTCACCAATATTATCGCAGAAAATGCATATCTCAGCTTGAAACCTCACGAAAATCAAGATGGCGCCGGTTCCGCATATCAAACGCACTGTGGAGTGGTCAATACACCAGATAACGTGTTTCTCCATTAAATAGCTCGAAAAGAGCGATCTCGATGATTCTGCATACTTCTGACAGAAGACTCACCAAGATTATCGCAGAAAATGCATATCTCAGCTGGAAACACCACGAATATCAAGATATCGCCGGTTCTGCATATCAAACGCACTGTGGAGTGGTGAAAACACCAGATAACGTGTTTCTCGAATTAAATAGCTCGAAACGAGCGATCTAGATGATCCTGCATACTTCTGACTGAACTCTCACCAATATTATCGCAGAAAATGCATATCTCAGCTTGAAACCTCACGAAAATCAAGCTGGCGCCGGTTCCGCATATCAAACGCACTGTGGAGTGGTCAATACACCAGATAACGTGTTTCTCCATTAAATAGCTCGAAAAGTGCAATCTAGATGATTCTGCATACTTCTGACAGAAGACTCACCAAGATTATCGCAGAAAATGCATATCTCAGCTGGAAACACCACGAATATCAAGATATCGCCGGTTCTGCATATCAAACGCACTGTGGAGTGGTGAAAACAACCAGATAACGTGTTTCTCGCATTAAGTAGCTCGAAAAAAGTGTTCTCGAAGATTCTGCATACTTCTGACAGAAGTCTCACCAAGATTATCGTAGAAAAGCATATCTCAGCTTGAAACCCGACCGAAACCAGGATATCTCCGGTTCTGCATGTCAAACGTACTGTGGAGTGGTGAATACACCAGAAAACGTGTTTCTCGCATTAAGTAGCTCGAAAAGAGCGATCTCGATGATTCTGCTTACTTCGGACAGAAGTCTCACCAAGTTTATCGCAGAAAATGCATATCTCAGCTTGAAACCCCACGAAACCCAAGATATCACCTGTTCTGCGTATCCAACGAACTGTGGTGTGGTGAGAGCCCCAGAAAACGTGTTCCTCGCATTAAATAGCTTGAAAAGAGCGATCTAGATGATTCTGCACACTTCGGACAGAAGTCTCACCAATATTATCGCAGAAAACGCATATCTCAGTTAGAAACCCGACCGAAACCAAGATATCTCCGGTTCTGCATATCAAACGCACTGTGGAGTGGCCAAAACACCAGATAACGTGCTGCTCGCATTAAATAGCTCGAAAAGAGCGATATCGATGATTCTGCATACTTCTGACAGAAGTCGCACCAAGATTATCGCAGAAAATGCATATTTCAGCTGGAAACATCACGAAAATCAAGATGTCGCCGGTTCTGCATATCAGACGCACTGTGGAGTGGTGAAAACACCAGAAAACGTGTTACTCGCATTAACTAGCTCGAAAAGAGCGTTCTGGATGATTCTGCATACTTCTGACTGAAGTCTCACCAATATTATCGCAGAAAATGCATATCTCAGCTAGAAACGTCACGAAAATCAAGATGTCGCCGGTTCTGCATATCAAACGCACCGTGGAGTGGCGAAAACAACCAGACAACGTGTTTCTCGCATTAAATAGCTCGAAACGAGCGATCTAGATGATCCTGCATACTTCTGACTGAACTCTCACCAATATTATCGCAGAAAATGCATATCTCAGCTTGAAACCTCCCGAAAATCAAGATGGCGCCGGTTCCGCATATCAAACGCACTGTGGAGTGGTCAATACACCAGATAACGTGTTTCTCCATTAAATAGCTCGAAAAGAGCGATCTCGATGATTCTGCATACTTCTGACTGATGTCTCACCAAGATTATCGCAGAAAATGCATATCTCAGCTTGATGCCCGACGACAGCCATGATGTCGCCGGTTCTGCATATCAAACGCACTGTGGAGTGGTGAAAACACCAGATAACGTGTTTCTCGCATTAAATAGCTAGAAACGAGCGATCACGATGATTAAGCATGCTTCGGGCAGAAGTCTCACCAAGATTATCGTAAAAAATGCATATCTCAGCTGGAAACACCACGAATATCAAGATATCGCCGGTTCTGCATATCAAACGCTCTGTGGAGTGGTGAATACACCAGAAAACGTGTTTCTCGCATTAAATGGCTCGAAAAGTGCAATCTAGATGATTCTGCATACTTCTGACAGAAGACTCACCAAGATTATCGCAGAAAATGCAAATCTCAGTTGGAAACACCACGAAAATCAAGATATCGCCAGTTCTGCATATCAAACGCACTGTGGAATGTTGAAAACACCGGGAAACTTGTTTTTTTGCATTAAATAGCTCGACAAGAGCGATCTAGATGATTCTGCATACTTCTGAATGAAGTCTCACCAATATTATCGCAGAAAATGCATATCTCAGCTAGAAACGTCACGAAAATCAAGATGTCGCCGGTTCTGCATATCAAACGCACTGTGGAGTGGTGAAAACAACCAGATAACGTGTTTCTCGCATTAAGTAGCTCGAAAAAAGCGTTCTCGAAGATTCTGCATACTTCTGACAGAAGTCTCACCAAGATTATCCTAGAAAAGCATATCTCAGCTTGAAACCCGACCGAAACCAGGATATCTCCGGTTCTGCATGTCAAACGTACTGTGGAGTGGTGAATACACCAGAAAACGTGTTTCTCGCATTAAGTAGCTCGAAAAGAGCGATCTCGATGATTCTGCTTACTTCGGACAGAAGTCTCACCAAGATTATCGTAGAAAATGCATATCTCAGCTTGAAACCCGACGAAAACCAAACATCGCCGGTTCTGCATGTCAAACGTACTGTGGAGTGGTGAAAACACCAGAAAACGTGTTTCTCGCATTAAATAGCTCGAAACGAGCGATCTAGATGATCCTGCATACTTCTGACTGAACTCTCACCAATATTATCGCAGAAAATGCATATCTCAGCTTGAAACCTCACGAAAATCAAGATGGCGCCGGTTCCGCATATCAAAGGCACTGTGGAGTGGTCAATACACCAGATAACGTGTTTCTCGCATTAAATAGCTCGAATAGAGCGATCTCGATGATTCTGCATACTGCTGACAGAAGACTCACCAAGATTATCGAAGAAAATGCATATCTCAGCTGGAAACACCACGAAAATCAAGATATCGCCGGTTCTGCATATCAAACGCACCGTGGAGTGGTGAAAACAACCAGACAACGTGTTTCTCGCATTAAATAGCTCGAACCGAGCGATCTAGATGATCGTGCATACTTCTGACTGAACTCTCACCAATATTATCGCAGAAAATGCATATCTCAGCTTGAAACCTCACGAAAATCAAGATGGCGCCGGTTCCGCATATCAAACGCACTGTGGAGTGGTCAATACACCAGATAACGTGTTTCTCCATTAAATAGCTCGAAAAGAGCGATCTCGATGATTCTGCATACTTCTGACTGATGTCTCATCAAGATTACCGCAGAAAATGCATATCTCAGCTTGATGCCCGACGACAGCCATGATATCGCCGGTTCTGCATGTCAAACGTACTGTGGAGTGGTGAATACACCAGAAAACGTGTTTCTCGCATTAAGTAGCTCGAAAAGAGCGATCTCGATGATTCTGCTTACTTCGGACAGAAGTCTCACCAAGATTATCGTAGAAAATGCATATCTCAGCTTGAAACCCGACGAAAACCAAACATCGCCGGTTCTGCATGTCAAACGTACTGTGGAGTGGTGAAAACACCAGAAAACGTGTTTCTCGCATTAAATAGCTCGAAACGAGCGATCTAGATGATCCTGCATACTTCTGACTGAACTCTCACCAATATTATCGCAGAAAATGCATATCTCAGCTTGAAACCTCACGAAAATCAAGATGGCGCCGGTTCCGCATATCATAGGCACTGTGGAGTGGTCAATACACCAGATAACGTGTTTCTCGCATTAAATAGCTCGAATAGAGCGATCTCGATGATTCTGCATACTGCTGACAGAAGACTCACCAAGATTATCAAAGAAAATGCATATCTCAGCTGGAAACACCACGAAAATCAAGATATCGCCGGTTCTGCATATCAAACGCACCGTGGAGTGGTGAAAACAACCAGACAACGTGTTTCTCGCATTAAATAGCTCGAACCGAGCGATCTAGATGATCCTGCATACTTCTGACTGAACTCTCACCAATATTATCGCAGAAAATGCATATCTCAGCTTGAAACCTCACGAAAATCAAGATGGCGCCGGTTCCGCATATCAAACGCACTGTGGAGTGGTCAATACACCAGATAACGTGTTTCTCCATTAAATAGCTCGAAAAGAGCGATCTCGATGATTCTGCATACTTCTGACTGATGTCTCATCAAGATTACCGCAGAAAATGCATATCTCAGCTTGATGCCCGACGACAGCCATGATGTCGCCGGTTCTGCATATCAAACGCACTGTGGAGTGGTGAAAACACCAGATAACGTGTTTCTCGAATTAAATAGCTCGAAACGAGCGATCTAGATGATCCTGCATACTTCTGACTGAACTCTCACCAATATTATCGCAGAAAATGCATATCTCAGCTTGAAACCTCACGAAAATCAAGCTGGCGCCGGTTCCGCATATCAAACGCACTGTGGAGTGGTCAATACACCAGATAACGTGTTTCTCCATTAAATAGCTCGAAAAGTGCAATCTAGATGATTCTGCATACTTCTGACAGAAGACTCACCAAGATTATCGCAGAAAATGCATATCTCAGCTGGAAACACCACGAATATCAAGATATCGCCGGTTCTGCATATCAAACGCACTGTGGAGTGGTGAAAACAACCAGATAACGTGTTTCTCGCATTAAGTAGCTCGAAAAAAGTGTTCTCGAAGATTCTGCATACTTCTGACAGAAGTCTCACCAAGATTATCGTAGAAAAGCATATCTCAGCTTGAAACCCGACCGAAACCAGGATATCTCCGGTTCTGCATGTCAAACGTACTGTGGAGTGGTGAATACACCAGAAAACGTGTTTCTCGCATTAAGTAGCTCGAAAAGAGCGATCTCGATGATTCTGCTTACTTCGGACAGAAGTCTCACCAAGTTTATCGCAGAAAATGCATATCTCAGCTTGAAACCCCACGAAACCCAAGATATCACCTGTTCTGCGTATCCAACGAACTGTGGTGTGGTGAGAGCCCCAGAAAACGTGTTCCTCGCATTAAATAGCTTGAAAAGAGCGATCTAGATGATTCTGCACACTTCGGACAGAAGTCTCACCAATATTATCGCAGAAAACGCATATCTCAGTTAGAAACCCGACCGAAACCAAGATATCTCCGGTTCTGCATATCAAACGCACTGTGGAGTGGCCAAAACACCAGATAACGTGCTGCTCGCATTAAATAGCTCGAAAAGAGCGATATCGATGATTCTGCATACTTCTGACAGAAGTCGCACCAAGATTATCGCAGAAAATGCATATTTCAGCTGGAAACATCACGAAAATCAAGATGTCGCCGGTTCTGCATATCAGACGCACTGTGGAGTTGTGAAAACACCAGAAAACGTGTTACTCGCATTAACTAGCTCGAAAAGAGCGTCCTGGATGATACTGCATACTTCTCATAGATGAAACACAAAGATTATCGCAGAAAATGCATATTTCAGCTGGAAACCCCACGAAAACCAAGTTATCGGCGGCTCTACATATCAAACGCACTGTGGAGTGGTGAAAACACCAGAAAACGTGTTTCTCGCATTAAATAGCTCGAAAAGAGCGATCTAGATGATTCTGCATACTTCTGACAGAAGACTCACCAAGATTATCGCAGAAAATGCATATCTCAGCTTGAAACCCGACGAAAACCAAGATGTCGCTGGTACTGCATATCAAACGCACTGTGGAGTGGTGAAAACACCAGATAACGTGTTTCTCGCATTAAATAGCTCGAAAAGAGCGATCTCGATGATTCTGCATACTTCGGACAGAAGTCTCACCAAGATTATCGCAGAAAATGCATATCTCAGCTTTAAACCCCACGAAAACCAAGATATCTCCGGTTCTGCATATCCAACGAACTGTGGTGTGGTGAAAACCCCAGTAAACGTGTTTCTCGCATTAAATAGCTCGAAAAGAGCGATCTCGATGATTCTGCTTACTTCGGACAGAAGTCTCACCAAGATTATCCTAAAAAATTCATATCTCAGCTTGAAACCCCACGAAAACCAAGATATCGCTGGTACTGTATATCAAACGCACTGTGGAGTGGTGAAAACACCAAATAACGTGTTTCTCGCATTAAATAGCTCGAAAAAAGCGATGTCTATGATTCTGCACTCTTCGGACAGAAGTCTCACCAAGATTATCGCAGAAAATGCATATTTCAGCGGGAAACCCCACGAAAACCAAGTTATCGGCGGCTCTACATATCAAACGCACTGTGGAGTGGTCAAAACACCAGAAAACTTCTTTTTTCGCATTAAATAGCTCGAAACGAGCGATCTAGATGATTCTGCATACTTCTGACTGATGTCTCACCAAGATTATCGCAGGAAATGCATATCTCAGATGGAAACCCCACGAAAGCCAAGATATCGCTGGTTCTGCATATCAAACGCACTGTGGAGTGGTGAATACACCAGAAAACGTGGATCTCGCATTAAATAGCTCGACAAGAGCGTCCTCGATGATTCTGCGTACTTCTGACAGATTCTCACCAAGATTGTCGTAGAAAATGCATATCTCAGCCTGAAACCCGACCGAAACCAAGATATCTCCGGTTCTGCATGTCAAACGTACTGTGGAGTGGTGAATACACCAGAAAACGTGTATCTCGCATTAAATATATCGAAAAGAGCGATCTCGATTATTCATCATACTTCTGACTGAAGTCTCACCAAGATTATCGCAGAAAATGCATATCTCAGTTTGAAACCCGACGAAAACCGAGATGTCGCCGGTTCTGCATATCAAACGCACTATGGGGTGGTGAAAACACCAGAAAACGTGTTACTCGCATTAAATAGCTCGAAAAGAGCGATGTCGATGTATCTGCATACTTCTGACAGAAGTCGCACCAAGATTATCGCAGAAAATGCATATTTCAGCTGGAAACCTCACGAAAATCAAGATGTCGCCGGTTCTGCATATCAGACGCTCTGTGGAGTGGTCAAAACTCCAGAAAACTTGCTTTTCGCATTAAATAGCTCGAAACGAGCGATCTAGATGATTCTGCATGCTTCGGACTGACGTCTCACCAATTTTATCGCAGAAAATGCATATCTCAGCTTGAAACCCGGCCGAAACCAAGATATCTCCGTTTCTGCAAGTCAAACGTACTGTGGAGTGGTCAATACAGCAGAAAACGTGTTTCTCGAATTAAATAGCTCGAGAAGACCGATCTAGATGATTCTGCATACTTCTGACTGAAGTCTCACCAAGATTATCGCAGGAAATGCATATCTCAGATGGAAACCCCCCGAAAGCCAAGATATCGCTGGTTCTGCATATCAAACGCACTGTGGAGTGGTGAATACACCAGAAAACGTGTTTCTCGCATTAAATAGCTCGAAAAGAGCGATCTAGATGATTCTGCATACTTCTGACTGAAGTCTCACCAAGATTATCGCAGGAAATGCATATCTCAGATGGAAACCCCACGAAAACCAAGTTATCGGCGGCTCTACATATCAAACGCTCTGTGGAGTGGTCAAAACACCAGAAAACTTGCTTTTCGCATTAAATAGCTCGAAACGAGCGATCTAGATGATTCTGCATACTTCTGACTGACGTCTCACCAATTTTATCACAGAAAATGCATATCTCAGCTTGAAACCCTGCCGAAACCAAGATATCTCCGTTTCTGCAAGTCAAACGTACTGTGGAGTGGTCAATACAGCAGAAAACGTGTTTCTCGAATTAAATAGCTCGAGAAGACCGATCTAGATGATTCTGCATACTTCTGACAGAAGACTCACCAAGATTATCGTAGAAAATGCATATCTCAGCTGGAAACCCTACGAAAACCAAGATATCGCTGGTACTGCATATCAAACGCACTGTGGAGTGGTGAAAACACCAGATAACGTGTTTCTTGCATTAAATAGCTCGAAAAGAGCGATCTCGATGATTCTGCATACTTCGGACAGAAGTCTCACCAAGATTATCGCAGAAAATGCATATCTCAGCTTTAAACCCCACGAAAACCAAGATATCTCCGGTACTGCATATCCAACGAACTGTGGTGTGGTGAAAACCCCAGTAAACGTGTTTCTCGCATTAAATAGCTCGAAAAGAGCGCTCTCGATGTTTTTGCATACTTCGGACAGAAGTCTCACCAAGATTACCGCAGAAAATGCATATCTGAGCTTGAAACCCCACGAAAACCAAGATATCGTCGGTTCTGCATATCATACGCACTGTGGAGTGGTGAAAACACCGGATAACGTTTTGTCGCATTAAATAGCTCGAGCAGAGCGATCTCGATGATTCTGCTTACTTCGGACAGAAGTCTCACCAAGATTATCCTAAAAAATTCATATCTCAGCTTGAAACCCCACGAAAACCAAGATATCGCTGGTACTGCATATCAAACGCACTGTGGAGTGGTGAAAACACCAAATAACGTGTTTCTCGCATTAAATAGCTCGAAAAAAGCGATGTCTATGATTCTGCACTCTTCGGACAGAAGTCTCACCAAGATTATCGCAGAAAATGCATATTTCAGCTGGAAACCCCACGAAAACCAAGTTATCGGCGGCTCTACATATCAAACGCACTGTGGAGTGGTCAAAACACCAGAATACTTGTTTTTTCGCATTAAATAGCTCGAAACGAGCGATCTAGATGATTCTGCATACTTCTGACTGAAGTCTCACCAAGATTATCGCAGGAAATGCATATCTCAGATGGAAACCCCACGAAAGCCAAGATATCGCTGGTTCTGCATATCAAACGCACTGTGGAGTGGTGAATACACCAGAAAACTTGTTTTTTCGCATTAAATAGCTCGAAACGAGCGATCTAGATGATTCTGCATACTTCTGACTGAAGTCTCACCAAAATTATCGCAGGAAATGCATATCTCAGATGGAAACCCCACGAAAGCCAAGATATCGCTGGTTCTGCATATCAAACGCACTGTGGAGTGGTGAATACACCAGAAAACGTGTTTCTCGCATTAAATAGCTCGAAAAGAGCGTCCTCGATGATTCTGCATACTTCTGACAGATTCTCACCAAGATTATCGTAGAAAATGCATATCTCAGCCTGAAACCCGACCGAAACCAAGATATCTCCGGTTCTGCATGTCAAACGTACTGTGGAGTGGTGAATACACCAGAAAACGTGTATCTCGCATTAAATAGCTCGAAAAGAGCGATGTCGATGATTCTGCATACTTCTGACAGAAGTCGCACCAAGATCATCGCAGAAAATGCATATTTCAGCTGGAAACCCCACGAAAACCAAGATATCGCCGGTTCTGCATATCAAACGCCCTGTGGAGTGATGAAAACACCAGATAACGTGTTTCTCGCATTAAATAGCTCGAATAGAGCGATCTCGATGATTCTGCATACTTCGGACAAATGTCTCACCAAGCTTATCGCAGAAAATGCATATCTCAGCTTGAAACCCCACGAAAGCCAAGATATCGCTGGTTCTGCATATCAAACGCACTGTGGGGTGGTGAATACACCAGAAAACGTGTTTCTCGCATTAAATAGCTCAAACAGAGCGATCTCGATGATTCTGCATACTTCTAACTGAAGTCTCACCAATATTATCGCAGAAAATGCATATCTCAGCTTGAAACCCGACGGAAATCAAGGTATCTCCGTTTCTGCATGTCAAACGTACTGTGGAGTGGTCAAAACACCAGAAAACTTGTTTTTTCGCATTAAATAGCTCGAAACGAGCGATCGAGATGATTCTGCATACTTCTGACTGAAGTCTCACCAATATTATAGCAGAAAATGCATATCTCAGCTTGAAACCCGACGAAAACCAAGATGTCGCCGGTTCTGCATATCAAACGCACTGTGGGGTGGTGAAAACACCACAAAACGTGTTACTCGCATTAACTAGCTCGAAAAGAGCGTTCTCGAAGATTCTGCATACTTCTGACTGAGGTCTCACCAATATTATCGTAGAAAATGCATATCTCAGCTTGAAACCCGACCGAAACGAAGATATCTCCGGTTCTGCATATCAAACGCACTGTGGGGTGGTGAAAACACCAGAGAACGTGTTTCTCGCATTAAACAGCTCGAAAAGAGCGATCTAGATTATTCTGCATCCTTCTGACAGAAGACTCACCAATATTATCGCAGAGAATGCATATCTCAGCTAGAAACATCACGAAAATCAAGATGTCGCCGGTTCTGCACATCAAACGTACTGTGGAGTGGTGAAAACACCAGAAAACGTGTTTCTCGCATTAAGTAGCTCGAAAAGAGCGTTCTCGAAGATTCTGCATACTTCTGACAGAGGTCTCACCAATATTATCGTAGAAAATGCATATCTCAGCTTGTAACCCGACCGAAACGAAGATATCTCCGGTTCTGCATGTCTAACGTACTGTGGAGTGGTGAATACACCAGAAAACTTGTTTCTCGCATTAAATATCTCCAAAAGTGCGATCCCGATGATTCTGCATACTTCTGACTGAAGTCTCACCAATATTATCGCAGAAAATGCCTATCTCAGCTAGAAACATCACGAAAATCAAGATGTCGCCGGTTCTGCATATCAAACGCACTGTGGAGTGGTAAAAACACCAGATAACGTGTTTCTCGCATTAAATAGCTCGAAACGAGCGATCGAGATGATTCTGCATACTTCTGACTGAAGTCTCACCAAGATTATCGCAGAAAATGTATATCCCAGCTGGAAACACCACGAAAATCAAGATATCGCCGGTTCTGCATATCAGACGCACTGTGGAGTGGTCAAAACACCAGACAACGTGTTTCTCGCATTAAATAGCTCGAAAAGAGCGATATCGATGATTCTGCATACTTCGGACAGAAGTCTCACCAATATTATCGCAGAAAATGCATATCTCAGCTTGAAACCCGACGAAAACCACGATGTCGCCGGTTCTGCATATCAAACGCACTGTGGGGTGGTGAAAACACCAGAAAACGTGTTTCTCCCATTAAATAGCTCGAAAAGAGCGATCTAGATGATTCTGCATACTTCTGACTGAAGTCTCACCAATATTATCGCTGAAAATGCCTATCTCAGCTAGAAACATCACGAAAATTAAGATGTCGCCGGTTCTGCATATCAAACCCACTGTGGAGTAGTGAAAACAACCAGATAACGTGTTTCTCGCATTAAATAGCTCGAATAGAGCGATCTCGATGATTCTGCATACTTCTCATAGAGGAAACACCAAGATTATCGCAGAAAATGCATATTTCAGCTGGAAACCCCACGAAAACCAAGTTATCGGCGGCTCTACATATCAAACGCACTGTGGAGTGGTCAAAACACCAGACAACGTGTTTCTCGCATTAAATAGCTCGAAAAGAGCGATATCGATGATTCTGCATACTTCGGACAGAAGTCTCACCAATATTATCGCAGAAAATGCATATCTCAGCTTGAAACCCGACGAAAACCACGATGTCGCCGGTTCTGCATATCAAACGCACTGTGGGGTGGTGAAAACACCAGAAAACGTGTTTCTCCCATTAAGTAGCTCGAAAAGAGCGTTCTCGAAGGTTCTGCATACTTCTGACAGAGGTCTCACCAATATTGTCGTAGAAAATGCATATCTCAGCTAGAAACCTCACGAAAATCAAGATGTCGCCGGTTCTGCATATCAAACGCACTATGGAGTGGTGAAAACAACCAGATAACGGGTTTCTCGCATTAAATAGCTCGAAACGAGCGATATAGATGATTCTGCGTACTTCTGACTGACGTCTCACCAATATTATCGCAGAAAATGCATATCTCATCTAGAAACCTCACGAAAATCAAGATGTCGCCGGTTCTGCATATCAAACGCACTATGGAGTGGTGAAAACAACCAGATAACGGGTTTCTCGCATTAAATAGCTCGAAACGAGCGATCTAGATGATTCTGCGTACTTCTGACTGAAGTCTCACCAAGATTATCGCAGAAAATGCATATCTCAGCTGGAAACACCACGAAAACCAAGTTATCGGCGGCTCTACATATCAAACGCGCTGTGGAGTGGTCAAAACACCAGACAACGTGTTTCTCGCATTAAATAGCTCGAAAAGAGCGATATCGATGATTCTGCATACTTCGGACAGAAGTTTCACCAATATTATTGCAGAAAATGCATATCTCAGCTTGAAACCCGACGAAAACCACGATGTCGCCGGTTCTGCATATCAAACGCACTGAGGGGTGGTGAAAACACCAGAAAACGTGTTTCTCGCATTAAGTAGCTCGAAAAGAGCGTTCTCGAAGGTTCTGCATACTTCTGACAGAGGTCTCACCAATATTGTCGTAGAAAATGCATACCTCAGCTTGAAACCCGACCGAAACGAAGATACCTCCGGTTCTGCATGTCTAACGTACTGTGGAGTGGTGAATACACCACATAACGTGTTGCTCGCATTAAATAGCTCTAAAAGAGCGATATCGATGATTCTGCATACTTCGGACAGAAGTCTCACCAATATTATCGCAGAAAATGCATATCTCAGCTTGAAACCTCACGAACATCAAGATGTCGCCGGTTCTGGTATATCAAACGCACTGTGGAGTGCTGAAAACACCAGATAACGTGTTTCTCGCATTAAATAGCTCGATAAGAGCGCTCTCGATTTTTCTGCATACTTCTGACTGAAGTCTCACCAAGATTATCGCAGAAAATGCATATCCCAGCTGGAAACACCACGAAAATCAAGATGTCGCCGGTTCGGCATATCAGACGCACTGTGGAGTGGTGAACACACCAGAAAACTTGTTTTTTCGCATTAAATATCTCGAAACGAGCGATCTAGATGATTCTGCATACTTCGGACAGAAGTCTCACCAGTATTATCGCAGAAAATGCATATCTCAGCTTGAAACCTCACGAACATCAAGATGTCGCCGGTTCTGCATATCAAACGCACTGTGGAGTGCTGAAAACACCAGATAACGTGTTTCTCGCATTAAATAGCTCGATAAGAGCGATCGCGATGATTCTGCATACTACGGACAGAAGTCTCACCAAGATTATCGCAGAAAATGCATATCTCAGCTTGAAACCCCACGAAAACCAAATTATCTCCGGTTCTGCATATCAAACCAACTGTGGAGTAGTGAAAACACCAGATAACGTGTTTCTCGCCTTAAATAGCTCGAAAAGTGTGATCTCGATGATTCTGCATACTTCTGTCTGAAGTCTCCCCAATATTATCGCACAAAATGCATATCTGAGCTTGAAACCCCACGAAAAGCAGGATATCGTTGGTTCTGCACATCATACGCACTGTGGAGTGGAGAAAACACCAGATAACGTGTTTCTCGCATTAAATAGTTCGAAACGAGCTATCTCGATGATTCAGCATACTTCGGACAGAAGTCTCACCAACATTATCGCAGGAATTGCATATCTCAGCTTGAACCCCGACGAAATCCAAGATGTCGCCGGTTCGGCATATCAAACGCACTGTGGAGTGGTGAAAACACCAGAAAACTTGTTTTTTCGCATTAAATAGCTCGAAAAGAGCGATCTTGATGATTCTGCATACTTCGGACAGATGTTTCACCAAGATTATCGTAGAAAATGCATATCTCAACTTGAAACCCGACGAAAACCAAACATCGCCGGTTCTGCATATCAAACCAACTGTGGAGTGGTGAAAACCCCAGAAAACGTGTTTCTCGCATTAAATAGCTCGAAAAGTACGATCTCGATGACTCTGCATACTTCGGACAGAAGTCTCACCAATATTTTCGCAGAAAATGCATATCTCAGCTAGAAACCCCACGAAAATCAAGATGTCGCCGGTTCTGCATATCAAACGCACTGTGGAGTGGTGAAAACAACCAGATAACGTGTTTCTCGCATTAAATAGCTCGAATAGAGCGATCTCGAAGATTCTGCATACTTCTGACAGAAGACTCACCAAGATTATCGCAGAAAATGTATGTCTCAGCTGGAAACCCCACGAAAACCAAGATATCGCCGGTTCTGCATATCAGACGCACTGTGGAGTGGTGACAACACCAGAAAACTTGTTTTTTCGCATTAAATATCTCGAAACGAGCGATCTAGATGATTCTGCAAACTTCTGACAGAAGTCTCACCAATATTTTCGCAGAAAATGCATATCTCAGCTTGAACCCCGACGAAATCCAAGATGTCGCCGGTTCGGCATATCAAACGCACTGTGGAGTGGTGAAAACACCGGATAACGTGTTTCTCGCATTAAATAGCTCGAAAAGAGTGATCTAGATGATTCTGCATACTTCTGTCTGAAGTCTCACCAATATTATCGCAGAAAATGCATATCTGAGCTTGAAACCCCACGAAAACCAGGATATCGTCGGTTCTGCACATCATACGCACTGTGGAGTGGTGAAAACACCAGTTAACGTGTCTCTCGCATTAAATAGCTCGAAAAGAGCGATCTCGATGATTCTGCATACATCGGACAGAAGTCTCACCAAGATTATCGCAGAAAATGCATATTTCAGCTTGAAACCCCACGAAAACCAAGATATCTCCGGTTCTGCATATCCAACGAACAGTGGTGTGGTGAAAACCCCAGAAAACGTGTTTCTCGCATTAAATAGCTCGAAAAGAGCGCTCTCGATTTTTCTGCATACTTCGGACAGAAGTCTCAACAAGATTATTGCAGAAAATGCATATCTAAGCTTGAAACCCCACGAAAACCAAGATATCTCCGGTTCTGCATATCCAACGAACTGTGGTGTGGTGAAAACCCCAGAAAACGTGTTTCTCGCATTAAATAGCTCGAAAAGAGCGCTCTCGATGTTTCTGCATACTTCGGACAGAAGTCTCACCAAGATTATCGCAGAAAATGCATATCTCAGCTTGAAACCCCACGAAAACCCAGATATCGCTGGTTCTACATATCAAACGGACTGCGGAGTGGTGAAAACACCAGATAACGTGTTTCTCGCATTAGATATCTCGAAAAAAGCGATCCCGATGATTCTGCATACTTCTGACAGAAGTCTCACCAAGATTATCGTAGAAAATGCATATCTCAGCTTGAACCCCGACGAAATCCAAGATGTCGCCGGTTCTGCATATCAAACGCACTGTGGAGTGGTGGAAACACCAGTTAACGTGTTTCTCGCATCAAATAGCTCGAAAAGAGCGATCTCGATGATTCTGCATACTTCGGACAGAAGTCACACCAAGATTATCGTAAAAAATGCATATCTCAGCTTGAAACCCAACGAAAGCCAAGATATCGCTGGTTCTGCATATCAAACGCACTGTGGAGTGGTGAAAACCCCTGACAAGGTTTTTCTCGCATTAACTAGCTCGAAAAGAGTGATCTCGATGATTCAGCCTAATTCGGACAGAAGTCTCTCCATGATTATCGCAGAAAATGCATATCTCTGCTAGAAACCCCGCGAAAACCAAGATATCTCCGGTTCTGCACATCCAACGAACTGTGGAGTGGTGAAAACACCAGATAACGTGTTTCTCGCATTAAATAGCTGGAAACGAGCGATCTCGATGATTAAGCATACTTCGGACAGATTTCTCACCAAGATTATCGCAGGAATTGCATATCTCAGCTTGAACCCCGACGTAATCCAAGATGTCGCCGCTTCTGCATATCAAACGCACTGTGGAGTGGTGAAAACACCAGAAAACTTGTTTTTTCGCATTAAATAGCTCGAAAAGAGCGATCTTGATGATTCTGCATACTTCGGACAGATGTTTCTCCAAGATTATCGTAGAAAATGCATATCTCAACTTGGGAACCCGACGAAAACCAAACATCGCCGGTTCTGCATATCAAACCAACTGTGGAGTGGTGAAAACCCCAGAAAACGTGTTTCTCGCATTAAATAGCTCGAAAAGTACGATCTCGATGACTCTGCATACTTCGGACAGAAGTCTCCCCAATATTTTCGCAGAAAATGCATATCTCAGCTAGAAACCCCACGAAAATCAAGATGTCGCCGGTTCTGCATATCAAACCCACTGTGGAGTGGTGAAAACACCGGATAACGTGTTTCTCGCATTAAATAGCTCAAAAAGATCGATCTCGATGATTCTGCATACTTCGGACAGAAGTCTCACCAAGATTGTCGCAGAAAATGCAGATCTCAGCTTGAAACCCCAGGAAAACCAAGATATCTCCGGTTCTGCATATCCAACGAACAGAGGTGTGGTGAAAACCCCAGAAAACGTGTTTCTCGCATTAAATAGCTCGAAAAGAGCGCTCTCGAGTTTTCTGCATACTTCGGACAGAAGTCTCAACAAGATTATTGCAGAAAATGCATATCTCAGCTGGAAACACCACGAAAATCAAGATGACGCTGGTTCTGCATATCAAACGCACAGTGGAGTGGTGAAAACACCAGAAAACGTGTTTCTCGCATTAAGTAGCTCGAAAAGAGAGTTCTCGAAGATTCTGCATACTTCTGACAGAAGTCTCACCAAGATTATCGTAGAAAAGCATATCTCAGCTGGAAACACCACGAAAATCAAGATGACGCTGGTTCTGCATATCAAACGCACAGTGGAGTGGTGAAAACACCAGAAAACGTGTTTCTCGCATTAAATAGCTCGAAAAGAGCGCTCTCGATGTTTCTGCATACTTCGGACAGAAGTCTCACCAAGATTATCGCAGAAAATGCATATCTCAGCTTGAAACCCCACGAAAACCCAGATATCGCTGGTTCTACATATCAAACGGACTGCGGAGTGGTGAAAACACCAGATAACGTGTTTCTCGCATTAGATATCTCGAAAAAAGCGATCCCGATGATTCTGCATACTTCTGACAGAAGTCTCACCAAGATTATCGTAGAAAATGCATATCTCAGCTTGAACCCCGACGAAATCCAAGATGTCGCCGGTTCTGCATATCAAACGCACTGTGGAGTGGTGGAAACACCAGTTAACGTGTTTCTCGCATCAAATAGCTCGAAAAGAGCGATCTCGATGATTCTGCATACTTCGGACAGAAGTCTCACCAAGATTATCGTAAAAAATGCATATCTCAGCTTGAAACCCAACGAAAGCAAAGATATCGCTGGTTCTGCATATCAAACGCACTGTGGAGTGGTGAAAACCCCTGACAAGGTTTTTCTCGCATTAACTAGCTCGAAAAGAGCGATCTCGATGATTCAGCCTAATTCGGACAGAAGTCTCTCCATGATTATCGCAGAAAATGCATATCTCTGCTAGAAACCCCGCGAAAACCAAGATATCTCCGGTTCTGCACATCCAACGAACTGTGGAGTGGTGAAAACACCAGATAACGTGTTTCTCGCATTAAATAGCTGGAAACGAGCGATCTCGATGATTAAGCATACTTCGGACAGATTTCTCACCAAGATTATCGCAGGAATTGCATATCTCAGCTTGAACCCCGACGAAATCCAAGATGTCGCCGGTTCTGCATATCAAACGCACTGTGGAGTGGTGAAAACACCAGAAAACTTGTTTTTTCGCATTAAATAGCTCGAAAAGAGCGATCTTGATGATTCTGCATACTTCGGACAGATGTTTCTCCAAGATTATCGTAGAAAATGCATATCTCAACTTGGGAACCCGACGAAAACCAAACATCGCCGGTTCTGCATATCAAACCAACTGTGGAGTGGTGAAAACCCCAGAAAACGTGTTTCTCGCATTAAATAGCTCGAAAAGTACGATCTCGATGACTCTGCATACTTCGGACAGAAGTCTCCCCAATATTTTCGCAGAAAATGCATATCTCAGCTAGAAACCCCACGAAAATCAAGATGTCGCCGGTTCTGCATATCAAACCCACTGTGGAGTGGTGAAAACACCGGATAACGTGTTTCTCGCATTAAATAGCTCAAAAAGATCGATCTCGATGATTCTGCATACATCGGACAGAAGTCTCACCAAGATTATCGCAGAAAATGCATATTTCAGCTTGACACCCCACGAAAACCAAGATATCTCCGGTTCTGCATATCCAACGAACAGAGGTGTGGTGAAAACCCCAGAAAACGTGTTTCTCGCATTAAATAGCTCGAAAAGAGCGCTCTCGAGTTTTCTGCATACTTCGGACAGAAGTCTCAACAAGATTATTGCAGAAAATGCATATCTCAGCTGGAAACACCACGAAAATCAAGATGACGCTGGTTCTGCATATCAAACGCACAGTGGAGTGGTGAAAACACCAGAAAACGTGTTTCTCGCATTAAGTAGCTCGAAAAGAGAGTTCTCGAAGATTCTGCATACTTCTGACAGAAGTCTCACCAAGATTATCGTAGAAAAGCATATCTCAGCTGGAAACACCACGAAAATCAAGATGACGCTGGTTCTGCATATCAAACGCACAGTGGAGTGGTGAAAACACCAGAAAACGTGTTTCTCGCATTAAGTAGCTCGAAAAGAGAGTTCTCGAAGATTCTGCATACTTCTGACAGAAGTCTCACCAAGATTATCGTAGAAAAGCATATCTCAGCTTGAAACCCGACCGAAACCAGGATATCTCCGGTTCTGCATGTCAAACGTACTGTGGAGTGGTGAAAACACCAGAAAACGTGTTTCTCGCATTAAATAGCTCGAAACGAGCGATCTAGATGATCCTGCATACTTCTGACTGAACTCTCACCAATATTATCGCAGAAAATGCATATCTCAGCTTGAAACCTCACGAAAATCAAGATGGCGCCGGTTCCGCATATCATAGGCACTGTGGAGTGGTCAATACACCAGATAACGTGTTTCTCGCATTAAATAGCTCGAATAGAGCGATCTCGATGATTCTGCATACTGCTGACAGAAGACTCACCAAGATTATCGAAGAAACTGCATATCTCAGCTGGAAACACCACGAAAATCAAGATATCGCCGGTTCTGCATATCAATCGCACCGTGGAGTGGTGAAAACAACCAGACAACGTGTTTCTCGCATTAAATAGCTCGAAACGAGCGATCTAGATGATTCTGCATACTTCTGACTGAAGTCTCACCAAGATTATCGCAGAAAATGTATATCCCAGCTGGAAACACCACGAAAATCAAGATGGCGCCGGTTCCGCATATCATAGGCACTGTGGAGTGGTCAATACACCAGATAACGTGTTTCTCGCATTAAATAGCTCGAATAGAGCGATCTCGATGATTCTGCATACTGCTGACAGAAGACTCACCAAGATTATCGAAGAAAATGCATATCTCAGCTGGAAACACCACGAAAATCAAGATATCGCCTGTTCTGCATATCAATCGCACCGTGGAGTGGTGAAAACAACCAGACAACGTGTTTCTCGCATTAAATAGCTCGAAACGAGCGATCTAGATGATTCTGCATACTTCTGACAGAAGTCTCACCAAGATTATCGTAGAAAAGCATATCTCAGCTTGAAACCCGACCGAAACCAGGATATCTCCGGTTCTGCATGTCAAACGTACTGTGGAGTGGTGAAAACACCAGAAAACGTGTTTCTCGCATTAAATAGCTCGAAACGAGCGATCTAGATGATCCTGCATACTTCTGACTGAACTCTCACCAATATTATCGCAGAAAATGCATATCTCAGCTTGAAACCCGACGAAAACCACGATGTCGCCGGTTCTGCATATCAAACGCACTGTGGGGTGGTGAAAACACCAGAAAACGTGTTTCTCCCATTAAATAGCTCGAAAAGAGCGATCTAGATGATTCTGCATACTTCTGACTGAAGTCTCACCAATATTATCGCTGAAAATGCCTATCTCAGCTAGAAACATCACGAAAATTAAGATGTCGCCGGTTCTGCATATCAAACCCACTGTGGAGTAGTGAAAACAACCAGATAACGTGTTTCTCGCATTAAATAGCTCGAATAGAGCGATCTCGATGATTCTGCATACTTCTCATAGAGGAAACACCAAGATTATCGCAGAAAATGCATATTTCAGCTGGAAACCCCACGAAAACCAAGTTATCGGCGGCTCTACATATCAAACGCACTGTGGAGTGGTCAAAACACCAGACAACGTGTTTCTCGCATTAAATAGCTCGAAAAGAGCGATATCGATGATTCTGCATACTTCGGACAGAAGTCTCACCAATATTATCGCAGAAAATGCATATCTCAGCTTGAAACCCGACGAAAACCACGATGTCGCCGGTTCTGCATATCAAACGCACTGTGGGGTGGTGAAAACACCAGAAAACGTGTTTCTCCCATTAAGTAGCTCGAAAAGAGCGTTCTCGAAGATTCTGCATACTTCTGACAGAGGTCTCACCAATATTGTCGTAGAAAATGCATATCTCAGCTAGAAACCTCACGAAAATCAAGATGTCGCCGGTTCTGCATATCAAACGCACTATGGAGTGGTGAAAACAACCAGATAACGGGTTTCTCGCATTAAATAGCTCGAAACGAGCGATCTAGATGATTCTGCGTACTTCTGACTGACGTCTCACCAATATTATCGCAGAAAATGCATATCTCATCTAGAAACCTCACGAAAATCAAGATGTCGCCGGTTCTGCATATCAAACGCACTATGGAGTGGTGAAAACAACCAGATAACGGGTTTCTCGCATTAAATAGCTCGAAACGAGCGATCTAGATGATTCTGCGTACTTCTGACTGAAGTCTCACCAAGATTATCGCAGAAAATGCATATCTCAGCTGGAAACACCACGAAAACCAAGTTATCGGCGGCTCTACATATCAAACGCGCTGTGGAGTGGTCAAAACACCAGACAACGTGTTTCTCGCATTAAATAGCTCGAAAAGAGCGATATCGATGATTCTGCATACTTCGGACAGAAGTTTCACCAATATTATCGCAGAAAATGCATATCTCAGCTTGAAACCCGACGAAAACCACGATGTCGCCGGTTCTGCATATCAAACGCACTGAGGGGTGGTGAAAACACCAGAAAACGTGTTTCTCGCATTAAGTAGCTCGAAAAGAGCGTTCTCGAAGGTTCTGCATACTTCTGACAGAGGTCTCACCAATATTGTCGTAGAAAATGCATACCTCAGCTTGAAACCCGACCGAAACGAAGATACCTCCGGTTCTGCATGTCTAACGTACTGTGGAGTGGTGAATACACCACATAACGTGTTGCTCGCATTAAATAGCTCTAAAAGAGCGATATCGATGATTCTGCATACTTCGGACAGAAGTCTCACCAATATTATCGCAGAAAATGCATATCTCAGCTTGAAACCTCACGAACACCAAGATGTCGCCGGTTCTGGTATATCAAACGCACTGTGGAGTGCTGAAAACACCAGATAACGTGTTTCTCGCATTAAATAGCTCGATAAGAGCGCTCTCGATTTTTCTGCATACTTCTGACTGAAGTCTCACCAAGATTATCGCAGAAAATGCATATCCCAGCTGGAAACACCACGAAAATCAAGATGTCGCCGGTTCTGCATATCAGACGCACTGTGGAGTGGTGAAAACACCAGAAAACTTGTTTTTTCGCATTAAATATCTCGAAACGAGCGATCTAGATGATTCTGCATACTTCGGACAGAAGTCTCACCAGTATTATCGCAGAAAATGCATATCTCAGCTTGAAACCTCACGAACATCAAGATGTCGCCGGTTCTGCATATCAAACGCACTGTGGAGTGCTGAAAACACCAGATAACGTGTTTCTCGCATTAAATAGCTCGAAAAGTGTGATCTCGATGATTCTGCATACTTCTGTCTGAAGTCTCCCCAATATTATCGCACAAAATGCATATCTGAGCTTGAAACCCCACGAAAAGCAGGATATCGTTGGTTCTGCACATCATACGCACTGTGGAGTGGAGAAAACACCAGATAACGTGTTTCTCGCATTAAATAGTTCGAAACGAGCTATCTCGATGATTCAGCATACTTCGGACAGAAGTCTCACCAACATTATCGCAGGAATTGCATATCTCAGCTTGAACCCCGACGAAATCCAAGATGTCGCCGGTTCGGCATATCAAACGCACTGTGGAGTGGTGAAAACACCAGAAAACTTGTTTTTTCGCATTAAATAGCTCGAAAAGAGCGATCTTGATGATTCTGCATACTTCGGACAGATGTTTCACCAAGATTATCGTAGAAAATGCATATCTCAACTTGAAACCCGACGAAAACCAAACATCGCCGGTTCTGCATATCAAACCAACTGTGGAGTGGTGAAAACCCCAGAAAACGTGTTTCTCGCATTAAATAGCTCGAAAAGTACGATCTCGATGACTCTGCATACTTCGGACAGAAGTCTCACCAATATTTTCGCAGAAAATGCATATCTCAGCTAGAAACCCCACGAAAATCAAGATGTCGCCGGTTCTGCATATCAAACGCACTGTGGAGTGGTGAAAACAACCAGATAACGTGTTTCTCGCATTAAATAGCTCGAATAGAGCGATCTCGAAGATTCTGCATACTTCTGACAGAAGACTCACCAAGATTATCGCAGAAAATGCATGTCTCAGCTGGAAACCCCACGAAAACCAAGATATCGCCGGTTCTGCATATCAGACGCACTGTGGAGTGGTGACAACACCAGAAAACTTGTTTTTTCGCATTAAATATCTCGAAACGAGCGATCTAGATGATTCTGCAAACTTCTGACAGAAGTCTCACCAATATTTTCGCAGAAAATGCATATCTCAGCTTGAACCCCGACGAAATCCAAGATGTCGCCGGTTCGGCATATCAAACGCACTGTGGAGTGGTGAAAACACCGGATAACGTGTTTCTCGCATTAAATAGCTCGAAAAGAGTGATCTAGATGATTCTGCATACTTCTGTCTGAAGTCTCACCAATATTATCGCAGAAAATGCATATCTGAGCTTGAAACCCCACGAAAACCAGGATATCGTCGGTTCTGCACATCATACGCACTGTGGAGTGGTGAAAACACCAGTTAACGTGTCTCTCGCATTAAATAGCTCGAAAAGAGCGATCTCGATGATTCTGCATACATCGGACAGAAGTCTCACCAAGATTATCGCAGAAAATGCATATTTCAGCTTGAAACCCCACGAAAACCAAGATATCTCCGGTTCTGCATATCCAACGAACAGTGGTGTGGTGAAAACCCCAGAAAACGTGTTTCTCGCATTAAATAGCTCGAAAAGAGCGCTCTCGATTTTTCTGCATACTTCGGACAGAAGTCTCAACAAGATTATTGCAGAAAATGCATATCTAAGCTTGAAACCCCACGAAAACCAAGATATCTCCGGTTCTGCATATCCAACGAACTGTGGTGTGGTGAAAACCCCAGAAAACGTGTTTCTCGCATTAAATAGCTCGAAAAGAGCGCTCTCGATGTTTCTGCATACTTCGGACAGAAGTCTCACCAAGATTATCGCAGAAAATGCATATCTCAGCTTGAAACCCCACGAAAACCCAGATATCGCTGGTTCTACATATCAAACGGACTGCGGAGTGGTGAAAACACCAGATAACGTGTTTCTCGCATTAGATATCTCGAAAAAAGCGATCCCGATGATTCTGCATACTTCTGACAGAAGTCTCACCAAGATTATCGTAGAAAATGCATATCTCAGCTTGAACCCCGACGAAATCCAAGATGTCGCCGGTTCTGCATATCAAACGCACTGTGGAGTGGTGGAAACACCAGTTAACGTGTTTCTCGCATCAAATAGCTCGAAAAGAGCGATCTCGATGATTCTGCATACTTCGGACAGAAGTCTCACCAAGATTATCGTAAAAAATGCATATCTCAGCTTGAAACCCAACGAAAGCCAAGATATCGCTGGTTCTGCATATCAAACGCACTGTGGAGTGGTGAAAACCCCTGACAAGGTTTTTCTCGCATTAACTAGCTCGAAAAGAGTGATCTCGATGATTCAGCCTAATTCGGACAGAAGTCTCTCCATGATTATCGCAGAAAATGCATATCTCTGCTAGAAACCCCGCGAAAACCAAGATATCTCCGGTTCTGCACATCCAACGAACTGTGGAGTGGTGAAAACACCAGATAACGTGTTTCTCGCATTAAATAGCTGGAAACGAGCGATCTCGATGATTAAGCATACTTCGGACAGATTTCTCACCAAGATTATCGCAGGAATTGCATATCTCAGCTTGAACCCCGACGTAATCCAAGATGTCGCCGGTTCTGCATATCAAACGCACTGTGGAGTGGTGAAAACACCAGAAAACTTGTTTTTTCGCATTAAATAGCTCGAAAAGAGCGATCTTGATGATTCTGCATACTTCGGACAGATGTTTCTCCAAGATTATCGTAGAAAATGCATATCTCAACTTGGGAACCCGACGAAAACCAAACATCGCCGGTTCTGCATATCAAACCAACTGTGGAGTGGTGAAAACCCCAGAAAACGTGTTTCTCGCATTAAATAGCTCGAAAAGTACGATCTCGATGACTCTGCATACTTCGGACAGAAGTCTCCCCAATATTTTCGCAGAAAATGCATATCTCAGCTAGAAACCCCACGAAAATCAAGATGTCGCCGGTTCTGCATATCAAACCCACTGTGGAGTGGTGAAAACACCGGATAACGTGTTTCTCGCATTAAATAGCTCAAAAAGATCGATCTCGATGATTCTGCATACATCGGACAGAAGTCTCACCAAGATTATCGCAGAAAATGCATATTTCAGCTTGACACCCCACGAAAACCAAGATATCTCCGGTTCTGCATATCCAACGAACAGTGGTGTGGTGAAATCGCCAGAAAACGTGTTTCTCGCATTAAATAGCTCGATAAGAGCGATCCCGATGATTCTGCATACTTCGGACAGAAGTCTCACCAAGATTGTCGCAGAAAATGCAGATCTCAGCTTGAAACCCCAGGAAAACCAAGATATCTCCGGTTCTGCATATCCAACGAACAGAGGTGTGGTGAAAACCCCAGAAAACGTGTTTCTCGCATTAAATAGCTCGAAAAGAGCGCTCTCGAGTTTTCTGCATACTTCGGACAGAAGTCTCAACAAGATTATTGCAGAAAATGCATATCTCAGCTGGAAACACCACGAAAATCAAGATGACGCTGGTTCTGCATATCAAACGCACAGTGGAGTGGTGAAAACACCAGAAAACGTGTTTCTCGCATTAAGTAGCTCGAAAAGAGAGTTCTCGAAGATTCTGCATACTTCTGACAGAAGTCTCACCAAGATTATCGTAGAAAAGCATATCTCAGCTGGAAACACCACGAAAATCAAGATGACGCTGGTTCTGCATATCAAACGCACAGTGGAGTGGTGAAAACACCAGAAAACGTGTTTCTCGCATTAAGTAGCTCGAAAAGAGAGTTCTCGAAGATTCTGCATACTTCTGACAGAAGTCTCACCAAGATTATCGTAGAAAAGCATATCTCAGCTGGAAACACCACGAAAATCAAGATGACGCTGGTTCTGCATATCAAACGCACAGTGGAGTGGTGAAAACACCAGAAAACGTGTTTCTCGCATTAAATAGCTCGAAAAGAGCGCTCTCGATGTTTCTGCATACTTCGGACAGAAGTCTCACCAAGATTATCGCAGAAAATGCATATCTCAGCTTGAAACCCCACGAAAACCCAGATATCGCTGGTTCTACATATCAAACGGACTGCGGAGTGGTGAAAACACCAGATAACGTGTTTCTCGCATTAGATATCTCGAAAAAAGGGATCCCGATGATTCTGCATACTTCTGACAGAAGTCTCACCAAGATTATCGTAGAAAATGCATATCTCAGCTTGAACCCCGACGAAATCCAAGATGTCGCCGGTTCTGCATATCAAACGCACTGTGGAGTGGTGGAAACACCAGTTAACGTGTTTCTCGCATCAAATAGCTCGAAAAGAGCGATCTCGATGATTCTGCATACTTCGGACAGAAGTCTCACCAAGATTATCGTAAAAAATGCATATCTCAGCTTGAAACCCAACGAAAGCCAAGATATCGCTGGTTCTGCATATCAAACGCACTGTGGAGTGGTGAAAACCCCTGACAAGGTTTTTCTCGCATTAACTAGCTCGAAAAGAGCGATCTCGATGATTCAGCCTAATTCGGACAGAAGTCTCTCCATGATTATCGCAGAAAATGCATATCTCTGCTAGAAACCCCGCGAAAACCAAGATATCTCCGGTTCTGCACATCCAACGAACTGTGGAGTGGTGAAAACACCAGATAACGTGTTTCTCGCATTAAATAGCTGGAAACGAGCGATCTCGATGATTAAGCATACTTCGGACAGATTTCTCACCAAGATTATCGCAGGAATTGCATATCTCAGCTTGAACCCCGACGAAATCCAAGATGTCGCCGGTTCTGCATATCAAACGCACTGTGGAGTGGTGAAAACACCAGAAAACTTGTTTTTTCGCATTAAATAGCTCGAAAAGAGCGATCTTGATGATTCTGCATACTTCGGACAGATGTTTCTCCAAGATTATCGTAGAAAATGCATATCTCAACTTGGGAACCCGACGAAAACCAAACATCGCCGGTTCTGCATATCAAACCAACTGTGGAGTGGTGAAAACCCCAGAAAACGTGTTTCTCGCATTAAATAGCTCGAAAAGTACGATCTCGATGACTCTGCATACTTCGGACAGAAGTCTCCCCAATATTTTCGCAGAAAATGCATATCTCAGCTAGAAACCCCACGAAAATCAAGATGTCGCCGGTTCTGCATATCAAACCCACTGTGGAGTGGTGAAAACACCGGATAACGTGTTTCTCGCATTAAATAGCTCAAAAAGATCGATCTCGATGATTCTGCATACATCGGACAGAAGTCTCACCAAGATTATCGCAGAAAATGCATATTTCAGCTTGACACCCCACGAAAACCAAGATATCTCCGGTTCTGCATATCCAACGAACAGAGGTGTGGTGAAAACCCCAGAAAACGTGTTTCTCGCATTAAATAGCTCGAAAAGAGCGCTCTCGAGTTTTCTGCATACTTCGGACAGAAGTCTCAACAAGATTATTGCAGAAAATGCATATCTCAGCTGGAAACACCTCGAAAATCAAGATGACGCTGGTTCTGCATATCAAACGCACAGTGGAGTGGTGAAAACACCAGAAAACGTGTTTCTCGCATTATGTAGATCGAAAAGAGAGTTCTCGAAGATTCTGCATACTTCTGACAGAAGTCTCACCAAGATTATCGTAGAAAAGCATATCTCAGCTGGAAACACCACGAAAATCAAGATGACGCTGGTTCTGCATATCAAACGCACAGTGGAGTGGTGAAAACACCAGAAAACGTGTTTCTCGCATTAAGTAGCTCGAAAAGAGAGTTCTCGAAGATTCTGCATACTTCTGACAGAAGTCTCACCAAGATTATCGTAGAAAAGCATATCTCAGCTTGAAACCCGACCGAAACCAGGATATCTCCGGTTCTGCATGTCAAACGTACTGTGGAGTGGTGAAAACACCAGAAAACGTGTTTCTCGCATTAAATAGCTCGAAACGAGCGATCTAGATGATCCTGCATACTTCTGACTGAACTCTCACCAATATTATCGCAGAAAATGCATATCTCAGCTTGAAACCTCACGAAAATCAAGATGGCGCCGGTTCCGCATATCATAGGCACTGTGGAGTGGTCAATACACCAGATAACGTGTTTCTCGCATTAAATAGCTCGAATAGAGCGATCTCGATGATTCTGCATACTGCTGACAGAAGACTCACCAAGATTATCGAAGAAAATGCATATCTCAGCTGGAAACACCACGAAAATCAAGATATCGCCGGTTCTGCATATCAATCGCACCGTGGAGTGGTGAAAACAACCAGACAACGTGTTTCTCGCATTAAATAGCTCGAACCGAGCGATCTAGATGATCCTGCATACTTCTGACTGAACTCTCACCAATATTATCGCAGAAAATGCATATCTCAGCTTGAAACCTCACGAAAATCAAGAAGGCGCCGGTTCCGCATATCAAACGCACTGTGGAGTGGTCAATACACCAGATAACGTGTTTCTCCATTAAATAGCTCGAAAAGAGCGATCTCGATGATTCTGCATACTTCTGACTGATGTCTCATCAAGATTACCGCAGAAAATGCATATCTCAGCTTGATGCCCGACGACAGCCATGATGTCGCTGGTTCTGCATATCAAACGCACTGTGGAGTGGTGAAAACACCAGATAACGTGTTTCTCGAATTAAATAGCTCGAAACGAGCGATCTAGATGATCCTGCATACTTCTGACTGAACTCTCACCAATATTATCGCAGAAAATGCATATCTCAGCTTGAAACCTCACGAAAATCAAGCTGGCGCCGGTTCCGCATATCAAACGCACTGTGGAGTGGTCAATACACCAGATAACGTGTTTCTCCATTAAATAGCTCGAAAAGTGCAATCTAGATGATTCTGCATACTTCTGACAGAAGACTCACCAAGATTATCGCAGAAAAGCATATCTCAGCTTGAAACCCGACCGAAACCAGGATATCTCCGGTTCACCATGTCAAACGCACTGTGGAGTGGTGAAAACAACCAGATAACGAGTTTCTCGCATTAAATAGCTCGAAAAGAGCGATCCCGATGATTCTGCATACTTCTGACTGAACTCTCACCAATATTATCGCAGAAAATGCATATCTCAGCTTGAAACCTCACGAAAATCAAGAAGGCGCCGGTTCCGCATATCAAACGCACTGTGGAGTGGTCAATACACCAGATAACGTGTTTCTCCATTAAATAGCTCGAAAAGTGCAATCTAGATGATTCTGCATACTTCTGACAGAAGACTCACCAAGATTATCGCAGAAAATGCATATCTCAGCTGGAAACACCACGAATATCAAGATATCGCCGGTTCTGCATATCAAACGCTCTGTGGAGTGATGAATACACCAGAAAACGTGTTTCTCGCATTAAATAGCACGAAAAGAGCGATCTCGATGATTCTGCATACTTCTGACAGAAGTCTCACCAAGATTATCGTAGAAAAGCATATCTCAGCTTGAAACCCGACCGAAACCAGGATATCTCCGGTTCACCATGTCAAACGCACTGTGGAGTGGTGAAAACAACCAGATATCGAGTTTCTCGCATTAAATAGCTCGAAAAGAGCGATCCCGATGATTCTGCATACTTCTGACTGATGTCTCACCACTATTATCGCAGAAAATGCATATCTCAGCTGGAAACACCACGAATATCAAGATATCGCCGGTTCTGCATATCAAACGCTCTGTGGAGTGGTGAATACACCAGAAAACGTGTTTCTCGCATTAAATGGCTCGAAAAGTGCAATCTAGATGATTCTGCATACTTCTGACAGAAGACTCACCAAGATTATCGCAGAAAATGCAAATCTCAGCTGGAAACACCACGAAAATCAAGATATCGCCAGTTCTGCATATCAAACACACTGTGGAATGTTGAAAACACCGGGAAACTTGTTTTTTTTTATTAAATAGCTCAACAAGAGCGATCTAGATGATTCTGCATACTTCTGAATGAAGTCTCACCAATATTATCGCAGAAAATGCATATCTCAGCTAGAAACGTCACGAAAATCAAGATGTCGCCGGTTCTGCATATCAAACGCACTGTGGAGTGGTGAAAACAACCAGATAACGTGTTTCTCGCATTAAGTAGCTCGAAAAAAGTGTTCTCGAAGATTCTGCATGCTTCTGACAGAAGTCTCACCAAGATTATCGTAGAAAAGCATATCTCAGCTTGAAACCCGACCGAAACCAGGATATCTCCGGTTCTGCATGTCAAACGTACTGTGGAGTGGTGAATACACCAGAAAACGTGTTTCTCGCATTAAATAGCTCGAATAGAGCGATCTCGATGATTCTGCATACTGCTGACAGAAGACTCACCAAGATTATCGAAGAAAATGCATATCTCAGCTGGAAACACCACGAAAATCAAGATGGCGCCGGTTCCGCATATCAAACGCACTGTGGAGTGGTCAATACACCAGATAACGTGTTTCTCCATTAAATAGCTCGAAAAGAGCGATCTCGATGATTCTGCATACTTCTAACAGAAGTCTCACCAAGGTTATCGCAGAAAATGCATATCTCTGCTTGAAACCCCACGCAAACCAAGATATCTCCTGTTCTGCATATTCAAAGAACTGTGGAGTAGTGAAAACCCCCAAAAACGTGTTTCTCGCATTAAATAGCTCGAATAGAGCGATCTCGATGATTCTGCATACTGCTGACAGAAGACTCACCAAGATTATCGAAGAAAATGCATATCTCAGCTGGAAACACCACGAAAATCAAGATGGCGCCGGTTCTGCATGTCAAACGCACTGTGGAGTGGCCAAAACACCAGATAACGTGCTGCTCGCATTAAATAGCTCGACAAGAGCGATCTAGATGGTTCTGCATTCTTCTGACTGATGTCTCACCAATATTATCGCAGAAAACGCATATCTCAGTTAGAAACCTCACGAAAATCAAGATGTCGCCGGTTCTGCGTATCAAACGCACTGTGGATTGGTGAAAACACCAGATAACGTGTTTCTCGCATTAAATATCTCGAAAAAAGCGATGTCGATGATTCTGCATACTTCGGACAGAAGTCTCACCAAGTTTATCGCAGAAAATGCATATCTCAGCTTGAAACCCCACGAAACCCAAGATATCACCTGTTCTGCGTATCCAACGAACTGTGGTGTGGTGAGAGCCCCAGAAAACGTGTTCCTCGCATTAAATAGCTTGAAAAGAGCGATCTAGATGATTCTGCACACTTCGGACAGAAGTCTCACCAATATTATCGCAGAAAACGCATATCTCAGTTAGAAACCCGACCGAAACCAAGATATCTCCGGTTCTGCATATCAAACGCACTGTGGAGTGGCCAAAACACCAGATAACGTGCTGCTCGCATTAAATAGCTCGAAAAGAGCGATATCGATGATTCTGCATACTTCTGACAGAAGTCGCACCAAGATTATCGCAGAAAATACATATTTCAGCTGGAAACATCACGAAAATCAAGATGTCGCCGGTTCTGCATATCAGACGCACTGTGGAGTTGTGAAAACACCAGAAAACGTGTTACTCGCATTAACTAGCTCGAAAAGAGCGTCCTGGATGATACTGCATACTTCTCATAGATGAAACACAAAGATTATCGCAGAAAATGCATATTTCAGCTGGAAACCCCACGAAAACCAAGTTATCGGCGGCTCTACATATCAAACGCACTGTGGAGTGGTGAAAACACCAGAAAACGTGTTTCTCGCATTAAATAGCTCGAAAAGAGCGATCTAGATGATTCTGCATACTTCTGACAGAAGACTCACCAAGATTATCGCAGAAAATGCATATCTCAGCTTGAAACCCGACGAAAACCAAGATGTCGCCGGTTCTGCATATCAAACGCACTGTGGGGTGGTGAAAACACCAGAAAACGTGTTACTCGCATTAACTAGCTCGAAAAGAGCGTTCTGGATGATTCTGCATACTTCTCATAGATGAAACACAAAGATTATCGCAGAAAATGCATATTTCAGCTGGAAACCCCACGAAAACCAAGTTATCGGCGGCTCTACATATCAAACGCACTGTGGAGTGGTCAAAACACCAGAAAACTTGTTTTTTCCCATTAAATAGCTCGAAACGAGCGATCTAGATGATTCTGCATTCTTCTGACTGAAGACTCACCAAGATTATCGTAGAAAATGCATATCTCAGCTGGAAACCCTACGAAAACCAAGATATCGCTGGTACTGCATATCAAACGCACTGTGGAGTGGTGAAAACACCAGATAACGTGTTTCTCGCATTAAATAGCTCGAAAAGAGCGATCTCGATGATTCTGCATACTTCGGACAGAAGTCTCACCAAGATTATCGCAGAAAATGCATATCTCAGCTTTAAACCCCACGAAAACCAAGATATCTCCGGTTCTGCATATCCAACGAACTGTGGTGTGGTGAAAACCCCAGTAAACGTGTTTCTCGCATTAAATAGCTCGAAAAGAGCGCTCTCGATGTTTTTGCATACTTCGGACAGAAGTCTCACCAAGATTACCGCAGAAAATGCATATCTGAGCTTGAAACCCCACGAAAACCAAGATATCGCTGGTACTGTATATCAAACGCACTGTGGAGTGGTGAAAACACCAAATAACGTGTTTCTCGCATTAAATAGCTCGAAAAAAGCGATGTCTATGATTCTGCACTCTTCGGAGAGAAGTCTCACCAAGATTATCGCAGAAAATGCATATTTCAGCGGGAAACCCCACGAAAACCAAGTTATCGGCGGCTCTACATATCAAACGCACTGTGGAGTGGTCAAAACACCAGAAAACTTCTTTTTTCGCATTAAATAGCTCGAAACGAGCGATCTAGATGATTCTGCATACTTCTGACTGATGTCTCACCAAGATTATCGCAGGAAATGCATATCTCAGATGGAAACCCCACGAAAGCCAAGATATCGCTGGTTCTGCATATCAAACGCACTGTGGAGTGGTGAATACACCAGAAAACGTGGATCTCGCATTAAATAGCTCGACAAGAGCGTCCTCGATGATTCTGCGTACTTCTGACAGATTCTCACCAAGATTGTCGTAGAAAATGCATATCTCAGCCTGAAACCCGACCGAAACCAAGATATCTCCGGTTCTGCATGTCAAACGTACTGTGGAGTGGTGAATACACCAGAAAACGTGTATCTCGCATTAAATATATCGAAAAGAGCGATCTCGATTATTCATCATACTTCTGACTGAAGTCTCACCAAGATTATCGCAGAAAATGCATATCTCAGTTTGAAACCCGACGAAAACCGAGATGTCGCCGGTTCTGCATATCAAACGCACTATGGGGTGGTGAAAACACCAGAAAACGTGTTACTCGCATTAAATAGCTCGAAAAGAGCGATGTCGATGTATCTGCATACTTCTGACAGAAGTCGCACCAAGATTATCGCAGAAAATGCATATTTCAGCTGGAAACCTCACGAAAATCAAGATGTCGCCGGTTCTGCATATCAGACGCTCTGTGGAGTGGTCAAAACTCCAGAAAACTTGCTTTTCGCATTAAATAGCTCGAAACGAGCGATCTAGATGATTCTGCATGCTTCGGACTGACGTCTCACCAATTTTATCGCAGAAAATGCATATCTCAGCTTGAAACCCGGCCGAAACCAAGATATCTCCGTTTCTGCAAGTCAAACGTACTGTGGAGTGGTCAATACAGCAGAAAACGTGTTTCTCGAATTAAATAGCTCGAGAAGACCGATCTAGATGATTCTGCATACTTCTGACTGAAGTCTCACCAAGATTATCGCAGGAAATGCATATCTCAGATGGAAACTCCCCGAAAGCCAAGATATCGCTGGTTCTGCATATCAAACGCACTGTGGAGTGGTGAATACACCAGAAAACGTGTTTCTCGCATTAAATAGCTCGAAAAGAGCGATCTAGATGATTCTGCATACTTCTGACTGAAGTCTCACCAAGATTATCGCAGGAAATGCATATCTCAGATGGAAACCCCACGAAAACCAAGTTATCGGCGGCTCTACATATCAAACGCTCTGTGGAGTGGTCAAAACACCAGAAAACTTGCTTTTCGCATTAAATAGCTCGAAACGAGCGATCTAGATGATTCTGCATACTTCTGACTGACGTCTCACCAATTTTATCGCAGAAAATGCATATCTCAGCTTGAAACCCTGCCGAAACCAAGATATCTCCGTTTCTGCAAGTCAAACGTACTGTGGAGTGGTCAATACAGCAGAAAACGTGTTTCTCGAATTAAATAGCTCGAGAAGACCGATCTAGATGATTCTGCATACTTCTGACAGAAGACTCACCAAGATTATCGTAGAAAATGCATATCTCAGCTGGAAACCCTACGAAAACCAAGATATCGCTGGTACTGCATATCAAACGCACTGTGGAGTGGTGAAAACACCAGATAACGTGTTTCTCGCATTAAATAGCTTGAAAAGAGCGATCTCGATGATTCTGCATACTTCGGACAGAAGTCTCACCAAGATTATCGCAGAAAATGCATATCTCAGCTTTAAACCCCACGAAAACCAAGATATCTCCGGTTCTGCATATCCAACGAACTGTGGTGTGGTGAAAACCCCAGTAAACGTGTTTCTCGCATTAAATAGCTCGAAAAGAGCGCTCTCGATGTTTTTGCATACTTCGGACAGAAGTCTCACCAAGATTACCGCAGAAAATGCATATCTGAGCTTGAAACCCCACGAAAACCAAGATATCGTCGGTTCTGCATATCATACGCCCTGTGGAGTGGTGAAAACACCGGATAACGTTTTGTCGCATTAAATAGCTCGAGCAGAGCGATCTCGATGATTCTGCTTACTTCGGACAGAAGTCTCACCAAGATTATCCTAAAAAATTCATATCTCAGCTTGAAACCCCACGAAAACCAAGATATCGCTGGTACTGCATATCAAACGCACTGTGGAGTGGTGAAAACACCAAATAACGTGTTTCTCGCATTAAATAGCTCGAAAAAAGCGATGTCTATGATTCTGCACTCTTCGGACAGAAGTCTCACCAAGATTATCGCAGAAAATGCATATTTCAGCTGGAAACCCCACGAAAACCAAGTTATCGGCGGCTCTACATATCAAACGCACTGTGGAGTGGTCAAAACACCAGAATACTTGTTTTTTCGCATTAAATAGCTCGAAACGAGCGATCTAGATGATTCTGCATACTTCTGACAGAAGTCGCACCAAGATCATCGCAGAAAATGCATATTTCAGCTGGAAACCCCACGAAAACCAAGATATCGCCGGTTCTGCATATCAAACGCCCTGTGGAGTGATGAAAACACCAGATAACGTGTTTCTCGCATTAAATAGCTCGAATAGAGCGATCTCGATGATTCTGCATACTTCGGACAAATTTCTCACCAAGCTTATCGCAGAAAATGCATATCTCAGCTTGAAACCCCACGAAAGCCAAGATATCGCTGGTTCTGCATATCAAACGCACTGTGGAGTGGTGAATACACCAGAAAACGTGTTTCTCGCATTAAATAGCTCAAACAGAGCGATCTCGATGATTCTGCATACTTCTAACTGAAGTCTCACCAATATTATCGCAGAAAATGCATATCTCAGCTTGAAACCCGACGGAAATCAAGGTATCTCCGTTTCTGCATGTCAAACGTACTGTGGAGTGGTCAAAACACCAGAAAACTTGTTTTTTCGCATTAAATAGCTCGAAACGAGCGATCGAGATGATTCTGCATACTTCTGACTGAAGTCTCACCAATATTATAGCAGGAAATGCATATCTCAGCTTGAAACCCGACGAAAACCAAGATGTCGCCGGTTCTGCATATCAAACGCACTGTGGGGTGGTGAAAACACCAGAAAACGTGTTACTCGCATTAACTAGCTCGAAAAGAGTGTTCTGGATGATTCTGCATACTTCTCATAGATGAAACACAAAGATTATCGCAGAAAATGCATATCTCAGCTTGAAACCCGACGAAAACCAAAATATCTCCGGTTCTGCATATCCAACGCACTGAGGAGTGGTGAAAACACCAGATAACGTGTTTCTCGCATTAAATAGCTCGAAAAGAGCGATCCCGATGATTCTGCATACTTCTGACTGAAGTCTCACCAATATTATCGCAGAAAATGCCAATCTCAGCTAGAAACATCACGAAAATCAAGATGTCGCCGGTTCTGCATATCAAACGCACTGTGGAGTGGTAAAAACACCAGATAACGTGTTTCTCGCATTAAATAGCAGGAAACGAGCGATCTAGATGATTCTGCATACTTCTGACTGAAGTCTCACCAAGATTATCGCAGAAAATGCATATCCCAGCTGGAAACACCACGAAAATCAAGATGTCGCCGGTTCTGCATATCAAACGCACTGTGGAGTGGTGAATACACCAGAGAACGTGTTTCCCGCATTAAATAGCTCGAAAAGAGCGATCTAGATGATTCTGCATATTTCTGACTGAAGTCTCACCAATATTATCGCTGAAAATGCCTGTCTCAGCTAGAAACATCACGAAAATTAAGATGTCGCCGGTTCTGCATATCAAACCCACTGTGGAGTAGTGAAAACAACCAGATAACGTGTTTCTCGCATTAAATAGCTCGAATAGAGCGATCTCGATGATTCTGCATACTTCTGACAGAAGACTCACCAAGATTATCGCAGAAAATGCCTATCTCAGCTGGAAACCCCACGAAAACCACCATGTCGCCGGTTCTGCATATCAAACGCACTGTGGGGTGGTGAAAACACCAGAAAACGTGTTTCTCGCATTAAGTAGCTCGAAAAGAGCGTTCTCGAAGATTCTGCATACTTCTGACTGAGGTCTCACGAATATTATCGTAGAAAATGCATATCTCAGCTTGAAACCCGACCGAAACGAAGATATCTCCGGTTCTGCATATCAAACGCACTGTGGGGTGGTGAAAACACCAGAGAACGTGTTTCTCGCATTAAACAGCTCGAAAAGAGCGATCTAGATTATTCTGCATCCTTCTGACAGAAGACTCACCAATATTATCGCAGAGAATGCATATCTCAGCTAGAAACATCACGAAAATCAAGATGTCGCCGGTTCTGCACATCAAACGTACTGTGGAGTGGTGAAAACACCAGAAAACGTGTTTCTCGCATTAAGTAGCTCGAAAAGAGCGTTCTCGAAGATTCTGCATACTTCTGACAGAGGTCTCACCAATATTATCGTAGAAAATGCATATCTCAGCTTGTAACCCGACCGAAACGAAGATATCTCCGGTTCTGCATGTCTAACGTACTGTGGAGTGGTGAATACACCAGAAAACTTGTTTCTCGCATTAAATAGCTCGAAAAGAGCGATCTAGATGATTCTGCATACTTCTGGCAGAAGACTCACCAAGATTATCGCCGAAAATGCATATCTCAGCTGGAAACACCACGAAAATCAAGATATCGCCGGTTCTGCATATCAAACGCACTGTGGAGTGGTGAAAACAACCAGATATCGTGTATCTCGCATTAAGTTGCTCGAAAAGAGCGATCTCGAAGATTCTGCATTCTTCTGACAGACGTCTCACCAAGATTATCGTAGAAAATGCATTCCTCAGCTTGAAACCCGCCGAAATCCAAAATGTCGCCGTTTCTGCATATCAAACGCACTGTGGAGTGGTGAATACACCAGAAAACTTGTTTCTCGCATTAAATAGCTCGAAAAGAGCGATCTAGATGATTCTGCATACTTCTGGCAGAAGACTCACCAAGATTATCGCCGAAAATGCATATCTCAGCTGGAAACACCACGAAAATCAAGATATCGCCGGTTCTGCATATCAAACGCACTGTGGAGTGGTGAAAACAACCAGATATCGTGTATCTCGCATTAAGTTGCTCGAAACGAGCGATCTAGATGATTCTGCATACTTCTGACTGAAGTCTCACCAAGATTATCGCAGAAAATGTATATCCCAGCTGGAAACACCACGAAAATCAAGATATCGCCGGTTCTGCATATCAGACGCACTGTGGAGTGGTCAAAACACCAGACAACGTGTTTCTCGCATTAAATAGCTCGAAAAGAGCGATATCGATGATTCTGCATACTTCGGACAGAAGTCTCACCAATATTATCGCAGAAAATGCATATCTCAGCTTGAAACCCGACGAAAACCACGATGTCGCCGGTTCTGCATATCAAACGCACTGTGGGGTGGTGAAAACACCAGAAAACGTGTTTCTCCCATTAAATAGCTCGAAAAGAGCGATCTAGATGATTCTGCATACTTCTGACTGAAGTCTCACCAATATTATCGCTGAAAATGCCTATCTCAGCTAGAAACATCACGAAAATTAAGATGTCGCCGGTTCTGCATATCAAACCCACTGTGGAGTAGTGAAAACAACCAGATAACGTGTTTCTCGCATTAAATAGCTCGAATAGAGCGATCTCGATGATTCTGCATACTTCTCATAGAGGAAACACCAAGATTATCGCAGAAAATGCATATTTCAGCTGGAAACCCCACGAAAACCAAGTTATCGGCGGCTCTACATATCAAACGCACTGTGGAGTGGTCAAAACACCAGACAACGTGTTTCTCGCATTAAATAGCTCGAAAAGAGCGATATCGATGATTCTGCATACTGCTGACAGAGGTCTCACCAATATTGTCGTAGAAAATGCATATCTCAGATTGAAACCCGACCGAAACGAAGATACCTCCGGTTCTGCATGTCTAACGTACTGTGGAGTGGCGAATACACCAGAAAACGTGTTTCCCGCATTAAATAGCTCGAAAAGAGCGATCTAGATGATTCTGCATACTTATGGGAGAAGACTCACCAAGCTTATCGCAGAAAATGCATATCTCAGCTGGAAACTCCACGAAAATCAAGATATCGCCGGTTCTGCATATCAGACGCACTGTGGAGTGGTGAAAACACCAGAAAACGTGTTTCTCGCATTAACTAGCTCGAAAAGAGCGTTCTCGATGATTCTGCATACTTCTCATAGAGGAAACACCAAGATTATCGCAGAAAATGCATATTTCAGCTGGAAACCCCACGAAAACCACGATGTCGATTGTTCTGCATATCAAACGCACTGTGGAGTGGTGAATACACCAGAGAACGTGTTTCCCGCATTAAATAGCTCGAAAAGAGCGATCTAGATGATTCTGCATATTTCTGACTGAAGTCTCACCAATATTATCGCTGAAAATGCCTGTCTCAGCTAGAAACATCACGAAAATTAAGATGTCGCCGGTTCTGCATATCAAACCCACTGTGGAGTAGTGAAAACAACCAGATAACGTGTTTCTCGCATTAAATAGCTCGAATAGAGCGATCTCGATGATTCTGCATACTTCTGACAGAAGACTCACCAAGATTATCGCAGAAAATGCCTATCTCAGCTGGAAACCCCACGAAAACCACCATGTCGCCGGTTCTGCATATCAAACGCACTGTGGGGTGGTGAAAACACCAGAAAACGTGTTTCTCGCATTAAGTAGCTCGAAAAGAGCGTTCTCGAAGATTCTGCATACTTCTGACTGAGGTCTCACGAATATTATCGTAGAAAATGCATATCTCAGCTTGAAACCCGACCGAAACGAAGATATCTCCGGTTCTGCATATCAAACGCACTGTGGGGTGGTGAAAACACCAGAGAACGTGTTTCTCGCATTAAACAGCTCGAAAAGAGCGATCTAGATTATTCTGCATCCTTCTGACAGAAGACTCACCAATATTATCGCAGAGAATGCATATCTCAGCTAGAAACATCACGAAAATCAAGATGTCGCCGGTTCTGCACATCAAACGTACTGTGGAGTGGTGAAAACACCAGAAAACGTGTTTCTCGCATTAAGTAGCTCGAAAAGAGCGTTCTCGAAGATTCTGCATACTTCTGACACAGGTCTCACCAATATTATCGTAGAAAATGCATATCTCAGCTTGTAACCCGACCGAAACGAAGATATCTCCGGTTCTGCATGTCTAACGTACTGTGGAGTGGTGAATACACCAGAAAACTTGTTTCTCGCATTAAATAGCTCGAAAAGAGCGATCTAGATGATTCTGCATACTTCTGGCAGAAGACTCACCAAGATTATCGCCGAAAATGCATATCTCAGCTGGAAACACCACGAAAATCAAGATATCGCCGGTTCTGCATATCAAACGCACTGTGGAGTGGTGAAAACAACCAGATATCGTGTATCTCGCATTAAGTTGCTCGAAAAGAGCGATCTCGAAGATTCTGCATACTTCGGACAGAAGTCTCACCAATATTATCGCAGAAAATGCATATCTCAGCTTGAAACCCGACGAAAACCACGATGTCGCCGGTTCTGCATATCAAACGCACTGTGGGGTGGTGAAAACACCAGAAAACGTGTTTCTCCCATTAAATAGCTCGAAAAGAGCGATCTAGATGATTCTGCATACTTCTGACTGAAGTCTCACCAATATTATCGCTGAAAATGCCTATCTCAGCTAGAAACATCACGAAAATTAAGATGTCGCCGGTTCTGCATATCAAACCCACTGTGGAGTAGTGAAAACAACCAGATAACGTGTTTCTCGCATTAAATAGCTCGAATAGAGCGATCTCGATGATTCTGCATACTTCTCATAGAGGAAACACCAAGATTATCGCAGAAAATGCATATTTCAGCTGGAAACCCCACGAAAACCAAGTTATCGGCGGCTCTACATATCAAACGCACTGTGGAGTGGTCAAAACACCAGACAACGTGTTTCTCGCATTAAATAGCTCGAAAAGAGCGATATCGATGATTCTGCATACTGCTGACAGAGGTCTCACCAATATTGTCGTAGAAAATGCATATCTCAGATTGAAACCCGACCGAAACGAAGATACCTCCGGTTCTGCATGTCTAACGTACTGTGGAGTGGCGAATACACCAGAAAACGTGTTTCCCGCATTAAATAGCTCGAAAAGAGCGATCTAGATGATTCTGCATACTTATGGGAGAAGACTCACCAAGCTTATCGCAGAAAATGCATATCTCAGCTGGAAACTCCACGAAAATCAAGATATCGCCGGTTCTGCATATCAGACGCACTGTGGAGTGGTGAAAACACCAGAAAACGTGTTTCTCGCATTAACTAGCTCGAAAAGAGCGTTCTCGATGATTCTGCATACTTCTCATAGAGGAAACACCAAGATTATCGCAGAAAATGCATATTTCAGCTGGAAACCCCACGAAAACCACGATGTCGATTGTTCTGCATATCAAACGCACTGTGGGGTGGTGAAAACACCAGAAAACGTGTTTCTCGCATTAAGTAGCTCGAAAAGAGCGTTCTCGAAGATTCTGCATACTTCTCATAGAGGAAACACCAAGATTATCGCAGAAAATGCATATTTCAGCTGGAAACCCCACGAAAACCACGATGTCGCCGGTTCTGCATATCAAACCCTCTGTGGAGTAGTGAAAACAACCAGATAACGTGTTTCTCGCATTAAATAGCTCGAATAGAGCGATCTCGATGATTCTGCATACTTCTCATAGAGGAAACACCAAGATTATCGCAGAAAATGCCTATCTCAGCTAGAAACATCACGAAAATCAAGATGTCGCCGGTTCTGCATATCAAACGCACTGTAGAGTGGTAAAAACACCAGATAACGTGTTTCTCGCATTAAATAGCTCGAAACGAGCGATCTAGATGATTCTGCATACTTCTGACTGAAGTCTCACCAAGATTATCGCAGAAAATGCATATCCCAGCTGGAAACACCGCGAAAATCAAGATGTCGCCGGTTCTGCATATCAAACGCACTGTGGAGTGGTGAATACACCAGAAAACGTGTTTCCCGCATTAAATAGCTCGAAAAGAGCGATCTAGATGATTCTGCATATTTCTGACTGAAGTCTCACCAATATTATCGCTGAAAATGCCTATCTCAGCTAGAAACATCACGAAAATTAAGATGTCGCCGGTTCTGCATATCAAACCCACTGTGGAGTAGTGAAAACAACCAGATAACGTGTTTCTCGCATTAAATAGCTCGAATAGAGCGATCTCGATGATTCTGCATACTTCTGACAGAAGACTCACCAAGATTATCGCAGAAAATGCCTATCTCAGCTGGAAACCCCACGAAAACCACGATGTCGCCGGTTCTGCATATCAAACGCACTGTGGGGTGGTGAAAACACCAGAAAACGTGTTTCTCGCATTAAGTAGCTCGAAAAGAGCGTTCTCGAAGATTCTGCATACTTCTGACTGAGGCCTCACCAATATTATCGTAGAAAATGCATATCTCAGCTTGAAACCCGACCGAAACGAAGATATCTCCGGTTCTGCATATCAAACGCACTGTGGGGTGGTGAAAACACCAGAGAACGTGTTTCTCGCATTAAACAGCTCGAAAAGAGCGATCTAGATGATTCTGCATCCTTCTGACAGAAGACTCACCAAGATTATCGCAGAAAATGCATATCTCAGCTGGAAACCCCGCGAAAACCAAGATATCGCCGGTTCTGCATATCAGACGCACCGTGGAGTGGTGAAAACACCAGAAAACGTGTTTCCCGCATTAAATAGCTCGAAAAGAGCGATCTAGATGATTCCGCATACTTCTGACTGAACACTCACCAAGATTATCGCAGAAAATGCATATCTCAGCTTGAAACCCGACCGAAACGAAGATATCGCCGGTTCTGCATTTCTAACGTACTGTGGAGTGGTGAATACACCAGAAAACGTGTTTCCCGCATTAAATAGCTCGAAAAGAGCGATCTAGATGATTCTGCATACTGCTGACTGAAGTCTCACCAATATTATCGCAGAGAATGCATATCTCAGCTAGAAACATCACGAAAATCAAGATGTCGCCGGTTCGGCACATCAAACGTACTGTGGAGTGGTGAAAACACCAGAAAACGTGTTTCTCGCAGTAAGTAGCTCGAAAAGAGCGTTCTCGAAGATTCTGCATACTTCTGACAGAGGTCTCACCAATATTATCGTAGAAAATGCATATCTCAGCTTGTAACCCGACCGAAACGAAGATATCTCCGGTTCTGCATGTCTAACGTACTGTGGAGTGGTGAATACACCAGAAAACTTGTTTCTCGCATTAAATAGCTCGAAAAGAGCGATCTAGATGATTCTGCATACTTCTGGCAGAAGACTCACCAAGATTATCGCCGAAAATGCATATCTCAGCTGGAAACCTCACGAAAATCAAGATGTCGCCGGTTCTGCATATCAAACGCACTGTGGAGTGGTGAAAACAACCAGATATCGTGTTTCTCGCATTAAGTTGCTCGAAAAGAGCGATCTCGAAGATTCTGCATACTTCTGACAGACGTCTCACCAAGATTATCGTAGAAAATGCAATCCTCAGCTTGAAACCCGTCGAAATCCAAAATGTCGCCGGTTCTGCATATCAAACGCACTGTGGAGTGGTGAAAACACCGGATATCGTTTTTCTCGCATTAAATAGCTCGAAAAGAGCGATCCCGATGATTCTGCATACTTCTGACTGAAGTCTCACCAAGATTATCGCAGAAAATGCATATCTCAGCTGGAAACACCACGAAAATCAAGATATCGCCGGTTCTGCATATCAGACGCACTGTGGAGTGGTGAAAACACCAGAAAACGTGTTTCTCGCATTAACTAGCTCGAAAGGAGCGTTCTCGATGATTCTGCATACTTCTCATAGATGAAACACCAAGATTATCGCAGAAAATGCATATTTCAGCTGGAAACCCCACGAAAACCAAGTTATCGGCGGCTCTACATATCAAACGCGCTGTGGAGTGGTCAAAACACCAGACAACGTGTTTCTCGCATTAAATAGCTCGAAAAGAGCGATATCGATGATTCTGCATACTTCGGACAGAAGTTTCACCAATATTATCGCAGAAAATGCATATCTCAGCTTGAAACCCGACGAAAACCACGATGTCGCCGGTTCTGCATATCAAACGCACTGAGGGGTGGTGAAAACACCAGAAAACGTGTTTCTCGCATTAAGTAGCTCGAAAAGAGCGTTCTCGAAGGTTCTGCATACTTCTGACAGAGGTCTCACCAATATTTTCGCAGAAAATGCATATCTCAGCTAGAAACCCCACGAAAATCAAGATGTCGCCGGTTCTGCATATCAAACGCACTGTGGAGTGGTGAAAACAACCAGATAACGTGTTTCTCGCATTAAATAGCTCTAAAAGAGCGATATCGATGATTCTGCATACTTCGGACAGAAGTCTCACCAATATTATCGCAGAAAATGCATATCTCAGCTTGAAACCTCACGAACATCAAGATGTCGCCGGTTCTGGTATATCAAACGCACTGTGGAGTGCTGAAAACTCCAGATAACGTGTTTCTCGCATTAAATAGCTCGATAAGAGCGCTCTCGATTTTTCTGCATACTTCTGACTGAAGTCTCACCAAGATTATCGCAGAAAATGCATATCCCAGCTGGAAACACCACGAAAATCAAGATGTCGCCGGTTCTGCATATCAGACGCACTGTGGAGTGGTGAAAACACTAGAAAACTTGTTTTTTCGCATTAAATATCTCGAAACGAGCGATCTAGATGATTCTGCATACTTCGGACAGAAGTCTCACCAATATTATCGCAGAAAATGCATATCTCAGCTTGAAACCTCACGAACATCAAGATGTCGTCGGTTCTGCATATCAAACGCACTGTGGAGTGCTGAAAACACCAGATAACGTGTTTCTCGCATTAAATAGCTCGATAAGAGCGATCGCGATGATTCTGCATACTACGGACAGAAGTCTCACCAAGATTATCGCAGAAAATGCATATCTCAGCTTGAAACCCCACGAAAACCAAATTACCTCCGGTTCTGCATATCAAACCAACTGTGGAGTAGTGAAAACACCAGATAACGTGTTTCTCGCATTAAATAGCTTGAAAAGTGTGATCTCGATGATTCTGCATACTTCTGTCTGAAGTCTCCCCAATATTATCGCACAAAATGCATATCTGAGCTTGAAACCCCACGAAAAGCAGGATATCGTTGGTTCTGCACATCATACGCACTGTGGAGTGGAGAAAACACCAGATAACGTGTTTCTCGCATTAAATAGCTCGAAACGAGCGATCTCGATGATTCAGCATACTTCGGACAGAAGTCTCACCAAGATTATCGCAGGAATTGCATATCTCAGCTTGAACCCCGACGAAATCCAAGATGTCGCCGGTTCTGCATATCAAACGCACTGTGGAGTGGTGAAAACACCAGAAAACTTGTTTTTTCGCATTAAATAGCTCGAAAAGAGCGATCTTGATGATTCTGCATACTTCGGACAGATGTTTCACCAAGATTATCGTTGAAAATGCATATCTCAACTTGAAACCCGACGAAAACCAAACATCGCCGGTTCTGCATATCAAACCAACTGTGGAGTGGTGAAAACCCCAGAAAACGTGTTTCTCGCATTAAATAGCTCGAAAAGTACGATCTCGATGACTCTGCATACTTCGGACAGAAGTCTCACCAATATTTTCGCAGAAAATGCATATCTCAGCTATAAACCCCACGAAAATCAAGATGTCGCCGGTTCTGCATATCAAACGCACTGTGGAGTGGTGAAAACAACCAGATAACGTGTTTCTCGCATTAAATAGCTCGAATAGAGCGATCTCGATGATTCTGCATACTTCTGACAGAAGACTCACCAAGATTATCGCAGAAAATGTATGTCTCAGCTGGAAACCCCACGAAAACCAAGATATCGCCGGTTCTGCATATCAGACGCACTGTGGAGTGGTGAAAACACCAGAAAACTTGTTTTTTCGCATTAAATATCTCGAAACGAGCGATCTAGATAATTCTGCAAACTTCTGACAGAAGTCTCACCAAGATTATCGTAGAAAATGCATATCTCAGCTTGAAACCCGACGAAATCCAAGATGTCGCCAGTTCTGCATATCAAACCCACTGTGGAGTGGTGAAAACACCGGATAACGTGTTTCTCGCATTAAATAGCTCGAAAAGAGTGATCTAGATGATTCTGCATACTTCTGTCTGAAGTCTCACCAATATTATCGCAGAAAATGCATATCTGAGCTTGAAACCCCACGAAAACCAGGATATCGTCGGTTCTGCACATCATACGCACTGTGGAGTGGTGAAAACACCAGTTAACGTGTCTCTCGCATTAAATAGCTCGAAAAGAGCGATCTCGATGATTCTGCATACATCGGACAGAAGTCTCACCAAGATTATCGCAGAAAATGCATATTTCAGCTTGAAACCCCACGAAAACCAAGATATCTCCGGTTCTGCATATCCAACGAACAGTGGTGTGGTGAAAACCCCAGAAAACGTGTTTCTCGCATTAAATAGCTCGAAAAGTGCGCTCTCGATTTTTCTGCATACTTCGGACAGAAGTCTCAACAAGATTATTGCAGAAAATGCATATCTCAGCTTGAAACCCCACGAAAACCAAGATATCTCCGGTTCTGCATATCAAACGCACTGTGGGGTGGTGAAAACACCAGAAAACGTGATTCTCGCATTAAGTAGCTCGAAAAGAGCGTTCTCGAAGGTTCTGCATACTTCTGACAGAGGTCTCACCAATATTGTCGTAGAAAATGCATACCTCAGCTTGAAACCCGACCGAAACGAAGATACCTCCGGTTCTGCATGTCTAACGTACTGTGGAGTGGTGAATACACCACATAACGTGTTGCTCGCATTAAATAGCTCTAAAAGAGCGATATCGATGATTCTGCATACTTCGGACAGAAGTCTCACCAATATTATCGCAGAAAACCATATCTCAGCTTGAAACCTCACGAACATCAAGATGTCGCCGGTTCTGCATATCAAACGCACTGTGGAGTGCTGAAAACACCAGATAACGTGTTTCTCGCATTAAATAGCTCGATAAGAGCGATCCCGATGATTCTGCATACTTCGGACAGAAGTCTCACCAAGATTATCGCAGAAAATGCATATCTCAGCTTGAAACCCCACGAAAGCCCAGATATCGCTGGTTCTACATATCAAACGCACTGCGGAGTGGTGAAAACACCAGATAACGTGTTTCTCGCATTAGATATCTCGAAAAAAGCGATCCCGATGATTCTGCATACTTCTGACAGAAGTCTCACCAAGATTATCGTAGAAAATGCATATCTCAGCTTGAACCCCGACGAAATCCAAGATGTCGCCGGTTCTGCATATCAAACGCACTGTGGAGTGGTGGAAACACCAGTTAACGTGTTTCTCGCATCAAATAGCTCGAAAAGAGCGATCTCGATGATTCTGCATACTTCGGACAGAAGTCTCACCAAGATTATCGTAAAAAATGCATATCTCAGCTTGAAACCCAACGAATGCCAAGATATCGCTGGTTCTGCATATCAAACGCACTGTGGAGTGGTGAAAACCCCTGACAAGGTTTTTCTCGCATTAACTAGCTCGAAAAGAGCGATCTCGATGATTCAGCCTAATTCGGACTGAAGTCTCTCCATGTTTATCGGAGAAAATGCATATCTCAGCTTGAAACCCCACGAAAACCAAGATATCGCTGGTTCTGCATATCAAACGCACTGTGGAGTGCTGAAAACACCAGATAACGTTTTGTCGCGTTAAATAGCTCGAATAGAGCGATCTCGATGATTCTGCATACTTCGGACAGAACTCTCACCAAGATTATCGCTGAAAATGCACATCTGAGCTTGAAACCCCACGAAAACCAGGATATCGTCGGTTCTGCATATCACACGCACTGTGGAGTGGTGAAAACACCAGATAACGTGTTTCTCGCATTAAATAGCTGGAAACGAGCGATCTCGATGATTAAGCATACTTCGGACAGATTTCTCACCAAGATTATCGCAGGAATTGCATATCTCAACTTGAACCCCGACGAAATCCAAGATGTCGCCGGTTCTGCATATCAAACGCACTGTGGAGTGGTGAAAACACCAGAAAACTTGTTTTTTCGCATTAAAAAGCTCGAAAAGAGCGATCTTGATGATTCTGCATACTTCGGACAGATGTTTCTCCAAGATTATCGTAGAAAATGCATATCTCAACTTGAAACCCGACGAAAACCAAACATCGCCGGTTCTGCATATCAAACCAACTGTGGAGTGGTGAAAACCCCAGAAAACGTGTTTCTCGCATTAAATAGCTCGAAAAGTACGATCTCGATGACTCTGCATACTTCGGACAGAAGTCTCACCAATATTTTCGCAGAAAATGCATATCTCAGCTAGAAACCCCACGAAAATCAAGATGTCGCCGGTTCTGCATATCAAACGCACTGTGGAGTGGTGAACACACCAGATAACGTGTTTCTCGCATTAAATAGCTCCAAACGAGCGATCTAGATGATTCTGCATACTTCTGACTGACGTCTCACCAATATTATCGCAGAAAATGCATATCTCATCTAGAAACCTCACGAAAATCAAGATGTCGCCGGTTCTGCATATCAAACGCACTATGGAGTGGTGAAAACATCCAGATAACGGGTTTCTCGCATTAAATAGCTCGAAACGAGCGATCTAGATAATTCTGCGTACTTCTGACTGAAGTCTCACCAAGATTATCGCAGAAAATGCATATCTCAGCCGGAAACACCACGAAAATCAAGATATCGCCGGTTCTGCATATCAGACGCACTGTGGAGTGGTGAAAACACCAGAAAACGTGTTTCTCGCATTAACTAGCTCGAAACGAGCGTTCTCGATGATTCTGCATACTTCTCATAGATGAAACACCAAGATTATCGCAGAAAATGCATATTTCAGCTGGAAACCCCACGAAAACCAAGTTATCGGCGGCTCTACATATCAAACGCGCTGTGGAGTGGTCAAAACACCAGACAACGTGTTTCTCGCATTAAATAGCTCGAAAAGAGCGATATCGATGATTCTGCATACTTCGGACAGAAGTTTCACCAATATTATCGCAGAAAATGCATATCTCAGCTTGAAACCCGACGAAAACCACGATGTCGCCGGTTCTGCATATCAAACGCACTGAGGGGTGGTGAAAACACCAGAAAACGTGTTTCTCGCATTAAGTAGCTCGAAAAGAGCGTTCTCGAAGGTTCTGCATACTTCTGACAGAGGTCTCACCAATATTGTCGTAGAAAATGCATACCTCAGCTTGAAACCCGACCGAAACGAAGATACCTCCGGTTCTGCATGTCTAACGTACTGTGGAGTGGTGAATACACCACATAACGTGTTGCTCGCATTAAATAGCTCTAAAAGAGCGATATCGATGATTCTGCATACTTCGGACAGAAGTCTCACCAATATTATCGCAGAAAATGCATATCTCAGCTTGAAACCTCACGAACATCAAGATGTCGCCGGTTCTGGTATATCAAACGCACTGTGGAGTGCTGAAAACACCAGATAACGTGTTTCTCGCATTAAATAGCTCGATAAGAGCGCTCTCGATTTTTCTGCATACTTCTGACTGAAGTCTCACCAAGATTATCGCAGAAAATGCATATCCCAGCTGGAAACACCACGAAAATCAAGATGTCGCCGGTTCTGCATATCAGACGCACTGTGGAGTGGTGAAAACACCAGAAAACTTGTTTTTTCGCATTAAATATCTCGAAACGAGCGATCTAGATGATTCTGCATACTTCGGACAGAAGTCTCACCAATATTATCGCAGAAAATGCATATCTCAGCTTGGGAACCCGACGAAAACCAAACATCGCCGGTTCTGCATATCAAACCAACTGTGGAGTGGTGAAAACCCCAGAAAACGTGTTTCTCGCATTAAATAGCTCGAAAAGTACGATCTCGATGACTCTGCATACTTCGGACAGAAGTCTCCCCAATATTTTCGCAGAAAATGCATATCTCAGCTAGAAACCCCACGAAAATCAAGATGTCGCCGGTTCTGCATATCAAACCCACTGTGGAGTGGTGAAAACACCGGATAACGTGTTTCTCGCATTAAATAGCTCGAAAAGATCGATCTCGATGATTCTGCATACATCGGACAGAAGTCTCACCAAGATTATCGCAGAAAATGCATATTTCAGCTTGACACCCCACGAAAACCAAGATATCTCCGGTTCTGCATATCCAACGAACAGTGGTGTGGTGAAATCGCCAGAAAACGTGTTTCTCGCATTAAATAGCTCGATAAGAGCGATCCCGATGATTCTGCATACTTCGGACAGAAGTCTCACCAAGATTGTCGCAGAAAATGCAGATCTCAGCTTGAAACCCCAGGAAAACCAAGATATCTCCGGTTCTGCATATCCAACGAACAGAGGTGTGGTGAAAACCCCAGAAAACGTGTTTCTCGCATTAAATAGCTCGAAAAGAGCGCTCTCGATTTTTCTGCATACTTCGGACAGAAGTCTCAACAAGATTATTGCAGAAAATGCATATCTCAGCTTGAAACCCCTCGAAAACCAAGATATCTCCGGTTTTGCATATCAAACGCACTGTGGGGTGGTGAAAACACCAGAAAACGTGATTCTCGCATTAAGTAGCTCGAAAAGAGCGTTCTCGAAGGTTCTGCATACTTCTGACAGAGGTCTCACCAATATTGTCGTAGAAAATGCATACCTCAGCTTGAAACCCGACCGAAACGAAGATACCTCCGGTTCTGCATGTCTAACGTACTGGGGAGTGGTGAATACACCACATAACGTGTTGCTCGCATTAAATAGCTCTAAAAGAGCGATATCGATGATTCTGCATACTTCGGACAGAAGTCTCACCAAGATTATCGCAGAAAATGCATATTTCAGCTTGAAACCCCACGAAAACCAAGATATCTCCGGTTCTGCATATCCAACGAACAGTGGTGTGGTGAAAACCCCAGAAAACGTGTTTCTCGCATTAAATAGCTCGAAAAGAGCGCTCTCGATGTTTCTGCATACTTCGGACAGAAGTCTCACCAAGATTATCGCAGAAAATGCATATCTCAGCTTGAAACCCCACGAAAGCCCAGATATCGCTGGTTCTACATATCAAACGCACTGCGGAGTGGTGAAAACACCAGATAACGTGTTTCTCGCATTAGATATCTCGAAAAAAGCGATCCCGATGATTCTGCATACTTCTGACAGAAGTCTCACCAAGATTATCGTAGAAAATGCATATCTCAGCTTGAACCCCGACGAAATCCAAGATGTCGCCGGTTCTGCATATCAAACGCACTGTGGAGTGGTGGAAACACCAGTTAACGTGTTTCTCGCATCAAATAGCTCGAAAAGAGCGATCTCGATGATTCTGCATACTTCGGACAGAAGTCTCACCAAGATTATCGTAAAAAATGCATATCTCAGCTTGAAACCCAACGAAAGCCAAGATATCGCTGGTTCTGCATATCAAACGCACTGTGGAGTGGTGAAAACCCCTGACAAGGATTTTCTCGCATTAACTAGCTCGAAAAGAGCGATCTCGATGATTCAGCCTAATTCGGACAGAAGTCTCTCCATGTTTATCGGAGAAAATGCATATCTCAGCTTGAAACCCCACGAAAACCAAGATATCGCTGGTTCTGCATATCAAACGCACTGTGGAGTGCTGAAAACACCAGATAACGTTTTGTCGCGTTAAATAGCTCGAATAGAGCGATCTCGATGATTCTGCATACTTCGGACAGAACTCTCACCAAGATTATCGCTGAAAATGCACATCTGAGCTTGAAACCCCACGAAAACCAGGATATCGTCGGTTCTGCATATCACACGCACTGTGGAGTGGTGAAAACACCAGATAACGTGTTTCTCGCATTAAATAGCTGGAAACGAGCGATCTCGATGATTAAGCATACTTCGGACAGATTTCTCACCAAGATTATCGCAGGAATTGCATATCTCAGCTTGAACCCCGACGAAATCCAAGATGTCGCCGGTTCTGCATATCAAACGCACTGTGGAGTGGTGAAAACACCAGAAAACTTGTTTTTTCGCATTAAAAAGCTCGAAAAGAGCGATCTTGATGATTCTGCATACTTCGGACAGATGTTTCTCCAAGATTATCGTAGAAAATGCATATCTCAACTTGAAACCCGACGAAAACCAAACATCGCCGGTTCTGCATATCAAACCAACTGTGGAGTGGTGAAAACCCCAGAAAACGTGTTTCTCGCATTAAATAGCTCGAAAAGTACGATCTCGATGACTCTGCATACTTCGGACAGAAGTCTCACCAATATTTTCGCAGAAAATGCATATCTCAGCTAGAAACCCCACGAAAATCAAGATGTCGCCGGTTCTGCATATCAAACGCACTGTGGAGTGGTGAAAACACCAGATAACGTGTTTCTCGCATTAAATAGCTCCAAACGAGCGATCTAGATGATTCTGCATACTTCTGACTGACGTCTCACCAATATTATCGCAGAAAATGCATATCTCATCTAGAAACCTCACGAAAATCAAGATGTCGCCGGTTCTGCATATCAAACGCACTATGGAGTGGTGAAAACAACCAGATAACGGGTTTCTCGCATTAAATAGCTCGAAACGAGCGATCTAGATGATTCTGCGTACTTCTGACTGACGTCTCACCAATATTATCGCAGAAAATGCATATCTCATCTAGAAACCTCACGAAAATCAAGATGTCGCCGGTTCTGCATATCAAACGCACTATGGAGTGGTGAAAACAACCAGATAACGGGTTTCTCGCATTAAATAGCTCGAAACGAGCGATCTAGATGATTCTGCGTACTGCTGACTGAAGTCTCACCAAGATTATCGCAGAAAATGCATATCTCAGCTGGAAACACCACGAAAACCAAGTTATCGGCGGCTCTACATATCAAACGCGCTGTGGAGTGGTCAAAACACCAGACAACGTGTTTCTCGCATTAAATAGCTCGAAAAGAGCGATATCGATGATTCTGCATACTTCGGACAGAAGTTTCACCAATATTATCGCAGAAAATGCATATCTCAGCTTGAAACCCGACGAAAACCACGATGTCGCCGGTTCTGCATATCAAACGCACTGAGGGGTGGTGAAAACACCAGAAAACGTGTTTCTCGCATTAAGTAGCTCGAAAAGAGCGTTCTCGAAGGTTCTGCATACTTCTGACAGAGGTCTCACCAATATTGTCGTAGAAAATGCATACCTCAGCTTGAAACCCGACCGAAACGAAGATACCTCCGGTTCTGCATGTCTAACGTACTGTGGAGTGGTGAATACACCACATAACGTGTTGCTCGCATTAAATAGCTCGATAAGAGCGATCGCGATGATTCTGCATACTACGGACAGAAGTCTCACCAAGATTATCGCAGAAAATGCATATCTCAGCTTGAAACCCCACGAAAACCAAATTATCTCCGGTTCTGCATATCAAACCAACTGTGGAGTAGTGAAAACACCAGATAACGTGTTTCTCGCATTAAATAGCTCGAAAAGTGTGATCTCGATGATTCTGCATACTTCTGTCTGAAGTCTCACCAATTTTATCGCACAAAATGCATATCTGAGCTTGAAACCCCACGAAAAGCAGGATGTCGTTGGTTCTGCACATCATACGCACTGTGGAGTGGAGAAAACACCAGATAACGTGTTTCTCGCATTAAATAGCTCGAAACGAGCGATCTCGATGATTCAGCATACTTCGGACAGAAGTCTCACAAAGATTATCGCAGGAATTGCATATCTCAGCTTGAACCCCGACGAAATCCAAGATGTCGCCGGTTCTGCATATCAAACGCACTGTGGAGTGGTGAAAACACCAGAAAACTTGTTTTTTCGCATTAAATATCTCGAAACGAGCGATCTAGATGATTCTACATACTTCGGACAGAAGTCTCACCAATATTATCGCAGAAAATGCATATCTCAGCTTGAAACCTCACGAACATCAAGATGTCGCCGGTTCTGCATATCAAACGCACTGTGGAGTGCTGAAAACACCAGATAACGTGTTTCTCGCATTAAATAGCTCGATAAGAGCGATCGCGATGATTCTGCATACTACGGACAGAAGTCTCACCAAGATTATCGCAGAAAATGCATATCTCAGCTTGAAACCCCACGAAAACCAAATTATCTCCGGTTCTGCATATCAAACCAACTGTGGAGTAGTGAAAACACCAGATAACGTGTTTCTCGCATTAAATAGCTCGAAAAGTGTGATCTCGATGATTCTGCATACTTCTGTCTGAAGTCTCCCCAATATTATCGCACAAAATGCATATCTGAGCTTGAAACCCCACGAAAAGCAGGATATCGTTGGTTCTGCACATCATACGCACTGTGGAGTGGAGAAAACACCAGATAACGTGTTTCTCGCATTAAATAGTTCGAAACGAGCGATCTCGATGATTCAGCATACTTCGGACAGAAGTCTCACCAACATTATCGCAGGAATTGCATATCTCAGCTTGAACCCCGACGAAATCCAAGATGTCGCCGGTTCTGCATATCAAACGCACTGTGGAGTGGTGAAAACACCAGAAAACTTGTTTTTTCGCATTAAAAAGCTCGAAAAGAGCGATCTTGATGATTCTGCATACTTCGGACAGATGTTTCACCAAGATTATCGTAGAAAATGCATATCTCAACTTGAAACCCGACGAAAACCAAACATCGCCGGTTCTGCATATCAAACCAACTGTGGAGTGGTGAAAACCCCAGAAAACGTGTTTCTCGCATTAAATAGCTCGAAAAGTACGATCTCGATGACTCTGCATACTTCGGACAGAAGTCTCACCAATATTTTCGCAGAAAATGCATATCTCAGCTAGAAACCCCACGAAAATCAAGATGTCGCCGGTTCTGCATATCAAACGCACTGTGGAGTGGTGAAAACAACCAGATAACGTGTTTCTCGCATTAAATAGCTCGAATAGAGCGATCTCGAAGATTCTGCATACTTCTGACAGAAGACTCACCAAGATTATCGCAGAAAATGCATATCTCAGCTTGAAACCCCACGAAAACCAAATTATCTCCGGTTCTGCATATCAAACCAACTGTGGAGTAGTGAAAACACCAGATAACGTGTTTCTCGCATTAAATAGCTCGAAAAGTGTGATCTCGATGATTCTGCATACTTCTGTCTGAAGTCTCACCAATTTTATCGCACAAAATGCATATCTGAGCTTGAAACCCCACGAAAAGCAGGATATCGTTGGTTCTGCACATCATACGCACTGTGGAGTGGAGAAAACACCAGATAACGTGTTTCTCGCATTAAATAGCTCGAAACGAGCGATCTCGATGATTCAGCATACTTCGGACAGAAGTCTCACAAAGATTATCGCAGGAATTGCATATCTCAGCTTGAACCCCGACGAAATCCAAGATGTCGCCGGTTCTGCATATCAAACGCACTGTGGAGTGGTGAAAACACCAGAAAACTTGTTTTTTCGCATTAAATAGCTCGAAAAGAGCGATCTTGATGATTCTGCATACTTCGGACAGATGTTTCACCAAGATTATCGTAGAAAATGCATATCTCAACTTGAAACCCGACGAAAACCAAACATCGCCGGTTCTGCATATCAAACCAACTGTGGAGTGGTGAAAACCCCAGAAAACGTGTTTCTCGCATTAAATAGCTCGAAAAGTACGATTTCGATGACTCTGCATACTTCGGACAGAAGTCTCACCAATATTTTCGCAGAAAATGCATATCTCAGCTACAAACCCCACGAAAATCAAGATGTCGCCGGTTCTGCATATCAAACGCACTGTGGAGTGGTGAAAACAACCAGATAACGTGTTTCTCGCATTAAATAGCTCGAATAGAGCGATCTCGAAGATTCTGCATACTTCTGACAGAAGACTCACCAAGATTATCGCAGAAAATGCATATCTCAGCTTGAAACCCCACGAAAACCAAGATATCGCCGGTTCTGCATATCAGACGCACTGTGGAGTGGTGAAAACACCAGAAAACTTGTTTTTTCGCATTAAATATCTCGAAACGAGCGATCTAGATGATTCTGCAAACTTCTGGCAGAAGTCTCACCAAGATTATCGTAGAAAATGCATATCTCAGCTTGAAACCCGACGAAATCCAAGATGTCGCCAGTTCTGCATATCAAACCCACTGTGGAGTGGTGAAAACACCGGATAACGTGTCTCTCGCATTAAATATCTCGAAAAGAGCGATCTCGATGATTCTGCATACATCGGACAGAAGTCTCACCAAGATTATCGCAGAAAATGCATATTTCAGCTTGAAACCCCACGAAAACCAAGATATCTACGGTTCTGCATATCCAACGAACAGTGGTGTGGTGAAAACCCCAGAAAACGTGTTTCTCGCATTAAATAGCTCGAAAAGAGCGCTCTCGATGTTTCTGCATACTTCGGACAGAAGTCTCACCAAGATTATCGCAGAAAATGCATATCTCAGCTTGAAACCCCACGAAAGCCCAGATATCGCTGGTTCTACATATCAAACGCACTGCGGAGTGGTGAAAACACCAGATAACGTGTTTCTCGCATTAGATATCTCGAAAAAAGCGATCCCGATGATTCTGCATACTTCTGACAGAAGTCTCACCAAGATTATCGTAGAAAATGCATATCTCAGCTTGAACCCCGACGAAATCCAAGATGTCGCCGGTTCTGCATATCAAACGCACTGTGGAGTGGTGGAAACACCAGTTAACGTGTTTCTCGCATCAAATAGCTCGAAAAGAGCGATCTCGATGATTCTGCATACTTCGGACAGAAGTCTCACCAAGATTATCGTAAAAAATGCATATCTCAGCTTGAAACCCAACGAAAGCCAAGATATCGCTGGTTCTGCATATCAAACGCACTGTGGAGTGGTGAAAACCCCTGACAAGGTTTTTCTCGCATTAACTAGCTCGAAAAGAGCGATCTCGATGATTCAGCCTAATTCGGACAGAAGTCTCTCCATGTTTATCGGAGAAAATGCATATCTCAGCTTGAAACCCCACGAAAACCAAGATATCGCTGGTTCTGCATTTCAAACGCACTGTGGAGTGCTGAAAACACCAGATAACGTTTTGTCGCGTTAAATAGCTCGAATAGAGCGATCTCGATGATTCTGCATACTTCGGACAGAACTCTCACCAAGATTATCGCTGAAAATGCACATCTGAGCTTGAAACCCCACGAAAGCCCAGATATCGCTGGTTCTACATATCAAACGCACTGCGGAGTGGTGAAAACACCAGATAACGTGTTTCTCGCATTAGATATCTCGAAAAAAGCGATCCCGATGATTCTGCATACTTCTGACAGATTTCTCACCAAGATTATCGCAGGAATTGCATATCTCAGCTTGAACCCCGACGAAATCCAAGATGTCGCCGGTTCTGCATATCAAACGCACTGTGGAGTGGTGAAAACACCAGAAAACTTGTTTTTTCGCATTAAAAAGCTCGAAAAGAGCGATCTTGATGATTCTGCATACTTCGGACAGATGTTTCTCCAAGATTATCGTAGAAAATGCATATCTCAACTTGAAACCCGACGAAAACCAAACATCGCCGGTTCTGCATATCAAACCAACTGTGGAGTGGTGAAAACCCCAGAAAACGTGTTTCTCGCCTTAAATAGCTCGAAATGTACGATCTCGATGACTCTGCATACTTCGGACAGAAGTCTCACCAATATTTTCGCAGAAAATGCATTTCTCAGCTAGAAACCCCACGAAAATCAAGATGTCGCCGGTTCTGCATATCAAACGCACTGTGGAGTGGTGAAAACAACCAGATAACGTGTTTCTCGCATTAAATAGCTCGAATAGAGCGATCTCGAAGATTCTGCATACTTCTGACAGAAGACTCACCATGATTATCGCAGAAAATGTATGTCTCAGCTGGAAACCCCACGAAAACCAAGATGTCGCCAGTTCTGCATATCAAACCCACTGTGGAGTGGTGAAAACACCGGATAACGTGTTTCTCGCATTAAATAGCTCGAAAAGATCGATCTCGATGATTCTGCATACATCGGACAGAAGTCTCACCAAGATTATCGTAGAAAATGCATATCTCAGCTAGAAACCCCACGAAAATCAAGATGTCGCCGGTTCTGCATATCAAACGCACTGTGGAGTGGTGAAAACAACCAGATAACGTGTTTCTCGCATTAAATAGATCGAAATGTGCGATCTCGATGATTCTGCATACTTGTAACAGAAGTCTCACCATGATTATCGCAGAAAATGCATATCTCAACTTGAAACCCGACGAAAACCAAACATCGCCGGTTCTGCATATCAAACCAACTGTGGAATGGTGAAAACCCCAGAAAACGTGTTTCACGCATTAAATAGCTCGAAAAGTACGATCTCGATGACTCTGCATACTTCGGACAGAAGTCTCACCAAGATTATCGCAGAAAATGCACATCTGAGCTTGAAACCCCACGAAAACCAGGATATCGTCGGTTCTGCATATCATACGCACTGTGGAGTGGTTAAAACACCAGATAACGTGTTTCTCGCATTAACTAGCTCGAAAAGAGCGTTCTTGATGATTCTGCATACTTCTCATAGATGAAACACCAAGATTATCGCAGACAATGCATATTTCAGCTGGAAAGCCCACGAAAACCCAGATATCGCTGGTTCTACATATCAAACGCACTGCGGAGTGGTGCAAACACCAGTTAACGTGTTTCTCGCATTAAATAGCTCGAAAAGAGCGATCTAGATGATTCTGCAAACTTCTGACAGAAGTCTCACCAAGATTATCGTAGAAAATGCATATCTCAGCTTGAAACCCGACGAAATCCAAGATGTCGCCAGTTCTGCATATCAAACCCACTGTGGAGTGGTGAAAACACCGGATAACGTGTTTCTCGCATTAAATAGCTCGAAAAGAGCGATCTCGATGATTCTGCATACATCGGACAGAAGTCTCACCAAGATTATCGCAGAAAATGCATATTTCAGCTTGAAACCCCACGAAAACCAAGATATCTCCGGTTCTGCATATCCAACGAACAGTGGTGTGGTGAAATCGCCAGAAAACGTGTTTCTCGCATTAAATAGCTCGAAAAGAGCGATCCCGATGATTCTGCATACTTCGGACAGAAGTCTCACCAAGATTGTCGCAGAAAATGCATATCTCAACTTGAAACCCGACGAAAACCAAACATCGCGGGTTCTGCATATCAAACCAACTGTGGAGTGGTGAAAACACCAGACAACGTGTTTCTCGCATGAAATAGATCGAAAAGTGCGATCTCGATGATTCTGCATACTTCTAACAGAAGTCTCACCATGATTATCGCAGAAAATGCATATCTCTGCTAGAAACCCCACGAAAACCAAGATATCTCCTGTTCTGCATATCCAACGAACTGTGGAGTGGTGAAAGCCCCAGAAAACGTGTTTCTGGCATTAAATAGCTCGAAAAGTACGATCTCGATGACTCTGCATACTTCGGACATAAGTCTCACCAAGATTATCGCAGAAATTGCATATCTCAGCTTGAAACCCCACGAAAACCTAGATATCGCTGGTTCTGCATATCAAACGCACTGTGGAGTGCTGAAAACACCAGATATCCTGTTTCTCGCATTAAATAGCTCGAAAAGTGCGATCTCGATGATTCTGCATACTTCGGACAGAAGTCTCACCATGATTATCGTAAAAAATGCATATCTCAGCTTGAAACCCCACGAAAACCAAGATATCGCTGGTTCTGCATATCAAACGCACTGTGGAGTGGTGAAAACACCAGATAACGTGTTTCTCGCATTAAATAGATCGAAATGTGCGATCTCGATGATTCTGCATACTTCTAACAGAAGTCTCACCATGATTATCGCAGAAAATGCATTTCTCTGCTAGAAACCCCACGAAAACCAAGATATCTCCTGTTCTGCATATCCAACGAAATGTGGAGTGGTGAAAACCCCAGAAAACGTGTTTCTCGCATTAAATTGCTCGAAAAGAGCGATCCCGATGATTCTGCATACTTCTGACAGAAGTCTCACCATGATTATCGCAGAAAATGCATATCTCAACTTGATACCCTACGACAGCCAAGATGTAGCCGGTTCTGCATATTAAACGCACTGTGGAGTGGTGAAAACACCAGATAACTTGTTTCTCGCATTAAATAGCTCGAAAAGAGCGATCTAGAAAATTCTGCATATTTCTGACTGAAGTCTCACCAAGATTATCGCAGAAAATGCATATCTCAGCTTGAAACCTCACGAAAATCAAGATGTCGCCCGTTCTGCATATCAAACGCACTGTGGAGTGGTGAAAACAACCAGATATCGTGTTTCTCGCATTAAGTAGCTCGAAAAGAACGATCTCGAAGATTCTGCATACTTCTGACAGACGTCTCACCAAGATTATCGTAGAAAATGCATATTTCAGCTGGAAACACCACGAAAATCAAGATATCGCCGGTTCTGCATATCAAACGCACTGTGGAATGTTGAAAACACCAGAAAACTTGTTTTTTCGCATTAAATAGCTCGAAAAGAGCGATATAGAAGATTCTGCATATTTCTGACATGATGTCTCACCAAGATTATCGCAGAAAATGCATATCTCAGCTTGAAACCTCACGAAAATCAAGATGTCGCCCGCTCTGCATATCAAACGCACTGTGGAGTGGTGAAAACAACCAGATATCGTGTTTCTCGCATTAAGTTGCTCGAAAAGAACGATCTCGAAGATTCTGCATACTTCTGGCAGAAGACTCACCTAGATTATCGCAGAAAATGCATATCTCTGCTAGAAACCCCACGAAAACCAAGATATCTCCTGTTCTGCATATACAACGAACTGTGGAGTGGTGAAAACACCAGATAACGTGTTTCTCGCATTAACTAGCTCGAAATGAGCGATCTCGAAGATTCTGCATACTTCTGACTGAAGTCTCACCAAGATTATCGCAGAAAATGCATATTTCAGCTTGAAACCCCACGAAAACCAAGATATCGCCGGTTCTGCATATCATACGCACTGTGGAGTGCTGAAAACACCAGATATCGTGTTTCTCGCATTAAATAGCTCGAAAAGAGCGATCTAGATGATTCTGCATACTTCTGGCAGAAGACTCACCTAGATTATCGCAGAAAATGCATATCTCTGCTAGAAACCCCACGCAAACCAAGATATCTCCTGTTCTGCATATACAACGAACTGTGGAGTGGTGAAAACACCAGATAACGTGTTTCTTGCATTAACTAGCTCGAAATGAGCGATCTCGTAGATTCTGCATACCTCTGACTGAAGTCTCACCAAGATTATCGCAGAAAATGCATATCTCTGCTAGCAACCCCACGAAAACCAAGATATCTCCTGTTCTGCATATACAACGAACTGTGGAGTGGTGAAAACACCAGATAACGTGTTTCTCGCATTAACTAGCTCGAAATGAGCGATCTCGAAGATTCTGCATACTTCTGACTGAAGTCTCACCAAGATTATCGCAGAAAATGCATGTCTCAGCTTGAAACCCGACGAAATCCAAGATGTCGCTGGTTCCGCATATCAAACGCACTGTGGAGTGGTGAAAACACCAATTAACGTGTTTCTCGCATTAAATAGCTCGAAAAGAGGGATCTCGATGATTCTGCATACTTCTGACAGATGACTCACCAAGTTTATCGCAGAAAATGCATATCTCAGCTGGAAACACCACGAAAAACAAGATATCATCGGTTCTGCATGTCAAACGCACTGTGGAATGTTTAAAACACCAGAAAACTTGTTTTTTCGCATTAAATAGCACGAAAAGAGCGATCTAGAAGATTCTGCATATTTCTGACTGAAGTCTCACCAAGATTATCGCAGAAAATGCATATCTCAGCTTGAAACCTCACGAAAATCAAGATGTCGCCCGTTCTGCATATCGACCGCACTGTGGAGTGGTGAAAACAACCATATATCGTGTTTCTCGCATTAAGTTGCTCGAAAAGAACGATCTCGAAGATTCTGCATACTTCTGGCAGAAGACTCACCAAGATTATCGCAGAAAATGCATATCTCAGCTACAAACCCCACGAAAACCAATTTATCGGTGGCTCTACATATCAAACGCACTGTGGAGCGGTCAAAACACCAGAAATCTTGTTTTTTCACATTAAATAGCTCGAAACGAGCGATCTCGATGATTCTGCATACTTCGGACAGAAGGCTCACCAAGATTGCCGCAGAAAATGCATATCTCAGCTTGAAACCCGACGAAATCCAAGATGTCGCCGGTTCTGCATGTCAAACGTACTGTGGAGTGGTCAATACACCAGAAAACGTGTTTGTCGAATTAAATAGCTCGAGAAGAGCGATCTAGATGATTCTGCATACTTCTGACTGAAGTCTCACCAATATTATCGCAGAAAATGCATATCTCAGCTTGAAACCCGACGAAAACCAAGATATCTCCGGTTCTGCATATCAAACGCACTGTGGGGTGGTGAAAACACAAGAAAACGTGTTTCTCGCATTAAATAGCTCGAGAAGAGAGATCTAGATGGTTCTGCATACTTCTGACAGAAGACTCACCAAGATTATCGCAGAAAATGCATATCTCATCTACAAACCCCACGAAAACCAAGATATCGCCGGTTCTGCATTTCAGACGCACTGTGGAGTGGTGAAACACCAGAAAACGTGTTTCTCGCATTAAGTATCTCGAAAAGAGCGTTCTCGAAGATTCTGCATACTTCTGACAGAAGTATCCCCTAGATTATCGTAGAAAATGAATATCTCAGCTTGAATCCCGACCGTAACCAAGATATCTCCGGTTCTGCATGTCAAACGCACTGTGGAGTGCCGAAAACACCAGATAACGTGTTTCTCGCATTAAATAGCTCGAAAAGAGCGATCTCGATGAATCTGCATACTTCGGACAGAAGTCTCACCAAGATTATCGTAAAAAATGCATATCTCGGCTTGAAACCCCACGAAAACCAAGATATCGCTGGTACTGCATATCAAACGCACTGTGGAGTGGTGAAAACACCAGATAACGTGTTTCTCGCATTAAATAGCTCGAAAAGAGCGATCCCGATGATTCTGCATACGTCTGACAGAAGTCTCACCAAGATTATCGTAGAAAATGCATATCTCAGCTTGAAACCCCACGAAAACCTAGATATCGCTGGTTCTGCATATCAAACGCACTGTGGAGTGCTGAAAACACCAGATATCCTGTTTCTCGCATTAAATAGCTCGAAAAGTGCGATCTCGATGATTCTGCATACTTCGGACAGAAGTCTCACCATGATTATCGTAAAAAATGCATATCTCAGCTTGAAACCCCACGAAAACCAAGATATCGCTGGTTCTGCATATCAAACGCACTGTGGAGTGGTGAAAACACCAGATAACGTGTTTCTCGCATTAAATAGATCGAAATGTGCGATCTCGATGATTCTGCATACTTCTAACAGAAGTCTCACCATGATTATCGCAGAAAATGCATTTCTCTGCTAGAAACCCCACGAAAACCAAGATATCTCCTGTTCTGCATATCCAACGAAATGTGGAGTGGTGAAAACCCCAGAAAACGTGTTTCTCGCATTAAATTGCTCGAAAAGAGCGATCCCGATGATTCTGCATACTTCTGACAGAAGTCTCACCATGATTATCGCAGAAAATGCATATCTCAACTTGATACCCTACGACAGCCAAGATGTAGCCGGTTCTGCATATTAAACGCACTGTGGAGTGGTGAAAACACCAGATAACTTGTTTCTCGCATTAAATAGCTCGAAAAGAGCGATCTAGAAAATTCTGCATATTTCTGACTGAAGTCTCACCAAGATTATCGCAGAAAATGCATATCTCAGCTTGAAACCTCACGAAAATCAAGATGTCGCCCGTTCTGCATATCAAACGCACTGTGGAGTGGTGAAAACAACCAGATATCGTGTTTCTCGCATTAAGTAGCTCGAAAAGAACGATCTCGAAGATTCTGCATACTTCTGACAGACGTCTCACCAAGATTATCGTAGAAAATGCATATTTCAGCTGGAAACACCACGAAAATCAAGATATCGCCGGTTCTGCATATCAAACGCACTGTGGAATGTTGAAAACACCAGAAAACTTGTTTTTTCGCATTAAATAGCTCGAAAAGAGCGATATAGAAGATTCTGCATATTTCTGACATGATGTCTCACCAAGATTATCGCAGAAAATGCATATCTCAGCTTGAAACCTCACGAAAATCAAGATGTCGCCCGCTCTGCATATCAAACGCACTGTGGAGTGGTGAAAACAACCAGATATCGTGTTTCTCGCATTAAGTTGCTCGAAAAGAACGATCTCGAAGATTCTGCATACTTCTGGCAGAAGACTCACCTAGATTATCGCAGAAAATGCATATCTCTGCTAGAAACCCCACGAAAACCAAGATATCTCCTGTTCTGCATATACAACGAACTGTGGAGTGGTGAAAACACCAGATAACGTGTTTCTCGCATTAACTAGCTCGAAATGAGCGATCTCGAAGATTCTGCATACTTCTGACTGAAGTCTCACCAAGATTATCGCAGAAAATGCATATTTCAGCTTGAAACCCCACGAAAACCAAGATATCGCCGGTTCTGCATATCATACGCACTGTGGAGTGCTGAAAACACCAGATATCGTGTTTCTCGCATTAAATAGCTCGAAAAGAGCGATCTAGATGATTCTGCATACTTCTGGCAGAAGACTCACCTAGATTATCGCAGAAAATGCATATCTCTGCTAGAAACCCCACGCAAACCAAGATATCTCCTGTTCTGCATATACAACGAACTGTGGAGTGGTGAAAACACCAGATAACGTGTTTCTTGCATTAACTAGCTCGAAATGAGCGATCTCGTAGATTCTGCATACCTCTGACTGAAGTCTCACCAAGATTATCGCAGAAAATGCATATCTCTGCTAGCAACCCCACGAAAACCAAGATATCTCCTGTTCTGCATATACAACGAACTGTGGAGTGGTGAAAACACCAGATAACGTGTTTCTCGCATTAACTAGCTCGAAATGAGCGATCTCGAAGATTCTGCATACTTCTGACTGAAGTCTCACCAAGATTATCGCAGAAAATGCATGTCTCAGCTTGAAACCCGACGAAATCCAAGATGTCGCTGGTTCCGCATATCAAACGCACTGTGGAGTGGTGAAAACACCAATTAACGTGTTTCTCGCATTAAATAGCTCGAAAAGAGGGATCTCGATGATTCTGCATACTTCTGACAGATGACTCACCAAGTTTATCGCAGAAAATGCATATCTCAGCTGGAAACACCACGAAAAACAAGATATCATCGGTTCTGCATGTCAAACGCACTGTGGAATGTTTAAAACACCAGAAAACTTGTTTTTTCGCATTAAATAGCACGAAAAGAGCGATCTAGAAGATTCTGCATATTTCTGACTGAAGTCTCACCAAGATTATCGCAGAAAATGCATATCTCAGCTTGAAACCTCACGAAAATCAAGATGTCGCCCGTTCTGCATATCGACCGCACTGTGGAGTGGTGAAAACAACCATATATCGTGTTTCTCGCATTAAGTTGCTCGAAAAGAACGATCTCGAAGATTCTGCATACTTCTGGCAGAAGACTCACCAAGATTATCGCAGAAAATGCATATCTCAGCTACAAACCCCACGAAAACCAATTTATCGGTGGCTCTACATATCAAACGCACTGTGGAGCGGTCAAAACACCAGAAATCTTGTTTTTTCACATTAAATAGCTCGAAACGAGCGATCTCGATGATTCTGCATACTTCGGACAGAAGGCTCACCAAGATTGCCGCAGAAAATGCATATCTCAGCTTGAAACCCGACGAAATCCAAGATGTCGCCGGTTCTGCATGTCAAACGTACTGTGGAGTGGTCAATACACCAGAAAACGTGTTTGTCGAATTAAATAGCTCGAGAAGAGCGATCTAGATGATTCTGCATACTTCTGACTGAAGTCTCACCAATATTATCGCAGAAAATGCATATCTCAGCTTGAAACCCGACGAAAACCAAGATATCTCCGGTTCTGCATATCAAACGCACTGTGGGGTGGTGAAAACACAAGAAAACGTGTTTCTCGCATTAAATAGCTCGAGAAGAGAGATCTAGATGGTTCTGCATACTTCTGACAGAAGACTCACCAAGATTATCGCAGAAAATGCATATCTCATCTACAAACCCCACGAAAACCAAGATATCGCCGGTTCTGCATTTCAGACGCACTGTGGAGTGGTGAAACACCAGAAAACGTGTTTCTCGCATTAAGTATCTCGAAAAGAGCGTTCTCGAAGATTCTGCATACTTCTGACAGAAGTATCCCCTAGATTATCGTAGAAAATGAATATCTCAGCTTGAATCCCGACCGTAACCAAGATATCTCCGGTTCTGCATGTCAAACGCACTGTGGAGTGCCGAAAACACCAGATAACGTGTTTCTCGCATTAAATAGCTCGAAAAGAGCGATCTCGATGAATCTGCATACTTCGGACAGAAGTCTCACCAAGATTATCGTAAAAAATGCATATCTCGGCTTGAAACCCCACGAAAACCAAGATATCGCTGGTACTGCATATCAAACGCACTGTGGAGTGGTGAAAACACCAGATAACGTGTTTCTCGCATTAAATAGCTCGAAAAGAGCGATCCCGATGATTCTGCATACGTCTGACAGAAGTCTCACCAAGATTATCGTAGAAAATGCATATCTCAGCTTGAAACCCGACCGAAACCAAGATATATCCGATTCTGCATGTCAAACGTACTGTGGGGTGGTGAATACACCAGAAAACGTGTTTCTCACATTAAATAGCTCGAAGAGAGCGATCTAGATGATTCTGCATACTTCTGACAGAAGACTCACCATGGTTATCGACGAAAATGCATATCTCAGGTTGAAATCTCACGAAAATCAAGATGTCGCCGGTTCTGCATATCAAACGCACTGTGGAGTGGTGAAAACACCAGATAACGTGTTTCTCGCATTAAAGAGCTCGAAAAGAGGGATCTCGATGATTCTGCATACTTCTGACAGAAGACTCACCAAGATTATCACAGAAATTGGATATCTCAGCTGGAAACCCCACGAAAACCAAGATATCGCCGGTTCTGCATATCAGACGCACTATGGAGTGGTGAAAACATCAGAAAACGTGTATCTCGCATTAACTAGCTCGAAAAGAGCGTTCTCGATGATTCTGCATACTTCTCATAGATGAAACACCAAGATTATCGCAGAAAATGCATATTTCAGCTGGAAACCCCACGAAAACCAAGTTATCGGCGGCTCTACATATCAAACGCACTGTGGAGTGGTCAAAACAACCAGATAACGTGTTTCTCGCTTTAAATAGCTCGAAACGAGCGATCTAGATGATTCTGCATACTTCTGACTGAAGTCTCACCAATATGATCGCAGAAAATGCATATCTCAGCTTGAAACCCGACGAAAACCACGATGTCGCCGGTTCTGCATATCAAACGCACTGTGGCGTGGTGAAAACACCAGAAAACGTGTTTCTCGCATCAAATAGCTCGAAAAGAGCGATCTAGATGATTCTGCATACTTCTGACAGAAGACTCACCAAGATTATCGCAGAAAATGCATATCTCAGCTGGAAACCCCACGAAAACCAAGATATCGCCGGTTCTGCATATCAAACGCACTGTGGAGTGCTGAAAACACCAGATAACGTGTTTCTCGCATTAACTAGCTCGAAAAGAGCGTTCTCGATGATTAAGCATACTTCGGACAGAAGTCTCACCAAGATTATCGCAGGAATTGCAAATCTCAGCTTGAACCCCGACGAAATCCAAGATGTCGCCGGATCTGCATATCAAACGCACTGTGGAGTGGTGAAAACACCAGTTAACGTGTTTCTCGCATAAAATAGCTCGAAAAGTTCGATCTTGATGATTCTGCATACTTCTGTCTGAAGTCTCTCCAATATTATCGCACAAAATGCATATCTGAGCTTGAAACCCCACGAAAACCAGGATATCGTCGGTTCTGCACATCATACGCACTGTGGAGTGGTCAAAACACCAGATAACGTGTTTCTCGCATTATATAGCTCTAAAAGAGCGATCTCGATGATTCTGCATACTTCTAAATGAATTCTCACCAAGATTATCGCAGAAAATGCATATCTCAGGTTGATACCCGACGAAAGCCAAGATGTCGCCGGTTCTGCATATCTAACGCACTGTGGAGAGGTGAAAACACAAGACAACGTGTTTCTCGCCTTAAAGAGCTGGAAAAGAGGGATCTCGATGTTTCCGCTTACTTCTGATAGAAGTCTCACCAAGATTATCGCAGAAAACGCATATCTCAGCTTGAAACCCCACGAAAACCAAGATATCGCCGGTTCTGCATATCAAACCAACTGTGGAGTGGTGAAAACCCCAGATAACGTGTTTCTCGCATTAAATAGCTCGAAAAGTGCGATCTCGATGATTCTGCATACTTCGAACAGAAGTCTCAACAAGATTATCGCAGAAAATGCATATTTCAGCTTGAAACCCCACGAAAACCAAGATATCTACTGTTCTGCATATCAAACGCACTGTGGTGTGGTGAAAACACCAGATAACGTGTTTCTCGCACTAACTAGCTCGCAAAGAGCGATCTCGATGATTCAGCATACTTCGGACAGAAGTCTCACCAAGATTATCGTAAAAAATGCATATCTCAGCTTGAAACCCCACGAAAGCCAAGATATCGCTGGTTCTGCATATCAAACGAATTGTGGAGTGGTGAAAACACCGGATAAGGTTTTTCTCGCATTAACTAGCTCGAAAAGAGCGATCTCGATGTTTCAGCATACTTCGGACAGAAGTCTCACCAAGATTACCGCAGAAAATGTATATCTCAGCTTGAAACCCCACGAAAACCAAGATATCGCCGGTTCTGCATATCATACGCACTGTGGAGTGGTGAAAACACCAGATAACGTGTTTCGCGCATTAAATAGCTCGAAACGAGCGATCTCGATGATTAAGCATACTTCGAACAGAAGTCTCACCAAGATTATCGTAAAAAATGCATATCTCAGCTTGAAACCCCACGAAAACCAAGATATCGCTGGTTCTGCATATCAAACTCACTGTGGAGTGGTGGAAACAACCATATAACGTGTTTCTCGCATTAAATAGCTCGGAAAGAGCGATCTAGATGATTCTGCATACTCCTGACAGAAGACTCACCATGGTTATCGTAGAAAATGCATATCTCAGCTTGAAATCTCACGAAAATCAAGATGTCGCCGGTTCTGCATATCAAACGCACTGTGGAGTCGTGAAACCAACCAGACAACGTGTTTCTCGCATTAAATAGCTCGAAAAGAGCGATCCCGATGATTCTGCATACTTCTGACAGAAGTCTCACCAAGATTATCGTTGTAAATGCATATCTCAGCTTGATACCCGACCTAAACCAAGATATCTCCTGTTCTGCATGTCAAACGTACTGTGGAGTGGTGAATACACCAGAAAACGTGTTTCTCGCATTAAATAGCTCGAAAAGAGCGATCCCGATGATTCTGCATACTTCTGACAGAAGTCTCACCAAGATTATCGTAGAAAATGCATATCTCAGCTTGAAACCCGACCGAAACCAAGATATATCCGGTTCTGCATGTCAAACGTACTGTGGGGTGGTGAATACACCAGAAAACGTGTTTCTCACATTAAATAGCTCGAAGAGAGCGATCTAGATGTTTCTGCATACTTCTGACAGAAGACTCACCATGGTTATCGTAGAAAATGCATATCGCAGCTTGAAATCTCACGAAAATTAAGATGTCGCCTGTTCTGCATATCAAACGCACTGTGGAGTGGTGAAAACACCAGATAACGTGTCTCTCGCATTAAATAGCTCGAAAAGAGGGGTCTCGATGATTCTGCATAGTACTGACAGAAGACTCACCAAGATTATCGACGAAAATGCATATCTCAGGTTGAAATCTCACGAAAATCAAGATGTCGCCGGTTCTGCATATCAAACGCACTGTGGAGTGGTGAAAACACCAGATAACGTGTTTCTCGCATTAAAGAGCTCGAAAAGGGGGATCTCGATGATTCTGCATACTTCTGACAGAAGACTCACCAAGATTATCACAGAAATTGCATATCTCAGCTGGCAACCCCACGAAAACCAAGATATCGCCGGATCTGCATATCAGACGCACTATGGAGTGGTGAAAACATCAGAAAACGTGTATCTCGCATTAACTAGCTCGAAAAGAGCGTTCTCGATGATTCTGCATACTTCTCATAGATGAAACACCAAGATTATCGCAGAAAATGCATATTTCAGCTGGAAACCCCACGAAAACCAAGTTATCGGCGGCTCTACATATCAAACGCACTGTGGAGTGGTCAAAGCAACCAGATAACGTGTTTCTCGCTTTAAATAGCTCGAAACGAGCGATCTAGATGATTCTGCATACTTCTGACTGAAGTCTCACCAATATGATCGCAGAAAATGCATATCTCCGCTTGAAACCCGACGAAAACCACGATGTCGCCGGTTCTGCATATCAAACGCACTGTGGCGTGGTGAAAACACCAGAAAACGTGTTTCTCGCATCAAATAGCTCGAAAAGAGCGATCTAGATGATTCTGCATACTTCTGACAGAAGACTCACCAAGATTATCGCAGAAAATGCATATTTCAGCTGGAAACCCCACGAAAACCAAGATATCGCCGGTTCTGCATATCAAACGCACTGTGGCGTGGTGAAAACACCAGAAAACCTGTTTCTCGCATTAAATAGCTCGAAAAGAGCGATCTAGATGATTCTGCATACTTCTGACAGAAGACTCACCAACATTATCACAGAAAATGCATATCTCAGCTGGAAACCCCAGGAAAACCAAGATATCGCCGGTTCTGCATATCAAACGCCCTGTGGAGTGATGAAAACACCAGATAACGTGTTTCTCGCATTAAATAGCTCGAATAGAGCGATCGCGATGATTCTGCATAATTCTGACAGAAGTCTCACCAAGATTATCGCAGAAAATGCATATCTCAGCTTGAAACCTCACGAAAATCAAGATGTCGCCGGTTCTGCATATCAAACGCACTGTGGCGTGGTGAAAACACCAGAAAACGTGTTTCTCGCATTAAATAGCTCGAAAAGAGCGATCTAGATGATTCTGCATACTTCTGACAGAAGACTCACCAAGATTATCACAGAAATTGCATATCTCAGCTGGAAACCCCACGAAAACCAAGATATCGCCGGTTCTGCATATCAGACGCACTACGGAGTGGTGAAAACATCAGAAAACGTGTATCTCCCATTAACTAGCTCGAAAAGAGCGTTCTCGATGATTCTGCATACTTCTCATAGATGAAACACCAAGATTATCGCAGAAAATGCATATTTCAGCTGGAAACCCCACGAAAACCAAGTTATCGGCGGTTCTACATATCAAACGCACTGTGGAGTGGTCAAAACAACCAGATAAAGTGTATCTCGCTTTAAATAGCTCGAAACGAGCGATCTAGATGATTCTGCATACTTCTGACTGAAGTCTCACCAATATGATCGCAGAAAATGCATATCTCAGCTTGAAACCCGACGAAAACCACGATGTCGCCGGTTCTGCATATCAAACGCACTGTGGCGTGGTGAAAACACCAGAAACCGTGTTTCTCGCATCAAATAGCTCGAAAAGAGCGATCTAGATGATTCTGCATACTTCTGACAGAAGACTCACCAAGATTATCGCAGAAAATACATATTTCAGCTGGAAACCCCACGAAAACCAAGATATCGCCGGTTCTGCATATCAAACGCACTGTGGCGTGGTGAAAACACCAGAAAACCTGTTTCTCGCATTAAATAGCTCGAAAAGATCGATCTAGATGATTCTGCATACTTCTGACAGAAGACTCACCAACATTATCACAGAAAATGCATATCTCAGCTGGAAACCCCAGGAAAACCAAGATATCGCCGGTTCTGCATATCAAACGCCCTGTGGAGTGATGAAAACACCAGATAACGTGTTTCTCGCATTAAATAGCTCGAATAGAGCGATCGCGATGATTCTGCATAATTCTGACAGAAGTCTCACCAAGATTATCGCAGAAAATGCATATCTCAGCTTGAAACCTCACGAAAATCAAGATGTCGCCGGTTCTGCATATCAAACGCACTGTGGCGTGGTGAAAACACCAGAAAACGTGTTTCTCGCATTAAATAGCTCGAAAAGAGCGATCTAGATGATTCTGCATACTTCTGACAGAAGACTCACCAAGATTATCACAGAAATTGCATATCTCAGCTGGAAACCCCACGAAAACCAAGATATCGCCGGTTCTGCATATCAGACGCACTACGGAGTGGTGAAAACATCAGAAAACGTGTATCTCCCATTAACTAGCTCGAAAAGAGCGTTCTCGATGATTCTGCATACTTCTCATAGATGAAACACCAAGATTATCGCAGAAAATGCATATTTCAGCTGGAAACCCCACGAAAACCAAGTTATCGGCGGTTCTACATATCAAACGCACTGTGGAGTGGTCAAAACAACCAGATAAAGTGTATCTCGCTTTAAATAGCTCGAAACGAGCGATCTAGATGATTCTGCATACTTCTGACTGAAGTCTCACCAATATGATCGCAGAAAATGCATATCTCAGCTTGAAACCCGACGAAAACCACGATGTCGCCGGTTCTGCATATCAAACGCACTGTGGCGTGGTGAAAACACCAGAAACCGTGTTTCTCGCATCAAATAGCTCGAAAAGAGCGATCTAGATGATTCTGCATACTTCTGACAGAAGACTCACCAAGATTATCGCAGAAAATGCATATCTCAGCTGGAAACCCCACGAAAACCAAGATATCGCCGGTTCTGCATATCAAACGCACTGTGGAGTGCTGAAAACACCAGATAACGTGTTTCTCGCATTAACCAGCTCGAAAAGAGCGTTCTCGATGATTAAGCATACTTCGGACAGAAGTCTCACCAAGATTATCGCAGGAATTGCAAATCTCAGCTTGAACCCCGACGAAATCCAAGATGTCGCCGGATCTGCATATCAGACGCACTATGGAGTGGTGAAAACATCAGAAAACGTGTATCTCGCATTAACTAGCTCGAAAAGAGCGTTCTCGATGATTGTGCATACTTCTCATAGATGAAACACCAAGATTATCGCAGAAAATGCATATTTCAGCTGGAAACCCCACGAAAACCAAGATATCGCCGGTTCTGCATATCAAACGCACTGTGGCGTGGTGAAAACACCAGAAAACCTGTTTCTCGCATTAAATAGCTCGAAAAGAGCGATCTAGATGATTCTGCATACTTCTGACAGAAGACTCACCAACATTATCACAGAAATTGCATATCTCAGCTGGAAACCCCACGAAAACCAAGATATCGCCGGATCTGCATATCAGACGCACTATGGAGTGGTGAAAACATCAGAAAACGTGTATCTCGCATTAACTAGCTCGAAAAGAGCGTTCTCGATGATTGTGCATACTTCTCATAGATGAAACACCAAGATTATCGCAGAAAATGCATATTTCAGCTGGAAACCCCACGAAAACCAAGTTATCGGCGGCTCTACATATCAAACGCACTGTGGAGTGGTCAAAGCAACCAGATAACGTGTTTCTCGCTTTAAATAGCTCGAAACGAGCGATCTAGATGATTCTGCATACTTCTGACTGAAGTCTCACCAATATGATCGCAGAAAATGCATATCTCAGCTTGAAACCCGACGAAAACCACGATGTCGCCGGTTCTGCATATCAAACGCACTGTGGCGTGGTGAAAACACCAGAAAACGTGTTTCTCGCATCAAATAGCTCGAAAAGAGCGATCTAGATGATTCTGCATACTTCTGACAGAAGACTCACCAAGATTATCGCAGAAAATGCATATTTCAGCTGGAAACCCCACGAAAACCAACATATCGCCGGTTCTGCATATCAAACGCACTGTGGCGTGGTGAAAACACCAGAAAACCTGTTTCTCGCATTAAATAGCTCGAAAAGAGCGATCTAGATGATTCTGCATACTTCTGACAGAAGACTCACCAACATTATCACAGAAAATGCATATCTCAGCTGGAAACCCCAGGAAAACCAAGATATCGCCGGTTCTGCATATCAAACGCCCTGTGGAGTGATGAAAACACCAGATAACGTGTTTCTCGCATTAAATAGCTCGAATAGAGCGATCGCGATGATTCTGCATAATTCTGACAGAAGTCTCACCAAGATTATCGCAGAAAATGCATATCTCAGCTTGAAACCTCACGAAAATCAAGATGTCGCCGGTTCTGCATATCAAACGCACTGTGGCGTGGTGAAAACACCAGAAAACGTGTTTCTCGCATTAAATAGCTCGAAAAGAGCGATCTAGATGATTCTGCATACTTCTGACAGAAGACTCACCAAGATTATCACAGAAATTGCATATCTCAGCTGGAAACCCCACGAAAACCAAGATATCGACGGTTCTGCATATCAGACGCACTACGGAGTGGTGAAAACATCAGAAAACGTGTATCTCGCATTAACTAGCTCGAAAAGAGCGTTCTCGATGATTCTGCATACTTCTCATAGATGAAACACCAAGATTATCGCAGAAAATGCATATTTCAGCTGGAAACCCCACGAAAACCAAGTTATCGGCGGTTCTACATATCAAACGCACTGTGGAGTTGTCAAAACAACCAGATAAAGTGTATCTCGCTTTAAATAGCTCGAAACGAGCGATCTAGATGATTCTGCATACTTCTGACTGAAGTCTCACCAATATGATCGCAGAAAATGCATATCTCAGCTTGAAACCCGACGAAAACCACGATGTCGCCGGTTCTGCATATCAAACGCACTGTGGCGTGGTGAAAACACCAGAAACCGTGTTTCTCGCATCAAATAGCTCGAAAAGAGCGATCTAGATGATTCTGCATACTTCTGACAGCAGACTCACCAAGATTATCGCAGAAAATGCATATCTCAGCTGGAAACCCCACGAAAACCAAGATATCGCCGGTTCTGCATATCAAACGCACTGTGGAGTGCTGAAAACACCAGATAACGTGTTTCTCGCATTAACCAGCTCGAAAAGAGCGTTCTCGATGATTAAGCATACTTCGGACAGAAGTCTCACCAAGATTATCGCAGGAATTGCAAATCTCAGCTTGAACCCCGACGAAATCCAAGATGTCGCCGGATCTGCATATCAAACGCACTGTGGAGTGGTGAAAACAACCAGATAACGTGTTTCTCGCATTAAATAGCTCGAATAGAGCGATCTCGATGATTCTGCACACTTCTGACTGAAGTCTCACCAATATGATCGCAGAAAATGCATATCTCAGCTTGAAACCCGGCGAAAACCACGATGTCGCCGGTTCTGCATATCAAACGCACTGTGGCCTGGTGAAAACACCAGAAAACGTGTTTCTCGCATCAAATAGCTCGAAAAGAGCGATCTAGATGATTCTGCATACTTCTGACAGAAGTCTCACCAAGATTATCGTAAAAAATGCATATCTCAGCTTGAAACCCCACGAAAACCAAGATATCGCCGGTTCTGCATATCATACGCACTGTGGAGTGGTGAAAACACCAGATAACGTGTTTCGCGCATTAAATAGCTCGAAAAGAGGGGTCTCGATGATTCTGCATCCTACTGACAGAAGACTCACCAATATTATAGCAGAAAATGCATATCGCAGCTTGAAATCTCACGAAAATTAAGATGTCGCCTGTTCTGCATATCAAACGCACTGTGGAGTGGTGAAAACACCAGATAACGTGTCTCTCGCATTAAATAGCTCGAAAAGAGGGGTCTCGATGATTCTGCATAGTACTGACAGAAGACTCACCAAGATTATCGACGAAAATGCATATCTCAGGTTGAAATCTCACGAAAATCAAGATGTCGCCGGTTCTGCATATCAAACGCACTGTGGAGTGGTGAAAACACCAGATAACGTGTTTCTCGCATTAAAGAGCTCGAAAAGAGCGTTCTCGATGATTCTGCATACTTCTCATAGATGAAACACCAAGATTATCGCAGAAAATGCATATTTCAGCTGGAAACCCCACGAAAACCAAGATATCGCCGGTTCTGCATATCATACGCACTGTGGAGTGGTGAAAACACCAGATAACGTGTTTCGCGCATTAAATAGCTCGAAAAGAGGGGTCTCGATGATTCTGCATCCTACTGACAGAAGACTCACCAATATTATAGCAGAAAATGCATATCGCAGCTTGAAATCTCACGAAAATTAAGATGTCGCCTGTTCTGCATATCAAACGCACTGTGGAGTGGTGAAAACACCAGATAACGTGTCTCTCGCATTAAATAGCTCGAAAAGAGGGGTCTCGATGATTCTGCATAGTACTGACAGAAGACTCACCAAGATTATCGACGAAAATGCATATCTCAGGTTGAAATCTCACGAAAATCAAGATGTCGCCGGTTCTGCATATCAAACGCACTGTGGAGTGGTGAAAACACCAGATAACGTGTTTCTCGCATTAAAGAGCTCGAAAAGAGGGATCTCGATGATTCTGCATACTTCTGACAGAAGACTCACCAAGATTATCACAGAAATTGCATATCTCAGCTGGAAACCCCACGAAAACCAAGATATCGCCGGTTCTGCATATCAGACGCACTATGGAGTGGTGAAAACATCAGAAAACGTGTATCTCGCATTAACTAGCTCGAAAAGAGCGTTCTCGATGATTCTGCATACTTCTCATAGATGAAACACCAAGATTATCGCAGAAAATGCATATTTCAGCTGGAAACCCCACGAAAACCAAGTTATCGGCGGCTCTACATATCAAACGCACTGTGGAGTGGTCAAAACAACCAGATAACGTGTTTCTCGCTTTAAATAGCTCGAAACGAGCGATCTAGATGATTCTGCATACTTCTGACTGAAGTCTCACCAATATGATCGCAGAAAATGCATATCTCAGCTTGAAACCCGACGAAAACCACGATGTCGCCGGTTCTGCATATCAAACGCACTGTGGCGTGGTGAAAACACCAGAAAACGTGTTTCTCGCATCAAATAGCTCGAAAAGAGCGTTCTCGATGATTAAGCATACTTCGGACAGAAGTCTCACCAAGATTATCGCAGGAATTGCAAATCTCAGCTTGAACCCCGACGAAATCCAAGATGTCGCCGGATCTGCATATCAAACGCACTGTGGAGTGGTGAAAACACCAGTTAACGTGTTTCTCGCATAAAATAGCTCGAAAAGTTCGATCTTGATGATTCTGCATACTTCTGTCTGAAGTCTCTCCAATATTATCGCACAAAATGCATATCTGAGCTTGAAACCCCACGAAAACCAGGATATCGTCGGTTCTGCACATCATACGCACTGTGGAGAGGTGAAAACACCAGATAACGTGTTTCTCGCATTAAAGAGCTGGAAAAGAGGGATCTCGATGTTTCCGCTTACTTCTGATAGAAGTCTCACCAAGATTATCGCAGAAAACGCATATCTCAGCTTGAAACCCCACGAAAACCAAGATATCGCCGGTTCTGCATATCAAACCAACTGTGGAGTGGTGAAAACCCCAGATAACGTGTTTCTCGCATTAAATAGCTCGAAAAGTGTGATCTCGATGATTCTGCATACTTCGGACAGAAGTCTCACCAAGATTATCGTAAAAAATGCATATCTCAGCTTGAAACCCCACGAAAGCCAAGATATCGCTGGTTCTGCATATCAAACGAATTGTGGAGTGGTGAAAACACCGGATAAGGTTTTTCTCGCATTAACTAGCTCGAAAAGAGCGATCTCGATGTTTCAGCATACTTCGGACAGAAGTCTCACCAAGATTACCGCAGAAAATGTATATCTCAGCTTGAAACCCCACGAAAACCAAGATATCGCCGGTTCTGCATATCATACGCACTGTGGAGTGGTGAAAACACCAGATAACGTGTTTCGCGCATTAAATAGCTCGAAACGAGCGATCTCGATGATTAAGCATACTTCGAACAGAAGTCTCACCAAGATTATCGTAAAAAATGCATATCTCAGCTTGAAACCCCACGAAAACCAAGATATCGCTGGTTCTGCATATCAAACGCACTGTGGAGTGGTGGAAACAACCCTATAACGTGTTTCTCGCATTAAATAGCTCGGAAAGAGCGATCTAGATGATTCTGCATACTCCTGACAGAAGACTCACCATGGTTATCGTAGAAAATGCATATCTCAGCTTGAAATCTCACGAAAATCAAGATGTCGCCTGTTCTGCATATCAAACGCACTGTGGAGTGGTGAAAACACCAGATAACGTGTTTCTCGCATTAAATAGCTCGAAAAGAGGGGTTTCGATGATTCTGCATCCTACTGACAGAAGACTCACCAATATTATAGCAGAAAATGCATATCTCAGCTTGAAACCTCACGAAAATCAAGATGTCGCCGGTTCTGCATATCAAACGCACTGTGGAGTCGTGAAACCAACCAGACAACGTGTTTCTCGCATTAAATAGCTCGAAAAGAGCGATCCCGATGATTCTGCATACTTCTGACAGAAGTCTCACCAAGATTATCGTAGAAAATGCATATCTCAGCTTGAAACCCGACCGAAACCAAGATATATCCGGTTCTGCATGTCAAACGTACTGTGGGGTGGTGAATACACCAGAAAACGTGTTTCTCACATTAAATAGCTCGAAGAGAGCGATCTAGATGTTTCTGCATACTTCTGACAGAAGACTGACCATGGTTATCGTAGAAAATGCATATCGCAGCTTGAAATCTCACGAAAATTAAGATGTCGCCTGTTCTGCATATCAAACGCACTGTGGAGTGGTGAAAACACCAGATAACGTGTCTCTCGCATTAAATAGCTCGAAAAGAGGGGTCTCGATGATTCTGCATAGTACTGACAGAAGACTCACCAAGATTATCGACGAAAATGCATATCTCAGGTTGAAATCTCACGAAAATCAAGATGTCGCCGGTTCTGCATATCAAACGCACTGTGGAGTGGTGAAAACACCAGATAACGTGTTTCTCGCATTAAAGAGCTCGAAAAGAGGGATCTCGATGATTCTGCATACTTCTGACAGAAGACTCACCAAGATTATCACAGAAATTGCATATCTCAGCTGGAAACCCCACGAAAACCAAGATATCGCCGGTTCTGCATATCAGACGCACTATGGAGTGGTGAAAACATCAGAAAACGTGTATCTCGCATTAACTAGCTCGAAAAGAGCGTTCTCGATGATTCTGCATACTTCTCATAGATGAACACAACAAGATTATCGCAGAAAATGCATATTTCAGCTGGAAACCCCACGAAAACCAAGTTATCGGCGGCTCTACATATCAAACGCACTGTGGAGTGGTCAAAACAACCAGATAACGTGTTTCTCGCTTTAAATAGCTCGAAACGAGCGATCTAGATGATTCTGCTTACTTCTGACTGAAGTCTCACCAATATGATCGCAGAAAATGCATATCTCAGCTTGAAACCCGACGAAAACCACGATGTCGCCGGTTCTGCATATCAAACGCACTGTGGCGTGGTGAAAACACCAGAAAACGTGTTTCTCGCATCAAATAGCTCGAAAAGAGCGATCTAGATGATTCTGCATACTTCTGACAGAAGACTCACCAAGATTATCGCAGAAAATGCATATCTCAGCTGGAAACCCCACGAAAACCAAGATATCGCCGGTTCTGCATATCAAACGCACTGTGGAGTGCTGAAAACACCAGATAACGTGTTTCTCGCATTAAAGAGCTCGAAAAGAGGGATCTCGATGATTAAGCATACTTCGGACAGAAGTCTCACCAAGATTATCGCAGGAATTGCAAATCTCAGCTTGAACCCCGACGAAATCCAAGATGTCGCCGGATCTGCATATCAAACGCACTGTGGAGTGGTGAAAACACCAGTTAACGTGTTTCTCGCATAAAATAGCTCGAAAAGTGCGATCTTGATGATTCTGCATACTTCTGTCTGAAGTCTCTCCAATATTATCGCACAAAATGCATATCTGAGCTTGAAACCCCACGAAAACCAGGATATCGTCGGTTCTGCACATCATACGCACTGTGGAGTGGTCAAAACACCAGATAACGTGTTTCTCGCATTATATAGCTCTAAAAGAGCGATCTCGATGATTCTGCATACTTCTAAATGAATTCTCACCAAGGTTATCGCAGAAAATGCATATCTCAGGTTGATACCCGACGAAAGCCAAGACGTCGCCGGTTCTGCATATCAAACGCACTGTGGAGAGGTGAAAACACCAGATAACGTGTTTCTCGCATTAAAGAGCTCGAAAAGAGGGATCTCGATGTTTCCGCTTACTTGTGATAGAAGTCTCACCAAGATTATCGCAGAAAACGCATATCTCAGTTTGAAACCCCACGAAAACCAAGATATCGCCGGTTCTGCATATCAAACCAACTGTGGAGTGGTGAAAACCCCAGATGACGTGTTTCTCGCATTAAATAGCTCGAAAAGTGCGATCTCGATGATTCTGCATACTTCGAACAGAAGTCTCAACAAGATTATCGCAGAAAATGCATATTTCAGCTTGAAACCCCACGAAAACCAAGATATCTACTGTTCTGTTTATCAAACGCACTGTGGTGTGGTGAAAACACCAGATAACGTGTTTCTCGCACGAACTAGCTCGAAAAGAGCGATCTCGATGATTCAGCATACTTCGGACAGAAGTCTCACCAAGACTACCGCAGAAAATGTATATCTCAGCTTGAAACCCCACGAAAACCAAGATATCGCCGGTTCTGCATATCATACGCACTGTGGAGTGGTGAAAACACCAGATAACGTGTTTCTCGCATTAAATAGCTCGAAACGAGCGATCTCGATGATTAAGCATACTTCGAACAGAAGTCTCACCAAGATTATCGTAAAAAATGCATATCTCAGCTTGAAACCCCACGAAAACCAAGATATCGCTGGTTCTGCATATCAAACGCACTGTGGAGTGGTGAAAACAACCATATAACGTGTTTCTCGCATTAAATAGCTCGAAAAGAGCGATCTAGATGATTCTGCATACTCCTGACAGAAGACTCACCATGGTTATCGTAGAAAATGCATATCTCAGCTTGAAATCTCACGAAAATCAAGATGTCGCCTGTTCTGCATATCAAACGCACTGTGGAGTGGTGAAAACACCAGATAACGTGTTTCTCGCATTAAATAGCTCGAAAAGAGGGGTCTCGATGATTCTGCATCCTACTGACAGAAGACTCACCAATATTATAGCAGAAAATGCATATCTCATCTTGAAACCTCACGAAAATCAAGATGTCGCCGGTTCTGCATATCAAACGCACTGTGGAGTCGTGAAACCAACCAGACAACGTGTTTCTCGCATTAAATAGCTCGAAAAGAGCGATCCCGATGATTCTGCACACTTCTGACAGAAGTCTCACCAAGATTATCGTTGAAAATGCATATCTCAGCTTGATACCCGACCTAAACCAAGATATCTCCTGTTCTGCATGTCAAACGTACTGTGGAGTGGTGAATACACCAGAAAACGTGTTTCTCGCATTAAATAGCACGAAAAGAGCGATCTAGATGATTCTACATACTTCTGACAGAAGACTCACCAAGATTATCGCAGAAAATGCATATCTCAGCTGGAAACACCACGAAAATCAAGATATCGCCGGTTCTGCATATAAAACGCGCTGTGGAATGTTGACAACACCAGAAAACTTGTTTTTTCGCATTAAATAGCTCGAAACGTGCGATCTCGATGATTCTGCATACTTCTGACTGAAGTCTCACCAAGAGTATCTCAGAGAATGCATATCTCAGCTGGAAACACCACGAAAATCTAGATATCGCCGGTTATGCATATCAAACGCACTGTGGAGTGGTGAAAACAACCATATAATGTGTTTCTCGCATTAAATAGCTCGAAAAGAGCGATCCCGATGATTCTGCATACTTCTGACAGAAGTCTCACCAAGATTATCGTAGAAAATGCATATCTCAGCTTGAAACCCGACCGAAACCAAGATATATCCGGTTCTGCATGTCAAACGTACTGTGGGGTGGTGAATACACCAGAAAACGTGTTTCTCACATTAAATAGCTCGAAGAGAGCGATCTAGATGATTCTGCATACTTCTGACAGAAGACTCACCATGGTTATCGTAGAAAATGCATATCGCAGCTTGAAATCTCACGAAAATTAAGATGTCGCCTGTTCTGCATATCAAACGCACTGTGGAGTGGTGAAAACACCAGATAACGTGTCTCTCGCATTAAATAGCTCGAAAAGAGGGGTCTCGATGATTCTGCATAGTACTGACAGAAGACTCACCAAGATTATCGACGAAATTGCATATCTCAGGTTGAAATCTCACGAAAATCAAGATGTCGCCGGTTCTGCAAATCAAACGCACTGTGGAGTGGTGAAAACACCAGATAACGTGTTTCTCGCATTAAAGAGCTCGAAAAGAGGGATCTCGATGATTCTGCTTACTTCTGATAGAAGTCTCACCAAGATTATCGCAGAAAACGCATATCTCAGCTTGAAACCCCACGAAAATCAAGATGTCGCCTGTTCTGCATATCAAACGCACTGTGGAGTGGTGAAAACACCAGATAACGTGTTTCTCGCATTAAAGAGCTCGAAAAGAGGGATCTCGATGATTCTGCTTACTTCTGATAGAAGGCTCACCAAGATTATCGTAAAAAATGCATATCTCAGCTTGAAACCCCACGAAAGCCAAGATATCGCTGGTTCTGCATATCAAACGCACTGTGGAGTGGTGAAAACACCGGATAAGGTTTTTCTCGCATTAACTAGCTCGAAAAGAGCGATCTCGATGATTCTGCATACTTCTGACTGAAGTCTCACCAAGATTATCGCAGAAAATGCATATCTCAGGTTGATACCCGACGAAAGCCAAGATATCGCCGGTTCTGCATATCATACGCACTGTGGAGTGGTGAAAACACCAGATAACGTGTTTCTCGCATTAAATAGCTCGAAACGAGCGATCTCGATGATTAAGCATACTTCGAACAGAAGTCTCACCAAGATTATCGTAAAAAATGCATATCTCAGCTTGAAACCCCACGAAAACCAAGATATCGCTGGTTCTGCATATCAAACGCACTGTGGAGTGGTGAAAACAACCATATAACGTGTTTCTCGCATTAAATAGCTCGAAAAGAGCGATCTAGATGATTCTGCATACTCCTGACAGAAGACTCACCATGGTTATCGTAGAAAATGCATATCTCAGCTTGAAATCTCACGAAAATCAAGATGTCGCCTGTTCTGCATATCAAACGCACTGTGGAGTGGTGAAAACACCAGATAACGTGTTTCTCGCATTAAATAGCTCGAAAAGAGGGGTCTCGATGATTCTGCATCCTACTGACACAAGACTCACCAATATTATAGCAGAAAATGCATATCTCAGCTGGAAACACCACGAAAATCAAGATATCGCCGGTTCTGCATATAAAACGCGCTGTGGAATGTTGACAACACCAGAAAACTTGTTTTTTCGCATTAAATAGCTCGAAACGTGCGATCTCGATGATTCTGCATACTTCTGACTGAAGTCTCACCAAGAGTATCTCAGAGAATGCATATCTCAGCTGGAAACACCACGAAAATCTAGATATCGCCGGTTATGCATATCAAACGCACTGTGGAGTGGTGAAAACAACCATATAATGTGTTTCTCGCATTAAATAGCTCGAAAAGAGCGATCCCGATGATTCTGCATACTTCTGACAGAAGTCTCACCAAGATTATCGTAGAAAATGCATATCTCAGCTTGAAACCCGACCGAAACCAAGATATATCCGGTTCTGCATGTCAAACGTACTGTGGGGTGGTGAATACACCAGAAAACGTGTTTCTCACATTAAATAGCTCGAAGAGAGCGATCTAGATGATTCTGCATACTTCTGACAGAAGACTCACCATGGTTATCGTAGAAAATGCATATCGCAGCTTGAAATCTCACGAAAATTAAGATGTCGCCTGTTCTGCATATCAAACGCACTGTGGAGTGGTGAAAACACCAGATAACGTGTCTCTCGCATTAAATAGCTCGAAAAGAGGGGTCTCGATGATTCTGCATAGTACTGACAGAAGACTCACCAAGATTATCGACGAAATTGCATATCTCAGGTTGAAATCTCACGAAAATCAAGATGTCGCCGGTTCTGCAAATCAAACGCACTGTGGAGTGGTGAAAACACCAGATAACGTGTTTCTCGCATTAAAGAGCTCGAAAAGAGGGATCTCGATGATTCTGCTTACTTCTGATAGAAGTCTCACCAAGATTATCGCAGAAAACGCATATCTCAGCTTGAAACCCCACGAAAATCAAGATGTCGCCTGTTCTGCATATCAAACGCACTGTGGAGTGGTGAAAACACCAGATAACGTGTTTCTCGCATTAAAGAGCTCGAAAAGAGGGATCTCGATGATTCTGCTTACTTCTGATAGAAGGCTCACCAAGATTATCGTAAAAAATGCATATCTCAGCTTGAAACCCCACGAAAGCCAAGATATCGCTGGTTCTGCATATCAAACGCACTGTGGAGTGGTGAAAACACCGGATAAGGTTTTTCTCGCATTAACTAGCTCGAAAAGAGCGATCTCGATGATTCTGCATACTTCTGACTGAAGTCTCACCAAGATTATCGCAGAAAATGCATATCTCAGGTTGATACCCGACGAAAGCCAAGATATCGCCGGTTCTGCATATCATACGCACTGTGGAGTGGTGAAAACACCAGATAACGTGTTTCTCGCATTAAATAGCTCGAAACGAGCGATCTCGATGATTAAGCATACTTCGAACAGAAGTCTCACCAAGATTATCGTAAAAAATGCATATCTCAGCTTGAAACCCCACGAAAACCAAGATATCGCTGGTTCTGCATATCAAACGCACTGTGGAGTGGTGAAAACAACCATATAACGTGTTTCTCGCATTAAATAGCTCGAAAAGAGCGATCTAGATGATTCTGCATACTCCTGACAGAAGACTCACCATGGTTATCGTAGAAAATGCATATCTCAGCTTGAAATCTCACGAAAATCAAGATGTCGCCTGTTCTGCATATCAAACGCACTGTGGAGTGGTGAAAACACCAGATAACGTGTTTCTCGCATTAAATAGCTCGAAAAGAGGGGTCTCGATGATTCTGCATCCTACTGACACAAGACTCACCAATATTATAGCAGAAAATGCATATCTCATCTTGAAACCTCACGAAAATCAAGATGTCGCCGGTTCTGCATATCAAACGCACTGTGGAGTCGTGAAACCAACCAGACAACGTGTTTCTCGCATTAAATAGCTCGAAAAGAGCGATCCCGATTATTCTGCACACTTCTGACAGAAGTCTCACCAAGATTATCGTTGAAAATGCATATCTCAGCTTGATACCCGACCTAAACCAAGATATCTCCTGTTCTGCATGTCAAACGTACTGTGGAGTGGTGAATACACCAGAAAACGTGTTTCTCGCATTAAATAGCTCGAAAAGAGCGATCTAGATGATTCTACATACTTCTGACAGAAGACTCACCAAGATTATCGCAGAAAATGCATATCTCAGCTGGAAACACCACGAAAATCAAGATATCGCCGGTTCTGCATATAAAACGCGCTGTGGAATGTTGACAACACCAGAAAACTTGTTTTTTCGCATTAAATAGCTCGAAACGAGCGATCTCGATGATTCTGCATACTTCTGACTGAAGTCTCACCAAGATTATCGCAGAAAATGCATATCTCAGGTTGATACCCGACGAAAGCCAAGATGTCGCCGGTTCTGCGTATCAAACGCACTGTGGAGAGGTGAAAACACCAGATAACGTGTTTCTCGCATTAAAGAGCTCGAAAAGAGGGATCTCGATGTTTCCGTTTACTTCTGATAGAATTCTCACCAAGATTATCGCAGAAAACGCATATCTCAGCTTGAAACCCCACGAAAACCAAGATATCGCCGGTTCTGCATATCAAACCAACTGTGGAGTGGTGAAAACCCCAGATAACGTGTTTCTCGCATTAAATAGCTCGAAACGAGCGATCTCGATGAATAAGCATACTTCGAACAGAAGTCTCACCAAGATTATCGTAAAAAATGCATATCTCAGCTTGAAACCCCACGAAAACCAAGATATCGGTGGTTCTGCATGTCAAACGCACTGTCGAGTGGTGAAAACACCAGATAACGTTTTTCTCGCATTAAATAGCTCGAAAAGAAGGATCTCGATGATTCTGCATACTTCTGACTGAAGTCTCACCAAGATTATCGCAGAAAATGCATATCTCAGGTTGATACCCGACGAAAGCCAAGATGTCGCCGGTTCTGCATATCAAACGCACTGTGGAGAGGTGAAAACACCAGATAACGTGTTTCTCGCATTAAAGAGCTCGAAAAGAGGGATCTCGATGATTCTGCTTACTTCTGATAGAAGTCTCACCAAGATTATCGTAGAAAACGCATATCTCAGCTTGAAACCCCACGAAAACCAAGATATCGCCGGATCTGCATATCAAACCAACTGTGGAGTGGTGAAAATTACAGATATCGTGTTTCTCGCACTAACTTGCTCGAAAAGAGCGATCTCGATGATTCAGCATACTTCGGACAGAAGTCTCACCAAGATTATCGCAGAAAATGCATATCTCAGCTTGAAACCCTACGAAAACCAAGATTTCGCCGGTTCTGCATATCATACGCACTGTGGAGTGGTGAAAACTCCAGATATCGTGTTTCTCGCATTAAATAGCTCGAAACGAGCGATCTCGATGATTAAGCATACTTCGGACAGAAGTCTCACCAAGATTATCGTAAAAAATGCATATCTCAGCTTGAAACCCCACGAAAACCCAGATATCGCCGGTTCTGCATATCAATCCAACTGTGGAGTTGTGAAAACACCAGACAACGTGTTTCTCGCATTAAATAGCTCGAAAAGAGCGATCTAGATGATTCTGCATACTTCGGACAGAAGTCTCACCAAGATTATCGCAGAAAATGCATATCTCACCTTGAAACCCCACGAAAACCAAGATATCGCTGGTTCTGCATATCAATCGCACTGTGGAGTGCTGAAAGCACCAGATAACGTGTTTGCCGCATTAAGTAGCACGAAACGAGCGATCTAGATGATTCTGCATACTTCTGACTGAAGTCTCACCAATATTATCGCAAAAAATGCATATCTCAGTTTGAACCCCGACTAAAGCCAAGATGTCGCCCGTTCTGCATATCAAACGCACTGTGGAGTGGTGAAAACACCATATAACGTGTTTCTCGCGTTAAATAGCTCGACAAGAGCGATCTAGATGATTCTGCATACTTCTGACTGAAGTCTCACCAATATTATCGCAGAAAATGCATATCTCAGCTAGAAACGTCACGAAAATCAAGATGTCGCCGGTTCTGCATATCAAACGCACCGTGGAGTGGTGAAAACAACCAGACAACGTATTTCTCGCATTAAATAGCTCGAAACGAGCGATCTAGATGATTCTGCATACTTCTGACTGAACTCTCACCAATATTATCGCAGAAAATGCATATCTCAGCTTGAAACCTCACGAAAATCAAGATGGCGCCGGTTCCGCATATCAAACGCACTGTGGAGTGGTCAATACACCAGATAACGTGTTTCTCCATTAAATAGCTCGAAAAGAGCGATCTCCATGATTCTGCAAACTTCTGACTGATGTGTCACCAAGATTATCGCAGAAAATGCATATCTCAGCTGGAAACACCACGAATATCAAGATATTGCCGGTTCTGCATATCAAACGCTCTGTGGAGTGGTGAATACAACAGAAAACGTGTTTCTCGCATTAAATGGCTCGAAAAGTGCAATCTAGATGATTCTGCATCCTTCTGACAGAAGACTCTCCAAGATTATCGCAGAAAATGCATATCTCAGCTGGAAACACCACGAAAATCAAGATATCGCCAGTTCTGCATATCAAACGCACTGTGGAATGTTGAAAACACCGGGAAACTTGTATTTTTGCATTAAATAGCACGACAAGAGCGATCTAGATGATTCTGCATACTTCTGAATGAAGTCTCACCACGATTATCGCAGAAAATGCATATCTCAGCTGGAAACCCCACGAAAACCAAGATATCGCCGGTTCTGCATATCAGACGCACTTTGGAGTGGTGAAAACACCAGAAAACGTGTTACTCGCATTAACTAGCTCGAAAAGTGCGTTCTGGATGGTTCTGCATACTTCTCATTGATGAAACACAAAGATTATCGCAGAAAATGCATATCTCAGCTTGATGCCCGACGACAGCCATGATGTCGCCGGTTCTGCATATCAAACGCACTGTGGAGTGGTGAACACTCCAGATATCGTGTTTCTCGCATTAAATAGCTCGAAAAGAGCGTTCTGGATGATTCTGCATACTTCTCATTGATGAAACACAAAGATTATCGCAGAAAATGCATATTTCAGTTGGAAACCCCACGAAAACCAAGTTATCGGCGGCTCTACATATCAAACGCACTGTGGAGTGGTCAAAACACCAGAAAACTTGTTTTTTCGCATTAAATAGCTCGAAACGAACGATCTAGATGATTCTGCATACTTCTGACTGAAGTCTCACCAATATTATCGCAGAAAATGCATATCTCAGCTAGAAACGTCACGAAAATCAAGATGTCGCCGGTTCTGCATATCAAACGCACTGTGGAGTGGTGAAAACAACCAGATAACGTGTTTCTCGCATTAAATAGCTCGAATAGAGCGATCTCGATGATTCTGCATACTGCTGACAGAAGACTCACCAAGATTATCGCAGAAAATGCATATCTCAGCTGGAAACACCACGAAAATCAAGATGACGCTGGTTCTGCATATCAAACGCATAGTGGAGTGGTGAAAACAACCAGACAACGTGTTTCTCGCATTACATAGCTCGAAACGAGCGATCTAGATGATCCTGCATACTTCTGACTGAACTGTCACCAATATTATCGCAGAAAATGCATATCTCAGCTTGAAACCTCACGAAAATCAAGATGGCGCCGGTTCCGCATATCAAACGCACTGTGGAGTGGTCAATACACCAGATAACGTGTTTCTGCATTAAATAGCTCGAAAAGAGCGATATCGATGATTCTGCAAACTTCTGACTGATGTCTCACCAAGATTATCGCAGAAAATGCATATCTCAGCTTGATGCCCGACGACAGCCATGATGTCGCCGGTTCTGCATATCAAACGCACTGTGGAGTGGTGAAAACACCAGATAACGTGTTTCTCGCATTAAATAGCTAGAAACGAGCGATCACGATGATTAAGCATACTTCGGGCAGAAGTCTCACCAAGATTATCGTAAAAAATGCATATCTCAGCTTGAAACCCCACGAAATCCAAGATATCGCTGGTTCTTCATATCAAACGCACTGTGGAGTGCTGAAAGCACCAGATAACGTGTTTGCCGCATTAATTAGCACGAAACGAGCGATCTAGATGATTCTGCATACTTCTGACTGAAGTCTCACCAATATTATCGCAAAAAATGCATATCTCAGTTTGAACCCCGACTAAAGCCAAGATGTCGCCGGTTCTGCATATCAAACGCACTGTGGAGTGGTGAAAACACCATATAACGTGTTTCTCGCGTTAAATAGCTCGACAAGAGCGATCTAGACGATTCTGCATACTTCTGACTGAAGTCTCACCAAGATTATCGCAGAAAATGCATATCTCAGCTTGAATCCCGAACGTAACCAAGATATCTGCGGTTCTGCATGTCAAACGCACTGTGGAGTGGCGAAAACACCAGATAACGTGTTTCTCGAATTAAGTAGCTCGAAAAGAGCGATCTCGATGATTCTGCATACTTCTGACAGAAGTCTCACCAAGATAATCGCAGAAAATGCATATCTCACCTTGAAACCTCACGAAAATCAAGTTGACGCCGGTTCTGCATATCAAACGCACTGTGGAGTGGTGAAAACAACCAGATAACGAGTTTCTCGCATTAAATAGCTCGAAAAGAGCGTTCCCGATGATTCTGCATACTTCTGACAGAAGTCTCACCAAGATTATCGTAGAAAATGCATATCCCAGCTTGATACCCGACGAAAGCCAAGATGTCGCCGGTTCTGCATATCAAAAGCACTGTGGAGTGGTGAAAACACCAGATAACGTGTTTCTCGCATTAAACAGCTCGAAAAGAGCGTACTCGATGCTTCTGCATACTTCTGACAGAAGAATCACCAAGATTATCGCAGAAAATGCATGTCTCAGCTTGAAACCCGACCGAAACCAACATATCTTCGGTTCTGCATGTCAAACGTACTGTGGAGTGGTGAATACACCAGAAAACGTGTTTCTCGCATTAAGTAGCTCGAAAAGAGCGTTCTCGAAGATTCTGCATACTTCTGACTGATGTCTCACCACTATTATCGCAGAAAATGCATATCTCAGCTGGAAACACCACGAATATCAAGATATCGCCGGTTCTGCATATCAAACGCTCTGTGGAGTGGTGAATACACCAGAAAACGTGTTTCTCGCATTAAATGGCTCGAAAAGTGCAATCTAGATGATTCTGCATACTTCTGACAGAAGACTCACTAAGATTATCGCAGATAATGCATATCTCAGCTGGAAACACCACGAAAATCAAGATATCGCCAGTTCTGCATATCAAACGCACTGTGGAATGTTGAAAACACCGGGAAACTTGTTTTTTTGCATTAAGTAGCTCGACAAGAGCGATCTAGATGATTCTGCATACTTCTGAATGAAGTCTCACCACGATTATCGCAGAAAATGCATATCTCAGCTGGAAACCCCACGAAAACCAAGATATCGCCGGTTCTGCATATCAGACGCACTGTGGAGTGGTGAAAACACCAGAAAACGTGTTACTCGCATTAACTAGCTCGAAAAGTGCGTTCTGGAACGTTCTGCGTACTTCTCATTGATGAAACACAAAGATTATCGCAGAAAATGCATATCTCAGCTTGATGCCCGACGACAGCCATGATGTCGCCGGTTCTGCATATCAAACGCACTGTGGAGTGGTGAAAACACCAGATAACGTGTTTCTCGCATTAAATAGCTCGAAAAGAGCGTTCTGGATGATTCTGCATACTTCTCATTGATGAAACACAAAGATTATCGCAGAAAATGCATATTTCAGTTAGAAACCCCACGAAAACCAAGTTATCGGCGGCTCTACATATCAAACGCACTGTGGAGTGGTCAAAACACCAGAAAACTTGTATTTTCGCATTAAATAGCTCGAAACGAACGATCTAGATGATTCTGCATACTTCTGACTGAAGTCTCACCAATATTATCGCAGAAAATGCATATCTCAGCTAGAAACGTCACGAAAATCAAGATGTCGCCGGTTCTGCATATCAAACGCACTGTGGAGTGGTGAAAACAACCAGATAACGTGTTTCTCGCATTAAATAGCTCGAATAGTGCGATCTCGATGATTCTGCATACTGCTGACAGAAGACTCACCAAGATTATCGCAGAAAATGCATATCTCAGCTGGAAACACCACGAAAATCAAGATGACGCTGGTTCTGCATATCAAACGCACAGTGGAGTGGTGAAAACACCAGAAAACGTGTTTCTCGCATTAAGTAGCTCGAAAAGAGAGTTCTCGAAGATTCTGCATACTTCTGACAGAAGTCTCACCAAGATTATCGTAGAAAAGCATATCTCAGCTTGAAACTCGACCGAAACCATGATATCTCCGGTTCTGCATGTCAAACGTACTGTGGAGTCGTGAATACACCAGAAAACGTGTTTCTCGCATTAAGTAGCTCGAAAAGAGCGTTCTCGAAGATTCTGCATACTTCTGACTGATATCTCACCAAGATTATAGCAGAAAATGCATATCTCAGCTAGAAACATCACGAAAATCAAGATGTCACCGGTTCTGCATATCAAACGCACTGTGGGGTGGTGAAAACACCAGATAACGTGTTTCTCGCATTAAATATCTCGAAAAGAGCGATCTAGATGATTCTGCATACTTCTGACAGAAGGCTCACCTAGATTATCGCAGAAAATGCATATCTCAGCTGGAAACCCCACGAAAACCAAGATATCGTCGGTTCTGCATATCAGACGCACTGTGGAGTGGTGAAAACACCAGAAAACGTGTTACTCGCATTAACTAGCTCGAAAAGAGCGTTCTGGATGATTCTGCATACTTCTCATTGATGAAACACAAAGATTATCGCAGAAAATGCATATTTCAGCTGGAAACCCCACGAAAACCAAGTTATCGGCGGCTCTACATATCAAACGCACTGTGGAGTGGTCAAAACACCAGAAAACTTGTTTTTTCGCATTAAATAGCTCGAAACGAACGATCTAGATGATTCTGCATACTTCTGACTGAAGTCTCACCAATATTATCGCAGAAAATGCATATCTCAGCTAGAAACGTCACGAAAATCAAGATGTCGCCGGTTCTGCATATCAAACGCACCGTGGAGTGGTGAAAACAACCAGACAACGTGTTTCTCCATTAAATAGCTCGAAAAGAGCGATCTCGATGATTCTGCATACTTCTGACTGAACTCTCACCAAGATTATCGCAGAAAATGCATATCTCAGCTTGATGCCCGACGACAGCCATGATGTCGCCGGTTCTGCATATCAAACGCACTGTGGAGTGGTGAAAACACCAGATAACGTGTTTCTCGCATTAAATAGCTAGAAACGAGCGATCACGATGATTAAGCGTACTTCGGGCAGAAGTCTCACCAAGATTATCGTAAAAAATGCATATCTCAGCTTGAAACCCCACGAAAACCAAGATATCGCTGGTTCTGCATATCATACGCACTGTGGAGTGCTGAAAGCACCAGAAAACGTGTTTCTCGCATTAAATGGCTCGAAAAGTGCAATCTAGATGATTCTGCATACTTCTGCCAGAAGACTCACCAAGATTATCGCAGAAAATGCAAATCTCAGCTGGAAACACCACGAAAATCAAGATATCGCCAGTTCTGCATATCAAACGCACTGTGGAATGTTGAAAACACCGGGAAACTTGTTTTTTTGCATTAAATAGCTCGACAAGAGCGATCTAGATGATTCTGCATACTTCTGAATGAAGTCTCACCAATATTATCGCAGAAAATGCATATCTCAGCTAGAAACGTCACGAAAATCAAGATGTCGCCGGTTCTGCATATCAAACGCACTGTGGAGTGGTGAAAACAACCAGATAACGTGTTTCTCGCATTAAGTAGCTCGAAAAAAGCGTTCTCGAAGATTCTGCATACTTCTGCCAGAAGACTCACCAAGATTATCGCAGAAAATGCATATTTCAGCTGGAAACCCCACGAAAACCAAGTTATCGGCGGCTCTACATATCAAACGCACTGTGGAGTGGTCAAAACACCAGAAAACTTGTTTTTTCGCATTAAATAGCTCGAAACGAACGATCTAGATGATTCTGCATACTTCTGACTGAAGTCTCACCAATATTATCGCAGAAAATGCATATCTCAGCTAGAAACGTCACGAAAATCAAGATGTCGCCGGTTCTGCATATCAAACGCACCGTGGAGTGGTGAAAACAACCAGACAACGTGTTTCTCCATTAAATAGCTCGAAAAGAGCGATCTCGATGATTCTGCATACTTCTGACTGAACTCTCACCAAGATTATCGCAGAAAATGCATATCTCAGCTTGATGCCCGACGACAGCCATGATGTCGCCGGTTCTGCATATCAAACGCACTGTGGAGTGGTGAAAACACCAGATAACGTGTTTCTCGCATTAAATAGCTAGAAACGAGCGATCACGATGATTAAGCGTACTTCGGGCAGAAGTCTCACCAAGATTATCGTAAAAAATGCATATCTCAGCTTGAAACCCCACGAAAACCAAGATATCGCTGGTTCTGCATATCATACGCACTGTGGAGTGCTGAAAGCACCAGAAAACGTGTTTCTCGCATTAAATGGCTCGAAAAGTGCAGTCTAGATGATTCTGCATACTTCTGCCAGAAGACTCACCAAGATTATCGCAGAAAATGCAAATCTCAGCTGGAAACACCACGAAAATCAAGATATCGCCAGTTCTGCATATCAAACGCACTGTGGAATGTTGAAAACACCGGGAAACTTGTTTTTTTGCATTAAATAGCTCGACAAGAACGATCTAGATGATTCTGCATACTTCTGAATGAAGTCTCACCAATATTATCGCAGAAAATGCATATCTCAGCTAGAAACGTCACGAAAATCAAGATGTCGCCGGTTCTGCATATCAAACGCACTGTGGAGTGGTGAAAACAACCAGATAACGTGTTTCTCGCATTAAGTAGCTCGAAAAAAGCGTTCTCGAAGATTTTGCATACTTCTGACAGAAGTCTCACCAAGATTATCGTAGAAAAGCATATCTCAGCTTGAAACCCGACCGAAACCAGGATATCTGCGGTTCTGCATGTCAAACGTACTGTGGAGTGGTGAATACACCAGAAAACGTGTTTCTCGCATTAAGTAGCTCGAAAAGAGCGATCTCGATGATTCTGCTTACTTCGGACAGAAGTCTCACCAAGATTATCGTAGAAAATGCATATCTCAGCTTGAAACCCGACGAAAACCAAACATCGCCGGTTCTGCATGTCAAACGTACTGTGGAGTGGTGAAAACACCAGAAAACGTGTTTCTCGCATTAAATAGCTCGAAACGAGCGATCTAGATGATCCTGCATACTTCTGACTGAACTCTCACCAATATTATCGCAGAAAATGCATATCTCAGCTTGAAACCTCACGAAAATCAAGATGGCGCCGGTTCCGCATATCAAAGGCACTGTGGAGTGGTCAATACACCAGATAACGTGTTTCTCGCATTAAATAGCTCGAATAGAGCGATCTCGATGATTCTGCATACTGCTGACAGAAGACTCACCAAGATTATCGAAGAAAATGCATATCTCAGCTGGAAACACCACGAAAATCAAGATATCGCCGGTTCTGCATATCAAACGCACCGTGGAGTGGTGAAAACAACCAGACAACGTGTTTCTCGCATTAAATAGCTCGAAACGAGCGATCTCGATGATTCTGCATACTTCTGACTGATGTCTCATCAAGATTACCGCAGAAAATGCATATCTCAGCTTGATGCCCGACGACAGCCATGATGTCGCCGGTTCTGCATATCAAACGCACTGTGGAGTGGTGAAAACACCAGATAACGTGTTTCTAGAATTAAATAGCTCGAAACGAGCGATCTAGATGATCCTGCATACTTCTGACTGAACTCTCACCAATATTATCGCAGAAAATGCATATCTCAGCTTGAAACCTCACGAAAATCAAGCTGGCGCCGGTTCCGCATATCAAACGCACTGTAGAGTGGTCAATACACCAGATAACGTGTTTCTCCATTAAATAGCTCGAAAAGAGCGATCTCGATGATTCTGCATACTTCTGACTGATGTCTCACCAAGATTATCGCAGAAAATGCATATCTCAGCTTGATGCCCGACGACAGCCATGATGTCGCCGGTTCTGCATATCAAACGCACTGTGGAGTGGTGAAAACACCTGATAACGTGTTTCTCGCATTAAATAGCTAGAAACGAGCGATCTAGATGATTCTGCATACTTCTGACTGAAGTCTCACCAATATTATCGCAGAAAATGCATATCTCAGCTTGAACCCCGACGAAACCCAAGATGTCGCCGGTTCTGCATATCAAACGCACTGAGGAGCGGTGAAAACACCAGAAAACGTGTTTCTCGCATTAAGCAGCTCGAAACGAGCGATCTAGATGATTCTGCATACTTCTGACTGATGTCTCACCAAGATTAATGCAGAAAATGCATATCTCAGCTTGAAACCCGACGAAAGCCAAGATGTCGCCGGTTCTGCATATCAAACGCACTGTGGAGTGGTGAAAACACCAGATAACGTGTTTCTCGCATTAAATAGCTCGAAAAGTGCAATCTAGATGATTCTGCATACTTCTGACAGAAGACTCACCAAGATTATCGCAGAAAATGCATATCTCAGCTGGAAACACCACGAATATCAAGATATCGCCGGTTCTGCATATCAAACGCTCTGTGGAGTGATGAATACACCAGAAAACGTGTTTCTCGCATTAAATAGCTCGAAAAGAGCGATCTCGATGATTCTGCATACTTCGGACAGCAGTCTCACCAAGATTATCGCAGAAAATGCATATCTCAGCTGGAAACACCACGAAAATCAAGATATCGCCGGTTCTGCATATTAAACGCACTGTGGAGTGGTGAAAACACCAGATAACGTGTTTCTCGCATTAAATAGCTAGAAACGAGCGATCTAGATGATTCTGCATACTGCTGACAGAAGACTCACCATGATAATCGCAGAAAATGCATATCTCAGCTGGAAACACCACGAATATCAAGATATCGCCAGTTCTGCATATCAGACGCTCTGTGGAGTGGTGAATACACCAGAAAATGTGTTTCTCGCATTAAATAACTCGAAAAGTGCAATCTAGATGATTCTGCATACTTCTGACAGAAGACTCACCAATATTATCGCAGAAAATGCATTTCTCAGCTCGAACCCCGACGAAACCCTAGATGTCGCCGGTTCTGCATATCAAACGCACCGTGGAGTGGTGAAAACAACCAGACAACGTGTTTCTCGCATTAAATAGCTCGAAACGAGCGATCTAGATGATCCTGCATACTTCTGACTGAACTCTCACCAATATTATCGCAGAAAATGCATATCTCAGCTTGAAACCTCACGAAAATCAAGATGGCGCCGGTTCCGCATATCAAACGCACTGTGTAGTGGTCAATACACCAGATAACGTGTTTCTCCATTAAATAGCTCGAAAAGAGCGATCTCGATGATTCTGCATACTTCTGACTGATGTCTCACCAAGATTATCGCAGAAAATGCATATCTCAGCTTGATGCCCGACGACAGCCATGATGTCGCCGGTTCTGCATATCAAACGCACTGTGGAGTGGTGAAAACACCAGATAACGTGTTTCTCGCATTAAATAGCTAGAAACGAGCGATCACGATGATTAAGCATACTTCGGGCAGAAGTCTCACCAAGATTATCGTAAAAAATGCATATCTCAGCTTGAAACCCCACGAAAACCAAGATATCGCTGGTTCTGCATATCATACGCACTGTGGAGTGCTGAAAGCACCAGATAACGTGTTTGCCGCATTAAATAGCTCGAATAGAGCGATCTCGATGATTCTGCATACTTCGGACAGAAGTCTCACCAAGATAATCGCAGAAAATGCATATCTCACCTTGAAACCTCACGAAAATCAAGATGACGCCGGTTCTGCATATCAAACGCACTGTGGAGTGGTGAAAACAACCAGATAACGAGTTTCTCGCATTAAATAGCTCGAAAAGAGCGATCCCGATGATTCTGCATACTTCTGACTGATGTCTCACCACTATTATCGCAGAAAATGCATATCTCAGCTGGAAACACCACGAATATCAAGATATCGCCGGTTCTGCATATCAAACGCTCTGTGGAGTGGTGAATACACCAGAAAACGTGTTTCTCGCATTAAATAGCTAGAAACGAGCGATCACGATGATTAAGCATACTTCGGACAGAAGTCTCACCAAGATAATCGCAGAAAATGCATATCTCACCTTGAAACCTCACGAAAATCAAGATGACGCCGGTTCTGCATATCAAACGCACTGTGGAGTGGTGAAAACAACCAGATAACGAGTTTCTCGCATTAAATAGCTCGAAAAGAGCGATCCCGATGATTCTGCATACTTCTGACAGAAGACTCACCAAGATTATCGCAGAAAATGCAAATCTCAGCTGGAAACACCACGAAAATCAAGATATCGCCAGTTCTGCATATCAAACGCACTGTGGAATGTTGAAAACACCGGGAAACTTGTTTTTTTTATTAAATAGCTCAACAAGAGCGATCTAGATGATTCTGCATACTTCTGAATGAAGTCTCACCAATATTATCGCAGAAAATGCATATCTCAGCTAGAAACGTCACGAAAATCAAGATGTCGCCGGTTCTGCATATCAAACGCACTGTGGAGTGGTGAAAACAACCAGATAACGTGTTTCTCGCATTAAGTAGCTCGAAAAAAGCGTTCTCGAAGATTCTGCATACTACTGACAGAAGTCTCACCAAGATTATCGTAGAAAAGCATATCTCAGCTTGAAACCCGACCGAAACCAGGATATCTCCGGTTCTGCATGTCAAACGTAATGTGGAGTGGTGAATACACCAGAAAACGTGTTTCTCGCATTAAGTAGCTCGAAAAGAGCGATCTCGATGATTCTGCTTACTTCGGACAGAAGTCTCACCAAGATTATCGTAGAAAATGCATATCTCAGCTTGAAACCCGACGAAAACCAAACATCGCCGGTTCTGCATGTCAAACGTACTGTGGAGTGGTGAAAACACCAGAAAACGTGTTTCTCGCATTAAATATCTCGAAACGAGCGATCTAGATGATCCTGCATACTTCTGACTGAACTCTCACCAATATTATCGCAGAAAATGCATATCTCAGCTTGAAACCTCACGAAAATCAAGCTGGCGCCGGTTCCGCATATCAAACGCACTGTAGAGTGGTCAATACACCAGATAACGTGTTTCTCCATTAAATAGCTCGAAAAGAGCGATCTCGATGATTCTGCATACTTCTGACTGATGTCTCACCAAGATTATCGCAGAAAAGGCATATCTCAGCTTGATGCCCGACGACAGCCATGATGTCGCCGGTTCTGCATATCAAACGCACTGTGGAGTGGTGAAAACACCAGATAACGTGTTTCTCGCATTAAATAGCTAGAAACGAGCGATCTAGATGATTCTGCATACTTCTGACTGAAGTCTCACCAATATTATCGCAGAAAATGCATATCTCAGCTTGAACCCCGACGAAACCCAAGATGTCGCCGGTTCTGCATATCAAACGCACTGAGGAGCGGTGAAAACACCAGAAAACGTGTTTCTCGCATTAAGCCGCTCGAAACGAGCGATCTAGATGATTCTGCATACTTCTGACTGATGTCTCACCAAGATTAATGCAGAAAATGCATATCTCAGCTTGAAACCCGACGAAAGCCAAGATGTCGCCGGTTCTGCATATCAAACGCACTGTGGAGTGGTGAAAACACCAGATAACGTGTTTCTCGCATTAAATAGCTCGAAAAGTGCAATCTAGATGATTCTGCATACTTCTGACAGAAGACTCACCAAGATTATCGCAGAAAATGCATATCTCAGCTGGAAACACCACGAATATCAAGATATCGCCGGTTCTGCATATCAAACGCTCTGTGGAGTGATGAATACACCAGAAAACGTGTTTCTCGCATTAAATAGCTCGAAAAGAGCGATCTCGATGATTCTGCATACTTCGGACAGCAGTCTCACCAAGATTATCGCAGAAAATGCATATCTCAGCTGGAAACACCACGAAAATCAAGATATCGCCGGTTCTGCATATTAAACGCACTGTGGAGTGGTGAAAACACCAGATAACGTGTTTCTCGCATTAAATAGCTAGAAACGAGCGATCTAGATGATTCTGCATACTGCTGACAGAAGACTCACCATGATAATCGCAGAAAATGCATATCTCAGCTGGAAACACCACGAATATCAAGATATCGCCAGTTCTGCATATCAGACGCTCTGTGGAGTGGTGAATACACCAGAAAATGTGTTTCTCGCATTAAATAACTCGAAAAGTGCAATCTAGATGATTCTGCATACTTCTGACAGAAGACTCACCAATATTATCGCAGAAAATGCATTTCTCAGCTCGAACCCCGACGAAACCCAAGATGTCGCCGGTTCTGCATATCAAACGCACCGTGGAGTGGTGAAAACAACCAGACAACGTGTTTCTCGCATTAAATAGCTCGAAACGAGCGATCTAGATGATCCTGCATACTTCTGACTGAACTCTCACCAATATTATCGCAGAAAATGCATATCTCAGCTTGAAACCTCACGAAAATCAAGATGGCGCCGGTTCCGCATATCAAACGCACTGTGTAGTGGTCAATACACCAGATAACGTGTTTCTCCATTAAATAGCTCGAAAAGAGCGATCTCGATGATTCTGCATACTTCTGACTGATGTCTCACCAAGATTATCGCAGAAAATGCATATCTCAGCTTGATGCCCGACGACAGCCATGATGTCGCCGGTTCTGCATATCAAACGCACTGTGGAGTGGTGAAAACACCAGATAACGTGTTTCTCGCATTAAATAGCTAGAAACGAGCGATCACGATGATTAAGCATACTTCGGGCAGAAGTCTCACCAAGATTATCGTAAAAAATGCATATCTCAGCTTGAAACCCCACGAAAACCAAGATATCGCTGGTTCTGCATATCATACGCACTGTGGAGTGCTGAAAGCACCAGATAACGTGTTTGCCGCATTAAATAGCTCGAATAGAGCGATCTCGATGATTCTGCATACTTCGGACAGAAGTCTCACCAAGATAATCGCAGAAAATGCATATCTCACCTTGAAACCTCACGAAAATCAAGATGACGCCGGTTCTGCATATCAAACGCACTGTGGAGTGGTGAAAACAACCAGATAACGAGTTTCTCGCATTAAATAGCTCGAAAAGAGCGATCCCGATGATTCTGCATACTTCTGACTGATGTCTCACCACTATTATCGCAGAAAATGCATATCTCAGCTGGAAACACCACGAATATCAAGATATCGCCGGTTCTGCATATCAAACGCTCTGTGGAGTGGTGAATACACCAGAAAACGTGTTTCTCGCATTAAATAGCTAGAAACGAGCGATCACGATGATTAAGCATACTTCGGACAGAAGTCTCACCAAGATAATCGCAGAAAATGCATATCTCACCTTGAAACCTCACGAAAATCAAGATGACGCCGGTTCTGCATATCAAACGCACTGTGGAGTGGTGAAAACAACCAGATAACGAGTTTCTCGCATTAAATAGCTCGAAAAGAGCGATCCCGATGATTCTGCATACTTCTGACAGAAGACTCACCAAGATTATCGCAGAAAATGCAAATCTCAGCTGGAAACACCACGAAAATCAAGATATCGCCAGTTCTGCATATCAAACGCACTGTGGAATGTTGAAAACACCGGGAAACTTGTTTTTTTTATTAAATAGCTCAACAAGAGCGATCTAGATGATTCTGCATACTTCTGAATGAAGTCTCACCAATATTATCGCAGAAAATGCATATCTCAGCTAGAAACGTCACGAAAATCAAGATGTCGCCGGTTCTGCATATCAAACGCACTGTGGAGTGGTGAAAACAACCAGATAACGTGTTTCTCGCATTAAGTAGCTCGAAAAAAGCGTTCTCGAAGATTCTGCATACTACTGACAGAAGTCTCACCAAGATTATCGTAGAAAAGCATATCTCAGCTTGAAACCCGACCGAAACCAGGATATCTCCGGTTCTGCATGTCAAACGTAATGTGGAGTGGTGAATACACCAGAAAACGTGTTTCTCGCATTAAGTAGCTCGAAAAGAGCGATCTCGATGATTCTGCTTACTTCGGACAGAAGTCTCACCAAGATTATCGTAGAAAATGCATATCTCAGCTTGAAACCCGACGAAAACCAAACATCGCCGGTTCTGCATGTCAAACGTACTGTGGAGTGGTGAAAACACCAGAAAACGTGTTTCTCGCATTAAATATCTCGAAACGAGCGATCTAGATGATCCTGCATACTTCTGACTGAACTCTCACCAATATTATCGCAGAAAATGCATATCTCAGCTTGAAACCTCACGAAAATCAAGCTGGCGCCGGTTCCGCATATCAAACGCACTGTAGAGTGGTCAATACACCAGATAACGTGTTTCTCCATTAAATAGCTCGAAAAGAGCGATCTCGATGATTCTGCATACTTCTGACTGATGTCTCACCAAGATTATCGCAGAAAAGGCATATCTCAGCTTGATGCCCGACGACAGCCATGATGTCGCCGGTTCTGCATATCAAACGCACTGTGGAGTGGTGAAAACACCAGATAACGTGTTTCTCGCATTAAATAGCTAGAAACGAGCGATCTAGATGATTCTGCATACTTCTGACTGAAGTCTCACCAATATTATCGCAGAAAATGCATATCTCAGCTTGAACCCCGACGAAACCCAAGATGTCGCCGGTTCTGCATATCAAACGCACTGAGGAGCGGTGAAAACACCAGAAAACGTGTTTCTCGCATTAAGCCGCTCGAAACGAGCGATCTAGATGATTCTGCATACTTCTGACTGATGTCTCACCAAGATTAATGCAGAAAATGCATATCTCAGCTTGAAACCCGACGAAAGCCAAGATGTCGCCGGTTCTGCATATCAAACGCACTGTGGAGTGGTGAAAACACCAGATAACGTGTTTCTCGCATTAAATAGCTCGAAAAGTGCAATCTAGATGATTCTGCATACTTCTGACAGAAGACTCACCAAGATTATCGCAGAAAATGCATATCTCAGCTGGAAACACCACGAATATCAAGATATCGCCGGTTCTGCATATCAAACGCTCTGTGGAGTGATGAATACACCAGAAAACGTGTTTCTCGCATTAAATAGCTCGAAAAGAGCGATCTCGATGATTCTGCATACTTCGGACAGCAGTCTCACCAAGATTATCGCAGAAAATGCATATCTCAGCTGGAAACACCACGAAAATCAAGATATCGCCGGTTCTGCATATTAAACGCACTGTGGAGTGGTGAAAACACCAGATAACGTGTTTCTCGCATTAAATAGCTAGAAACGAGCGATCTAGATGATTCTGCATACTGCTGACAGAAGACTCACCATGATAATCGCAGAAAATGCATATCTCAGCTGGAAACACCACGAATATCAAGATATCGCCAGTTCTGCATATCAGACGCTCTGTGGAGTGGTGAATACACCAGAAAATGTGTTTCTCGCATTAAATAACTCGAAAAGTGCAATCTAGATGATTCTGCATACTTCTGACAGAAGACTCACCAATATTATCGCAGAAAATGCATTTCTCAGCTCGAACCCCGACGAAACCCAAGATGTCGCCGGTTCTGCATATCAAACGCACCGTGGAGTGGTGAAAACAACCAGACAACGTGTTTCTCGCATTAAATAGCTCGAAACGAGCGATCTAGATGATCCTGCATACTTCTGACTGAACTCTCACCAATATTATCGCAGAAAATGCATATCTCAGCTTGAAACCTCACGAAAATCAAGATGGCGCCGGTTCCGCATATCAAACGCACTGTGTAGTGGTCAATACACCAGATAACGTGTTTCTCCATTAAATAGCTCGAAAAGAGCGATCTCGATGATTCTGCATACTTCTGACTGATGTCTCACCAAGATTATCGCAGAAAATGCATATCTCAGCTTGATGCCCGACGACAGCCATGATGTCGCCGGTTCTGCATATCAAACGCACTGTGGAGTGGTGAAAACACCAGATAACGTGTTTCTCGCATTAAATAGCTAGAAACGAGCGATCACGATGATTAAGCATACTTCGGGCAGAAGTCTCACCAAGATTATCGTAAAAAATGCATATCTCAGCTTGAAACCCCACGAAAACCAAGATATCGCTGGTTCTGCATATCATACGCACTGTGGAGTGCTGAAAGCACCAGATAACGTGTTTGCCGCATTAAATAGCTCGAATAGAGCGATCTCGATGATTCTGCATACTTCGGACAGAAGTCTCACCAAGATAATCGCAGAAAATGCATATCTCACCTTGAAACCTCACGAAAATCAAGATGACGCCGGTTCTGCATATCAAACGCACTGTGGAGTGGTGAAAACAACCAGATAACGAGTTTCTCGCATTAAATAGCTCGAAAAGAGCGATCCCGATGATTCTGCATACTTCTGACTGATGTCTCACCACTATTATCGCAGAAAATGCATATCTCAGCTGGAAACACCACGAATATCAAGATATCGCCGGTTCTGCATATCAAACGCTCTGTGGAGTGGTGAATACACCAGAAAACGTGTTTCTCGCATTAAATAGCTAGAAACGAGCGATCACGATGATTAAGCATACTTCGGACAGAAGTCTCACCAAGATAATCGCAGAAAATGCATATCTCACCTTGAAACCTCACGAAAATCAAGATGACGCCGGTTCTGCATATCAAACGCACTGTGGAGTGGTGAAAACAACCAGATAACGAGTTTCTCGCATTAAATAGCTCGAAAAGAGCGATCCCGATGATTCTGCATACTTCTGACAGAAGACTCACCAAGATTATCGCAGAAAATGCAAATCTCAGCTGGAAACACCACGAAAATCAAGATATCGCCAGTTCTGCATATCAAACGCACTGTGGAATGTTGAAAACACCGGGAAACTTGTTTTTTTTATTAAATAGCTCAACAAGAGCGATCTAGATGATTCTGCATACTTCTGAATGAAGTCTCACCAATATTATCGCAGAAAATGCATATCTCAGCTAGAAACGTCACGAAAATCAAGATGTTGCCGGTTCTGCATATCAAACGCACTGTGGAGTGGTGAAAACAACCAGATAACGTGTTTCTCGCATTAAGTAGCTCGAAAAAAGCGTTCTCGAAGATTCTGCATACTACTGACAGAAGTCTCACCAAGATTATCGTAGAAAAGCATATCTCAGCTTGAAACCCGACCGAAACCAGGATATCTCCGGTTCTGCATGTCAAACGTAATGTGGAGTGGTGAATACACCAGAAAACGTGTTTCTCGCATTAAGTAGCTCGAAAAGAGCGATCTCGATGATTCTGCTTACTTCGGACAGAAGTCTCACCAAGATTATCGTAGAAAATGCATATCTCAGCTTGAAACCCGACGAAAACCAAACATCGCCGGTTCTGCATGTCAAACGTACTGTGGAGTGGTGAAAACACCAGAAAACGTGTTTCTCGCATTAAATATCTCGAAACGAGCGATCTAGATGATCCTGCATACTTCTGACTGAACTCTCACCAATTTTATCGCAGAAAATGCATATCTCAGCTTGAAACCTCACGAAAATCAAGATGGCGCCGGTTCCGCATATCAAAGGCACTGTCGAGTGGTCAATACACCAGATAACGTGTTTCTCGCATTAAATAGCTCGAATAGAGCGATCTCGATGATTCTGCATACTGCTGACAGAAGACTCACCAAGATTATCGAAGAAAATGCATATCTCAGCTGGAAACACCACGAAAATCAAGATATCGCCGGTTCTGCATATCAAACGCAACGTGGAGTGGTGAAAACAACCAGACAACGTGTTTCTCGCATTAAATAGCTCGAACCGAGCGATCTAGATGATCCTGCATACTTCTGACTGAACTCTCACCAATATTATCACAGAAAATGCATATCTCAGCTTGAAACCTCACGAAAATCAAGATGGCGCCGGTTCCGCATATCAAACGCACTGTGGAGTGGTCAATACACCAGATAACGTGTTTCTCCATTAAATAGCTCGAAAAGAGCGATCTCGATGATTCTGCATACTGCTGACAGAAGACTCACCAAGATTATCGAAGAAAATGCATATCTCAGCTGGAAACACCACGAAAATCAAGATATCGCCGGTTCTGCATATCAAACGCACCGTGGAGTGGTGAAAACAACCAGACAACGTGTTTCTCGCATTAAATAGCTCGAACCGAGCGATCTAGATGATCCTGCATACTTCTGACTGAACTCTCACCAATATTATCGCAGAAAATGCATATCTCAGCTTGAAACCTCACGAAAATCAAGATGGCGCCGGTTCCGCATATCAAACGCACTGTGGAGTGGTCAATACACCAGATAACGTGTTTCTCCATTAAATAGCTCGAGAAGAGCGATCTCGATGATTCTGCATACTTCTGACTGATGTCTCATCAAGATTACCGCAGAAAATGCATATCTCAGCTTGAAACCTCACGAAAATCAAGATGGCGCCGGTTCCGCATATCAAACGCACTGTGGAGTGGTCAATACACCAGATAACGTGTTTCTCCATTAAATAGCTCGAAAAGAGCGATCTCGATGATTCTGCATACTTCTAACAGAAGTCTCACCAAGGTTATCGCAGAAAATGCATATCTCTGCTTGAAACCCCACGCAAACCAAGATATCTCCTGTTCTGCATATTCAAAGAACTGTGGAGTAGTGAAAACCCCCAAAAACGTGTTTCTCGCATTAAATAGCTTGAAAAGAGCGATCTAGATGATTCTGCACACTTCGGACAGAAGTCTCACCAAGATTATCGCAGAAAATGCATATCTCAGCTGGAAAAACCACGAAAATCAAGATATCTCCGGTTCTGCATATCAAACGCACTGTGGAGTGGCTAAAACACCAGATAACGTGCTGCTCGCATTAAATAGCTCGAAAAGAGCGATCTAGATGGTTCTGCATTCTTCTGACTGAAGTCTCACCAATATTATCGCAGAAAACGCATATCTCAGTTAGAAACCTCACGAAAATCAAGATGTCGCCGGTTCTGCGTATCAAACGCACTGTGGAGTGGTGAAAACACCAGATAACGTGTTTCTCGCATTAAATATCTCGAAAAAAGCGATGTCGATCATTCTGCATACTTCGGACAGAAGTCTCACCAATATTATCGCAGAAAACGCATATCTCAGCTTGAAACCCCACGAAACCCAAGATATCACCTGTTCTGCGTATCCAACGAACTGTGGTGTGGTGAGAGCCCCAGAAAACGTGTTCCTCGCATTAAATAGCTCGAAAAGAGCGTCCTCGAAGATTCTGCATACTTCTGACAGATTCTCTCCAAGATTATCGTAGAAAATGCATATCTCAGCTTGAAACCCGACCGAAACCAAGATATCTCCGGTTCTGCATATCAAACGCACTGTGGAGTGGCCAAAACACCAGATAACGTGCTGCTCGCATTAAATAGCTCGAAAAGAGCGATCTAGATGATTCTGCATTCTTCTGACTGAAGTCTCACCAATATTATCGCAGAAAACGCATATCTCAGTTAGAAACCTCACGAAAATCAAGATGTCGCCGGTTCTGCATATCAAACGCACTGTGGAGTGGTGAAAACACTAGATAACGTGTTTCTCGCATTAAATAGCTCGAAAAAAGCGATGTCGATGATTCTGCATACTTCGGACAGAAGTCTCACCAAGTTTATCGCAGAAATTGCATATCTCAGCTTGAAACCCCTCGAAACACAAGATATCACCTGTTCTGCATATCCAACGAACTGTGGTGTGGTGAGAGCCCCAGAAAACGTGTTCCTCGCATTAAATAGCTTGAAAAGAGCGATCTTGATGATTCTGCACACTTCGGACAGAAGTCTCACCAAGATTATCGCAGATAATGCATATCTCAGCTTGAAACCTCACGAAAATCAAGATGGCGCCGGTTCCGCATATCAAACGCACTGTGGAGTGGTGAAAACACCAGATAACGTGTTTCTCGCGTTAAATAGCTCGAAAAGAGCGATCTCGATGATTCTGCATACTTCTAACAGAAGTCTCACCAAGGTTATCGCAGAAAATGCATATCTCTGCTTGAAACCCCACGCAAACCAAGATATCTCCTGTTCTGCATATTCAAAGAACTGTGGAGTAGCGAAAACCCCCAAAAACGTGTTTCTCGCATTAAATAGCTTGAAAAGAGCGATCTAGATGATTCTGCACACTTCGGACAGAAGTCTCACCAAGATTATCGCAGAAAATGCATATCTCAGCTGGAAAAACCACGAAAATCAAGATATCTCCGGTTCTGCATATCAAACGCACTGTGGAGTGGCTAAAACACCAGATAACGTGCTGCTCGCATTAAATAGCTCGAAAAGAGCGATCTAGATGGTTCTGCATTCTTCTGACTGAAGTCTCACCAATATTATCGCAGAAAACGCATATCTCAGTTAGAAACCTCACGAAAATCAAGATGTCGCCGGTTCTGCGTATCAAACGCACTGTGGAGTGGTGAAAACACCAGATAACGTGTTTCTCGCATTAAATATCTCGAAAAAAGCGATGTCGATCATTCTGCATACTTCGGACAGAAGTCTCACCAATATTATCGCAGAAAACGCATATCTCAGCTTGAAACCCCACGAAACCCAAGATATCACCTGTTCTGCGTATCCAACGAACTGTGGTGTGGTGAGAGCCCCAGAAAACGTGTTCCTCGCATTAAATAGCTCGAAAAGAGCGTCCTCGAAGATTCTGCATACTTCTGACAGATTCTCTCCAAGATTATCGTAGAAAATGCATATCTCAGCTTGAAACCCGACCGAAACCAAGATATCTCCGGTTCTGCATATCAAACGCACTGTGGAGTGGCCAAAACACCAGATAACGTGCTGCTCGCATTAAATAGCTCGAAAAGAGCGATCTAGATGATTCTGCATTCTTCTGACTGAAGTCTCACCAATATTATCGCAGAAAACGCATATCTCAGTTAGAAACCTCACGAAAATCAAGATGTCGCCGGTTCTGCATATCAAACGCACTGTGGAGTGGTGAAAACACTAGATAACGTGTTTCTCGCATTAAATAGCTCGAAAAAAGCGATGTCGATGATTCTGCATACTTCGGACAGAAGTCTCACCAAGTTTATCGCAGAAATTGCATATCTCAGCTTGAAACCCCTCGAAACACAAGATATCACCTGTTCTGCATATCCAACGAACTGTGGTGTGGTGAGAGCCCCAGAAAACGTGTTCCTCGCATTAAATAGCTTGAAAAGAGCGATCTTGATGATTCTGCACACTTCGGACAGAAGTCTCACCAAGATTATCGCAGATAATGCATATCTCAGCTTGAAACCCCACGAAAACCAAGATACCGCCGGTTCTGCATATCATACGCACTGTGGAGTGGTGAAAACACCAGATAACGTGTTTCTCGCGTTAAATAGCTCGAAAAGAGCGATCTCGATGATTCTGCATACTTCTAACAGAAGTCTCACCAAGGTTATCGCAGAAAATGCATATCTCTGCTTGAAACCCCACGCAAACCAAGATATCTCCTGTTCTGCATATTCAAAGAACTGTGGAGTAGTGAAAACCCCCAAAAACGTGTTTCTCGCATTAAATAGCTCGAAAAGAGCGTCCTCGAAGATTCTGCATACTTCTGACAGATTCTCTCCAAGATTATCGTAGAAAATGCATATCTCAGCCTGAAACCCGACCGAAACCAAGATATCTCCGGTTCTGCATGTCAAACGTACTGTGGAGTGGTGAATACACCAGAAAACGTGTTTCTCGCATTAAATAGCTCGAAAAGAGCGATCTCGATTATTCATCATACTTCTGACTGAAGTCTCACCAAGATTATCGCAGAAAATGCATATCTCAGCTTGAAACCCGACCGAAACCAAGATATCTCCGGTTCTGCATATCAAACGCACTGTGGAGTGGCCAAAACACCAGATAACGTGCTGCTCGCATTAAATAGCTCGAAAAGAGCGATATCGATGATTGTGCATACTTCTGACAGAAGTCGCACCAAGATTATCGCAGAAAATGCATATTTCAGCTGGAAACATCACGAAAATCAAGATGTCGCCGGTTCTGCATATCAGACGCACTGTGGAGTTGTGAAAACACCAGAACACGTGTTACTCACATTAACTAGCTCGAAAAGAGCGTTCTCAATGATTCTACATACTTCTCATAGATGAAACACAAAGGTTATCGCAGACAATGCTTATTTCAGCTGGAAACCCCACGAAAACCAAGTTATCGGCGGCTCTACATATCAAACGCACTGTGGAGTGGTCAAAACACCAGAAAACTTGTTTTTTCGCATTAAATAGCTCGAAACGAGCGATCTAGATGATTCTGCATACTTCTGACTGAAGTCTCACCAATATCATCGCAGAAAACGCATATCTCAGGTTGAAACCTCACGAAAATCAAGATGTCGCCGGTTCTGCTTATCAAACGCACTGTGGAGTAGTGAAAACAACCAGATAACGTGTTTCTCGCATTAAATAGCTCGAATAGAGCGATCTCGATGATTCTGCATACTTCTGACAGAAGACTCACCAAGATTATCGTAGAAAATGCATATCTCAGCTGGAAACCCTACGAAACCCAAGATATCGCTGGTACTGCATATCAAACGCACTGTGGAGTGGTGAAAACACCAGATAACGTGTTTCTCGCATTAAATAGCACGAAAAGAGTGATCTCGATGATTAAGCATACTTCGGACAGAAGTCTCATCAACATTATCGCAGAAAATGCATATCTGAACTTGAAACCCTACGAAAACCAAGATATCGCTGGTTCTGCATATCAAACGCACTGTGGAGTGGTGAAAACAACCAGATAACGTGTTTCTCGCATTAAATAGCTCGAAACGTGCGATCTAGATGATTCTGCATTCTTCTGACAGAAGACTCACCAAGATTATCGCAGAAAATGCATATCTCAGCTGGAAACCCCACGAAAACCAAGATATCGCCGGTTCTGCATATCAGACGCACCGTGGAGTGGTGAAAACACCAGAAAACGTGTTACTCGCATTAACTAGCTCGAAAAGAGCGTTCTGGATGATACTGCATACTTCTCATAGATGAAACACAAAGATTATCGCAGAAAATGCATATTTCAGCTGGAAACCCCACGAAAACCAAGTTATCGGCGGCTCTACATATCAAACGCACTGTGGAGTGGTGAAAACACCAGAAAACGTGTTACTCGCATTAACTAGCTCGAAAAGAGCGTTCTGGATGATACTGCATCCTTCTCATAGATGAAACACAAAGATTATCGCAGAAAATGCATATTTCAGCTGGAAACCCCACGAAAACCAAGATATCTCCGTTTCTGCAAGTCAAACGTACTGTGGAGTGGTGAAAACACCGGATAACGTTTTGTCGCATTAAATAGCTCGAGCAGAGCGATCTCGATGATTCTGCATACTTCTGACTGAAGTCTCACCAAGATTATCGCAGGAAATGCATATCTCAGATGGAAACCCCACGAAAGCCAAGATATCGCTGGTTCTGCATATCAAACGCACTGTGGAGTGGTGAATACACCAGAAAACGTGTTTCTCGCATTAAATAGCTCGAAAAGAGCGATCTAGATGATTCTGCATACTTCTGACTGAAGTCTCACCAAGATTATCGCAGAAAATGCATAGCTCAGCTTTAAACCCCACGAAAACCAAGATATCTCCGGTTCTGCATATCCAACGAACTGTGGTGTGGTGAAAACCCCAGTAAACGTGTTTCTCGCATTAAATAGCTCGAAAAGAGCGCTCTCGATGTTTTTGCATACTTCGGACAGAAGTCTCACCAAGATTACCGCAGAAAATGCATATCTGAGCTTCAAACCCCACGAAAACCAAGATATCGTCGGTTCTGCATATCATACGCACTGTGGAGTGGTGAAAACACCGGATAACGTTTTGTCGCATTAAATAGCTCGAGCAGAGCGATCTCGATGATTCTGCTTACTTCGGACAGAAGTCTCACCAAGATTATCCTAAAAAATTCATATCTCAGCTTGAAACCCCACGAAAACCAAGATATCGCTGGTACTGCATATCAAACGCACTGTGGAGTGGTGAAAACACCAAATAACGTGTTTCTCGCATTAAATAGCTCTAAAAAAGCGATGTCTATGATTCTGCACTCTTCGGACAGAAGCCTCACCAAGATTATCGCAGAAAATGCATATTTCAGCTGGAAACCCCACGAAAACCAAGTTATCGGCGGCTCTACATATGAAACGCACTGTGGAGTGGTCAAAACACCAGAAAACTTCTTTTTTCGCATTAAATAGCTCGAAACGAGCGATCTAGATGATTCTGCATACTTCTGACTGATGTCTCACCAAGATTATCGCAGGAAATGCATATCTCAGATGGAAACCCCAAGAAAGCCAAGATATCGCTGGTTCTGCATATCAAACGCACTGTGGAGTGGTCAAAACACCAGAAAACTTCTTTTTTCGCATTAAATAGCTCGAAACGAGCGATCTAGATGATTCTGCATACTTCTGACTGATGTCTCACCAAGATTATCGCAGGAAATGCATATCTCAGATGGAAACCCCAAGAAAGCCAAGATATCGCTGGTTCTGCATGTCAAACGTACTGTGGAGTGGTGAATACACCAGAAAACGTGTATCTCGCATTAAATAGCTCGAAAAGAGCGATCTCGATTATTCATCATACTTCTGACTGAAGTCTCACAAAGATTATCGCAGAAAATGTATATCTCAGCTTGAAACCCGACGAAAACCGAGATGTCGCCGGTTCTGCATATCAAACGCACTGTGGGGTGGTGAAAACACCAGAAAACGTGTTACTCGCATTAAATAGCTCGAAAAGAGCGATGTCGATGATTCTGCATACTTCTGACAGAAGTCGCACCAAGATTATCGCAGAAAATGCATATTTCAGCTGGAAACCTCACGAAAATCAAGATGTCGCCGGTTCTGCATATCAGACGCACTGTGGAGTTGTGAAATCACAAGAAAACGTGTTACTCACATTAACTAAGTCGAAAAGAGCGTTCTCGATGATTCTGCATACTTCTGACAGAAGACTCACAATGATTATCGCAGAAAATGCATATTTCAACTGAAAACACCACGAAAACCAAGTTATCGGCGGCTCTACATATCAAATGCTCTGTGGAGTGGTCAAAACACCAGAAAACTTGTTTTTTCGCATTAAATAGCTCGAAACGAGCGATCTAGATGATTCTGCATACTTCTGACTGACGTCTCACCAATATTATCGCAGAAAATGCATATCTCAGCTTGAAACCCGACCGCAACCAAGATATCTCCGTTTCTGCATGTCAAACGTACTGTGGAGTGGTCAATACAGCAGAAAACGTGTTTCTCGAATTAAATAGCTCGAGAAGGCCGATCTAGATGATTCTGCATCCTTCTGACTGAAGTCTCACCAATATTATCGCAGAAAATGCATATCTCAGCTTGAAACCCGACGAAAACCAAGATGTCGCCGGTTCTGCATATCAAACGCACTGTGGGTTGGTGAAAACACCAGAAAACGTATTACTCGCATTAACTAGCTCGAAAAGAGCGTTCTGGATGATTCTGCATACTTCTCATAGATGAAACACAAAGATTATCGCAGAAAATGCATATTTCAGCTGGAAACCCCACGAAAACCAAGATATCGCCGGTTCTGCATATCAAACGCCCTGTGGAGTGATGAAAACACCAGATAACGTGTTTCTCGCATTAAATAGCTCGAATAGAGCGATCTCGATGATTCTGCATACTTCGGACAAATGTCTCACCAAGCTTATCGCAGAAAATGCATATCTCAGCTTGAAACCCCACGAAAGCCAAGATATCGCTGGTTCTGCATATCAAACGCACTGTGGAGTGGTCAATACAGCAGAAAACGTGTTTCTCGCATTAAATAGCTCGAACAGAGCGATCTCGATGATTCTGCATACTTCTAACTGAAGTCTCACCAATATTATCGCAGAAAATGCATATCTCAGCTTGAAACCCGACGGAAATCAAGGTATCTCCGTTTCTGCATGTCAAACGTACTGTGGAGTGGTCAAAACATCAGAAAACTTGTTTTTTCGCATTAAATAGCTCGAAACGAGCGATCGAGATGATTCTGCATACTTCTGACTGAAGTCTCACCAATATTATAGCAGAAAATGCATATCTCAGCTTGAAACCCGACGAAAACCAAGATGTCGCCGGTTCTGCTTATCAAACGCACTGTGGGGTGGTGAAAACACCAGAAAACGTGTTACTCGCATTAACTAGCTCGAAAAGAGTGTTCTGGATGATTCTGCATACTTCTCATAGATGAAACACAAAGATTATCGCAGAAAATGCATATTTCAGCTGGAAACCCCACGAAAACCAAGATATCGTCGGTTCTGCATATCATACGCACTGTGGAGTGGTGAAAACACCGGATAACGTTTTGTCGCATTAAATAGCTCGAATAGAGCAATCTCGATGATTCTGCATACTTCGGACAGAAGTCTCACCAAGATTATCCTAAAAAATTCATATCTCAGCTTGAAATCCCACGAAAACCAAGATATCTCCGGTTCTGCACATCAAACGTACTGTGCAGTGGTGAAAACACCAGAAAACGTGTTTCTCGCATTAAGTAGCTCGAAAAGAGCGTTCTCGAAGGTTCTGCATACTTCTGACAGAGGTCTCACCAAGCTTATCGTAGAAAATGCATATCTCAGCTTGAAACCCGACGAAAACCAAAATATCTCCGGTTCTGCATATCCAACGCACTGTGGAGTGGTGAAAACACCAGATAACGTGTTTCTCGCATTAAATAGCTCGAAAAGAGCGATCCCGATGATTCTGCATACTTCTGACTGAAGTCTCACCAATATTATCGCAGAAAATGCCTATCTCAGCTAGAAACATCACGAAAATCAAGATGTCGCCGGTTCTGCATATCAAACGCACTGTGGAGGGGTAAAAACACCAGATAACGTGTTTCTCGCATTAAATAGCTCGAAACGAGCGATCTAGATGATTCTGCATACTTCTGACTGAAGTCTCACCAAGATTATCGCAGAAAATGCATATCCCAGCTGGAAACACCACGAAAATCAAGATGTCGACGGTTCTGCATATCAAACGCACTGTGGAGTGGTGAATACACCAGAAAACGTGTATCCCGCATTAAATAGCTCGAAAAGAGCGATCTAGATGATTCTGCATATTTCTGACTGAAGTCTCACCAATATTATCGCTGAAAATGCCTATCTCAGCTAGAAACATCACGAAAATTAAGATGTCGCCGGTTCTGCATATCAAACCCACTGTGGAGTAGTGAAAACAACCAGATAACGTGTTTCTCGCATTAAATAGCTCGAATAGAGCGTTCTCGAAGATTCTGCATACTTCTGACTGAGGTCTCACCAATATTATCGTAGAAAATGCATATCTCAGCTTGAAACCCGACCGAAACGAAGATATCTCCGGTTCTGCATATCAAACGCACTGTGGGGTGGTGAAAACACCAGAGAACGTGTTTCTCGCATTAAACAGCTCGAAAAGAGCGATCTAGATTATTCTGCATCCTTCTGACAGAAGACTCACCAATATTATCGCAGAGAATGCATATCTCAGCTGGAAACACCACGAAAATCAAGATGTCGCCGGTTCTGCATATCAGACGCACTGTGGAGTGGTGAAAACACCAGAAAACGTGTTTCTCGCATTAAGTAGCTCGAAAAGAGCGTTCTCGAAGATTCTGCATACTTCTCATAGAGGAAACACCAAGATTATCGCAGAAAATGCATATTTCAGCTGGAAACCCCACGAAAACCACGATGTCGCCGGTTCTGCATATCAAACCCACTGTGGAGTAGTGAAAACAACCAGATAACGTGTTTCTCGCATTAAATAGCTCGAATAGAGCGATCTCGATGATTCTGCATACTTCGGACAGAAGTCTCACCAAGATTATCCTAAAAAATTCATATCTCAGCTTGAAACCCCACGAAAACCAAGATATCTCCGGTTCTGCACATCAAACGTACTGTGCAGTGGTGAAAACACCAGAAAACGTGTTTCTCGCATTAAGTAGCTCGAAAAGAGCGTTCTCGAAGGTTCTGCATACTTCTGACAGAGGTCTCACCAAGCTTATCGTAGAAAATGCATATCTCAGCTTGAAACCCGACGAAAACCATAATATCTCCGGTTCTGCATATCCAACGCACTGTGGAGTGGTGAAAACACCAGATAAAGTGTTTCTCGCATTAAATAGCTCGAAAAGAGCGATCCCGATGATTCTGCATACTTCTGACTGAAGTCTCACCAATATTATCGCAGAAAATGCCTATCTCAGCTAGAAACATCACGAAAATCAAGATGTCGCCGGTTCTGCATATCAAACGCACTGTGGAGTGGTAAAAACACCAGATAACGTGTTTCTCGCATTAAATAGCTCGAAACGAGCTATCTAGATGATTCTGCATACTTCTGACTGAAGTCTCACCAAGATTATCGCAGAAAATGCATATCCCAGCTGGAAACACCACGAAAATCAAGATGTCGCCGGTTCTGCATATCAAACGCACTGTGGAGTGGTCAATACACCAGAAAACGTGTTTCCCGCATTAAATAGCTCGAAAAGAGCGATCTAGATGATTCTGCATATTTCTGACTGAAGTCTCACCAATATTATCGCTGAAAATGCCTATCTCAGCTAGAAACATCACGAAAATCAAGATGTCGCCGGTTCTGCATATCAGACGCACTGTGGAGTGGTGAAAACACCAGAAAACGTGTTTCTCGCATTAAGTAGCTCGAAAAGAGCGTTCTCGAAGATTCTGCATACTTCTCATAGAGGAAACACCAAGATTATCGCAGAAAATGCATATTTCAGCTGGAAACCCCACGAAAACCACGATGTCGCCGGTTCTGCATATCAAACCCACTGTGGAGTAGTGAAAACAACCAGATAACGTGTTTCTCGCATTAAATAGCTCGAATAGAGCGATCTCGATGATTCTGCATACTTCGGACAGAAGTCTCACCAAGATTATCCTAAAAAATTCATATCTCAGCTTGAAACCCCACGAAAACCAAGATATCTCCGGTTCTGCACATCAAACGTACTGTGCAGTGGTGAAAACACCAGAAAACGTGTTTCTCGCATTAAGTAGCACGAAAAGAGCGTTCTCGAAGGTTCTGCATACTTCTGACAGAGGTCTCACCAATCTTATCGTAGAAAATGCATATCTCAGCTTGAAACCCGACGAAAACCATAATATCTCCGGTTCTGCATATCCAACGCACTGTGGAGTGGTGAAAACACCAGATAACGTGCTTCTCGCATTAAATAGCTCGAAAAGAGCGATCCCGATGATTCTGCATACTTCTGACTGAAGTCTCACCAATATTATCGCAGAAAATGCCTATCTCAGCTAGAAACATCACGAAAATCAAGATGTCGCCGGTTCTGCATATCAAACGCACTGTGGAGTGGTAAAAACACCAGATAACGTGTTTCTCGCATTAAATAGCTCGAAACGAGCTATCTAGATGATTCTGCATACTTCTGACTGAAGTCTCACCAAGATTATCGCAGAAAATGCATATCCCAGCTGGAAACACCACGAAAATCAAGATGTCGCCGGTTCTGCATATCAAACGCACTGTGGAGTGGTGAATACACCAGAAAACGTGTTTCCCGCATTAAATAGCTCGAAAAGAGCGATCTAGATGATTCTGCATATTTCTGACTGAAGTCTCACCAATATTATCGCTGAAAATGCCTATCTCAGCTAGAAACATCACGAAAATTAAGATGTCGCCGGTTCTGCATATCAAACCCACTGTGGAGTAGTGAAAACAACCAGATAACGTGTTTCTCGCATTAAATAGCTCGAATAGAGCGATCTCGATGATTCTGCATACTTCTGACTGAAGACTCACCAAGATTATCGCAGAAAATGCCTATCTCAGCTGGAAACCCCACGAAAACCACGATGTCGCCGGTTCTGCATATCAAACGCACTGTGGGGTGGTGAAAACACCAGAAAACGTGTTTCTCGCATTAAGTAGCTCGAAAAGAGCGTTCTCGAAGATTCTGCATACTTCTGACTGAGGTCTCACCAATATTATCGTAGAAAATGCATATCTCAGCTTGAAACCCGACCGAAACGAAGATATCTCCGGTTCTGCATATCAAACGCACTGTGGGGTGGTGAAAACACCAGAGAACGTGTTTCTCGCATTAAACAGCTCGAAAAGAGCGATCTAGATTATTCTGCATCCTTCTGACAGAAGACTCACCAATATTATCGCAGAGAATGCATATCTCAGCTGGAAACACCACGAAAATCAAGATGTCGCCGGTTCTGCATATCAGACGCACTGTGGAGTGGGGAAAAAACCAGAAAACGTGTTTCTCGCATTAAGTAGCTCGAAAAGAGCGTTCTCGAAGATTCTGCATACTTCTCATAGAGGAAACACCAAGATTATCGCAGAAAATGCATATTTCAGCTGGAAACCCCACGAAAACCACGATGTCGCCGGTTCTGCATATCAAACCCACTGTGGAGTAGTGAAAACAACCAGATAACGTGTTTCTCGCATTAAATAGCTCGATTAGAGCGATCTCGATGATTCTGCATACTTCTCATAGAGGAAACACCAAAATTATCGCAGAAAATGCCTATCTCAGCTAGAAACATCACGAAAATCAAGATGTCGCCGGTTCTGCATATCAAACGCACTGTGGAGTGGTAAAAACACCAGAGAACGTGTTTCCCGAATTAAATAGCTCGAAAAGAGCGATCTAGATGATTCTGCATACTGCTGACTGAAGTCTCACCAATATTATCGCAGAGAATGCATATCTCAGCTGGAAACACCACGAAAATCAAGATGTCGCCGGTTCTGCATATCAGACGCACTGTGGAGTGGGGAAAAAACCAGAAAACGTGTTTCTCGCATTAAGTAGCTCGAAAAGAGCGATCTAGATGATTCTGCATCCTTCTGACAGAAGACTCACCAAGATTATCGCAGAAAATGCATATCTCAGCTGGAAACCCCGCGAAAACCAAGATATCGCCGGTTCTGCATATCAGACGCACCGTGGAGTGGTGAAAACACCAGAAAACGTGTTTCCCGCATTAAATAGCTCGAAAAGAGCGATCTAGATGATTCTGCATACTTCTGACTGAACACTCACAAAGATTATCGCAGAAAATGCATATCTCAGCTTGAAACCCGACCGAAACGAAGATATCGCCGGTTCTGCATTTCTAACGTACTGTGGAGTGGTGAATACACCAGAAAACGTGTTTCCCGAATTAAATAGCTCGAAAAGAGCGATCTAGATGATTCTGCATACTGCTGACTGAAGTCTCACCAATATTATCGCAGAGAATGCATATCTCAGCTAGAAACATCACGAAAATCAAGATGTCGCCGGTTCGGCACATCAAACGTACTGTGGAGTGGTGAAAACACCAGAAAACGTGTTTCTCGCATTAAGTAGCTCGAAAAGAGCGTTCTCGAAGATTCTGCATACTTCTGACAGAGGTCTCACCAATATTATCGTAGAAAATGCATATCTCAGCTTGTAACCCGACCGAAACGAAGATATCTCCGGTTCTGCATGTCTAACGTACTGTGGAGTGGTGAATACACCAGAAAACTTGTTTCTCGCATTAAATAGCTCGAAAAGAGCGATCTAGATGATTCTGCATACTTCTGGCAGAAGACTCACCAAGATTATCGCCGAAAATGCATATCTCAGCTGGAAACACCACGAAAATCAAGATATCGCCGGTTCTGCATATCAAACGCACTGTGGAGTGGTGAAAACAACCAGATATCGTGTTTCTCGCATTAAATAGCTCGAAAAGAGCGATCTCGAAGATTCTGCATACTTCTGACAGACGTCTCACCAAGATTATCGTAGAAAATGCAATCCTCAGCTTGAAACCCGTCGAAATCCAAAATGTCGCCGGTTCTGCATATCAAACGCACTGTGGAGTGGTGAAAACACCGGATATCGTTTCTCTCGCATTAAATAGCTCGAAAAGAGCGATCCCGATGATTCTGCATACTTCTGGCTGAAGTCTCACCAAGATTATCGCAGAAAATGCATATCCCAGCTGGAAACACCACGAAAATCAAGATGTCGCCGGTTCTGCATATCAAACGCACTGTGGAGTGGTGAATACACCAGATAACGTGTTTCTCGCATTAAATAGCTCGAAAAGAGCGATCCCGATGATTCTGCATACTTCTGACTGAAGTCTCACCAATATTATCGCAGAAAATGCCTATCTCAGCTAGAAACATCACGAAAATCAAGATGTCGCCGGTTCTGCATATCAAACGCACTGTGGAGTGGTAAAAACACCAGATAACGTGTTTCTCGCATTAAATAGCTCGAAACGAGCTATCTATATGATTCTGCATACTTCTGACTGAAGTCTCACCAAGATTATCGCAGAAAATGCATATCCCAGCTGGAAACACCACGAAAATCAAGATGTCGCCGGTTCTGCATATCAAACGCACTGTGGAGTGGTGAATACACCAGAAAACGTGTTTCCCGCATTAAATAGCTCGAAAAGAGCGATCTAGATGATTCTGCATATTTCTGACTGAAGTCTCATCAATATTATCGCTGAAAATGCCAATCTCAGCTAGAAACATCACGAAAATTAAGATGTCGCCGGTTCTGCATATCAAACCCACTGTGGAGTAGTGAAAACAACCAGATAACGTGTTTCTCGCATTAAATAGCTCGAATAGAGCGATCTCGATGATTCTGCATACTTCTGACTGAAGACTCACCAAGATTATCGCAGAAAATGCCTATCTCAGCTGGAAACCCCACGAAAACCACGATGTCGCCGGTTCTGCATATCAAACGCACTGTGGGGTGGTGAAAACACCAGAAAACGTGTGTCTCGCATTAAGTAGCTCGAAAAGAGCGTTCTCGAAGATTCTGCATACTTCTGACTGAGGTCTCACCAATATTATCGTAGAAAATGCATATCTCAGCTTGAAACCCGACCGAAACGAAGATATCTCCGGTTCTGCATATCAAACGCACTGTGGGGTGGTGAAAACACCAGAAAACGTGTTTCTCGCATTAAACAGCTCGAAAAGAGCGATCTAGATTATTCTGCATCCTTCTGACAGAAGACTCACCAATATTATCGCAGAGAATGCATATCTCAGCTGGAAACACCACGAAAATCAAGATGTCGCCGGTTCTGCATATCAGACGCACTGTGGAGTGGGGAAAAAACCAGAAAACGTGTTTCTCGCATTAAGTAGCTCGAAAAGAGCGTTCTCGAAGATTCTGCATACTTCTCATAGAGGAAACACCAAGATTATCGCAGAAAATGCATATTTCAGCTGGAAACCCCACGAAAACCACGATGTCGCCGGTTCTGCATATCAAACCCACTGTGGAGTAGTGAAAACAACCAGATAACGTGTTTCTCGCAATTAAATAGCTCGAATAGAGCGATCTCGATGATTCTGCATACTTCTGACAGAAGACTCACCAAGATTATCGCAGAAAATGCCTATCTCAGCTGGAAACCCCTCGAAAACAACGATGTCGCCGGTTCTGCATATCAAACGCACTGTGGGGTGGTGAAAACACCAGAAAACGTGTTTCTCGCATTAAGTAGCTCGAAAAGAGCGTTCTCGAAGATTCTGCATACTTCTGACTGAGGTCTCACCAATATTATCGTAGAAAATGCATATCTCAGCTTGAAACCCGACCGAAACGAAGATATCTCCGGTTCTGCATATCAAACGCACTGTGGGGTGGTGAAAACATCAGAGAACGTGTTTCTCGCATTAAACAGCTCGAAAAGAGCGATCTAGATGATTCTGCATCCTTCTGACAGAAGACTCACCAAGATTATCGCAGAAAATGCATATCTCAGCTGGAAACCCCGCGAAAACCAAGATATCGCCGGTTCTGCATATCAGACGCACCGTGGAGTGGTGAAAACACCAGAAAACGTGTTTCCCGCATTAAATAGCTCGAAAAGAGCGATCTAGATGATTCTGCATACTTCTGACTGAACACTCACCAAGATTATCGCAGAAAATGCATATCTCAGCTTGAAACCCGACCGAAACGAAGATATCGCCGGTTCTGCATTTCTAACGTACTGTGGAGTGGTGAATACACCAGAAAACGTGTTTCCCGAATTAAATAGCTCGAAAAGAGCGATCTAGATGATTCTGCATACTGCTGACTGAAGTCTCACCAATATTATCGCAGAGAATGCATATCTCAGCTAGAAACATCACGAAAATCAAGATGTCGCCGGTTCGGCACATCAAACGTACTGTGGAGTGGTGAAAACACCAGAAAACGTGTTTCTCGCATTAAGTAGCTCGAAAAGAGCGTTCTCGAAGATTCTGCATACTTCTCATAGAGGAAACACCAAGATTATCGCAGAAAATGCATATTTCAGCTGGAAACCCCACGAAAACCACGATGTCGCCGGTTCTGCATATCAAACCCACTGTGGAGTAGTGAAAACAACCAGATAACGTGTTTCTCGCATTAAATAGCTCGATTAGAGCGATCTCGATGATTCTGCATACTTCTCATAGAGGAAACACCAAAATTATCGCAGAAAATGCCTATCTCAGCTAGAAACATCACGAAAATCAAGATGTCGCCGGTTCTGCATATCAAACGCACTGTGGAGTGGTAAAAACACCAGAGAACGTGTTTCCCGAATTAAATAGCTCGAAAAGAGCGATCTAGATGATTCTGCATACTGCTGACTGAAGTCTCACCAATATTATCGCAGAGAATGCATATCTCAGCTGGAAACACCACGAAAATCAAGATGTCGCCGGTTCTGCATATCAGACGCACTGTGGAGTGGGGAAAAAACCAGAAAACGTGTTTCTCGCATTAAGTAGCTCGAAAAGAGCGATCTAGATGATTCTGCATCCTTCTGACAGAAGACTCACCAAGATTATCGCAGAAAATGCATATCTCAGCTGGAAACCCCGCGAAAACCAAGATATCGCCGGTTCTGCATATCAGACGCACCGTGGAGTGGTGAAAACACCAGAAAACGTGTTTCCCGCATTAAATAGCTCGAAAAGAGCGATCTAGATGATTCTGCATACTTCTGACTGAACACTCACAAAGATTATCGCAGAAAATGCATATCTCAGCTTGAAACCCGACCGAAACGAAGATATCGCCGGTTCTGCATTTCTAACGTACTGTGGAGTGGTGAATACACCAGAAAACGTGTTTCCCGAATTAAATAGCTCGAAAAGAGCGATCTAGATGATTCTGCATACTGCTGACTGAAGTCTCACCAATATTATCGCAGAGAATGCATATCTCAGCTAGAAACATCACGAAAATCAAGATGTCGCCGGTTCGGCACATCAAACGTACTGTGGAGTGGTGAAAACACCAGAAAACGTGTTTCTCGCATTAAGTAGCTCGAAAAGAGCGTTCTCGAAGATTCTGCATACTTCTGACAGAGGTCTCACCAATATTATCGTAGAAAATGCATATCTCAGCTTGTAACCCGACCGAAACGAAGATATCTCCGGTTCTGCATGTCTAACGTACTGTGGAGTGGTGAATACACCAGAAAACTTGTTTCTCGCATTAAATAGCTCGAAAAGAGCGATCTAGATGATTCTGCATACTTCTGGCAGAAGACTCACCAAGATTATCGCCGAAAATGCATATCTCAGCTGGAAACACCACGAAAATCAAGATATCGCCGGTTCTGCATATCAAACGCACTGTGGAGTGGTGAAAACAACCAGATATCGTGTTTCTCGCATTAAATAGCTCGAAAAGAGCGATCTCGAAGATTCTGCATACTTCTGACAGACGTCTCACCAAGATTATCGTAGAAAATGCAATCCTCAGCTTGAAACCCGTCGAAATCCAAAATGTCGCCGGTTCTGCATATCAAACGCACTGTGGAGTGGTGAAAACACCGGATATCGTTTCTCTCGCATTAAATAGCTCGAAAAGAGCGATCCCGATGATTCTGCATACTTCTGGCTGAAGTCTCACCAAGATTATCGCAGAAAATGCATATCCCAGCTGGAAACACCACGAAAATCAAGATGTCGCCGGTTCTGCATATCAAACGCACTGTGGATTGGTGAATACACCAGATAACGTGTTTCTCGCATTAAATAGCTCGAAAAGAGCGATCCCGATGATTCTGCATACTTCTGACTGAAGTCTCACCAATATTATCGCAGAAAATGCCTATCTCAGCTAGAAACATCACGAAAATCAAGATGTCGCCGGTTCTGCATATCAAACGCACTGTGGAGTGGTAAAAACACCAGATAACGTGTTTCTCGCATTAAATAGCTCGAAACGAGCTATCTATATGATTCTGCATACTTCTGACTGAAGTCTCACCAAGATTATCGCAGAAAATGCATATCCCAGCTGGAAACACCACGAAAATCAAGATGTCGCCGGTTCTGCATATCAAACGCACTGTGGAGTGGTGAATACACCAGAAAACGTGTTTCCCGCATTAAATAGCTCGAAAAGAGCGATCTAGATGATTCTGCATATTTCTGACTGAAGTCTCATCAATATTATCGCTGAAAATGCCAATCTCAGCTAGAAACATCACGAAAATTAAGATGTCGCCGGTTCTGCATATCAAACCCACTGTGGAGTAGTGAAAACAACCAGATAACGTGTTTCTCGCATTAAATAGCTCGAATAGAGCGATCTCGATGATTCTGCATACTTCTGACTGAAGACTCACCAAGATTATCGCAGAAAATGCCTATCTCAGCTGGAAACCCCACGAAAACCACGATGTCGCCGGTTCTGCATATCAAACGCACTGTGGGGTGGTGAAAACACCAGAAAACGTGTGTCTCGCATTAAGTAGCTCGAAAAGAGCGTTCTCGAAGATTCTGCATACTTCTGACTGAGGTCTCACCAATATTATCGTAGAAAATGCATATCTCAGCTTGAAACCCGACCGAAACGAAGATATCTCCGGTTCTGCATATCAAACGCACTGTGGGGTGGTGAAAACACCAGAAAACGTGTTTCTCGCATTAAACAGCTCGAAAAGAGCGATCTAGATTATTCTGCATCCTTCTGACAGAAGACTCACCAATATTATCGCAGAGAATGCATATCTCAGCTGGAAACACCACGAAAATCAAGATGTCGCCGGTTCTGCATATCAGACGCACTGTGGAGTGGGGAAAAAACCAGAAAACGTGTTTCTCGCATTAAGTAGCTCGAAAAGAGCGTTCTCGAAGATTCTGCATACTTCTCATAGAGGAAACACCAAGATTATCGCAGAAAATGCATATTTCAGCTGGAAACCCCACGAAAACCACGATGTCGCCGGTTCTGCATATCAAACCCACTGTGGAGTAGTGAAAACAACCAGATAACGTGTTTCTCGCAATTAAATAGCTCGAATAGAGCGATCTCGATGATTCTGCATACTTCTGACAGAAGACTCACCAAGATTATCGCAGAAAATGCCTATCTCAGCTGGAAACCCCTCGAAAACAACGATGTCGCCGGTTCTGCATATCAAACGCACTGTGGGGTGGTGAAAACACCAGAAAACGTGTTTCTCGCATTAAGTAGCTCGAAAAGAGCGTTCTCGAAGATTCTGCATACTTCTGACTGAGGTCTCACCAATATTATCGTAGAAAATGCATATCTCAGCTTGAAACCCGACCGAAACGAAGATATCTCCGGTTCTGCATATCAAACGCACTGTGGGGTGGTGAAAACATCAGAGAACGTGTTTCTCGCATTAAACAGCTCGAAAAGAGCGATCTAGATGATTCTGCATCCTTCTGACAGAAGACTCACCAAGATTATCGCAGAAAATGCATATCTCAGCTGGAAACCCCGCGAAAACCAAGATATCGCCGGTTCTGCATATCAGACGCACCGTGGAGTGGTGAAAACACCAGAAAACGTGTTTCCCGCATTAAATAGCTCGAAAAGAGCGATCTAGATGATTCTGCATACTTCTGACTGAACACTCACCAAGATTATCGCAGAAAATGCATATCTCAGCTTGAAACCCGACCGAAACGAAGATATCGCCGGTTCTGCATTTCTAACGTACTGTGGAGTGGTGAATACACCAGAAAACGTGTTTCCCGAATTAAATAGCTCGAAAAGAGCGATCTAGATGATTCTGCATACTGCTGACTGAAGTCTCACCAATATTATCGCAGAGAATGCATATCTCAGCTAGAAACATCACGAAAATCAAGATGTCGCCGGTTCGGCACATCAAACGTACTGTGGAGTGGTGAAAACACCAGAAAACGTGTTTCTCGCATTAAGTAGCTCGAAAAGAGCGTTCTCGAAGATTCTGCATACTTCTGACAGAGGTCTCACCAATATTATCGTAGAAAATGCATATCTCAGCTTGTAACCCGACCGAAACGAAGATATCTCCGGTTCTGCATGTCTATCGTACTGTGGAGTGGTGAATACACCAGAAAACTTGTTTCTCGCATTAAATAGCTCGAAAAGAGCGATCTAGATGATTCTGCATACTTCTGGCAGAAGACTCACCAAGATTATCGCCGAAAATGCATATCTCAACTGGAAACACCACGAAAATCAAGATATCGCCGGTTCTGCATATCAAACGCACTGTGGAGTGGTGAAAACAACCAGATATCGTGTTTCTCGCATTAAGTTGCTCGAAAAGAGCGATCTCGAAGATTCTGCATACTTCTGACAGACGTCTCACCAAGATTATCGTAGAAAATGCAATCCTCAGCTTGAAACCCGTCGAAATCCAAAATGTCGCCGGTTCTGCATATCAAACGCACTGTGGAGTGGTGAAAACACCGGATATCGTTTCTCTCGCATTAAATAGCTCGAAAAGAGCGATCCCGATGATTCTGCATACTTCTGACTGAAGTCTCACCAAGATTATCGCAGAAAATGCATATCCCAGCTGGAAACACCACGAAAATCAAGATGTCGCCGGTTCTGCATATCAAACGCACTGTGGAGTGGTGAATACACCAGAAAACGTGTTTCCCGCATTAAATAGCTCGAAAAGAGCGATCTAGATGATTCTGCATACTTCTGACTGAAGTCTCACCAATATTATCGCTGAAAATGCCAATCTCAGCTAGAAACATCACGAAAATTAAGATGTCGCCGGTTCTGCATATCAAACCCACTGTGGAGTAGTGAAAACAACCAGATAACGTGTTTTTCGCATTAAATAGCTGGAATAGAGCGATCTCGATGATTCTGCATACTTCTCATAGAGGAAACACCAAGATTGTCGTAGAAAATGCATATCTCAGCTTGAAACCCGACCGAAACGAAGATACCTCCGGTTCTGCATGTCTAACGTACTGTGGAGTGGCGAATACACCAGAAAACGTGTTTCCCGCATTAAATAGCTCGAAAAGAGCGATCTAGATGATTCTGCATACTTATGGGAGAAGACTCACCAAGCTTATCGCAGAAAATGCATATCTCAGCTGGAAACACCACGAAAATCAAGATATCGCCGGTTCTGCATATCAGACGCACTGTGGAGTGGTGAAAACACCAGAAAACGTGTTTCTCGCATTAACTAGCTCGAAAAGAGCGTTCTCGATGATTCTGCATACTTCTCATAGAGGAAACACCAAGATTACCGCAGAAAATGCATATTTCAGCTGGAAACCCCACGAAAACCAAGTTATCGGCGGTTCTACATATCAAACGCACTGTGGAGTGGTCAAAACACCAGATAACGTGTTTCTCGCATTAAGTAGCTCTAAAAGAGCGATCTAGATGATTCTGCATACTTCTTACTGAAGTCTCACCAAGATTATCGCAGATAATGCATATCTCAGCTCGAAACCTCACGAAAATCAAGATGTTGCCGGTTCTGCAAATCAAACGCACTGTGGAGTGGTGAAAACAACCAGAGAACGTGTTTCGCGCATTAAATAGCTCGAATAGTGCGATCTCGATGATTCTGCATATTTCGGACAGAAGTCTCACCCAGATTATCGTAAAAAATGCATATCTCAGCTTGAAACCCCACGAAAACCAAGATATCGCTGGTACTGCATATCAAACGCACTGTGGAGTGGTGAAAACACCCGATAACGTGTTTCTCGCATTAAGTAGCTCGAAAAGAGCGTTCTCGAAGGTTCTGCATACTTCTGACAGAGGTCTCACCAATATTGTCGTAGAAAATGCATACCTCAGCTTGAAACCCGACCGAAACGAAGATACCTCCGGTTCTGCATGTCTAACGTACTGTGGAGTGGTGAATACACCACATAACGTGTTGCTCGCATTAAATAGCTCTAAAAGAGCGATATCGATGATTCTGCATACTTCGGACAGAAGTCTCACCAATATTATCGCAGAAAATGCATATCTCAGCTTGAAACCTCACGAACATCAAGATGTCGCCGGTTCTGCATATCAAACGCACTGTGGTGTGCTGAAAACACCAGATAACGTGTTTCTCGCATTAAATAGCTCGATAAGATCGATCGCGATGATTCTGCATACTTCTGACAGAAGTCTCACCAAGATTATCGTAGAAAATGCATATCTCAGCTTGAACCCCGACGAAATCCAAGATGTCGCCGGTTCTGCATATCAAACGCACTGTGGAGTGGTGGAAACACCAGTTAACGTGTTTCTCGCATCAAATAGCTCTAAAAGAGCGATATCGATGATTCTGCATACTTCGGACAGAAGTCTCACCAATATTATCGCAGAAAATGCATATCTCAGCTTGAAACCTCACGAACATCAAGATGTCGCCGGTTCTGCATATCAAACGCACTGTGGAGTGCTGAAAACACCAGATAACGTGTTTCTCGCATTAAATAGATCGAAAAGTGCGATCTCGATGATTCTGCATACTTCTAACCGAAGTCTCACCATGATTATCGCAGAAAATGCATATCTCTGCTAGAAACCCCGCGAAAACCAAGATATCTCCGGTTCTGCACATCCAACGAACTGTGGTGTGGTGAAAACCCCAGAAAACGTGTTTCTCGCATTAAATAGCTCGAAAAGAGCGCTCTTGATGTTTCTGCATACTTCGGACAGATGTTTCACCAAGATTATCGTAGAAAAAGCATATCTCAACTTGAAACCCGACGAAAACCAAACATCGCCGGTTCTGCATATCAAACCAACTGTGGAGTGGTGAAAACACCAGATAACGTGTTTCTCATATTAAATAGCTGGAAACGAGCGATCTCGATGATTAAGCATACTTCGGACAGATTTCTCACCAAGATTATCGCAGAAAATGCACATCTGAGCTTGAAACCCCACGAAAACCAGGATATCGTCGGTGCTGCATATCACACGCACTGTGGAGTGGTGAAAACACCAGATAACGTGTTTCTCCCATTAAATAGCTGGAAAAGAGCGATCTCGATGATTAAGCATACTTCGGACAGATTTCTCACCAAGATTATCGCAGGAATTGCATATCTCAGCTTGAACCCCGACGAAATCCAAGATGTCGCCGGTTCTGCATATCAAACGCACTGTGGAGTGGTGAAAACACCAGAATACTTGTTTTTTCGCATTAAATAGCTCGAAAAGAGCGATCTTGATGATTCTGCATACTTCGGACAGATGTTTCTCCAAGATTATCGTAGAAAATGCATATCTAAACTTGAAACCCGACGAAAACCAAACATCGCCGGTTTGCATATCAAACCAACTGTGGAGTGGTGAAAACCCCAGAAAACGTGTTTCTCGCATTAAATAGCTCGAAAAGTACGATCTCGATGACTCTGCATACTTCGGACAGAAGTCTCGCCAATATTTTCGCAGAAAATGCATATCTCAGCTAGAAACCCCACGAAAATCAAGATGTCGCCGGTTCTGCATATCAAACCCACTGTGGAGTGGTGAAAACACCGGATAACGTGTTTCTCGCATTAAATAGCTCGAAAAGATCGATCTCGATGATTCTGCATACATCGGACAGAAGTCTCACCAAGATTATCGCAGAAAATGCATATTTCAGCTTGACACCCCACGAAAACCAAGATATCTCCGGTTCTGCATATCCAACGAACAGTGGTGTGGTGAAATCGCCAGAAAACGTGTTTCTCGCATTAAATAGCTCGATAAGAGCGATGCCGATGATTCTGCATACTTCGGACAGAAGTCTCACCAAGATTGTCGCAGAAAATGCATATCTCAGCTTGAAACCCCAGGAAAACCAAGATATCTCCGGTTCTGCATATCCAACGAACAGAGGTGTGGTGAAAACCCCAGAAAACGTGTTTCTCGCATTAAATAGCTCGAAAAGAGCGCTCTCGATTTTTCTGCATACTTCGGACAGAAGTCTCAACAAGATTATTGCAGAAAATGCATATCTCAGCTTGAAACCCCACGAAAACCAAGATATCTCCGGTTTTGCATATCAAACGCACTGTGGGGTGGTGAAAACACCAGAAAACGTGTTTCTCGCATTAAGTAGCTCGAAAAGAGCGTTCTCGAAGGTTCTGCATACTTCTGACAGAGGTCTCACCAATATTGTCGTAGAAAATGCATACCTCAGCTTGAAACCCGACCGAAACGAAGATACCTCCGGTTCTGCATGTCTAACGTACTGTGGAGTGGTGAATACACCACATAACGTGTTGCTCGCATTAAATAGCTCTAAAAGAGCGATATCGATGATTCTGCATACTTCGGACAGAAGTCTCACCAATATTATCGCAGAAAATGCATATCTCAGCTTGAAACCTCACGAACATCAAGATGTCGCCGGTTCTGCATATCAAACGCACTGTGGAGTGCTGAAAACACCAGATAACGTGTTTCTCGCATTAAATAGCTCGAAACGAGCGATCTCGATGATTCAGCATACTTCGGACAGAAGTCTCACCAAGATTATCTCAGGAATTGCATATCTCAGCTTGAACCCCGACGAAATCCAATATGTCGCCGGTTCTGCATATCAAACGCACTGTGGAGTGATGAAAACACCAGAAAACTTGTTTTTTCGCATTAAATAGCTCGAAAAGAGCGATCTTGATGATTCTGCATACTTCGGACAGATGTTTCACCAAGATTATCGTAGAAAATGCATATCTCAACTTGAAACCCGACGAAAACCAAACATCGCCGGTTCTGCATATCAAACCAACTGTGGAGTGGTGAAAACCCCAGAAAACGTGTTTCTCGCATTAAATAGCTCGAAAAGTACGATCTCGATGACTCTGCATACTTCGGACAGAAGTCTCACCAATATTTTCGCAGAAAATGCATATCTCAGCTAGAAACCCCACGAAAATCACGATGTCGCCGGTTCTGCATATCAAACGCACTGTGGAGTGGTGAAAACAACCAGATAACGTGTTTCTCGCATTAAATAGCTCGAATAGAGCGATCTCGAAGATTCTGCATACTTCTGACAGAAGACTCACCAAGATTATCGCAGAAAATGTATGTCTCAGCTGGAAACCCCACGAAAACCAAGATATCGCCGGTTCTGCATATCAGACGCACTGTGGAGTGGTGAAAACACCAGAAAACTTGTTTTTTCGCATTCAATATCTCGAAACGAGCGATCTAGATGATTCTGCAAACTTCTGACAGAAGTCTCACCAAGATTATCGTAGAAAATGCATATCTCAGCTTGAAACCCGACGAAATCCAAGATGTCGCCAGTTCTGCATATCAAACCCACTGTGGAGTGGTGAAAACACCGGATAACGTGTTTCTCGCATTAAATAGCTCGAAAAGAGTGATCTAGATGATTCTGCATACTTCTGTCTGAAGTCTCACCAATATTATCGCAGAAAATGCATATCTGAGCTTGAAACCCCACGAAAACCAGGATATCGTCGGTTCTGCACATCATACGCACTGTGGAGTGGTGAAAACACCAGTTAACGTGTCTCTCGCATTAAATAGCTCAAAAAGAGCGATCTCGATGATTCTGCATACATCGGACACAAGTCTCACCAAGATTATCGCAGAAAATGCATATTCCAGCTTGAAACCCCACGAAAACCAAGATATCTCCGGTTCTGCATATCCAACGAACAGTGGTGTGGTGAAAACCCCAGAAAACGTGTTTCTCGCATTAAATAGCTCGAAAAGAGCGCTCTCGATTTTTCTGCATACTTCGGACAGAAGTCTCAACAAGATTATTGCAGAAAATGCATATCTCAGCTTGAAACCCCACGAAAACCAAGATATCTCCGGTTCTGCATATCCAACGAACTGTGGTGTGGTGAAAACCCCAGAAAACGTGTTTCTCGCATTAAATAGCTCGAAAAGAGCGCTCTCGATGTTTCTGCATACTTCGGACAGAAGTCTCACCAAGATTATCGCAGAAAATGCATATCTCAGCTTGAAACCCCACGAAAACCCAGATATCGCTGGTTCTACATATCAAACGCACTGCGGAGTGGTGAAAACACCAGATAACGTGTTTCTCGCATTAGATATCTCGAAAAAAGCGATCCCGATGATTCTGCATACTTCTGACAGAAGTATCACCAAGATTATCGTAGAAAATGCATATCTCAGCTTGAACCCCGACGAAATCCAAGATGTCGCCGGTTCTGCATATCAAACGCACTGTGGAGTGGTGGAAACACCAGTTAACGTGTTTCTCGCATCAAATAGCTCGAAAAGAGCGATCTCGATGATTCTGCATACTTCGGACAGAAGTCTCACCAAGATTATCGTAAAAAATGCATATCTCAGCTTGAAACCCAACGAAAGCCAAGATATCGCTGGTTCTGCATATCAAACGCACTGTGGAGTGGTGAAAACCCCTGACAAGGTTTTTCTCGCATTAGCTAGCTCGAAAAGAGCGATCTCGATGATTCAGCCTAATTCGGACAGAAGTCTCTCCATGTTTATCGGAGAAAATGCATATCTCAGCTTTAAACCCCACGAAAACCAAGATATCGCTGGTTCTGCATATCAAACGCACTGTGGAGTGCTGAAAACACCAGATAACGTTGTGTCGCGTTAATTAGCTCGAATAGAGCGATCTCGATGATTCTGCATACTTCGGACAGAACTCTCACCAAGATTATCGCTGGAAATGCATATCTCAGCTTGAAACCCCACGAAAACCCAGATATCGCCGGTTCTGCATATCAAACCAACTGTGGAGTGGTGAAAACACCAGACAACGTGTTTCTCGCATTAAACAGATCGAAAAGTGCGATCTCGATGATTCTGCATACTTCTAACCGAAGTCTCACCATGATTATCGCAGAAAATGCATATCTCTGCTAGAAACCCCACGAAAACCAAGATATCTCCGGTTCTGCACATCCAACGAACTGTGGTGTGGTGAAAACCCCAGAAAACGTGTTTCTCGCATTAAATAGCTCGAAAAGAGCGCTCTTGATGTTTCTGCATACTTCGGACAGATGTTTCACCAAGATTATCGTAGAAAAAGCATATCTCAACTTGAAACCCGACGAAAACCAAACATCGCCGGTTCTGCATATCAAACCAACTGTGGAGTGGTGAAAACACCAGATAACGTGTTTCTCGCATTAAATAGCTGGAAACGAGCGATCTCGATGATTAAGCATACTTCGGACAGATTTCTCACCAAGATTATCGCAGAAAATGCACATCTGAGCTTGAAACCCCACGAAAGCCAGGATATCGTCGGTTCTGCATATCACACGCACTGTGGAGTGGTGAAAAAACCAGATAACGTGTTTCTCGCATTAAATAGCTGGAAACGAGCGATCTCGATGATTAAGCATACTTCGGACAGATTTCTCACCAAGATTATCGCAGGAATTGCATATCTCAGCTTGAACCCCGACGAAATCCAAGATGTCGCCGGTTCTGCATATCAAACGCACTGTGGAGTGGTGAAAACACCAGAAAACTTGTTTTTTCGCATTAAATAGCTCGAAAAGAGCGATCTTGATGATTCTGCATACTTCGGACAGATGTTTCTCCAAGATTATCGTAGAAAATGCATATCTCAACTTGAAACCCGACGAAAACCAAACATCGCCGGTTCTGCATATCAAACCAACTGTGGAGTGGTGAAAACCCCAGAAAACGTGTTTCTCGCATTAAATAGCTCGAAAAGTACGATCTCGATGACTCTGCATACTTCGGACAGAAGTCTCACCAATATTTTCGCAGAAAATGCATATCTCAGCTAGAAACTCCACGAAAACCAAGATATCTCCTGTTCTGCATATCCAACGAACTGTGGAGTGGTGAAAACCCCAGAAAACGTGTTTCACGCATTAAATAGCTCGAAAAGTACGATCTCGATGACTCTGCATACTTCGGACAGAAGTCTCACCAAGATTATCGCAGAAAATGCACATCTGAGCTTGAAACCCCACGAAAACCAGGATATCGTCGGTTCTGCATATCATACGCACTGTGGAGTGGTTAAAACACCAGAAAACGTGTTTCTCGCATTAACTAGCTCGAAAAGAGCGTTCTTGATGATTCTGCAGACTTCTCATAGATGAAACACCAAGATTATCGCAGACAATGCATATTTCAGCTGGAAACCCCACGAAAACCAAGTTATCGGCGGTTCTACATATCAAACGCACTGTGGAGTGGTCAAAACACCAGATAACGTGTTGCTCGCATTAAATAGCTCTAAAAGAGCGATATCGATGATTCTGCATACTTCGGACAGAAGTCTCACCAATATTATCGCTGAAAATGCTTATCTCAGCTTGAAACCTCACGAAAATCAAGATGTCGCCGGTTCTGCATATCAAACGCACTGTGGAGTGCTGAAACCACCAGATAACGTGTTTCTCGCATTAAATAGCTCGAAAAGAGCGATCTCGATGATTCTGCATACTACGGACAGAAGTCTCACCAAGATTATCGCAGAAAATGCATATCTCAGCTTGAAACCCCACGAAAACCAAATTATCTCCGGTTCTGCATATCAAACCAACTGTGGAGTAGTGAAAACACCAGATAACGTGTTTCTCGCATTAAATAGCTCTAAAAGAGGGATATCGATGATTCTGCATACTTCGGCCAGAAGTCTCACCAATATTATCGCACAAAATGCATATCTGAGCTTGAAACCCCACGAAAAGCAGGATATCGTTGGTTCTGCACATCATACGCACTGTGGAGTGGAGAAAACACCAGATAACGTGTTTCTCGCATTAAATAGCTCGAAACGAGCAATCTCGATGATTCAGCATACTTCGGACTGAAGTCTCACCAAGATTATCGCAGGAATTGCATATCTCAGCTTGAACCCCGACGAAATCCAAGATGTCGCCGGTTCTGCATATCAAACGCACTGTGGGAGTGGTGAAAACACCAGAAAACTTGTTTTTTCGCATTAAATAGCTCGAAAAGAGCGATCTTGATGATTCTGCATACTTCTGACAGAAGACTCACCATGATTATCGCAGAAAATGTATGTCTCAGCTGGAAACCCCACGAAAACCAAGATGTTGCCAGTTCTGCATATCAAACGGACTGCGGAGTGGTGAAAACACCAGTTAACGTGTTTCTCGCATTAAATAGCTCGAAAAGAGCGATCTTGATGATTCTGCATACTTCGGACAGAAGTCTCACCAAGATTGTCGCAGAAAATGCATATCTCAACTTGAAACCCGACGAAAACCAAACATCGCGGGTTCTGCATATCAAACCAACTGTGGAGTGGTGAAAACACCAGACAACGTGTTTCTCGCATGAAATAGATCGAAAAGTGCGATCTCGATGATTCTGCATACTTCTAACAGAAGTCTCACCATGATTATCGCCGAAAATGAATGTCTCAGCTTGAAACCCGACGAAAACCAAGATATCTCCGGTTCTGCACATCAAACACACTGTGAAGTGGTGAAAACACCAGAAAACGTGTTTCTCTTATTAACTAGCTCGAAAAGAGCGTTCTCGCTGATTCTGCATACTTCTCATAGATGAAACACCAAGATTATCGCAGAAAATGCATATCTCAGCTGGAAACCCCACGAAAACCAAGTTATCGGCGGCTCTACATATCAAACGCACTGTGGAGTGGTGAAAACACCAGAAAACGTGTTTCTCGCATTAAATAGCTCGAAAATTGCGATCTAGATGATTCTGCATACTTCTGACAGCAGACTCACCAAGATTATCGCAGAAAATGCATATCTCAGCTGGAAACACCACGAAAATCAAGATATCGCCGGTTCTACATATCAAACGCACTGTGGAATGTTGAAAACACCAGAAAACTTGTTTTTTCGCATTAAATAGCTCGAAACGAGCGATGTAGATGATTCTGAATACTTCTGACTGAAGTCTCACCAATATTATCGCAAAAAATGCATATCTCAGCTAGAAACCTCACGAAAATCAAGATGTCGCCGGTTCTGCATATCAAACGCACTGTGGAGTGGTGAAAACAACCAGATAACGAGTTTCTCGCATTAAATAGCTCGAAACGAGCGATCTAGATGATTCTGCATATTTCGGACAGAAGTCTCACCAAGATTGAAGCAGAAAATGCATATCTCAGCTTGAAACCCGACGAAATCCAAGATGTCGCCGGTTCTGCATATCAAACGCACTGTGGAGTGGTGAAAACACCAGATAACGTGTTTCTCGCATTAAGTAGCTCGAAAAGAGCGTTCTCGAAGATTCTGCATACTTCTGACAGAAGGCTCACCAAGATTATCGTAGAAAATGCATATCTCAGCTAGAAACCCGACCGAAACCAAGATATCTCCGGTTCTGCATGTCAAACGTACTGTGGAGTGGTGAATACACCAGAAAACGTGTTTCTCGCATTAAATAGCTCGAAAAGAGCGTTCTCGATGATTCTGCATACTTCTCATAGATGAAACACCAAGATTATCGCCGAAAATGAATGTCTCAGCTTGAAACCCGACGAAAACCAAGATATCTCCGGTTCTGCACATCAAACACACTGTGAAGTGGTGAAAACACCAGAAAACGTGTTTCTCGCATTAACTAGCTCGAAAAGAGCGTTCTCGATGATTCTGCATACTTCTCATAGATGAAACACCAAGATTATCGCAGAAAATGCATATTTCAGCTGGAAACCCCACGAAAACCAAGTTATCGGCGGCTCTACATATCAAACGCACTGTGGAGTGGTGAAAACACCAGATAACGTGTTTCTCGCATTTAATAGCTCGAAAAGAGCGATCTCGATGATTCTGCATACTTCTGACAGCACACTCACCAAGATTATCGAAGAAAATGCATATCTCAGCTGGAAACACCACGAAAATCAAGATATCGCCGGTTCTGCATATCAAACGCACTGTGGAAGGTTGAAAACACCAGAAAACTGGTTTTTTCGCATTAAATAGCTCGAAAAGAGCGATCTAGATGATTCTGCATACTTCTGACAGAAGTCTCACCAAGCTTATTGTAGAAAATGCATATCTCAGCTTGAAACCCGACGAAATCCAAGATGTCGCCGGTTCAGCGTATCAAACGTACTGTGGAGTGGTGAATGCACCAGAAAACGTGTTTCTCGCATTAAATAGCTCGAAAATAGCGATCTAGATGATTCTGCATACTTCTGACAGAAGACTCACCAAGATTATCGCAGAAAATGCATATTTCAGCTGGAAACCCCACGAAAACCAAGATGTCGCCGGTTCTGCATATCAAACGCACTGTGGAGTGGTAAAAACACCAGATAACGTGTTTCTCGCATTAAGTAGCTCGAAAAGAGCGATCTCGAAGTTTCTACATACTTCGGACAGAAGTCTCACCAAGATTATTGCAGAAAATGCATATCTCAGCTGGAAACCCCACGAAAACCAAGATATCCCCGGTTCGGCATATCCAACGAACTGTGGAGTGGTGAAAACCCCAGAATACGTGTTTCTCGCATTAACTAGCTCGAAAAGTACGATCTCGATGACTCTGCATACTTCGGACAGAAGTCTCACCAAGATTATCGCAGAAAATGCATATCTGAGCTTGAAACCCCACGAAAACCAAGATATCGTCGGTTCTGCATATCATTCGCACTGTGGAGTGGTGAAAACACCAGATAACATGTTTCTCGCATTAAATAGCTCGAAACGAGCGATCTCGATGATTATGCATACTTCGGACAGAAGTCGCACCTAGATTATCGCAGAAATTGCATATCTCAGCTTGATTCCCCACGAAAACCAAGATATCGCCGGTTCTGCATATCAAACGCACTGTGGAGTGCTGAAAACACCAGATAACGTGTTCCTCGCATTAAATAGCTCGAAAAGAGCGCTCTTGATGTTTCTGCATACTTCGGACAGACGTTTCACCAAGATTATCGTAGAAAATGCATATCTCAGCTTGAAAAACGACGAAAACCAAACATCGCCGGTTCTGCATATCAAACCAACTGTGGAGTGGTGAAAACACCAGACAACGTGTTTCTCGCATTAAGTAGATCGAAAAGTGCGATCTCGATGATTCTGTATAATTCTAACAAAAGTCTCACCATGATTATCGTAAAAAATGCATATCTCAGCTTGAAACCCCACGAAAACCAAGATTTCGATGGTTCTGCATATCCAACGAACTGTGGAGTGGTGAAAACCCCAGAAAACGTGTTTCTCGCATTAAATAGCTCGAAAAGTGCGATCTCAATGATTAAGCATATTTCGGACAGAAGTCTCACCAAGATTATCGAAGAAAATGCATATCTCAGCTTGAAACCCAACGAAAACCAAGCTATCTCCTGTTCTGCATATCATTCGCACTGTGGAGTGGTGAAAACACCAGATAACATGTTTCTCGCGTTAAATAGCTCGAAACGAGCGATCTCGATGATTAAGCATACTTCGGACAGAAGTCGCACCTAGATTATCGCAGAAATTGCATATCTCAGCTTGATTCCCCACGAAAACCAAGATATCGCTGGTTCTGCATATCAAACGCACTGTGGAGTGCTGAAAACACCAGATAACGTGTTGCTCGCATTAAATAGCTCGAAAAGAGCGCTCTTGATGTTTCTGCATACTTCGGACAAATGTTTCACCAAGATTATCGTAGAAAATATATATCTCAGCTTGAAACCCGACGAAAACCAAGATATCGCTGGTTCTGCATATCCAACGAACTGTGGAGTGGTGAAAACCCCAGAAAACGTGTTTCTCCCATTAAATAGCTCGAAAAGTGCGATCTCGATGACTCTGCATACTTCGGACAGAAGTCTCACCTAGATTATCGCAGAAATTGCATATCTCAGCTTGAATCCCAACGAAAACCAAGATATCGCTGGTTCAACATATCAAACATACTGTGGAGTGCTGAAAACACCAGACAACGTGTTCCTCGCAATAAATAGGTCGAAAAGAGCGATCTCGATGTTTCTGCATACTTCGGACAGAGGTCTCACCATGATTATCGTAAAAAATGCATATCTCAGCTTGAAACCCCACAAAAACCAAGATATCGCCGGGTCTGCAAATCAAACGCACTGTGGAGTTGTGAAATCACCAGATAACGTGTTTCTCGCATTAAATAGGTCGAAAAGAGCGATCTCGATGTTTCTGCATACTTCGGACAGAGGTCTCACCATGATTATCGTAAAAAATGCATATCTCAGCTTGAAACCCCACGAAAACCAAGATTTCGCTGGTTCTGCATATCCAACGAACTGTGGAGTGGTGAAAACCCCAGAAAACGTGTTTCTCGCATTAAATAGCTCGAAAAGTGCGATATCAATGATTAAGCATATTTCGGACAGAAGTCTCACCAAGATTATCGTAAAAAATGCATATCTCAGCTTGAAACCCCTCAAAAACCAAGATATCGCCGGTTCTGCATATCAAACGCACTGTGGAGTGGTGAAAACACCAGATAACGTGTTTTTCGCATTAGATAGGTCGAAAAGAGCGGACTCGATGTTTCTGCATACTTCGGACAGAGGTCTCACCAAGATTATCGTAAAAAATGCATATCTCAGCTTGAAACCCCACGAAAACCAAGCTATCGCCGGTTCTGCATATCAAACGCACTGTGGAGTGGTGAAAACACCAGATAACGTGTTTCTCGCATTAAATAGGTCGAAAAGAGCGGACTCGATGTTTCTGCATACTTCGGACTGAAGTCTCACCAAGATTATCGTACAAAATGCATATCTCAGCTTGAAACCCCACAAAAACCAAGATTTCGCTGGTTCTGCATATCAAACGCACTGTGGAGTGGTGAAAACACCAGATAACGTGTTTCTCGCATTAAATAGCTCGAAAAGTGCGATCGCGATGATTCTGCATACTTCGGGCAGAAGTGTCACCAAGATTATCGCAGAAAAAGGAAATCTGAGCTTACAACCTCACGAAAACCAAGATATCGCCGGTTCTGCATATCCAACGAACTGTGGAGTGGTGAAAACCCCAGAAAACGTGTTTCTCGCATTAAATAGCTCGAAAAGTGCGATCTCAATGATTAAGCATATTTCGGACAGAAGTCTCACCAAGATTATCGTAAAAAATGCATATCTCAGCTTGAAACCCCTCAAAAACCAAGATATCGCCGGTTCTGCATATCAAACGCACTGTGGAGTGCTGAAAACACCAGATAACGTGTTGCTCGCATTAAATAGCTCGAAAAGAGCGCTCTTGATGTTTCTGCATACTTCGGACAAATGTTTCACCAAGATTATCGTAGAAAATATATATCTCAGCTTGAAACCCGACGAAAACCAAGATATCGCTGGTTCTGCATATCCAACGAACTGTGGAGTGGTGAAAACCCCAGAAAACGTGTTTCTCCCATTAAATAGCTCGAAAAGTGCGATCTCGATGACTCTGCATACTTCGGACAGAAGTCTCACCTAGATTATCGCAGAAATTGCATATCTCAGCTTGAATCCCAACGAAAACCAAGATATCGCTGGTTCTACATATCAAACATACTGTGGAGTGCTGAAAACACCAGACAACGTGTTCCTCGCAATAAATAGGTCGAAAAGAGCGATCTCGATGTTTCTGCATACTTCGGACAGAGGTCTCACCATGATTATCGTAAAAAATGCATATCTCAGCTTGAAACCCCACAAAAACCAAGATATCGCCGGGTCTGCAAATCAAACGCACTGTGGAGTTGTGAAAACACCAGATAACGTGTTTCTCGCATTAAATAGGTCGAAAAGAGCGATCTCGATGTTTCTGCATACTTCGGACAGAGGTCTCACCATGATTATCGTAAAAAATGCATATCTCAGCTTGAAACCCCACGAAAACCAAGATTTCGCTGGTTCTGCATATCCAACGAACTGTGGAGTGGTGAAAACCCCAGAAAACGTGTTTCTCGCATTAAATAGCTCGAAAAGTGCGATCTCAATGATTAAGCATATTTCGGACAGAAGTCTCACCAAGATTATCGTAAAAAATGCATATCTCAGCTTGAAACCCCTCAAAAACCAAGATATCGCCGGTTCTGCATATCAAACGCACTGTGGAGTGGTGAAAACACCAGATAACGTGTTTCTCGCATTAAATAGGTCGAAAAGAGCGGACTCGATGTTTCTGCATACTTCGGACAGAGGTCTCACCAAGATTATCGTAAAAAATGCATATCTCAGCTTGAAACCCCACGAAAACCAAGCTATCGCCGGTTCTGCATATCAAACGCACTGTGGAGTGGTGAAAACACCAGATAACGTGTTTCTCGCATTAAATAGGTCGAAAAGAGCGGACTCGATGTTTCTGCATACTTCGGACTGAAGTCTCACCAAGATTATCGTACAAAATGCATATCTCAGCTTGAAACCCCACAAAAACCAAGATTTCGCTGGTTCTGCATATCAAACGAACTGTGGTGTCGTGAAAACACCAGACAACGAGTTTCTCGTATGAAATAGGTCGAAAAGAGCGATCTCGATGTTTCTGCATACTTCGGACAGAGGTCTCACCATGATTATCGTAAAAAATGCATATCTCAGCTTGAAACCCCACGAAAACCAAGATTTCGCTGGTTCTGCATATCCAACGAACTGTGGAGTGGTGAAAACCCCAGAAAACGTGTTTCTCGCATTAAATAGCTCGAAAAGTGCGATCTCAATGATTAAGCATATTTCGGACAGAAGTCTCACCAAGATTATCGTAAAAAATGCATATCTCAGCTTGAAACCCCTCAAAAACCAAGATATCGCCGGTTCTGCATATCAAACGCACTGTGGAGTGGTGAAAACACCAGATAACGTGTTTCTCGCATTAAATAGGTCGAAAAGAGCGGACTCGATGTTTCTGCATACTTCGGACAGAGGTCTCACCAAGATTATCGTAAAAAATGCATATCTCAGCTTGAAACCCCACGAAAACCAAGCTATCGCCGGTTCTGCATATCAAACGCACTGTGGAGTGGTGAAAACACCAGATAACGTGTTTCTCGCATTAAATAGGTCGAAAAGAGCGGACTCGATGTTTCTGCATACTTCGGACTGAAGTCTCACCAAGATTATCGTACAAAATGCATATCTCAGCTTGAAACCCCACAAAAACCAAGATTTCGCTGGTTCTGCATATCAAACGCACTGTGGAGTGGTGAAAACACCAGATAACGTGTTTCTCGCATTAAATAGCTCGAAAAGTGCGATCGCGATGATTCTGCATACTTCGGGCAGAAGTGTCACCAAGATTATCGCAGAAAAAGGAAATCTGAGCTTACAACCCCACGAAAACCAAGATATCGCCGGTTCTGCATATCAAACGAACTGTGGTGTCGTGAAAACACCAGACAACGTGTTTCTCGTATGAAATAGGTCGAAAAGAGCGATCTCGATGTTTCTGCATACTTCGGACAGAGGTCTCACCAATATTATCGTAAAAAATGCATATCTCATCTTGAAACCCCACGAAAACCAAGCTATCTCCTATTCTGCATATCCAACGAACTGTGGAGTGGGGAAAACCCCAGAAAACGTGTTTCTCGCATTGAATAGCTCGAAAAGAGCGATCTCGATGTTTCTGCATACTTCGGACAGAAGTCTCATCAAGATTATCGTAAAAAATGCATATCTCAGCTTGAAACCCGACGAAAACCAAACATCGCCGCTTCTGCATATCAAACCAACTGTGGAGTGGTGAAAACACCAGACAACGTGTTTCTCGCATTAAATGGCTCGAATAGAGCAATCTCGAAGATTAAGCATACTTCGGACAGAAGTCTCACCAAGATTATCGCAGAAATTGCATATCTCAGCTTGAAACCCCACGAAAACCAAGATATCTCCTGTTCTGCATATCCAACGAACTGTGGAGTGGTGAAAACCCCAGAATACGTGTTTCTCGCATTGAATAGCTCGAAAAGTACGATCTCGATGACTCTGCATACTTCGGACAGAAGTCTCACCAAGATTATCGCAGAAAATGCATATCTGAGCTTGAAACCCCACGAAAACCAAGATATCTCCGGTTCTGCACATCCAACGATCTGTGGTGTGGTGAAAACCCCAGAAAACGTGTTTCTCGCATTAAATAGCTCGAAAAGAGCTCTCTTGATGTTTCTGCATACTTCGGACAGATGTTTCACCAAGATTATCGTAGAAAATGCATATCTCAGCATGAAACCCGACGAAAACCAAACATCGCCGGTTCTGCATATCAAACGAACTGTGGTGTGGTGAAAACACCAGACAACGTGTTTCTCGCATTAAATAGCTCGAAGAGAGCGATCTCGATGATTCGGCACACTTCGGACAGAAGTCTCTCCAAGATTATCGCAGACAATGCATATCTGAGCTTGAAACCCCACGAAAACCAAGATATCGCCGGTTCTGAATATCAAACGCACTGTGGAGTGGTGAAAACACCAGATAACGTGTTTCTCGCATTAAATAGCTCGAAAAGAGCGATCTAGATGATTCAGCATACTTCGGACAGAAGTCTCACCAAGATTATCGCAGGAAATGCATATCTCAGCTTGAAACCACACGAAAACCAAGATATCTCCGATTCTGCATATCCAACGAACTGTGGAGTGGTGAAAACCCCAGAAAACGAGTTTCTCGCATTAAATAGCTCGAAAAGAGCGCTCTCGATGTTTCTGCATACTTCGGACAGTTGTTTCACCAAGATTGTGGTAGAAAATGCATATCTCAGCTTGACACCCGACGAAAACCAAAATATCGCCGGTTCTGCATATCAAACCAACTGTGGAGTGGTGAAAACTCCAGATAACGTGTTTCTCGCATTAAATAGCTCGAAAAGAGCGATCTAGATGATTCAGCATACTTCGGACAGAAGTCTCACCAATATTATCGCAGAAAATGCATATCTCAGCTTGAAACCCCACGAAAACAAAGATATCGCTGGTTCTGCATATCAAACGCACTGTGGAGTGGTGAAAACAACCAGGGAACGTGTTTCTCGCATTAAATAGCTCGAAAAGAGCGCTCTCGATGTCTCTGCATACTTCGGACAGATGTTTCACCAAGATTATCGTAGAAAATGCATATCTCAGCTTGACACCCGACGAACACCAAAATATCGCCGGTTCTGCATATCAAACCCACTGTGGAGTGGTGAAAGCACCAGGTAACGTGCTTATCGCATTAAATAGCTCGAAAAGGGCGATCTCGATGATTCAGCATACTTCTAACAGAAGTCTCACGAAGATTTTCGCAGAAGATGCATATCTCGGCTTGAAACCCCATGAAAACCAAGATATCTACAGTTCTGCATATCCAACGAACTGTGGAGTGGTGAAAACCCCAGAAAACGTGTTTCTCGCATTAAATAGCTCGAAAAGAGCGCTCTCGATGTTTCTGCATACTTCGGACTGATGTTTCACCAAGCTTATCGTAGAAAATGCATATCTCAGCTTGAAACCCGACGAAAACCAAAATATCGCGGGTTCTGCATATCCAACGCACTGTGGAGTGGTGAAAACACCAGATAACGTGTTTCTCGCATTAAGTAGCTCGAAACGAGCGATCTCAATGATTCTAAATACTTCGGACAGAAGTCTCAACACGATTATCGCAGAAAATGCATATCTCAGCTTGAAACCCCACGAAAACCAAGATATCGCTGGTTCTGCATATCAAACCAACTGTGGAGTGGTGAAAACACCAGATAACGAGTTTCACGCATTAAATAGCTCGAAAAGAGCGATCTCGATGATTCAGCATACTTCGGACAGAAGTCTCAACAATATTATCGCAGAAAATGCATATCTCAGCTGGAAACCCCACGAAAACCAAGATATCGCTGGTTCTGCATATCAAACCAACTGTGCAGTGGTGAAAACACCAGATAACGAGTTTCACGCATTAAATAGCTCGAAAAGAGCGATCTCGATGATTCTGCATACTTCGGACAGAAGTCTCAACAAGATTATCGCAGAAAATGCATATCTCAGCTTGAAACCCCACGAAAACCAAGATATCGCCGGTTTTGCATATCAAACGCACTGTGGAGTGGTGAAAACACCGGATAAGGTTTTTCTCGCATTAACTAGCTCGAAAAGAGCGATCTCGATGTTTCAGCATACTTCGGACAGAAGTCTCACTAAGATTATCGCAGAAAATGTATATCTCAGCTTGAAACCCGACGAAAACCAAAATATCGCCGGTTCTGCATATCCAACGCACTGTGGAGTGGTGAAAACACCAGATAACGTGTTTCTCGCATTAAGTAGCTCGAAACGAGCGATCTCAATGATTCTGCATACTTCGGACAGATGTTTCACCAAGATTATGGTAGAAAATGCATATCTCAGCTTGACACCCGACGAAAACCAAAATATCGCCGGTTCTGCATATCAAACCAACTGTGGAGTGGTGAAAACACCAGATAACGTGTTTCTCGCATTAAGTAGCTCGAAACGAGCGATCTCAATGATTCTAAATACTTCGGACAGAAGTCTCAACACGATTATCGCAGAAAATGCATATCTCAGCTTGAAACCCCACGAAAACCAAGATATCGCTGGTTCTGCATATCAAACCAACTGTGGAGTGGTGAAAACACCAGATAACGAGTTTCACGCATTAAATAGCTCGAAAAGAGCGATCTCGATGATTCAGCATACTTCGGACAGAAGTCTCAACAATATTATCGCAGAAAATGCATATCTCAGCTGGAAACCCCACGAAAACCAAGATATCGCTGGTTCTGCATATCAAACCAACTGTGCAGTGGTGAAAACACCAGATAACGAGTTTCACGCATTAAATAGCTCGAAAAGAGCGATCTCGATGATTCAGCATACTTCGGACAGAATTCTCACCAAGATTATCGCAGAAATTGCATATCTGAGCTTGAAACCCCACGAAAACCAAGATATCGTCGGTTCTGCATATCATACGCACTGTGGAGTGGTCAAAACACCAGAAAACGTGTTTCGTGCATTAAGTAGCTCGAAAAGAGCGATCTAGATGATTCTGCATACTTCTGACAGAAGTCTCACCAGGATTATCGTAGAAAATGCATATCTCAGCTTGAAACCCCACGAAAACAAAGATATCTACTGTTCTGCATATCCGACGACCTGTGGAGTGGTGAAAACCTCAGAAAACGTGTTTCTCGCATTAAATAGCTCGAAAAGAGCGCTCTCGATGTTTCTGCATACTTCGGACAGATGTTTCACCAAGATTATGGTAGAAAATGCATATCTCAGCTTGACACCCGACGAAAACCAAAATATCGCCGGTTCTGCATATCAAACCAACTGTGGAGTGGTGAAAACTCCAGATAACGTGTTTCTCGCATTAAATAGCTCGAAAAGAGCGCTATCGATGATTCAGCATACTTCGGACAGAAGTCTCACCAAGATTATCGCAGGAAATGCATATCTCAGCTTGAAACCACACGAAAACCAAGATATCTCCGATTCTGCATATCCAACGAACTGTGGAGTGGTGAAAACCCCAGAAAACGAGTTTCTCGCATTAAATAGCTCGAAAAGAGCGCTCTCGATGTTTCTGCATACTTCGGACAGATGTTTCACCAAGATTATGGTAGAAAATGCATATCTCAGCTTGACACCCGACGAAAACCAAAATATCGCCGGTTCTGCATATCAAACCAACTGTGGAGTGGTGAAAACACCAGATAACGTGTTTCTCGCATTAACCAGCTCGAAAAGAGCGTTCTCGACGATTCAGCATACTTCGGACAGAAGTCTCTCCAAGTTTATCGCAGAAAATGCATATCTCAGCTTGAAACCCCTCGAAAACCAAGATATCACCTGTTCTGCATATCCAACGAACTGTGGTGTGGTGAAAACCCCCGAAAACGTGTTTCTCGCATTAAATAGCTCGAAGAGAGCGATCTCGATGATTCGGCACACTTCGGACAGAAGTCTCTCCAAGATTATCGCAGACAATGCATATCTGAGCTTGAAACCCCACGAAAACCAATATATCGTCGGTTCTGCATATCATACGCACTGTGGAGTGGTGAAAACACCAGATAAAGTGTTTCCCGCATTAAATAGCACGAAACGAGCGATCTCGATGATTAAGCATACTTCGGACAGAAGTCTCACCAAGATTATCGCAGAAATTGCATATCTCAGCTTGAATCCCCAAGAAAACCAAGATATCGTTGTTTCTGCATATCAATCGCACTGTGGAGTGCTGAAAACACCAGATAACGTGTTTCGCGCATGAAATAGCTCGAATAGAGCGATCTCGATGATTAAGCATACTTCGGACAGAAGTCTCACCAAGATTATCGCAGAAAATACATATTTCAGCTGGAAACCCCACGAAAACCAAGATATCGCCGGTTCTGCATATCCAACGCACTGTGGAGTGGTGAAAACACCAGATAACGTGTTTCTCGCATTAAATAGCTCGAAACGAGCGATCTCGATGATTCTGCATACTTCGGACAGAAGCTTCACCAAGATTATCGTAAAAAATGCGTATCTCAGCTTTAAACCCCACGAAAACCAAGATATCGCTCGTACTGCATATCAAACGCACTGTGGAGTGGTGAAAAAACCAGATAACGTGTTTCTCGCATTAAATAGCTCGAAAAGAGCGATCTAGATGATTCAGCATACTTCGGACAGAAGTCTCACCAATATTATCGCAGAAAATGCATATCTCAGCTTGAAACCCCACGAAAACAAAGATATCGCTGGTTCTGCATATCAAACGCACTGTGGAGTGGTGAAAACAACCAGGGAACGTGTTTCTCGCATTAAATAGCTCGAATAGAGCGATCACGATGATTCTGCATACTTCGGACAGTAGTCTCACCAAGATTATCGCAGGAAATGCATATCTCAGCTTGAAACCACACGAAAACCAAGATATCTCCGGTTCTACATATCCAACGATCTGTGGAGTGGTGAAAGCCCCAGAAAATGGGTTTCTCGCATTAAATAGCTCGAAAAGAGCGCTCTCGATGTTTCTGCATACTTCGGACAGATGTTTCACCAAGATTATCGTAGAAAATGCATATCTCTGCTTGAAACCCCATGAAAACCAAGATATCTACTGTTCTGCATATCCAACGAACTGTGGAGTGGTGAAAACCCCAGAAAACGTGTTTCTCGCATTAAATAGCTCGAAAAGAGCGCTCTCGATGTTTCTGCATACTTCGGACAGATGTTTCACCAAGATTATCGTAGAAAATGCATATCTCAGCTTGACACCCGACGAACACCAAAATATTGCCGGTTCTGCATATCAAACCCACTGTGGAGTGGTGAAAACACCAGGTAACGTGCTTCTCGCATTAAATAGCTCGAAAAGGGCGATCTCGATGATTCAGCATACTTCTAACAGAAGTCTCACGAAGATTATCGCAGAAAATGCATATCTCTGCTTGAAACCCCATGAAAACCAAGATATCTACAGTTCTGCATATCCAACGAACTGTGGAGTGGAGAAAACCCCAGAAAACGTGTTTCTCGCATTAAATAGCTCGAAAAGAGCGCTCTCGATGTTTCTGCATACTTCGGACTGATGTTTCACCAAGCTTATCGTAGAAAATGCATATCTCAGCTTGAAACCCGACGAAAACCAATATATCGCCGGTTCTGCATATCCAACGCACTGTGGAGTGGTGAAAACACCAGATAACGTGTTTCTCGCATTAAGTAGCTCGAAACGAGCGATCTCAATGATTCTAAATACTTCGGACAGAAGTCTCAACACGATTATCGCAGAAAATGCATATCTCATCTTGAAATTCCACGAAAACCAAGATATCGCTTGTTCTGCATATCAAACGCACTGTGGAGTGGCGAAAACACAAGATAACGTGTTTCTCGCATTAAATAGCTCGAAAAGAGCGATCTAGATGATTCAGCATACTTCGGACAGAAGTCTCACCAAGATTATCGCAGGAAATACATATCTCAGCTTGAAACCACACGAAAACCAAGATATCTCCGGTTCTGCATATCCAACGAACTGTGGAGTGGTGAAAACCCCAGAAAACGAGTTTCTCGCACTAACTAGCTCGAAAAGAGCGATCTCGGTGATTCAGCATACTTCTGACTGATGTCTCTCCAATATTATCGCAGAAAATGCATATCTCAGCTTGAAACCCCACGAAAACCAAGATATCGCTGGTTCTGCATATCAAACCAACTGTTGAGTGGTGAAAACACCAGATAACGAGTTTCACGCATTAAATAGCTCGAAAAGAGCGATCTCGATGATTCAGCATACTTCGGACAGAAGTCTCAACAAGATTATCGCAGAAAATGCATATCTCAGCTTGAAACCCCACGAAAACAAAGATATCTACTGTTCTGCATATCCGACGAACTGTGGAGTGGTGAAAACCTCAGAAAACGTGCTTCTCGCATTAAATAGCTCGAAAAGAGCGCTCTCGATGTTTCTGCATACTTTGGACAGATGTTTCACCAAGCTTACCGTAGAAAATGCATATCTCAGCATGAAACCCGACCGAAACCAAGATATCTCCGGTTCTGCATGTCAAACGTACTGTGGAGTGGTGAAAACAGCAGAAAACGTGTTTCGTGCATTAAGTAGCTCGAAAAGAGCGATCTAGATGATTCTGCATACTTCTGACAGAAGTCTCACCAGGATTATCGTAGAAAATGCATATCTCAGCTTGAAACCCGACGAAAACCGAGTCATCTCCGGTTCTGCACATCAAACGTACCGTGGAGTGGTGAAAACACCAGAAAACGTGTTTCTCGCATTAAGTAGCTCGAAAAGAGCGTTCTCGAAGATCCTGCATACTTCTGACAGCCGTCTCACCAGGAATATCGTAGAAAATGCATATCTCAGCTTGAAACCCGACCGAATCCAAGATATCTCCGGTTCTGCATGTCAAATGCACTGTGGAGTGGTGAAAACACCAGAAAACGTGTTTCGTGCATTAAGTAGCTCGAAAAGAGCGGTCTCGAAGATTCTGCATACTTCTGACAGAAGTCTCACCAGGATTATCGTAGAAAATGCATATCTCAGCTTGAAACCCCACGAAAACAAAGATATCTACTGTTCTGCATATCCGACGAACTGTGGAGTGGTGAAAACCTCAGAAAACGTGTTTCTCGCATTAAATAGCTCGAAAAGAGCGCTCTCGATGTTTCTGCATACTTTGGACAGATGTTTCACCAAGATTATCGTAGAAAATGCATATCTCAGCATGAAACCCGACCGAAACCAAGATATCTCCGGTTCTGCATGTCAAACGTACTGTGGAGTGGTGAAAACAGCAGAAAACGTGTTTCCTGCATTAAGTAGCTCGAAAAGAGCGATCTAGATGATTCTGCATACTTCTGACAGAAGTCTCACCAGGATTATCGTAGAAAATGCATATCTCAGCTTGAAACCCCACGAAAACAAAGATATCTACTGTTCTGCATATCCGACGAACTGTGGAGTGGTGAAAACCTCAGAAAACGTGTTTCTCGCATTAAATAGCTCGAAAAGAGCGCTCTCGATGTTTCTGCATACTTTGGACAGATGTTTCACCAAGCTTATCGTAGAAAATGCATATCTCAGCTTGAAACCCGACGAAAACCAAAATATCACCGGTTCTGCATATCCAACGCACTGTGGAGTGGTGAAAACACCAGATAACGTGTTTCTCGCATTAAGTTGCTCGAAAAGAGCGTTCTCGAAAATCCTGCATACTTCTGACAGAAGTCTCACCAAGATTATCGTAGAAAATGCATATCTCAGCTTGAAACCCGATGAAAACCGAGTTATCTCCGGTTCTGCACATCAAACGTACCGTGGAGTGGTGAAAACACCAGAAAACGTGTTTCGCGCATTAAGTAGCTCGAAAAGAGCGTTCTCGAAGATTCTGCATACTTCTGACAGCCGTCTCACCAGGAATATCGTAGAAATGCATATCTCAGCTTGAAACCCGACCGAATCCAAGATATCTCCGGTTCTGCATATCCGACGAACTGTGGAGTGGTGAAAACCTCAGAAAACGTGTTTCTCGCATTAAATAGCTCGAAAAGAGCGCTCTCGATGTTTCTGCATACTTCGGACAGAAGTCTCAACAAGATTATCGCAGAAAATGCATATCTCAGCTTGAAACCCCACGAAAACCAAGATATCGCCGGTTTTGCATATAAAACGCACTGTGGAGTGGTGAAAACACCGGATAAGGTTTTTCTCGCATTAACTAGCACGAAAAGAGCGATCTCGATGTTTCAGCATAAAGCGGACAGAAGTCTCACCAAGATTATCGCAGAAAATGCATATCTCACCTTGAAACCCCACGAAAACCAAGATATCGCCGGTTCTGCATATCACACGCACTGTGGAGTGGTGAAAACTCCAGATTACGTGTTTCTCGCATTAAATAGCTCGAAAAGAGCGTTCTCGAAAATCCTGCATACTTCTGACAGAAGTCTCACCAAGATTATCGTAGAAAATGCATATCTCAGCTTGAAACCCGATGAAAACCGAGTTATCTCCGGTTCTGCACATCAAACGTACCGTGGAGTGGTGAAAACACCAGAAAACGTGTTTCGCGCATTAAGTAGCTCGAAAAGAGCGTTCTCGAAGATTCTGCATACTTCTGACAGCCGTCTCACCAGGAATATCGTAGAAATGCATATCTCAGCTTGAAACCCGACCGAATCCAAGATATCTCCGGTTCTGCATGTCAAACGTACTGTGGAGTGGAGAAAACACCAGAAAACGTGTTTCGTGCATTAAGTAGCTCGAAAAGAGCGATCTAGATGATTCTGCACACTTCTGACTGAAGTCTCACCAATATTATCGCAGAAAATGCATATCTCAGCTCGAAACCTCACGAAAATCAATATGTTGCCGGTTCTGCATATCAAACGCACTGTGGAGTGGTGAAAACACCAGAAAACGTGTTTCGTGCATTATATAGCTCGAAAAGAGCGATATCGAAGATCCTGCATACTTCTGACAGAAGTCTCACCAAGATTATCGTAGAAAATGCGTATCTCAGCATGAAACCCGACGAAAACCGAGATATCGCCGGTTCTGCATGTCAAACGTACTGTGGAGTGGTGAAAACACCAGAAAACGTGATTCGTGCATTCAGTAGCTCGAAAAGAGCGATCTAGTTGATTCTGCATACTTCTGACAAAAGACCCACCAAGATTATCGCAGAAAATGCATATCTCAGCTGGAAACACCACAAAAACCAAGATATCTCCGGTTCTGCAAATCCAACGAACTGTGGGGTCGTGAAAACCCCAGAAAACGTGTTTCTCGCATTAAATAGCTCGAAAAGAGCGCTCTCGATGTTTCTGCATACTTCGGACAGATGTTTCACCAAGATTATCGTAGAAAATGCATATCTCAGCTTGAAACCCGACCGAAACCAAGATATCTCCGGTTCTGCATGTCAAACGTACTGTGGAGTGGTGAAAACACCAGAAAACGTGTTTCGTACATTAAGTAGCTCGAAACGAGCGATCTCAATGATTCTAAATACTTCGGACAGAAGTCTCAACACGATTATCGCAGAAAATGCATATCTCATCTTGAAATTCCACGAAAACCAAGATATCGCTGGTTCTGCATATCAAACCAACTGTGGAGTGGTGAAAACACCAGATAACGAGTTTCACGCATTAAATAGCTCGAAAAGAGCGATCTCGGTGATTCAGCATACTTCTGACTGATGTCTCACCAATATTATCGCAGAAAATGCATATCTCAGCTTGAAACCCCACGAAAACCAAGATATCGCTGGTTCTGCATATCAAACCAACTGTGGAGTGGTGAAAACACCAGATAACGAGTTTCACGCATTAAATAGCTCGAAAAGAGCGATCTCGATGATTCAGCATACTTCGGACAGAAGTCTCAACAATATTATCGCAGAAAATGCATATCTCAGCTGGAAACCCCACGAAAACCAAGATATCGCTTGTTCTGCATATCAAACCAACTGTGCAGTGGTGAAAACACCAGATAACGAGTTTCACGCATTAAATAGCTCGAAAAGAGCGATCTCGATGATTCTGCATACTTCGGACAGAAGTCTCAACAAGATTATCGCAGAAAATGCATATCTCAGCTTGAAACCCCACGAATACCAAGATATCGCCGGTTTTGCATATCAAACGCACTGTGGAGTGGTGAAAACACCGGATAAGGTTTTTCTCGCATTAACTAGCACGAAAAGAGCGATCTCGATGTTTCAGCATACTTCGGACAGAAGTCTCACCAAGATTATCGCAGAAAATGCATATCTCACCTTGAAACCCCAGGAAAACCAAGATATCGCCGGTTCTGCATATCATACGCACTGTGGAGTGGTGAAAACACCAGATTACGTGTTTCTCGCATTAAATAGCTCGAAAAGAGCGTTCTCGAAGATCCTGCATACTTCTGACAGAAGTCTCACCAAGATTATCGTAGATAATGCATATCTCAGCTTGAAACCCGATGAAAACCGAGTTATCTCCGGTTCTGCACATCAAACGTACTGTGGAGTGGTGAAAACACCAGAAAACGTGTTTCGTGCATTAAGTAGCTCGAAAAGAGCGATCTAGATGATTCTGCACACTTCTGACTGAAGTCTCACCAATATTATCGCAGAAAATGCATATCTGAGCTTGAAACCCCACGAAAACAAAGATATCGCCGGTTCTGAATATCAAACGCACTGTGGAGTGGTGAAAACACCAGATAACGTGTTTCTCGCATTAAATAGCTCGAAAAGAGCGATCTAGATGATTCAGCATACTTCGGACAGAAGTCTCACCAAGATTATCGCAGGAAATGCATATCTCAGCTTGAAACCACACGAAAACCAAGATATCTCCGATTCTGCATATCCAACGAACTGTGGAGTGGTGAAAACCCCAGAAAACGAGTTTCTCGATTTAAATAGCTCGAAAAGAGCGCTCTCGATGTTTCTGCATACTTCGGACATATGTTTCACCAAGATTATCGCAGAAAATGCATATCTCAGCTTGAAACCCCACGAAAACCAAGATATCGCGGGTTCTGCATATCAAACGCACTGTGGAGTGGTGAAAACACCGGATAAGGTTTTTCTCGCATTAACTAGCTCGAAAAGAGCGATCTCGATGTTTCAGCATACTTCGGACAGAAGTCTCACTAAGATTATCGCAGAAAATGTATATCTCAGCTTGAAACCCCACGAAAACCAAGATATCGTCGGTTCTGCATATCATACGCACTGTGGAGTGGTGAAAACACCAGATAACGTGTTTCTCGCATTAAATAGCTGGAAAAGAGCGTTCTCGAAGATCCTGCATACTTCTGACAGAAGTCTCACCAAGATTATCGTAGAAAATGCATATCTCAGCTTGAAACCCGACGAAAACCGAGTCATCTGCGGTTCTGCACATCAAACGTACCGTGGAGTGGTGAAAACACCAGATAACGTGTTTCTCGCATTAAATAGCTCAAAAGGAGCGATCTCGATGATTAAGCATACTTCGGACAGAATTCTCACCAAGATTATCGCAGAAATTGCATATCTGAGCTTGAAACCCCACGAAAACCAAGATATCGTCGGTTCTGCATATCATACGCACTGTGGAGTGGTCAAAACACCAGAAAACGTGTTTCGTGCATTAAGTAGCTCGAAAAGAGCGATCTAGATGATTCTGCATACTTCTGACTGAAGTCTCACCAGGATTATCGTAGAAAATGCATATCTCAGCTTGAAACCCCACGAAAACAAAGATATCTACTGTTCTGCATATCCGACGAGCTGTGGAGTGGTGAAAACCTCAGAAAACGTGTTTCTCGCATTAAATAGCTCGAAAAGAGCGCTCTCGATGTTTCTGCATACTTCGGACAGATGTTTCACCAAGATTATGGTAGAAAATGCATATCTCAGCTTGACACCCGACGAAAACCAAAATATCGCCGGTTCTGCATATCAAACCAACTGTGGAGTGGTGAAAACTCCAGATAACGTGTTTCTCGCATTAAATAGCTCGAAGAGAGCGATCTCGATGATTCGGCACACTTCGGACAGAAGTCTCTCCAAGATTATCGCAGACAATGCATATCTGAGCTTGAAACCCCACGAAAACCAATATATCGTCGGTTCTGCATATCATACGCACTGTGGAGTGGTGAAAACACCAGATAACGTGTTTCCCGCATTAAATAGCACGAAACGAGCGATCTCGATGATTAAGCATACTTCGGACAGATGTTTCACCAAGATTATCGTAGAAAATGCATATCTCTGCTTGAAACCCCATGAAAACCAAGATATCTACTGTTCTGCATATCCAACGAACTGTGGAGTGGTGAAAACCCCAGAAAACGTGTTTCTCGCATTAAATAGCTCGAAAAGAGCGCTCTCGATGTTTCTGCATACTTCGGACAGATGTTTCACCAAGATTATCGTAGAAAATGCATATCTCAGCTTGACACCCGACGAACACCAAAATATTGCCGGTTCTGCATATCAAACCCACTGTGGAGTGGTGAAAACACCAGGTAACGTGCTTCTCGCATTAAATAGCTCGAAAAGGGCGATGTCGATGATTCAGCACACTTCTAACAGAAGTCTCACGAAGATTATCGCAGAAAATGCATATCTCTGCTTGAAACCCCATGAAAACCAAGATATCTACAGTTCTGCATATCCAACGAACTGTGGAGTGGTGAAAACCCCAGAAAACGTGTTTCTCGCATTAAATAGCTCGAAAAGAGCGCTCTCGATGTTTCTGCATACTTCGGACTGATGTTTCACCAAGATTATCGTAAAAACTGCATATCTCAGCTTGAAACCCCACGAAAACCAAGATATCGCTGGTTCTGCATATCAAACGCACTGTGGAGTGCTGAAAACACCGGATAACGTGTTTGTCGCATTAAATAGCTCGAATAGAGCGATCTCGATGATTCTGCATACTTCGGACAGAAGTCTCACCAAGATTATCGTAAAAAATGCATATCTCAGCTTGAAACCCCACGAAAACCAAGATATCGCTGGTACTGCATATCAAACGCACTGTGGAGTGGTGAAAACACAAGATAACGTGTTTCTCGCATTAAATAGCTCGAAAAGAGCGATCTCGATGATTCTGCATACTTCGGACAGAAGCCTCACCAAGATTATCGCAGAAAATGCATATCTCAGCTTGAAACCCCACGAAAACCAAGATGTCGCCGGTTCTGCATATCAAACACACTGTGGAGTGGTGAAAATACCAGAAAACGTGTTTCTCGCATTAAGTAGCTCGAAAAGAGCGTTCTCGAAGATCCTGCATACTTCTGACAGCCGTCTCACCAGGAATATCGTAGAAAATGCATATCTCAGCTTGAAACCCGACCGAATCCAAGATATCTCCGGTTCTGCATGTCAAATGCACTGTGGAGTGGTGAAAACACCAGAAAACGTGTTTCGTGCATTAAGTAGCTCGAAAAGAGCGATCTAGATGATTCTGCATACTTCTGACTGAAGTCTCACCAATATTATCGCAGAAAATGCATATCTCAGCTGGAAACCCCACGAAAACCAGGATATCTACTGTTCTGCATATCAAACGCACTGTGGAGTGCTGAAAACACCAGATAACGTGTTTGTCGCATTAAATAGCTCGAATAGAGCGATCTCGATGATTCAGCATACTTCGGACAGAAGTCTCACCAAGATTATCGTAGAAAAAGCATATCTCAGCTTGAACCCCGACGAAATCAAAGATGTCGCCGGTTCTGCATATCAAACGCACTGTGGAGTGGTGAAAACAAAATCTTAAAAAAGTAATCCTGGTCGCATACAATATAAATTTGATTGATTAATACGTCCAGGAACAGCATCAACTTTAATTCCAACTGATTGAATAGCTCATGAATGAATTACATCAGTTGATGATAATAATAATCGAATCGGAAAATTTATTGGAATGACCATACGATTATCAACATTTAATAAATGAAAACTATTCATAACCCTATCAGATAATATATAAGAATCAAATTCCAAATCTTTAAATTCTGAATATTCATAAGACCAAAATCACTGATGACCTATAATTTTAATTGTAAAATAAGGATTTAAAATTTCATCAATATAATATAAAATCTTTAAAGAAGGAAAACAAATTGTTATTAAAATAAAAATTGGAATAATAGTTCAAATAATTTCCAATAAATGATTCTTCAATAAATACCGATTAACATACTTATTAGTAATAATATCTAAAATAATTAATATTGAAAATACAATAATAACTAACATTAATATTATAACTAAATTATGAAAAGAAATTAAATTGTCAGAATAAGGTGAATTAGAATCTTGAAATCTATATATAAATCATGTTGCAATTTTTAATAAAAAATAATATATTTTTATAAATAAATCTTAAATCTATCGCACTTATCTGACATATTAAATAAAATAAAATATTAAAAATAAAAATTAAATCAATCATTAAAACTCAACATTATTAAATATTCAAAAATAATTCCTTTTTATTATTTAACACAATAGGTACTTCTAAATATACATGATCTAAAGGAGGTATAAAACCAATTCATTCTAATGAACTATTAAATTTAAAAACTACTAACCGTATTGAAATAAATCTTTCTAAAATTAAAAAAATTAATAAAATTATTCTATTTAAAGAAATTAATGAACCAATTGAAGAAAATAAATTCCAACAATAATATGCATCAGGATAATTTGAATATCGTCGAGGTATACCCATTAATCCTAAAAAATGTTGAGGAAAAAAAGTTATATTAACACCAATAAACATTATATAAAACTGAATTTTCAATCAATTCTGATGTATAACAACACCAAAAATTAAAGGAAATCAATGAATAAATCTTCCAACAATTGCAAAAACTGCTCCTATAGATAAAACATAATGAAAATGACCAACAACATAATAAGTATCATGTAAAATAATATCAATAGAAGAATTTGATAATACAATACCCGTCAATCCACCAATAATAAATATTATAACAAACCCTAATGATCATAAAATTGAATTATTATAACCTAATTTAGCTCCATGATAAGTAGCTAATCAACTAAAAACTTTAATTCCTGTAGGAACTGCAATAACTATAGTTGCTGAAGTAAAATAAGCTCGAGTATCTACATCTAACCCAACTGTAAATATATGATGTGCTCATACAATAAATCCTAAAAATCCAATTCCTAATATAGCATAAATCATTCCTAAATTACCAAATACCTCTTTTTTACCCCTCTCATTTATAATAATATGTGAAATCAACCCAAACCCCGGTAAAATTAAAATATAAACTTCAGGATGCCCAAAAAATCAAAATAAATGTTGATATAAAATTGGATCACCTCCCCCTAAAGGATCAAAAAACGAAGTATTAATATTTCGATCAAAAATTAATATTGTAATTGCTCCAGCTAAAACTGGCAATGATAATAATAATAAAATAGCTGTAATAAACACTGATCAAGGAAATAAAGCTATTTGATCATAATTTAAAGATAAATTTTTTATTATTATAATAGTTACTATAAAATTTATTGCCCCAATAATTGAAGAAATTCCTGATAAATGTAAAGAAAAAATAGTAATATCAACAGAAGGAGAAGAATGAAATAAATATGAAGATAAAGGAGGATAAACCGTTCAACCAGTCCCTGGTCTAACTTGAAATAAATTTCTTGAAAGTAATAATGTTAATGATGGCGGTAATAATCAAAATCTAATATTATTTATACGAGGAAATGCTATATCTGGAGATCCTAATATTAATGGAACTAATCAATTACCAAATCCACCAATTATAAATGGTATTACTATAAAAAAAATTATTAAAAATGCATGAACAGTAACAATTGAATTATAAACTTGAACATTATTAATTCATATACCTGGGGTACTTAACTCCATACGAATAATTATTCTCATAGAAGTTCCAATTATCCCTGATCATAAAGCAAACACAAAATAAATTATACCAATATTTTTATGATTAGTAGAATAAAATCATTTATCAAACATAAATAAAACATAATTATATAATATTTAAATATTAATAAACATATTTATATATTATAAGATTTATTATAAATCATATATATATATATATATATATATATATATATATATATATATATATATATATATATATAACTTTGAAAATTAAAAGTTTATTTTAACTTAAAATCTTCAAATCAAAAAAAGTATCATGTCTGATAAAAGAATTAAATTGTAAATTTAAACATGTAAGAAAAACTTACTGATACTAATTTTCTATAGTTTAAAAAAAACTTAAAATTGCAAATTTTAAAATATAAATAATTATTAGAAAATATTAATCATAAATATCTCACACTATATTAAATTTAACAAATTGATCAATACTTAAATTATATTAAATTAAAACCTTTAAGTAACATAAACATTAACCAATAAAAACCTAAAAAAAAATAACATAATAATAAATAAAACAATATAAGACTTAAATATCTAACTCTTACAAAAATATTTTTTAGCTCTAGGATAATTCCTACTAATATATAATAATAATCTAAAATAATTTCAAATAATTATAACTGATGCTAATATCATAATAAATAATAAAACATAAAAATTAACATAATCCTCTAAAAAATAATAATTCAAAATTCACTTTAACACTAAAGACAAAAATGGAGGAAAAGAAGAATAAATTAAAACTATAATAATAAAATATACCTTCAAATATTTATCAACTAATAAAAACCCCAAATCATTAAAAGTTACCACATCAAATTTTTCAAAAAAATATAACAATATATAAAAAATAACTGCATAAAAAGAAAAATATACCAAATAAATTTTTACATTTACATATATAATTATTAATAAAAAAGTTGATTGAATAATAGAAGAAGATCTAATAAATATTTTTATAGAATTATAAACTTTCATAATAATAGGAATAAAAATTAAATTTAATAAAATTCAACCTATAAAAAAAAAATTTACACCACTCACATTAGCTAAAAAATATATAGGTACTATTTTTATAACTGTTGAAAATATAAAAATTCTTGTTCAACACATATATCTATGAATATAAATAGATCATTGATGAAAAGGAAATATTCCTAATTTTACTAACATAATTAATTGAATAAAAATTTCAAAAAAAACTCTTACTTCTTTCATAGATACATAAAAATACAATCGTATAATAAAAACTAACCTTCTTACTACTGATACTATATAATAAAAAACACTAGCATATTTTGAATCTCTAGTTAAATTTATATAAATAATTAAAACTAATGTTATAACTTCATAAATTAATCACATAAAAAATAAATCTCTTACAAAAAGAATGATTAAATAATTAATAATAATATATCTAAGACATATTACATTTTTAAATATTATTTTCTTCACAAAAAACCAATTCAAAATTATCTTTTAATTAAAAATTAAATAGTTTATAATACTAAAATTTTTACCTATTATATTTTAGTGTCAAAGCACCTAAATTTTTGAAATTTAAAGTATTAATAAAATTAATAAATATAAAAAAAATCAATTAGTAACAATAAATATAAAATTTATTTAAGTATCTTATCAAAATAATCCTTTAATCAGGCATATTACTTTAATACATATATATATAAAATATATAAAAGATACATATAATCTATAACTAGGGTATGAACCTAACAGCTTTAAACTTAGCTTATTTATATAGATATATTTAAAAATTACTTTTAATTGCAAATTAAATATTATAGATTAAAATTAACTAATATCCATTTAAAGATATATATATATATATATATATATATATATATATATATATATATATATATATATCTTTATATATGGATATATATTTATATTCATCCTTAGGGAAAGAATGAAGCCATTGAAATAAACTAAAGCTAAGGTAAATTCGAAAGGTTAATATCCAAAATCCTCTACTTGCAAGGGACAAATGAGGCTATTTAAATAAATTCAAGCTAAAGTAGAATTGAAAGGTTTATTTCAATATATTCATCCTTAGGGAAAGAATGAAGCCATTGAAATAAACTAAAGCTAAGGTAAATTCGAAAGGTTAATATCCAAAATCCTCTACTTGCGAGGGACAAATGAGGCTATTTAAATAAATTCAAGCTAAAGTAGAATTGAAAGGTTTATTTCAATATATTCATCCTTAGGGAAAGAATGAAGCCATTGAAATAAACTAAAGCTAAGGTAAATTCGAAAGGTTAATATCCAAAATCCTCTACTTGCGAGGGACAAATGAGGTTATTTAAATAAATTCAAGCTAAAGTAGAATTGAAAGGTTAATATACAAATCCTCTACTTGCAAGGGACAAATGAGGCTATTTAAATAAATTCAAGCTAAAGTAGAATTGAAAGGTTTATTTCAATATATTCATCCTTAGGAAAAGAGTGAAGCCATTGAAATAAACTAAAGCTAATGTAAATTCGAAAGGTTAATATCCAAATCCTCTACTTGCAAGGGGCAAATGGGGCTATTTAAATAAATTCAAGCTAAAGTAGAATTGAAAGGTTTATTTCAATATATTCATCCTTAGGGAAAGAATGAAGCCATTGAAATAAACTAAAGCTAATGTAAATTCGAAAGGTTAATATCCAAATCCTCTACTTGCAAGGAACAAATGAGGCTATTTAAATAAATTCAAGCTAAAGTAGAATTGAAAGGTTTATTTCAATATATTCATCCTTAGGGAAAGAGTGAAGCCATTGAAATAAACTAAAGCTAATGTAAATTCGAAAGGTTAATATCCAAATCCTCTACTTGCAAGGGACAAATGAGGCTATTTAAATAAATTCAAGCTAAAGTAGAATTGAAAGGTTTATTTCAATATATTCATCCTTAGGAAAAGAGTGAAGCCATTGAAATAAACTAAAATCGAATATTAATAATAAATTTATTTATTAATTAAATTCTCTACTTATAAAAACAAATAAAACTATTTAAATAAATTCAAACTAAAGTAGAATTGAAAGGTTTATTTCAATATATTCATCTTTAAGGGAAAAATAAAGCCATTGAAATAAACTAAAATCAACTATTAATAATAAATTTATTTATTAATTAAATTCTCTACTTATAAAAAACAAATAAAACTATTTAAATAAATTCAAGCTAAAGTAGAATTAAAAGGTTTATTTCAATATATTCATTCTTAGGGAAAGAATGAAACCATTGAAATAAACTAAAATCGAATATTAATAATAAATTTATTTATTAATTAAATTCTCTACTTATAAAAACAAATAAAACTATTTAAATAAATTCAAACTAAAGTAGAATTGAAAGGTTTATTTCAATATATTCATCTTTAAGGGAAAAATAAAGCCATTGAAATAAACTAAAATCGACTATTAATAATAAATTTATTTATTAATTAAATTCTCTAAGATACAAATTTAATTATAAATTATATATAAATTATATATAAATACCCCCCCCCCAATAATTAATAATTTTATTTAATTCATAAATAAAAATTTTTAATTTTTTTTTGTTATTAAGTAACGCTATAATCTTATTAATAATATTAAACTATAATTTTATTACATAATAAATTTAAATATAAGTAAATAAAATCAATTTTTAATTTGAAAAAATTTTTATTAATATATATATATATATATTAATATTAAAATGTATATATATATATAAATAATTTATTAACCAATATATTTATATATATATAAATCATAGGTGGGTTCCAAAATTTATAAAAGCTTATATTAACCTTTATATATTAATATTAATATTAATTAATTAAATATTTATATAATCATATATATTATTTTATATCTATAATATATGTAAATTATATTATGAATACATTAGATTATAATAAATTATTGAAAAGAAAAGAAATATAAATATGAATATAAAAATTATTTATTAATTAATAAATATTTATATATATATATATATATATAAATCTATATATATACATATATATATATTTATTATATATATATATATAAATCTATATATATACATATATATATATTTATTAAATATTAATCAATTTATTAAATATAGTGCATTTATAAGTTATTAAATAATTTATAAATTATATGAAAGCATAAATAATCATAATTTAATTCTACCTTAGGATATATTTATAAATGTATATATATTCTCAGATTTATATATTGTAATATTTATATTTATATCTTGTTATATATAAAATGTATATATATTTATCAGTTGGCCTCCATCTATTTATAATAGTATATAAATATATATATATATATAAATAATTTATTAATTAATAGATATATATATTAATATTAAGATGTATATATATATATATATAAATAATTTATTAATCAATATATCTATATATATATAAATCATAGGTGAGTTCGCAAGTTTATAAAAGATTATATTAACCTTTATATATTAATATTAATATTAATTAATTAAATATTTATATAATTATATATACTATGTTACATCTATGATATATGTAAATTATATTATAAATACATTAGAGTACCATAAATTATTAAATAAAGATATATATATATATAAATATATAAATTATTTATTAATTAATAGATATTTAAATATATAATAACATATTTATATATATTAATAGGTATTTATTAATTAATAAATAATTTATGATTCATAGGTTATATATAAATAAATAAAAAATTTATATGCGCTTATTAAACATTAATTGATTTATTAAACATAGCGCATTTATAAGTTATTAAATAATTTATAAATTATATAAAAGCATAAATAATCATAATTTAATCCTACCTTAGGATATATTTATAAATGTATATATATTCTCAGATTTATATATTGTAATATTTATATATATATATCTTGTTATATATAAAATGTATATATATTTATCAGTTGGCCTCCATCTATTTATAATAGTATATAAATATGTATATATATATAAATAATTTATTAATTAATAGATATATATATTAATATTAAGATGTGTATATATATATAAATAATTTATTAATCAATATATATATATATATATATATATATATATATATATATATATATATATATATATATATACTACTATTATAATAGTCTTTATTATTAAAAATTTTGTATTAAAATTTTAATCTAATATAGTTAATAATATTTTAGGGCTATTTAATAACAATTTATTTCTATATAATTTTTTTTATATAAAAATTAATTTTTTTATTATTTATAATTTTCTATAGAAAAATCAAAGCTTTAAATAGTTAATTAAGGGGTTAACTATTATAAAGATTAGATTTACCTATAGATAGATTAATCTTTGTATATTTAATTAAAAAATTAGTTACATTATAGAAATTGATACCTACTATAGAAAAATCAAAGCTTTAAATAGTTAATTGGGGGGTTAACTATTATAAAGATTAGATTTACCTATAGATAGATTAATCTTTGTATATTTAATTAAAAAATTAATTACATTATAGAAATTGATACCTTCTATAGAAAAATCAAAGCTTTAAATAGTTAATTGGGGGGGTTAACTATTATAAAGATTAGATTTACCTATAGATAGATTAATCTTTGTATATTTAATTAAAAAATTAATTACATTATAGAAATTGATACCTTCTATAGAAAAATCAAAGCTTTAAATAGTTAATTGGGGGGTTAACCATTATAAAGATTAGATTTACCTATAGATAGATTAATCTTTGTATATTTAATTAAAAAATTAATTACATTATAGAAATTGATACCTTCTATAGAAAAATCAAAGCTTTAAATAGTTAATTGGGGGGTTAACTATTATAAAGATTAGATTTACCTATAGATAGATTAATCTTTGTATATTTAATTAAAAAATTAATTACATTATAGAAATTGATACCTTCTATAGAAAAATCAAAGCTTTAAATAGTTAATTGGGGGGTTAACTATTATAAAGATTAGATTTACCTATAGATAGGTGTATATCTAATTAAAAATTAATTACATTATAGAACTTGATACCTTCTATAGAAAAATCAAAGCTTTAAATAGTTAATTAAGGGGTTAGCTATTATAAAGATTAGATTTACCTATAGATAGGTGTATATCTAATTAAAAATTAATTACATTATAGAAATTGATACCTTCTATAGAAAAATCAAAGCTTTAAATAGTTAATTGGGGGGTTAACTATTATAAAGATTAGATTTACCTATAGATAGGTGTATATCTAATTAAAAATTAATTACATTATAGAAATTGATGCCTTCTATAGAAAAATCAAAACTTTAATTTATTTAAAATTTTTAAATAAATTCAAATCAATAAAATTGAATTTAAGTTACAAATTAATTAAATTTATTTTATATATATAATTAGATTAAAAAATAATTTTTTATTAATAATAAAATCTGCAACACTAAATAAAAATTTTATTCGGAAATAAATTTTAATAATGGTAAATTTTGGTGCCAGCAACAGCGGTTAAACCAATTTTATAAATTAATTAATCATAATATTTTAATTACTTAAAAATTAATATATTTTAATTAAAAAATTAAATTTTTAGTGAAATATACAATTTAGTTCAAATAATTAAAATTTATTATTAAATTAATTAATAAATTTTATAAAAAAACTAGGATTAGATACCCTACTATAAAATTAAATAAAAAATTAACTATTAAATGTAAATCATTAAAATTAATAAATATGGCGGCTTATTAATTCCATTAGAGGAACTTATAATTTAATCGATATTCCACGATAAGACTCACTTAAATTACATTTATATATAGCTGTTTACAAATTTTTTTTAATTGATAATGTTAATAAATTTTAATAAATTAAAATTCAAGTAAATATGTAGTGCATTTAAGATATTAAGAGTTATAATATAATATTATATTTTGAATAAATAATTTTAAAATTATTTTGAAAGAAAATTTAAAAGTAAATTTACTTCAATTAATTAAATTGAACTATATGCTAATAAGCGTACAAATCGCCCGTCAATTTCACCAAAATAAAATAAGTCGTAACATAGTAATTGTACTGGAAAGTGTAATTAGGAACTAAAAATTTTAGTTTAAACTGAAATAAAATTTTTCATTTACACTGAAAAGATTAATTTAATTAAAATTTTATTTTAATTAAAATAATAAAAAATATTATAAATTAATCAATTTTATATAAATAAAATTTTATCAAATAACAATTATTTTAGTAATTATTTATTAAAAAATAATTTTTTTAAAAGTTAAAAGTAATGTAAATGAACTTATTTAAATTTAAAAAATTTTAAATAAATTTAGTACCTTTTGTATCAGGGTTAATCAAATTAAATTATTTATATATATTAATCCCGAAATAAAAAGAACTAAATATATATAATTTTTTTTGTTACAAAAAAACTATAAATATATATTTAGAAATTAGATGTTATACGATTTTTAAAATATCTGGTTTTTTTAAAAATGAATTTAATTCATAATTAAATAAAAATTTATTAAAATTTTAAAATTTTATAAATTTATTTAATTAAAAAATTTAAGGGATAACCTTTAAATTTAAATTATTATTAATTTTAAAATCTAACTATTATTATATTCTTAAAATTTGAAATTATAATAAAATATTTTATAATTTAAAAATATGAATTAAAAATTTCAAATATTAATATAAAATTAATTATAAAAAAACTAATTAAATAAATAAATTAATTTTATAATGATTAAATAAATAGTAAAAATTGTAAAAATTATTAAAGAAATAATATATAAATTTAAGGAATTAGGCAAATTAAAATAATATATTCAACTGTTTAACAAAAACATTGTCTATAGAAATAATAATTTTAGATAAATCTGCCCAATGATTCTTATTAAATGGCTGCAGTATACCTGACTGTACAAAGGTAGCATAATAAATTGTCTTCTAATTAAAGACTTGTATGAAAGAATTAATGAAATATATACTGTCTCAATATTATTTTATGAAATTAAATTTTAAGTTAAAATTCTTAAATTCTTTTATGGGACGATAAGACCCTATAGAACTTCATATTTATAATTATTATAAATTTAAATTTTATTCTAAATAATAATAATTATAACATATTTAACTGGGAGGGTTATTAAATTTAAAAAACTTTAATTTAAAAAATCTTAAATTATAGAAAATTTAAAAGATCTTTTATTAAAAATTAAAAAAATAAATTACCTTAGGGATAACAGCGTAATATCTTTTGAAAGACCAAATTTATAAAGATGATTACGACATCGATGTTGAATTAAGATATAATTTAAATGCAGGAGTTTAAAAATTAAGTCTGTTCGACTTTTAAAATCTTACATGATTTGAGTTCAGATCGACGTAAGTCAGATCGGTTTCTATCTATAAAAAATTTATAATTTTTTGTACGAAAGGACTAAAATTATTTATATAAATATAATCATTTAATTAACTTAATATTTATTAAAAATTATCTTGGCAGAAAAGTGCATTAAAGTTAGAATTTAATAATATATATACATATAATAAATTATATATAGGTAATAATCTTCGTAATTATCATAATTTTAACTATAATTTGTATATTACTTACAGTAGCTTTTTTAACCTTATTAGAACGAAAAATCTTAAGATATATTCAAACACGAAAAGGACCTACTAAAGTAGGATATAAAGGAATACTTCAACCTTCTTCAGATGCTATTAAATTAATCTCTAAAGAATGATTATTTTTAAATTTAAATTATTTAATTTATATATTGAGACCAATACTTATATTTATATTTGCCATATTATTATGAATTTTATATCCTTGAACTAATTTAATAATAACAAACTACAATTTAATATTCTTTATCACCTTATTAGGTCTTAATACTTATCCAATTATTTTAATTGGGTGAATTTCAAATAATAATTATTCTATATTAGGGGCTATTCGATCTTTAGCACAAATAATTTCATTTGAAATTAGTCTTTTTTTAATATTTTTTTTAATTATAATTTTAACTGAAGGTTATTCATTAAATCAATTATATAAATATCAAGAATATATAAAATTTAGAATTTTATTAACACCAATTTATATAATCTTTTTTATTAGTATATTAATTGAATTAAACCGGACTCCTTTTGACCTAATTGAAGGAGAATCTGAATTAGTTTCAGGATTTAATGTAGAATACTACAGAAGATTTTTTGTATTAATTTTTTTATCAGAATATTCAATTATTTTATTTATAAGATTTGTTATAACTTTAATATTTATAGGTTTTAAAATACCTAGAATAAAATTTTTAGTTTTTATAAATATTCATATGATTTTAATTTTATGATTACGAGGTGTATTACCACGAATCCGTTATGATAATTTAATATACATATGTTGAACTGATTTTTTAATTTTAGTATTAATTTATAATATATTTGTATATATAACAAAAGTAATTTTTATACATATTTAAAATAAAATTAAAAAGTTAATAGAAAATACTATTTCTATGATATATTTTCAAAATATAAACTTATTCAAGTTCATTAACTACTTATTAATTTAATAAATAATATTATCTCAATAATAATATAATCCAGGAGAAACAATAAAGAAAAAAAAATATAAAATTGTAAATATATTATTCAATTGAATATAAGGATATTCAATTAACTGACCACCTAATCAAGTTAATATAATAAATCTATTAATAAAAAATCAATAAAATAATTGACTTAATGGATAAAATTTATTTGTTTTAATATTATTTTTATATAAAGGTATAAAATATAAAATTAAAATAGATAATAATAATATAAATACCCCCCCCAATTTATTAGGAATTGCCCGTAAAATTGAATAAGCAAATAAAAAATATCACTCTGGTTTAATATGAACTGGTGTCCTTATTCTATTAGCAATTTTAAAATTATCAGGATCTCCTAAAAAATAAGGTAATTGACAAATTAATAATATAAAAATTATTAGAATTCAAATAAATATAAAAATATCTTTAATAACAAAATAAGGATGAAAAGGAACTTTATATAAATTTCTAGAAAATCCTAAAGGATTAGTAGAACCTGTTAAATGTAAAAAAAAAATATGTAAAATTACTATTAATAAAATAATTAAAGGTAAAATAAAATGAATAGAAAAAAATCGATTTAATGTAGCATTATTAATAGAATACACCCCTCAAATTCATTCAACTAATAATTGCCCAATATAAGGAATAGCAGATATTAAATTAGTAATAACAGTTGCTCCTCAAAAAGATATTTGCCCTCAAGGTAAAACATATCCTATAAAAGCTGTTGCTATTGACAAAAATAAAATTCTAACACCAATTAATCATACATGAACTAATTTAAAAGATTGATAATAAATATTTCGTCTAATATGAATATATATTATAATAAAATAAAAAGATGCTCCATTTATATGCATTAAACGAATTAATCAACCAGAATTAACATCTTTTATAATATGAATAATTCTATTAAAAGCATAATCAATATTAGGACAATAATGTATTGATAAAAATAATCCAGACAAAATTTGAATTATCAAAAATACTCCTAATATTGACCCAAAATTCCATCAAATATTAATATTAAAGGGAGTAGGTAATATCAATAATGAATAAAAAAATATATTACGAATTTTATCTTTATTTAATAAACTTAAAAATTTTATTGACATTAAAATTAAATAAAACAAATTAAGAATAAGATTAAGTAAAATAAATTAACAGGATAAAATTTAAAACTTATATTTTTTATCTAACTCTTCTAAAAATTTAGATTTAGATTGATAAGCTTTTTTTTTAGGATATCTTATTTTATATCTTATAATTAAAACAAAAACTAAAAATAAAATTATAAAAAATAATAAAAACAAATTTGAATATTGATAAATAAAAGATAAATTAATATTTTTATCCCGATATAGATTTATTGAATAAATTATTCTATCAAAATTTTCAATTAAATAATTAGACAAAAAATATATAATATTAATTATTAATAAACCAATAATAAAAAAATTTATATATTTAACATAATTCATCATAGATTGATTAATTAATCTAACAAAATAAGCAAATAAAATTATTAATCCTCTAATAAAAATAATTATAATTATATAAATAAATAAAGATTTAAATTTAAATAAATATAAAATTAAACATAAAATAACTATATATAATAAAAAATATATTAAATTCTTTATAGGATGAATTTTATCCCCAGTAATTAAAATAAAAAAAATCAAATATAAAGATAAAAAATATAAAAATATTAAAAAAAACTTTAATATATAATTTATCAATTCTATGGACATTTTATATAATTTTTAATTTTTGATTTATTTATTTAATAAAACTAACCAAAAACATATTTTTTTGAGGCTTAATTCTCGTCTAACATAAAATTTTATATATATATATATATATATATATTATCATATTATAAATAAAATAAAATAATTACTTAAACATTAATTTAAACAGAAAATAGTTTATTCATAAAACAATAATTCTGGGAATTATAAAAAATTTATATTAATTTTTTTTGAAATTTAAACTTTATTATAGAATATTCACAATTCATTAATAATTTACAAAATTATTATTTTAACTTAAATTATATAATATTTTAAATTTATTTACATAATTATTTTATTAGTTATTATCACCTTAATTCTTTGAAAATCTAGAAAACAATTTATTAATTTTTTAATTACTTTAGAATATTTTATTTTAACTTTAATTATTATTATTCTATTAAATAATTTAAATAGATGAATTTTTATTATTTATATTATTTTCGCAGTATGTGAATCTATTGTAGGATTAGCTTTACTAATTAGAATAAATTATACACATGGTCATCAAAACATTAATTTAATAAATTTATGTTCGAAATAATTATATTTATTACTTATATAATAATACAATTTAATATAAATAAATGTTTATATCTATTAAGAAATAATTCTTATATATTAACATTTATTATATTATTTAAACTAAATTTAATAAATTGATGAATAATTTCTAATAATTTAAGATTTAATATATATTCTTATAATTTAATTATTTTAACTTTATGAATTTTCAGAATAATTATAATAAATATAAAGTACGAAAATAATATAAATATATACACCAATTTAACTATAATAATATTAATATCCTTAATCTTAAATTTCATAGCTATACATTTTTTTATTTTTTATTTAATATTTGAAATAAATTTATTATTAATTTTCTTTATAGTCATTTTCTGAGGATATGGTATATTTCGAATATTAGCAAGGTATTATTTGATATTTTATACTTTAGTTTTGTGGCGACCCTTCTGTCTACCACCGCTAGAGGGACAGAGACACAGGAGACCATTCTCGCTAGCGCTCCCGAGAGGTCCTGTTTGTATATATACACCTTCCAACCTAACTCCTTCAGTCCCCCGCGTCTAAGGCACGGGTCTCCTAGAATGCCTTACTGACGAGTCCAGTAGGAGGCCCAGGACGAAACGCAACCTTTCCTTTTCCTACGATCCTCTCTATCATTCCTCCGCCTTCTATCCTCCGTCAACATAACAGCCCACAGTTTTATATTACCTTTATTAATAATTATATTTTACATATTAAAATATAGAAAAAATTTATCTTTTCCTTGTATAGAAATTAAAAAACTTAAATTATCTATATATATTTTAATTTATTTACTAATATCTTTTATAGTAAAAATTCCTATATTTACACTTCACAATTGATTATTAAAAGCCCATGTAGAAGCCTCATATATTGGATCTATAATTTTAGCTTCTATCATATTAAAACTTGGAAGATATGGCTTATTACGAATAATTATAATTTTAAAAAATTTAAATAAATTAAGAATTTATTTAATTTACTTAAGAATAATTGGAAGATTAATTTTAAGACTTTCATGTTTACGACAAATTGATATAAAAATCATTGTTGCTATATCTTCAATTATTCATATAGCTTTAATAATTAGAGGAATAATAACACTATCTTATATTGGAATAAAAGGAGGTATTTATATAATAATTGCTCATGGTTTATGTTCATCAGGACTTTTTTATCTAATTAATATTATCTATAAACAAACTAATAGACGATTAATAATTTTAAATAAAGGTATAATAATTCTTATACCTTCTATAGCTTTAATATGATTCTTATTAAGATCATCAAATATAGCTGCTCCTATATCTTTAAATTTAATTAGTGAAATCACTTTACTAATGAGATTATTTAATTGATGTAAATATTTAATTTATATTATAATTATCTATTGTTTAATAAGATTTATTTATACTTTATATTTATATAGATATATTCAACATGGATTTACTAATATATTAAATTTTTATACTATCAAAATTAATAATTTAATTAATTTTCTTACTTTAATATTACATTGAATTCCAATCAATCTAATAATTATAAATTTAAATATTATTTATTTAAATAATTTAACTAAAATATTGATTCGTGATATCAAAAATGTATATATATATATTACTTTAAATTATTATCAAAATAATAATTTTTAGAATCATTTTAACAATATGAAGAATCTTATCTTTTATAACTGCTTGTTATTTAATTATAATTAATAAAATTATTATTATTGAATGATTAATCTTAAATTTTAATTCAATAAAATTTAATTTATTTATTTTAATTGATAATAAAACATTATTTTTTATTATAATAGTCAGATTAATTACAGCAATAGTTCTAATTTATAGAACTGAATATATAAAATTAAATAACAATCTTATAAATAAATTTTTATACTTAACTTTATTATTTTATTTATCAATAGTATTTATAATTTTAAGACCTAATATATTAACTATTTTATTAGGATGAGATGGTTTAGGATTAATCTCTTATTGTTTAATTATTTATTATAATAACAATAAAGCTTATAGAGCAGGATTATTAACTATTATTTTAAATCGAATTGGAGATATTTGTCTTTTAATATTAATTTGCTTTATAATAAAATTTAATTCATGAAACTTAATACTTTATAATTTAAATTTACCAATATTTATTCTTATTGTAATTATAACCTTTACAAAAAGAGCACAAATTCCTTTTAGAAATTGATTACCTGTTGCTATAATAGCTCCCACTCCTGTATCTTCTTTAGTTCATTCATCTACATTAGTAACTGCCGGAGTATATATCTTAATTCGATACAATACTTTAATTATAAATACAAATTTAAATAAATATTTATTAATTATTTCAAGATTAACTATACTAATTGCCGGATTAATAGCTATATTTGAAATAGATTTTAAAAAAATTATTGCTTTATCTACCTTAAGACAACTAGGATTTATAATAAGAATTTTATTTCTAGGTTTAGAAAACAGCCTTTTTTCATTTAATCATTCATGCAATATTTAAATCTTTAATATTTCTATGTTCAGGAAGATTTATTCATTATATAAATAGAAGTCAAGATATACGTGATTATAAAGGAATATTTATAATCTACCCATTTAAAAGATTAATTATAATATTTTCAATTTTATCTCTATGTGGATTCCCATTTTTATGTGGATTTTACTCCAAAGACTTAATTATAGAATTTTTTTTTTATAATAAATTAAATTTTATAAGATTATTAAATTTAATACTTGGAACTATCTTTACAGTTGCATATTCAACTCGTTTAATTTTAACTTTACTACCCCAAAATTTACCTTTCTACAATAATTTAAATTTAAAAGAAAATAATATAATAAATTTTAGAATATTAATTATATTTATTATATCACTATTTTTTAGTAAAATTTATCTAAATATAATTTACTTAGATTAAAATATTAATCTACCTAAAGTATATAAATTAATAATTATTAAATTATTAATTATTGGTATAATTATTGGCTATCAAATCTTTAAATCATATAAAAAAAATTATCTATTAATTAATTTAACTGAAAGAATAATACTTATAAATATCTACTATACCCATATTTATAAAATACCAGTAAAAATCATTTTAAACTATGAAAAATTTATTGAAAAAAGATTATTTGAAATACTTATAGGAAAATTAATAAAAAATATTCTATATTATTTAACAATTATTAAATTTAGTATATTTAACTTCAACTATATAATTTCCTCTTTTTTTCTATTTATATTATTAATATTATTTATCTATTAAATTTAAATAGCTTATATAAGAGCATAATATTGAAAATATTAAAGAAATAATTTATTATTTTTAAATATATATATATATATCTTTATACATTTATTTATAAATAAATATGTATATTAATATTTTTATACTGAAAATATAAAGTTTTAATTAAACTATATAAACCTATTAAAAGAAATATGATAAATTAATATCTCTACAGAATTAGAAATTCTATTTTCAATTATTTCTTTAATTAGAATAAATTATTCAATAATCTTATTAACAATAAAATGCCTCTCTTTGGCTTTAATTAAAATTTATATTAAATTATATAAATTAAATAATATATGAAGTAAAAAATTACAATTTAATTTCGACTTAAATATTGATTAACTAATAATCCATATATTCAAATTAAAATATTCACAATAAATAATTTATACATCATTCATAAACTAAAGAAAAAAGTATAATAAAAAAAAATAATAAAAAAATAATAAATATGTAACTAAAACCTATATACTTAACTAATAAAATAAATGGAACAATTAAAATAATTTCAATATCAAATACTAAAAATATTAAAGCTATTAAATAAAAAGGTACTGAAAATGGAATAAAAGCCTTAGTAATTGAATTAAACCCACATTCATAAGAACTTTTCTTTTCCTTATCAGAAATCTTAAAAATAGAAGAAAACACATTTAATAAATAAATTAAAATTATAATTAAAAAAATTAATCTAATATAAGATAACACCATTAACATCACTATATATATTACTAAAATAGAAATTTGTTAATTGGAAGTTAACTGTATTAAATTATACTATATATATAATATATTCATCAATAAATAAAAATATATAAAAATAATCAAATAACATCAACAAAATGTCAATATCATAAAGAACCTTCAAAATTAAAATGATGAATTTTTCTAAAATGATTTATATTCAATCGAAATAAAGAAAATATCAATATTAAAGTTCCTACAATAACATGAAGACCATGAAATCCAGTCCTTATATAAAAAATAGAACCAAAAATTCCATCATTAATTCTAAAAGAAGATTCTAAATATTCAATAAATTGAATTAAAGTAAAATAAATACCTAAAATAACTGTAAAAAATAATCTTAAATTAACTATATTAAAATTATTATTTAACAATCTATAATGACTTCAAGAAACTGATAATCCTGAAGAAATTAAAATAACAGAATTTAATAAAGGAATATCATAAGGATTAAATTGACTAATTATTTTAGGAGGTCAAATATATCCTAATTCAATTCTTAAAGAAATACATCTATGAAAATAAGTTCAAAAAAAAGAAATAAAAAAAAATATTTCTGAAATAATAAATAAAATTATCCTAAACTTTAAAAACCCATAAACAATAAAAGTATGAAATCCTTGATATAAACTCTCTCGAATAAAATCTCGTCATCATTGATATATACTTAATAAATTAATAAATAAATTAAGAAAAATAAATTCAAAATCATTTAAATAAAATCAATTAATAAAACCTAATATTGAATTTATTAATCTCATAGATATCAAAAAAGGTCATGGTCTAACTGTTACTAAATGAAAAGGAAAATTTCTTATTATCATTTTATTTATTTAAATTCCGAAAAATACAATACTCTTAAAGTTGAAAATACATAAGCTTGAATAAATGATATACACAATTCTAAAATTACTGAAATATTTTGAATTAAAACAAACAAAATTATTAAAATCAATCCTATTTTAGAAATAAATCTACTTAATAAAATTATTACGTGTTTCTCGCATTAAATAGCTCGAAAAGTGCGATCTCGATGATTCTGCATACTTCTAACAGAAGTCTCACCAAGATTATCGCAGAACATGCATATCTCTGCTTGAAACCCCACGCAAACCAAGATATCTCCTGTTCTGCATATCCAAAGAACTGTGGAGTGGTGAAAACACCAGTTAACGTGTTTCTCGCATTAAATAGCTCGAAACGAGCGATCTCGATGATTCTGCATACTTCGGACAGAAGTCTCAACAAGATTATCGCAGAAAATGCATATCCCAGCTGGAAACCCCACGAAAACCAAGGTGTCGCCAGTTCTGCATATCAGACGCACTGTGGAGTGGTGAAAACACCAGAAAACGTGTTTCTCGCATTAAATAGCTCGAAAAGAGCGATCTAGGTGATTCTGCATACTTCTGACTGAAGTCTCACCGATATGATCGCAGAAAATGCATATCTCAGCTTGAAACCCGACGAAAACCACGATGTCGCCGGTTCTGCGTATCAGACGCTCCGTTGAGTGGTGAAAACACCAGAAAACGTGTTACTCGCATTAACTAGCTCGAAAAGAGCGTTCTGGATGATTCTGCATACTTCTGACTGAAGTCTCACCAATATTATCGCAGAAAATGCATATCTCAGCTAGAAACCTCACGAAAATCAAGATGTCGCCGGTTCTGCATATCAAACGCACTGTGGAGTGGTGAAAACACCAGAAAACGTGTTTCGTGCATTAAGTAGCTCGAAAAGAGCGATCTAGATGATTCTGCATACTTCTGACTGAAGTCTCACCAATATTATCGCAGAAAATTAATATTTCAGCTGGAAACCCCACGAAAACCAAGGTGCCGCCGGTTCTGCATATCAAACGCACTGTGGAGTGGTGAAAACAACCAGATAACGTGTTTCTCGCATTAAATAGCTCGAATAGAGCGATCTAGGTGATTCTGCATACTTCTGACTGAAGTCTCACCAATATGATCGCAGAAAATGCATATCTCAGCTTGAAACCCGACGAAAACCACGATGTCGCCGGTTCTGCATATCAAACGCACTGTGGAGTGGTGAAAACAACCAGATAACGTGTTTCTCGCATTAAATAGCTCGAAACGAGCGATCTCGATGATTCTGCATACTTCGGACAGAAGTCTCAACAAGATTATCGCAGAAAATGCATATCCCAGCTGGAAACCCCACGAAAACCAAGGTGTCGCCAGTTCTGCATATCAGACGCACTGTGGAGTGGTGTAAACACCAGAAAACGTGTTTCTCGCATCAAATAGCTCGAAAAGAGCGATCTAGATGATTCTGCATACTTCTGACAGAAGACTCACCAAGATTATCGCAGAAAATGCATATCTCAGCTTGAAACCTCACGAAAATCAAGATGTCGCCGGTTCTGCATATCAAACGCACTGTGGAGTGGTGAAAACAACCAGATAACGTGTTTCTCGCATTAAATAGCTCGAATAGAGCGATCTAGGTGATTCTGCATACTTCTGACTGAAGTCTCACCAATATGATCGCAGAAAATGCATATCTCAGCTTGAAACCCGACGAAAACCACGATGTCGCCGGTTCTGCATATCAAACGCACTGTGGAGTGGTGTAAACACCAGAAAACGTGTTTCTCGCAACAAATAGCTCGAAAAGAGCGATCTAGATGATTCTGCATACTTCTGACAGAAGACTCACCAAGATTATCGCAGAAAATGCATATCTCAGCTTGAAACCTCACGAAAATCAAGATGTCGCCGGTTCTGAATATCAAACGCACTGTGGAGTGGTGAAAACACCAGATAACGTGTTTCTCGCATTAAATAGCTCGAAACGAGCGATCTAGGTGATTCTGCATACTTCTGACTGAAGTCTCACCAATATGATAGCAGAAAATGCATATCTCAGCTTGAAACCCGACGAAAAACACGATGTCGACTGTTCTGCATATCAAACGCACTGTGGAGTGGTGAAAACACCAGAAAACGTGTTTCTCGCATCAAGTAGCTCGAAACAAGCGATCTAGATGGTTCTGCATACTTCTGACAGAAGACTCACCAAGATTATCGCAGAAAATGCATATCTCAGCTTGAAACCTTACGAAAATCAAGATGTCGCCGGTTCTGCATATCAAACGCACTGTAGAGTGGTGAAAACAACCAGATAACGTGTTTCTCGCATTAAATAGCTCGAAACGAGCAATCTAGGTGATTCTGCATACTTCTGACTGAAGTCTCACCAATATGATCGCAGAAAATGCATATCTCAGCTTGAAACCCGACGAAAAACACGATGTCGGCGGTTCTGCATATCAAACGCACTGTGGAGTGGTGAAAACACCAGAAAACGTGTTTCTCGCATCAAATAGCTCGAAAAGAGCGATCTAGATGATTCTGCATACTTCTGACAGAAGACTCACCAAGATTATCGCAGAAAATGCATATCTCAGCTTGAAACCTCACGAAAATCAAGATGTCGCCGGTTCTGCATATCAAACGCACTGTGGAGTGGTGAAAACAACCAGATAACGTGTTTCTCGCATTAAATAACTCGAAACGAGCGATCTAGATGATTCTGCATACTTCTGACTGAAGTCTCACCAATATTATCGCAGAAAATGCATATTTCAGCTGGAATCCCCACGAAAACCAAGCTATCGGCGGTTCTACATATCAAACGCACTGTGGAGTGGTCAAAACACCAGAAAACGTGTTTCTCGCATTAAGTAGCTCGAAAAGAGCGATCTAGATGATACTGCATACTTCTGACAGAATTCTTACCAAGATTATCGCAGAAAATGCATATCTCTGCTTGAAACCCCACGCAAACCAAGATATCTCCTGTTCTGCATATCCAAAGAACTGTGGAGTGGTGAAAACACCAGATAACGTGTTTCTCGCATTAAATAGCTCGAAACGAGCGATCTCGATGATTCTGCATACTTCTGACTGAAGTCTCACCAATATTATCGCAGAAAATGAATATTTCAGCTGGAAACCCCACGAAAACCAAGATGTCGCCGGTTCTGCATATCAAACGCACTGTGGAGTGGTGAAAACAACCAGATAACGTGTTTCTCGCATTAAATAGCTCGAATAGAGCGATCTAGGTGATTCAGCATACTTCTGACTGAAGTCTCACCAATATGATCGCAGAAAATGCATATCTCAGCTTGAAACCCGACCAAAGCCACGATGTCGCCGGTTCTGCATATCAAACGCACTGTGGAGTGGTGTAAACACCAGAAAACGTGTTTCTCGCATCAAATAGCTCGAAACGAGCGATCTAGGTGATTCTGCATACTTCTGACTGAAGTCTCACCAATATGATCGCAGAAAATGCATATCTCAGCTTGAAACCCGACGAAAAACACGATGTCGCCGGATCTGCATATCAAACGAACTGTGGAGTGGTGAAAACACCAGAAAACGTGTTTCTCGCATCAAATAGCTCGAAAAGAGCGATCTAGATGATTCTGCATACTTCTGACAGAAGACTCACCAAGATTATCGCAGAAAATGCATATCTCAGCTTGAAACCTCACGAAAATCAAGATGTCGCCGGTTCTGCATATCAAACGCACTGTGGAGTGGTGAAAACAACCAGATAACGTGTTTCTCGCATTAAATAACTCGAAACGAGCGATCTAGATGATTCTGCATACTTCTGACTGAAGTCTCACCAATATTATCGCAGAAAATGCATATTTCAGCTGGAATCCCCACGAAAACCAAGTTATCGGCGGTTCTACATATCAAACGCACTGTGGAGTGGTCAAAACACCAGAAAACGTGTTTCTCGCATTAAGTAGCTCGAAAAGAGCGATCTTGATGATACTGCATACTTCTGACAGAATTCTTACCAAGATTATCGTTGAAAATGCATATCCCAGCTTGAACTCCGACGAAATCCAAGATGTCGCCGGTTCTGCAAGTTAAACGCACTGTGGAGTGGTGAAAACACCAGATAACGTGTTTCTCGCATTAAGTAGTTCGAAACGAGCGATCTAGATGATTCTGCATACTTCTGACTAATGTCTCACCAAGATTATCGCAGAAAATGCATATCTCAGCTTGAAACCCGACCAAAACCACGATGTTGCCGGTTCTGCATATCAAACGCACTGTGGGGTGGTGAATACACCAGAAAACGTGTTTCTCGATTTAAATAGCTCGAAAAGAGCGATCTAGATGATTCTGCATACTTCTCATAGATGAAACACAAAGATTATCGCAGAAAATGCATATTTCAGCTGGAAGCCCCACGAAAACCAAGTTATCGGCAGCTCTACATATCAAACGCACTGTGGAGTGGTCAAAACACCAGAAAACTTGTTTTTTCGCATTAAATAGCTCGAAACGAGCGATCTAGATGATTCTGCATAGTTCTGACTAAAGTCTCACCAAGATTATCGCAGAAAATGCATATCTCAGCTGGAAACCCCACGGAAACCAAGATATCGCCGGTTCTGCATATCAAACGCCCTGTGGAGTGATGAAAACACCAGATAACGTGTTTCTCGCATTAGATAGCTCGAATAGAGCGATCGCGATGATTCTCTATACTTCTGACGGAAGACTCACCAAGATTATCGCAGAAAATGCATATCTCAGCTTGAAACCCGACAGAAACCAAGATATCTCCGTTTCTGCATATCAAACGCACTGTGGAGTGGCGAAAACAACCAGATAACGTGTTTCTCGCATTAAATAGCTCGAATAGAGCGATCTCGATGATTCTGCATACTTCTGACAGAATTCTTGCCAAGATTATCGTTGAAAATGCATATCCCAGCTTGAACCCCGACGAATTCCAAGATGTCGCCGGTTCTGCAAGTTAAACGCACTGTGGAGTGGTGAAAACACCAGATAACGTGTTTCTCGCATTAAGTAGCTCGAAACGAGCGATCTAGATGATTCTGCATACTTCTGACTAAAGTCTCACCAAGATTATCGCAGAAAATGCACATCTCAGCTTGAAACCCGACCAAAACCACGATGTCGCCGGTTCTGCATATCAAACGCACTGTGGGGTGGTGAATACACCAGAAAACGTGTTTCTCGAATTAAATAGCTCGAAACGAGCGATCTAGATGATTCTGCATACTTCTGACTGAAGTCTCACCAATATTATCGCAGAAAATGCATATTTCAGCTGGAATCCCCACGAAAATCAAGATGTCGCCGGTTCTGCATATCAAACGCACTGTGGAGTGGTGAAAACACCAGATAACGTGTTTCTCGCATTAAGTAGTTCGAAACGAGCGATCTAGATGATTCTGCATACTTCTGACTAATGTCTCACCAAGATTATCGCAGAAAATGCATATCTCAGCTTGAAACCCGACCAAAACCACGATGTTGCCGGTTCTGCATATCAAACGCACTGTGGGGTGGTGAATACACCAGAAAACGTGTTTCTCGATTTAAATAGCTCGAAAAGAGCGATCTAGATGATTCTGCATACTTCTCATAGATGAAACACAAAGATTATCGCAGAAAATGCATATTTCAGCTGGAAGCCCCACGAAAACCAAGTTATCGGCAGCTCTACATATCAAACGCACTGTGGAGTGGTCAAAACACCAGAAAACTTGTTTTTTCGCATTAAATAGCTCGAAACGAGCGATCTAGATGATTCTGCATAGTTCTGACTAAAGTCTCACCAAGATTATCGCAGAAAATGCATATCTCAGCTGGAAACCCCACGGAAACCAAGATATCGCCGGTTCTGCATATCAAACGCCCTGTGGAGTGATGAAAACACCAGATAACGTGTTTCTCGCATTAGATAGCTCGAATAGAGCGATCGCGATGATTCTGCATACTTCTGACGGAAGACTCACCAAGATTATCGCAGAAAATGCATATCTCAGCTTGAAACCCGACCGAAACCAAGATATCTCCGTTTCTGCATATCAAACGCACTGTGGAGTGGCGAAAACAACCAGATAACGTGTTTTTCGCATTAAATAGCTCGAATAGAGCGATCTCGATGATTCTGCATACTTCTGACAGAATTCTTGCCAAGATTATCGTTGAAAATGCATATCCCAGCTTGAACCCCGACGAATTCCAAGATGTCGCCGGTTCTGCAAGTTAAACGCACTGTGGAGTGGTGAAAACACCAGATAACGTGTTTCTCGCATTAAGTAGCTCGAAACGAGCGATCTAGATGATTCTGCATACTTCTGACTAAAGTCTCACCAAGATTATCGCAGAAAATGCACATCTCAGCTTGAAACCCGACCAAAACCACGATGTCGCCGGTTCTGCATATCAAACGCACTGTGGGGTGGTGAATACACCAGAAAACGTGTTTCTCGAATTAAATAGCTCGAAAAGAGCGATCTAGATGATTCTGCATACTTCTCATAGATGAAACACAAAGATTATCGCAGAAAATGCATATTTCAGCTGGAAGCCCCACGAAAACCAAGTTATCGGCGGCTCTACATATCAAACGCACTGTGGAGTGGTCAAAACAACCAGATAGCGTGTTTCTCGCTTTAAATAGCTCGAAACGAGCGATCTAGATGCTTCTGCATACTTCTGACTGAAGTCTCACCAAGATTATCGCAGAAAATGCATATCTCAGCTGGAAACCCCACGAAAACCAAGATGTCGCCGGTTCTGCATATCAAACGCACTGTGGCGTGGTGAAAACACCAGAAAACGTGTTTCTCGCATTAAATAGCTCGAAAAGAGCGATCTAGATGATTCTGCATACTTCTGACAGAAGACTCACCAAGATTATCACAGAAATTGCATATCTCAGCTGGAAACCCCACGAAAACCAAGATATCGCCGGTTCTGCATATCAGACGCACTATGGAGTGGTGAAAACATCAGAAAACGTGTATCTCGCATTAACTAGCTCGAAAAGAGCGTTCTCGATGATTCTGCATACTTCTCATAGATGAAACACCAAGATTATCGCAGAAAATGCATATTTCAGCTGGAAACCCCACGAAAACCAAGTTATCGGCGGCTCTACATATCAAACGCACTGTGGAGTGGTCAAAACAACCAGATAACGTGTTTCTCGCTTTAAATAGCTCGAAACGAGCGATCTAGATGATTCTGCATACTTCTGACTGAAGTCTCACCAATATGATCGCAGAAAATGCATATCTCAGCTTGAAACCCGACGAAAACCACGATGTCGCCGGTTCTGCATATCAAACGCACTGTGGCGTGGTGAAAACACCAGAAAACGTGTTTCTCGCATCAAATAGCTCGAAAAGAGCGATCTAGATGATTCTGCATACTTCTGACAGAAGACTCACCAAGATTATCGCGGAAAATGCATATCTCAGCTGGAAACCCCACGAAAACCAAGATATCGCCGGTTCTGCATATCACACGCACTATGGAGTGGTGAAAACACCAGAAAACGTGTATCTCGCATTAACTAGCTCGAAAAGAGCGTTCTCGATGATTCTGCATACTTCTCATAGATGAAACACCAAGATTATCGCAGAAAATGCATATTTCAGCTGGAAACCCCACGAAAACCAAGATATCGCCGGTTCTGCATATCAAACGCACTGTGGCGTGGTGAAAACACCAGAAAACCTGTTTCTCGCATTAAATAGCTCGAAAAGAGCGATCTAGATGATTCTGCATACTTCTGACAGAAGACTCACCAAGATTATCACAGAAAATGCATATCTCAGCTGGAAACCCCAGGAAAACCAAGATATCGCCGGTTCTGCATATCAAACGCCCTGTGGAGTGATGAAAACACCAGATAACGTGTTTCTCGCATTAAATAGCTCGAATAGAGCGATCGCGATGATTCTGCATACTTCTGACAGAAGTCTCACCAAGATTATCGCAGAAAATGCATATCTCAGCTTGAAACCTCACGAAAATCAAGATGTCGCCGGTTCTGCATATCAAACGCACTGTGGAGTGGTGAAAACAACCAGATAACGTGTTTCTCGGATTAAACAGCTCGAAACGAGCGATCTAGGTGATTCTGCATACTTCTGACTGAAGTCTCACCAATATGATCGCAGAAAATGCATATCTCAGCTTGAAACCCGACGAAAAACACGATGTCGCCGGTTCTGCATATCAAACGAACTGTGGAGTGGTGAAAACACCAGAAAACGTGTATCTCGCATCAAATAGCTCGAAAAGAGCGATCTAGATGATTCTGCATACTTCTGACAGAAGACTCACCAAGATTATCGCAGAAAATGCATATCTCAGCTGGAAACCCCACGAAAACCACGATGTCGCCGGTTCTGCATATCAAACGCACTGTGGCGTGGTGAAAACACCAGAAAACGTGTTTCTCGCATTAAATAGCTCGAAAAGAGCGATCTAGATGATTCTGCATACTTCTGACAGAAGACTCACCAAGATTATCACAGAAATTGCATATCTCAGCTGGAAACCCCACGAAAACCAAGATATCGCCGGTTCTGCATATCAGACGCACTATGGAGTGGTGAAAACATCAGAAAACGTGTATCTCGCATTAACCAGCTCGAAAAGAGCGTTCTCGATGATTCTGCATACTTCTCATAGATGAAACACCAAGATTATCGCAGAAAATGCATATTTCAGCTGGAAACCCCACGAAAACCAAGTTATCGGCGGCTCTACATATCAAACGCACTGTGGAGTGGTCAAAACAACCAGATAACGTGTTTCGCGCTTTAAATAGCTCGAAACGAGCGATCTAGATGATTCTGCATACTTCTGACTGATGTCTCACCAATATGATCGCAGAAAATGCATATCTCAGCTTGAAACCCGACGAAAACCACGATGTCGCCGGTTCTGCATATCAAACGCACTGTGGCGTGGTGAAAACACCAGAAAACGTGTTTCTCGCATCAAATAGCTCGAAAAGAGCGATCTAGATGATTCTGCATACTTCTGACAGAAGACTCACCAAGATTATCACAGAAAATGCATATCTCAGCTGGAAACCCCAGGAAAACCAAGATATCGCCGGTTGTGCACATCAAACGCCCTGTGGAGTGATGAAAACACCAGATAACGTGTTTCTCGCATTAAATAGCTCGAATAGAGCGATCGCGATGATTCTGCATACTTCTGACAGAAGTCTCACCAAGATTATCGCAGAAAATGCATATCTCAGCTTGAAACCTCACGAAAATCAAGATGTCGCCGGTTCTGCATATCAAACGCACTGTGGCGTGGTGAAAACACCAGAAAACGTGTTTCTCGTATCAAATAGCTCGAAAAGAGCGATCTAGATGATTCTGCATACTTCTGACAGAAGACTCACCAAGATTATCACAGAAATTGCATATCTCAGCTGGAAACCCCACGAAAACCAAGATATCGCCGGTTCTGCATATCAGACGCACTATGGAGTGGTGAAAACATCAGAAAACGTGTATCTCGCATTAACCAGCTCGAAAAGAGCGTTCTCGATGATTCTGCATATTTCTCATAGATGAAACACCAAGATTATCGCAGAAAATGCATATTTCAGCTGGAAACCCTACGAAAGCCAAGTTATCGGCGGCTCTACATATCAAACGCACTGTGGAGTGGTCAAAACAACCAGATAACGTGTTTCTCGCATCAAATAGCTCGAAAAGAGCGATCTAGATGATTCTGCATACTTCTGACAGAAGACTCACCAAGATTATCACAGAAATTGCATATCTCAGCTGGAAACCCCACGAAAACCAAGATATCGCCGGTTCTGCATATCAGACGCACTATGGAGTGGTGAAAACACCAGAAAACGTGTTTCTCGCATCAAATAGCTCGAAAAGAGCGATCTAGATGATTCTGCATACTTCTGACAGAAGACTCACCAATATGATCGCAGAAAATGCATATCTCAGCTTGAAACCCGACGAAAACCACGATGTCGACTGTTCTGCATATCAAACGCACTGTGGAGTGGTGAAAACACCAGAAAACGTGTTTCTCGCATCAAATAGCTCGAAAAGAGCGATCTAGATGATTCTGCATACTTCTGACAGAAGACTCACCAAGATTATCGCAGAAAATGCATATCTCAGCTTGAAACCTCACGAAAATCAAGATGTCGCCGGTTCTGCATATCAAACGCACTGTGGAGTGGTGAAAACAACCAGATAACGTGTTTCTCGCATTAAATAACTCGAATCGAGCGATCTAGATGATTCTGCATACTTCTGACTGAAGTCTCACCAATATTATCGCAGAAAATGCATATTTCAGCTGGAATCCCCACGAAAACCAAGTTATCGGCGGTTCTACATATCAAACGCACTGTGGAGTGGTCAAAACACCAGAAAACGTGTTTCTCGCATTAAGTAGCTCGAAAAGAGCGATCTAGATGATACTGCATACTTCTGACAGAATTCTTACCAAGATTATCGTTGAAAATGCATATCCCAGCTTGAACTCCGACCAAAACCACGATGTCGCCGGTTCTGCATATCAAACGCACTGTGGGGTGGTGAATACACCAGAAAACGTGTTTCTCGATTTAAATAGCTCGAAAAGAGCGATCTAGATGACTCTGCATACTTCTCATAGATGAAACACAAAGATTATCGCAGAAAATGCATATTTCAGCTGGAAGCCCCACGAAAACCAAGTTATCGGCGGCTCTACATATCAAACGCACTGTGGCGTGGTGAAAACACCAGAAAACGTGTTTCTCGCATCAAATAGCTCGAAAAGTCATCTAGATGATTCTGCATACTTCTGACAGAAGACTCACCAAGATTATCACAGAAAATGCATATCTCAGCTGGAAACCCCAGGAAAACCAAGATATCGCCGGTTGTGCATATCAAACGCCCTGTGGAGTGATGAAAACACCAGATAACGTGTTTCTCGCATTAAATAGCTCGAATAGAGCGATCGCGATGATTCTGCATACTTCTGACAGAAGTCTCACCAAGATTATCGCAGAAAATGCATATCTCAGCTTGAAACCTCACGAAAATCAAGATGTCGCCGGTTCTGCATATCAAACGCACTGTGGAGTGGTGAAAACAACCAGATAACGTGTTTCTCGCATTAAATAGCTCGAAACGAGCGATCTAGGTGATTCTGCATACTTCTGACTGAAGTCTCACCAATATGATCGCAGAAAATGCATATCTCAGCTTGAAACCCGACGAAAAACACGATGTCGCCGGTTCTGCATATCAAACGAACTGTGGAGTGGTGAAAACACCAGAAAACGTGTTTCTCGCATCAAATAGCTCGAAAAGAGCGATCTAGATGATTCTGCATACTTCTGACAGAAGACTCACCAAGATTATCGCAGAAAATGCATATCTCAGCTTGAAACCTCACGAAAATCAAGATGTCGCCGGTTCTGCATATCAAACGCACTGTGGAGTGGTGAAAACACCAGAAAACGTGTTTCTCGCATCAAATAGCTCGAAAAGAGCGATCTAGATGATTCTGCATACTTCTGACAGAAGACTCACCAATATGATCGCAGAAAATGCATATCTCAGCTTGAAACCCGACGAAAACCACGATGTCGACTGTTCTGCATATCAAACGCACTGTGGCGTGGTGAAAACACCAGAAAACGTGTTTCTCGCATTAAATAGCTCGAAAAGAGCGATCTAGATGATTCTGCATACTTCTGACAGAAGACTCACCAAGATTATCACAGAAATTGCATATCTCAGCTGGAAACCCCACGAAAACCAAGATATCGCCGGTTCTGCATATCAGACGCACTATGGAGTGGTGAAAACATCAGAAAACGTGTATCTCGTATTAACCAGCTCGAAAAGAGCGTTCTCGATGATTCTGCATACTTCTCATAGATGAAACACCAAGATTATCGCAGAAAATGCATATTTCAGCTGGAAACCCTACGAAAACCAAGTTATCGGCGGCTCTACATATCAAACGCACTGTGGAGTGGTCAAAACAACCAGATAACGTGTTTCGCGCTTTAAATAGCTCGCAACGAGCGATCTAGATGATTCTGCATACTTCTGACTGAAGTCTCACCAATATGATCGCAGAAAATGCATATCTCAGCTTGAAACCCGACGAAAACCACGATGTCGCCGGTTCTGCATATCAAACGCACTGTGGCGTGGTGAAAACACCAGAAAACGTGTTTCTCGCATCAAATAGCTCGAAAAGAGCGATCTAGATGATTCTGCATACTTCTGACAGAAGACTCACCAAGATTATCGCAGAAAATGCATATCTCAGCTTGAAACCTCACGAAAATCAAGATGTCGCCGGTTCTGCATATCAAACGCACTGTGGAGTGGTGAAAACACCAGAAAACGTGTTTCTCGCATCAAATAGCTCGAAAAGAGCGATCTAGATGATTCTGCATACTTCTGACAGAAGACTCACCAAGATTATCGCAGAAAATGCATATCTCAGCTTGAAACCTCACGAAAATCAAGATGTCGCCGGTTCTGCATATCAAACGCACTGTGGAGTGGTGAAAACAACCAGATAACGTGTTTCTCGCATTAAATAACTCGAATCGAGCGATCTAGATGATTCTGCATACTTCTGACTGAAGTCTCACCAATATTATCGCAGAAAATGCATATTTCAGCTGGAATCCCCACGAAAACCAAGTTATCGGCGGTTCTACATATCAAACGCACTGTGGAGTGGTCAAAACACCAGAAAACGTGTTTCTCGCATTAAGTAGCTCGAAAAGAGCGATCTAGATGATACTGCATACTTCTGACAGAATTCTTACCAAGATTATCGTTGAAAATGCATATCCCAGCTTGAAACCTCACGAAAATCAAGATGTCGCCGGTTCTGCATATCAAACGCACTGTGGAGTGGTGAAAACACCAGAAAACGTGTTTCTCGCATCAAGTAGCTCGAAAAGAGCGATCTAGATGATTCTGCATACTTCTGACAGAAGACTCACCAATATGATCGCAGAAAATGCATATCTCAGCTTGAAACCCGACGAAAACCACGATGTCGACTGTTCTGCATATCAAACGCACTGTGGAGTGGTGAAAACACCAGAAAACGTGTTTCTCGCATCAAATAGCTCGAAAAGAGCGATCTAGATGATTCTGCATACTTCTGACAGAAGACTCACCAAGATTATCGCAGAAAATGCATATCTCAGCTTGAAACCTCACGAAAATCAAGATGTCGCCGGTTCTGCATATCAAAAGCACTGTGGAGTGGTGAAAACAACCAGATAACGTGTTTCTCGCATTAAATAACTCGAAACGAGCGATCTAGATGATTCTGCATACTTCTGACTGAAGTCTCACCAATATTATCGCAGAAAATGCATATTTCAGCTGGAATCCCCACGAAAACCAAGTTATCGGCGGTTCTACATATCAAACGCACTGTGGAGTGGTCAAAACACCAGAAAACGTGTTTCTCGCATTAAGTAGCTCGAAAAGAGCGATCTAGATGATACTGCATACTTCTGACAGAATTCTTACCAAGATTATCGTTGAAAATGCATATCCCAGCTTGAACCCCGACGAAATTCAAGATGTCGCCGGTTCTGCAAGTTAAACGCACTGTGGAGTGGTGAAAACACCAGATAACGTGTTTCTCGCATTAAGTAGCTCGAAACGAGCGATCTAGGTGATTCTGCATACTTCTGACTGAAGTCTCACCAATATGATCGCAGAAAATGCATATCTCAGCTTGAAACCCGACGAAAACCACGATGTCGACTGTTCTGCATATCAAACGCACTGTGGAGTGGTGAAAACACCAGAAAACGTGTTTCTCGCATCAAATAGCTCGAAAAGAGCGATCTAGATGATTCTGCATACTTCTGACAGAAGACTCACCAAGATTATCGCAGAAAATGCATATCTCAGCTTGAAACCTCACGAAAATCAAGATGTCGCCGGTTCTGCATATCAAAAGCACTGTGGAGTGGTGAAAACAACCAGATAACGTGTTTCTCGCATTAAATAACTCGAAACGAGCGATCTAGATGATTCTGCATACTTCTGACTGAAGTCTCACCAATATTATCGCAGAAAATGCATATTTCAGCTGGAATCCCCACGAAAACCAAGTTATCGGCGGTTCTACATATCAAACGCACTGTGGAGTGGTCAAAACACCAGAAAACGTGTTTCTCGCATTAAGTAGCTCGAAAAGAGCGATCTAGATGATACTGCATACTTCTGACAGAATTCTTACCAAGATTATCGTTGAAAATGCATATCCCAGCTTGAACCCCGACGAAATTCAAGATGTCGCAGGTTCTGCAAGTTAAACGCACTGTGGAGTGGTGAAAACACCAGATAACGTGTTTCTCGCATTAAGTAGCTCGAAACGAGCGATCTAGGTGATTCTGCATACTTCTGACTGAAGTCTCACCAATATGATCGCAGAAAATGCATATCTCAGCTTGAAACCCGACGAAAAACACGATGTCGCCGGTTCTGCATATCAAACGCACTGTGGAGTGGTCAAAACACCAGAAAACTTGTTTTTTCGCATTAAATAGCTCGAAACGAGCGATCTAGATGATTCTGCATAGTTCTGACTAAAGTCTCACCAAAATTATCGCAGAAAATGCATATCTCAGCTGGAAACCCCACTAAAACCAAGATATCGCCGGTTCTGCATATCAGACGCACTATGGAGTGGTGAAAACACCAGAAAACGTGTATCTCGCATTAACTAGCTCGAAAAGAGCGTTCTCGATGATTCTGCATACTTCTCATAGATGAAACACCAAGATTATCGCAGAAAATGCATATCTCAGCTGGAAACCCCACGAAAACCAAGATATCGCCGGTTCTGCATATCAAACGCCCTGTGGAGTGATGAAAACACCAGATAACGTGTTTCTCGCATTATATAGCTCGAATAGAGCGATCGCGATGATTCTGCATACTTCTGACAGAAGACTCACCAAGATTATCGCAGAAAATGCATATCTCAGCTTGAAACCCGACCGAAACCAAGATATCTCCGTTTCTATATATCAAACGCACTGTGGAGTGGTGAAAACAACCAGATAACGTGTTTCTCGCATTAAATAGCTCGAGTAGAGCGATCTCGATGATTCTGCATACTTCTGACAGAATTCTTACCAAGATTATCGTTGAAAATGCATATCCCAGCTTGAACCCCGACGAAATCCAAGATGTCGCCGGTTCTGCAAGTTAAACGCACTGTGGAGTGGTGAAAACACCAGATAACGTGTTTCTCGCATTAAGTAGCTCGAAACGAGCGATCTAGATGATTCTGCATACTTCTGACTAAAGTCTCACCAAGATTATCGCAGAAAATGCATGTCTCAGCTTGAAACCCGACCAAAACCACGATGTCGCCGGTTCTGCATATCAAACGCACTGTGGGGTGGTGAAAACACCAGATAACGTGTTTCTCGATTTAAATAGCTCGAAAAGAGCGATCTAGATGATTCTGCATACTTCTCATAGATGAAACACAAAGATTATCGCAGAAAATGCATATTTCAGCTGGAAGCCCCACGAAAACCAAGTTATCGGCGGCTCTACATATCAAACGCACTGTGGAGTGGTCAAAACACCAGAAGACTTGTTTTTTCGCATTAAATAGCTCGAAACGAGCGATCTAGATGATTCTGCATAGTTCTGACTAAAGTCTCACCAAGATTATCGCAGAAAATGCATATCTCAGCTGGAAACCCCACGAAAACCAAGATATCGCCGGTTCTGCATATCAGACGCACTATGGAGTGGTGAAAACACCAGAAAACGTGTATCTCGCATTAAATAGCTCGAAACGAGCGATCTAGGTGATTCTGCATACTTCTGACTGAAGTCTCACCAAGATTATCGCAGAAAATGCATATCTCAGCTTGAAACCTCACGAAAATCAAGATGTCGCCGGTTCTGCATATCAAACGAACTGTGGAGTGGTGAAAACACCAGAAAACGTGTTTCTCGCATCAAATAGCTCGAAAAGAGCGATCTAGATGATTCTGCATACTTCTGACAGAAGACTCACCAAGATTATCGCAGAAAATGCATATCTCAGCTTGAATCCTCACGAAAATCAAGATGTCGCCGGTTCTGCATATCAAACGCACTGTGGAGTGGTGAAAACACCAGAAAACGTGTTTCTCGCATCAAATAGCTCGAAAAGAGCGATCTAGATGATTCTGCATACTTCTGACAGAAGACTCACCAATATGATCGCAGAAAATGCATATCTCAGCTTGAAACCCGACGAAAACCACGATGTCGACTGTTCTGCATATCAAACGCACTGTGGCGTGGTGAAAACACCAGAAAACGTGTTTCTCGCATTAAATAGCTCGAAAAGAGCGATCTAGATGATTCTGCATACTTCTGACGGAAGACTCACCAAGATTATCACAGAAATTGCATATCTCAGCTGGAAACCCCACGAAAACCAAGATATCGCCGGTTCTGCATATCAGACGCACTATGGAGTGGTGAAAACATCAGAAAACGTGTATCTCGTATTAACCAGCTCGAAAAGAGCGTTCTCGATGATTCTGCATACTTCTCATAGATGAAACACCAAGATTATCGCAGAAAATGCATATTTCAGCTGGAAACCCTACGAAAACCAAGTTATCGGCGGCTCTACATATCAAACGCACTGTGGAGTGGTCAAAACAACCAGATAACGTGTTTCGCGCTTTAAATAGCTCGCAACGAGCGATCTAGATGATTCTGCATACTTCTGACAGAAGACTCACCAATATGATCGCAGAAAATGCATATCTCAGCTTGAAACCCGACGAAAACCACGATGTCGACTGTTCTGCATATCAAACGCACTGTGGAGTGGTGAAAACACCAGAAAACGTGTTTCTCGCATCAAATAGCTCGAAAAGAGCGATCTAGATGATTCTGCATACTTCTGACAGAAGACTCACCAAGATTATCGCAGAAAATGCATATCTCAGCTTGAAACCTCACGAAAATCAAGATGTCGCCGGTTCTGCATATCAAACGCACTGTGGAGTGGTGAAAACAACCAGATAACGTGTTTCTCGCATTAAATAACTCGAATCGAGCGATCTAGATGATTCTGCATACTTCTGACTGAAGTCTCACCAATATTATCGCAGAAAATGCATATTTCAGCTGGAATCCCCACGAAAACCAAGTTATCGGCGGTTCTACATATCAAACGCACTGTGGAGTGGTCAAAACACCAGAAAACGTGTTTCTCGCATTAAGTAGCTCGAAAAGAGCGATCTAGATGATACTGCATACTTCTGACAGAATTCTTACCAAGATTATCGTTGAAAATGCATATCCCAGCTTGAAACCTCACGAAAATCAAGATGTCGCCGGTTCTGCATATCAAACGCACTGTGGAGTGGTGAAAACACCAGAAAACGTGTTTCTCGCATCAAGTAGCTCGAAAAGAGCGATCTAGATGAATCTGCATACTTCTGACAGAAGACTCACCAATATGATCGCAGAAAATGCATATCTCAGCTTGAAACCCGACGAAAACCACGATGTCGACTGTTCTGCATATCAAACGCACTGTGGAGTGGTGAAAACACCAGAAAACGTGTTTCTCGCATCAAATAGCTCGAAAAGAGCGATCTAGATGATTCTGCATACTTCTGACAGAAGACTCACCAAGATTATCGCAGAAAATGCATATCTCAGCTTGAAACCTCACGAAAATCAAGATGTCGCCGGTTCTGCATATCAAAAGCACTGTGGAGTGGTGAAAACAACCAGATAACGTGTTTCTCGCATTAAATAACTCGAAACGAGCGATCTAGATGATTCTGCATACTTCTGACTGAAGTCTCACCAATATTATCGCAGAAAATGCATATTTCAGCTGGAATCCCCACGAAAACCAAGTTATCGGCGGTTCTACATATCAAACGCACTGTGGAGTGGTCAAAACACCAGAAAACGTGTTTCTCGCATTAAGTAGCTCGAAAAGAGCGATCTAGATGATACTGCATACTTCTGACAGAATTCTTACCAAGATTATCGTTGAAAATGCATATCCCAGCTTGAACCCCGACGAAATTCAAGATGTCGCCGGTTCTGCAAGTTAAACGCACTGTGGAGTGGTGAAAACACCAGATAACGTGTTTCTCTCATTAAGTAGCTCGAAACGAGCGATCTAGGTGATTCTGCATACTTCTGACTGAAGTCTCACCAATATGATCGCAGAAAATGCATATCTCAGCTTGAAACCCGACGAAAACCACGATGTCGACTGTTCTGCATATCAAACGCACTGTGGCGTGGTGAAAACACCAGAAAACGTGTTTCTCGCATCAAATAGCTCGAAAAGAGCGATCTAGATGATTCTGCATACTTCTGACAGAAGACTCGCCAAGATTATCGCAGAAAATGCATATCTCAGCTTGAAACCTCACGAAAATCAAGATGTCGCCGGTTCTGCATATCAAACGCACTGTGGAGTGGTGAAAACACCAGAAAACGTGTTTCTCGCATCAAATAGCTCGAAAAGAGCGATCTAGATGATTCTGCATACTTCTGACAGAAGACTCACCAAGATTATCGCAGAAAATGCATATCTCAGCTTGAAACCTCACGAAAATCAAGATGTCGCCGGTTCTGCATATCAAACGCACTGTGGAGTGGTGAAAACAACCAGATAACGTGTTTCTCGCATTAAATAACTCGAATCGAGCGATCTAGATGATTCTGCATACTTCTGACTGAAGTCTCACCAATATTATCGCAGAAAATGCATATTTCAGCTGGAATCCCCACGAAAACCAAGTTATCGGCGGTTCTACATATCAAACGCACTGTGGAGTGGTCAAAACACCAGAAAACGTGTTTCTCGCATTAAGTAGCTCGAAAAGAGCGATCTAGATGATACTGCATACTTCTGACAGAATTCTTACCAAGATTATCGTTGAAAATGCATATCCCAGCTTGAAACCTCACGAAAATCAAGATGTCGCCGGTTCTGCATATCAAACGCACTGTGGAGTGGTGAAAACACCAGAAAACGTGTTTCTCGCATCAAGTAGCTCGAAAAGAGCGATCTAGATGATTCTGCATACTTCTGACAGAAGACTCACCAATATGATCGCAGAAAATGCATATCTCAGCTTGAAACCCGACGAAAACCACGATGTCGACTGTTCTGCATATCAAACGCACTGTGGAGTGGTGAAAACACCAGAAAACGTGTTTCTCGCATCAAATAGCTCGAAAAGAGCGATCTAGATGATTCTGCATACTTCTGACAGAAGACTCACCAAGATTATCGCAGAAAATGCATATCTCAGCTTGAAACCTCACGAAAATCAAGATGTCGCCGGTTCTGCATATCAAAAGCACTGTGGAGTGGTGAAAACAACCAGATAACGTGTTTCTCGCATTAAATAACTCGAAACGAGCGATCTAAATGATTCTGCATACTTCTGACTGAAGTCTCACCAATATTATCGCAGAAAATGCATATTTCAGCTGGAATCCCCACGAAAACCAAGTTATCGGCGGTTCTACATATCAAACGCACTGTGGAGTGGTCAAAACACCAGAAAACGTGTTTCTCGCATTAAGTAGCTCGAAAAGAGCGATCTAGATGATACTGCATACTTCTGACAGAATTCTTACCAAGATTATCGTTGAAAATGCATATCCCAGCTTGAACCCCGACGAAATTCAAGATGTCGCCGGTTCTGCAAGTTAAACGCACTGTGGAGTGGTGAAAACACCAGATAACGTGTTTCTCGCATTAAGTAGCTCGAAACGAGCGATCTAGGTGATTCTGCATACTTCTGACTGAAGTCTCACCAATATGATCGCAGAAAATGCATATCTCAGCTTGAAACCCGACGAAAACCACGATGTCGACTGTTCTGCATATCAAACGCACTGTGGAGTGGTGAAAACACCAGAAAACGTGTTTCTCGCATCAAATAGCTCGAAAAGAGCGATCTAGATGATTCTGCATACTTCTGACAGAAGACTCACCAAGATTATCGCAGAAAATGCATATCTCAGCTTGAAACCTCACGAAAATCAAGATGTCGCCGGTTCTGCATATCAAAAGCACTGTGGAGTGGTGAAAACAACCAGATAACGTGTTTCTCGCATTAAATAACTCGAAACGAGCGATCTAGATGATTCTGCATACTTCTGACTGAAGTCTCACCAATATTATCGCAGAAAATGCATATTTCAGCTGGAATCCCCACGAAAACCAAGTTATCGGCGGTTCTACATATCAAACGCACTGTGGAGTGGTCAAAACACCAGAAAACGTGTTTCTCGCATTAAGTAGCTCGAAAAGAGCGATCTAGATGATACTGCATACTTCTGACAGAATTCTTACCAAGATTATCGTTGAAAATGCATATCCCAGCTTGAACCCCGACGAAATTCAAGATGTCGCAGGTTCTGCAAGTTAAACGCACTGTGGAGTGGTGAAAACACCAGATAACGTGTTTCTCGCATTAAGTAGCTCGAAACGAGCGATCTAGGTGATTCTGCATACTTCTGACTGAAGTCTCACCAATATGATCGCAGAAAATGCATATCTCAGCTTGAAACCCGACGAAAAACACGATGTCGCCGGTTCTGCATATCAAACGCACTGTGGAGTGGTCAAAACACCAGAAAACTTGTTTTTTCGCATTAAATAGCTCGAAACGAGCGATCTAGATGATTCTGCATAGTTCTGACTAAAGTCTCACCAAAATTATCGCAGAAAATGCATATCTCAGCTGGAAACCCCACTAAAACCAAGATATCGCCGGTTCTGCATATCAGACGCACTATGGAGTGGTGAAAACACCAGAAAACGTGTATCTCGCATTAACTAGCTCGAAAAGAGCGTTCTCGATGATTCTGCATACTTCTCATAGATGAAACACCAAGATTATCGCAGAAAATGCATATCTCAGCTGGAAACCCCACGAAAACCAAGATATCGCCGGTTCTGCATATCAAACGCCCTGTGGAGTGATGAAAACACCAGATAACGTGTTTCTCGCATTAGATAGCTCGAATAGAGCGATCGCGATGATTCTGCATACTTCTGACAGAAGACTCACCAAGATTATCGCAGAAAATGCATATCTCAGCTTGAAACCCGACCGAAACCAAGATATCTCCGTTTCTATATATCAAACGCACTGTGGAGTGGTGAAAACAACCAGATAACGTGTTTCTCGCATTAAATAGCTCGAGTAGAGCGATCTCGATGATTCTGCATACTTCTGACAGAATTCTTACCAAGATTATCGTTGAAAATGCATATCCCAGCTTGAACCCCGACGAAATCCAAGATGTCGCCGGTTCTGCAAGTTAAACGCACTGTGGAGTGGTGAAAACACCAGATAACGTGTTTCTCGCATTAAGTAGCTCGAAACGAGCGATCTAGATGATTCTGCATACTTCTGACTAAAGTCTCACCAAGATTATCGCAGAAAATGCATGTCTCAGCTTGAAACCCGACCAAAACCACGATGTCGCCGGTTCTGCATATCAAACGCACTGTGGGGTGGTGAAAACACCAGATAACGTGTTTCTCGATTTAAATAGCTCGAAAAGAGCGATCTAGATGATTCTGCATACTTCTCATAGATGAAACACAAAGATTATCGCAGAAAATGCATATTTCAGCTGGAAGCCCCACGAAAACCAAGTTATCGGCGGCTCTACATATCAAACGCACTGTGGAGTGGTCAAAACACCAGAAGACTTGTTTTTTCGCATTAAATAGCTCGAAACGAGCGATCTAGATGATTCTGCATAGTTCTGACTAAAGTCTCACCAAGATTATCGCAGAAAATGCATATCTCAGCTGGAAACCCCACGAAAACCAAGATATCGCCGGTTCTGCATATCAGACGCACTATGGAGTGGTGAAAACACCAGAAAACGTGTATCTCGCATTAAATAGCTCGAAACGAGCGATCTAGGTGATTCTGCATACTTCTGACTGAAGTCTCACCAAGATTATCGCAGAAAATGCATATCTCAGCTTGAAACCTCACGAAAATCAAGATGTCGCCGGTTCTGCATATCAAACGAACTGTGGAGTGGTGAAAACACCAGAAAACGTGTTTCTCGCATCAAATAGCTCGAAAAGAGCGATCTAGATGATTCTGCATACTTCTGACAGAAGACTCACCAAGATTATCGCAGAAAATGCATATCTCAGCTTGAAACCTCACGAAAATCAAGATGTCGCCGGTTCTGCATATCAAACGCACTGTGGAGTGGTGAAAACACCAGAAAACGTGTTTCTCGCATCAAATAGCTCGAAAAGAGCGATCTAGATGATTCTGCATACTTCTGACAGAAGACTCACCAATATGATCGCAGAAAATGCATATCTCAGCTTGAAACCCGACGAAAACCACGATGTCGACTGTTCTGCATATCAAACGCACTGTGGCGTGGTGAAAACACCAGAAAACGTGTTTCTCGCATTAAATAGCTCGAAAAGAGCGATCTAGATGATTCTGCATACTTCTGACGGAAGACTCACCAAGATTATCACAGAAATTGCATATCTCAGCTGGAAACCCCACGAAAACCAAGATATCGCCGGTTCTGCATATCAGACGCACTATGGAGTGGTGAAAACATCAGAAAACGTGTATCTCGTATTAACCAGCTCGAAAAGAGCGTTCTCGATGATTCTGCATACTTCTCATAGATGAAACACCAAGATTATCGCAGAAAATGCATATTTCAGCTGGAAACCCTACGAAAACCAAGTTATCGGCGGCTCTACATATCAAACGCACTGTGGAGTGGTCAAAACAACCAGATAACGTGTTTCGCGCTTTAAATAGCTCGCAACGAGCGATCTAGATGATTCTGCATACTTCTGACAGAAGACTCACCAATATGATCGCAGAAAATGCATATCTCAGCTTGAAACCCGACGAAAACCACGATGTCGACTGTTCTGCATATCAAACGCACTGTGGAGTGGTGAAAACACCAGAAAACGTGTTTCTCGCATCAAATAGCTCGAAAAGAGCGATCTAGATGATTCTGCATACTTCTGACAGAAGACTCACCAAGATTATCGCAGAAAATGCATATCTCAGCTTGAAACCTCACGAAAATCAAGATGTCGCCGGTTCTGCATATCAAACGCACTGTGGAGTGGTGAAAACAACCAGATAACGTGTTTCTCGCATTAAATAACTCGAATCGAGCGATCTAGATGATTCTGCATACTTCTGACTGAAGTCTCACCAATATTATCGCAGAAAATGCATATTTCAGCTGGAATCCCCACGAAAACCAAGTTATCGGCGGTTCTACATATCAAACGCACTGTGGAGTGGTCAAAACACCAGAAAACGTGTTTCTCGCATTAAGTAGCTCGAAAAGAGCGATCTAGATGATACTGCATACTTCTGACAGAATTCTTACCAAGATTATCGTTGAAAATGCATATCCCAGCTTGAAACCTCACGAAAATCAAGATGTCGCCGGTTCTGCATATCAAACGCACTGTGGAGTGGTGAAAACACCAGAAAACGTGTTTCTCGCATCAAGTAGCTCGAAAAGAGCGATCTAGATGAATCTGCATACTTCTGACAGAAGACTCACCAATATGATCGCAGAAAATGCATATCTCAGCTTGAAACCCGACGAAAACCACGATGTCGACTGTTCTGCATATCAAACGCACTGTGGAGTGGTGAAAACACCAGAAAACGTGTTTCTCGCATCAAATAGCTCGAAAAGAGCGATCTAGATGATTCTGCATACTTCTGACAGAAGACTCACCAAGATTATCGCAGAAAATGCATATCTCAGCTTGAAACCTCACGAAAATCAAGATGTCGCCGGTTCTGCATATCAAAAGCACTGTGGAGTGGTGAAAACAACCAGATAACGTGTTTCTCGCATTAAATAACTCGAAACGAGCGATCTAGATGATTCTGCATACTTCTGACTGAAGTCTCACCAATATTATCGCAGAAAATGCATATTTCAGCTGGAATCCCCACGAAAACCAAGTTATCGGCGGTTCTACATATCAAACGCACTGTGGAGTGGTCAAAACACCAGAAAACGTGTTTCTCGCATTAAGTAGCTCGAAAAGAGCGATCTAGATGATACTGCATACTTCTGACAGAATTCTTACCAAGATTATCGTTGAAAATGCATATCCCAGCTTGAACCCCGACGAAATTCAAGATGTCGCCGGTTCTGCAAGTTAAACGCACTGTGGAGTGGTGAAAACACCAGATAACGTGTTTCTCTCATTAAGTAGCTCGAAACGAGCGATCTAGGTGATTCTGCATACTTCTGACTGAAGTCTCACCAATATGATCGCAGAAAATGCATATCTCAGCTTGAAACCCGACGAAAACCACGATGTCGACTGTTCTGCATATCAAACGCACTGTGGAGTGGTGAAAACACCAGAAAACGTGTTTCTCGCATCAAATAGCTCGAAAAGAGCGATCTAGATGATTCTGCATACTTCTGACAGAAGACTCGCCAAGATTATCGCAGAAAATGCATATCTCAGCTTGAAACCTCACGAAAATCAAGATGTCGCCGGTTCTGCATATCAAAAGCACTGTGGAGTGGTGAAAACAACCAGATAACGTGTTTCTCGCATTAAATAACTCGAAACGAGCGATCTAGATGATTCTGCATACTTCTGACTGAAGTCTCACCAATATTATCGCAGAAAATGCATATTTCAGCTGGAATCCCCACGAAAACCAAGTTATCGGCGGTTCTACATATCAAACGCACTGTGGAGTGGTCAAAACACCAGAAAACGTGTTTCTCGCATTAAGTAGCTCGAAAAGAGCGATCTAGATGATACTGCATACTTCTGACAGAATTCTTACCAAGATTATCGTTGAAAATGCATATCCCAGCTTGAACCCCGACGAAATTCAAGATGTCGCAGGTTCTGCAAGTTAAACGCACTGTGGAGTGGTGAAAACACCAGATAACGTGTTTCTCGCATTAAGTAGCTCGAAACGAGCGATCTAGGTGATTCTGCATACTTCTGACTGAAGTCTCACCAATATGATCGCAGAAAATGCATATCTCAGCTTGAAACCCGACGAAAAACACGATGTCGCCGGTTCTGCATATCAAACGCACTGTGGAGTGGTCAAAACACCAGAAAACTTGTTTTTTCGCATTAAATAGCTCGAAACGAGCGATCTAGATGATTCTGCATAGTTCTGACTAAAGTCTCACCAAGATTATCACAGAAAATGCATATCTCAGCTGGAAACCCCACGAAAACCAAGATATCGCCGGTTCTGCATATCAGACGCACTATGGAGTGGGGAAAACACCAGAAAACGTGTATCTCGCATTAACTAGCTCGAAAAGAGCGTTCTCGATGATTCTGCATACTTCTCATAGATGAAACACCAAGATTATCGCAGAAAATGCATATCTCAGCTGGAAACCCCACGAAAACCAAGATATCTCCGTTTCTATATATCAAACGCACTGTGGAGTGGTGAAAACAACCAGATAACGTGTTTCTCGCATTAAATAGCTCGAATAGAGCGATCTCGATGATTCTGCATACTTCTGACAGAATTCTTACCAAGATTATCGTTGAAAATGCATATCCCAGCTTGAACGCCGACGAAATCCAAGATGTCGCCGGTTCTGCAAGTTAAACGCACTGTGGAGTGGTGAAAACACCAGATAACGTGTTTCTCGCATTAAGTAGCTCGAAACGAGCGATCTAGATGATTCTGCATACTTCTGACTAAAGTCTCACCAAGATTATCGCAGAAAATGCATGTCTCAGCTTGAAACCCGACCAAAACCACGATGTCGCCGGTTCTGCATATCAAACGCACTGTGGGGTGGTGAAAACACCAGATAACGTGTTTCTCGCTTTAAATAGCTCGAAAAGAGCGATCTAGATGATTCTGCATACTTCTCATAGATGAAACACAAAGATTATCGCAGAAAATGCATATTTCAGCTGGAAGCCCCACGAAAACCAAGTTATCGGCGGCTCTACATATCAAACGCACTGTGGAGTGGTGAAAACACCAGATAACGTGTTTCTCGCATTAAAGAGCTCGAAAAGAGGGATCTCGATGATTCTGCATACTCCTGACAGAAGACTCACCAAGATTATCACAGAAATTGCATATCTCAGCTGGAAACCCCACGAAAACCAAGATATCGCCGGTTCTGCATATCAGACGCACTATGGAGTGGTGAAAACATCAGAAAACGTGTATCTCGCATTAACTAGCTCGAAAAGAGCGTTCTCGATGATTCTGCATACTTCTCATAGATGAAACGCCAAGATTATCGCAGAAAATGCATATTTCAGCTGGAAACCCCACGAAAACCAAGTTATCGGCGGCTCTACATATCAAACGCACTGTGGAGTGGTCAAAACAACCAGATAACGGGTTTCTCGCTTTAAATAGCTCGAAACGAGCGATCTAGATGATTCTACATACTTCTGACTGAAGTCTCACCAATATGATCGCAGAAAATGCATATCTCAGCTTGAAACCCGACGAAAACCACGATGTCGCCGGTTCTGCATATCAAACGCACTGTGGCGTGGTGAAAACACCAGAAAACGTGTTTCTCGCATCAAATAGCTCGAAAAGAGCGATCTAGATGATTCTGCATACTTCTGACAGAAGACTCACCAAGATTATCGCAGAAAATGCATATCTCAGCTGGAAACCCCACGAAAACCAAGATATCGCCGGTTCTGCATATCAAACGCACTGTGGAGTGCTGAAAACACCAGATAACGTGTTTCTCGCATTAACTAGCTCGAAAAGAGCGTTCTCGATGATTAAGCATACTTCGGACAGAAGTCTCACCAAGATTATCGCAGGAATTGCAAATCTCAGCTTGAACCCCGACGAAATCCAAGATGTCGCCGGATCTGCATATCAAACGCACTGTGGAGTGGTGAAAACACCAGTTAACGTGTTTCTCACATAAAATAGCTCGAAAAGTTCGATCTTGATGATTCTGCATACTTCTGTCTGAAGTCTCTCCAATATTATCGCACAAAATGCATATCTGAGCTTGAAACCCCACGAAATCCAGGATATCGTCGGTTCTGCACATCATACGCACTGTGGAGTGGTCAAAACACCAGATAACGTGTTTCTCGCATTATATAGCTCTAAAAGAGCGATCTCGATGATTCTGCATACTTCTAAATGAATTCTCACCAAGATTATCGCAGAAAATGCATATCTCAGGTTGATACCCGACGAAAGCCAAGATGTCGCCGGTTCTGCATATCAAACGCACTGTGGAGAGGTGAAAACACCAGATAACGTGTTTCTCGCATTAAAGAGCTGGAAAAGAGGGATCTAGATGTTTCCGCTTACTTCTGATAGAAGTCTCACCAATATTATAGCAGAAAATGCATATCTCAGCTTGAAACCTCACGAAAATCAAGATGTCGCCGGTTCTGCATATCAAACGCACTGTGGAGTCGTGAAACCAACCAGACAACGTGTTTCTCGCATTAAATAGCTCGAAAAGAGCGATCCCGATGATTCTGCATACTTCTGACAGAAGTCTCACCAAGATTATCGTTGAAAATGCATATCTCAGCTTGATACCCGACCTAAACCAAGATATCTCCTTTTCTGCATGTCAAACGTACTGTGGAGTGGTGAATACACCAGAAAACGTGTTTCTCGCATTAAATAGCTCGAAAAGAGCGATCCCGATGATTCTGCATACTTCTGACAGAAGTCTCACGAAGATTATCGTAGAAAATGCATATCTCAGCTTGAAACCCGACCGAAACCAAGATATATCCGGTTCTGCATGTCAAACGTACTGTGGGGTGGTGAATACACCAGAAAACGTGTTTCTCACATTAAATAGCTCGAAGAGAGCGATCTAGATGATTCTGCATACTTCTGACAGAAGACTCACCATGGTTATCGTAGAAAATGCATATCGCAGCTTGAAATCTCACGAAAATTAAGATGTCGCCTGTTCTGCATATCAAACGCACTGTGGAGTGGTGAAAACACCAGATAACGTGTCTCTCGCATTAAATAGCTCGAAATGAGGGGTCTCGATGATTCTGCATAGTACTGACAGAAGACTCACCAAGATTATCGACGAAAATGCATATCTCAGGTTGAAATCTCACGAAAATAAAGATGTCGCCGGTTCTGCATATCAAACGCACTGTGGAGTGGTGAAAACACCAGATAACGTGTTTCTCGCATTAAAGATCTCGAAAAGAGGGATCTCGATGATTCTGCATACTTCTGACAGAAGACTCACCAAGATTATCACAGAAATTGCATATCTCAGCTGGAAACCCCACGAAAACCAAGATAACGCCGGTTCTGCATATCAGACGCACTATGGAGTGGTGAAAACATCAGAAAACGTGTATCTCGCATTAACTAGCTCGAAAAGAGCGTTCTCGATGATTCTGCATACTTCTCATAGATGAAACACCAAGAATATCGCAGAAAATGCATATTTCAGCTGGAAACCCCACGAAAACCAAGTTATCGGCGGCTCTACATATCAAACGCACTGTGGAGTGGTCAATACACCAGATAACGTGTTTCTCCATTAAATAGCTCGAAAAGAGCGATCTCGATGATTCTGCATACTTCTGACTGATGTCTCATCAAGATTACCGCAGAAAATGCATATCTCAGCTTGATGCCCGACGACAGCCATGATGTCGCCGGTTCTGCATATCAAACGCACTGTGGAGTGGTGAAAACACCAGATAACGTGTTTCTCGAATTAAATAGCTCGAAACGAGCGATCTAGATGAACCTGCATACTTCTGACTGAACTCTCACCAATATTATCGCAGAAAATGCATATCTCAGCTTGAAATATCACGAAAATCAAGCTGGCGCCGGTTCCGCATATCAAACGCACTGTGGAGTGTTCAATACACCAGATAACGTGTTTCTCCATTAAATAGCTCGAAAAGAGCGATCTCGATGATTCTGCATACTTCTGACTGAAGTCTCACCAATATTATCGCAGAAAATGCATATCTCAGCTTGAACCCCGACGAAACCCAAGATGTCGCCGGTTCTGCATATCAAACGCACTGAGGAGCGGTGAAAACACCAGAAAACGTGTTTCTCGCATTAAGCAGCTCGAAACGAGCGATCTAGATGATTCTGCATACTTCTGACTGATGTCTCACCAAGATTAATGCAGAAAATGCATATCTCAGCTTGAAACCCGACGAAAGCCAAGATGTCGCCGGTTCTGCATATCAAACGCACTGTGGAGTGGTGAAAACACCAGATAACGTGTTTCTCGCATTAAATAGCTCGAAAAGTGCAATCTAGATGATTCTGCATACTTCTGACAGAAGACTCACCAAGATTATCGCAGAAAATGCATATCTCAGCTGGAAACACCACGAATATCAAGATATCGCCGGTTCTGCATATCAAACGCTCTGTGGAGTGATGAATACACCAGAAAACGTGTTTCTCGCATTAAATAGCTCGAAAAGAGCGATCTCGATGATTCTGCATACTTCGGACAGAAGTCTCACCAAGATTATCGCAGAAAATGCATATCTCAGCTGGAAACACCACGAAAATCAAGATATCGCCGGTTCTGCATATTAAACGCACTGTGGAGTGGTGAAAACACCAGATAACGTGTTTCTCGCATTAAATAGCTAGAAACGAGCGATCTAGATGATCCTGCATACTTCTGACAGAACTCTCACCAATATTATCGCAGAAAATGCATATCTCAGCTTGAAACCTCACGAAAATCAAGATGGCGCCAGTTCCGCATATCAAACGCACTGTGGAGTGGTCAATACACCAGATAACGTGTTTCTCCATTAAATAGCCCGAAAAGAGCGATCTCGATGATTCTGCATACTTCTGACTGATGTCTCACCAAGATTATCGCAGAAAATGCATATCTCAGCTTGATGCCCGGCGACAGCCATGATGTCGCCGGTTCTGCATATCAAACGCACTGTGGAGTGGTGAAAACACCAGATAACGTGTTTCTCGCATTCAATAGCTAGAAACGAGCGATCTAGATGATTCTGCATACTTCTGACTGAAGTCTCACCAATATTATCGCAGAAAATGCATATCTCAGCTTGAACCCCGACGAAACCCAAGATGTCGCCGGTTCTGCATATCAAACGCACTGAGGAGCGGTGAAAACACCAGAAAACGTGTTTCTCGCATTAAGCAGCTCGAAACGAGCGATCTAGATGATTCTGCATACTTCTGACTGATGTCTCACCAAGATTAATGCAGAAAATGCATATCTCAGCTTGAAACCCGACGAAAGCCAAGATGTCGCCGGTTCTGCATATCAAACGCACTGTGGAGTGGTGAAAACACCAGATAACGTGTTTCTCGCATTAAATAGCTCGAAAAGTGCAATCTAGATGATTCTGCATACTGCTGACAGAAGACTCACCATGATAATCGCAGAAAATGCATATCTCAGCTGGAAACACCACGAATATCAAGATATCGCCAGTTCTGCATATCAGACGCTCTGTGGAGTGGTGAATACACCAGAAAATGTGTTTCTCGCATTAAATAACTCGAAAAGTGCGATCTCGATGATTCTGCATACTTCTGACTGATGTCTCAACAAGATTATCGTAGAAAAGCATATCTCAGCTTGAAACCCGACCGAAACCAGGATATCTCCGGTTCTGCATGTCAAACGTACTGTAGAGTGGTGAATACACCAGAAAACGTGTTTCTCGCATTAAGTAGCTCGAAAAGAGCGATCTCGATGATTCTGCTTACTTCGGACAGAAGTCTCACCAAGATTATCGCAGAAAATGCATATCTCAGCTGGAAACACCACGAAAATCAAGATATCGCCGGTTCTGCATATTAAACGCACTGTGGAGTGGTGAAAACACCAGATAACGTGTTTCTCGCATTAAATAGCTAGAAACGAGCGATCTAGATGATCCTGCATGCTTCAGACTGAACTCTCACCAATATTATCGCAGAAAATGCATATCTCAGCTTGAAACCTCACGAAAATCAAGATGGCGCCAGTTCCGCATATCAAACGCACTGTGGAGTGGTCAATACACCAGATAACGTGTTTCTCCATTAAATAGCTCGAAAAGAGCGATCTCGATGATTCTGCATACTTCTGACTGATGTCTCACCAAGATTATCGCAGAAAATGCATATCTCAGCTTGATGCCCGACGACAGCCATGATGTCGCCGGTTCTGCATATCAAACGCACTGTGGAGTGGTGAAAACACCAGATAACGTGTTTCTCTAATTCAATAGCTAGAAACGAGCGATCTAGATGATTCTGCATACTTCTGACTGAAGTCTCACCAATATTATCGCAGAAAATGCATATCTCAGCTTGAACCCCGACGAAACCCAAGATGTCGCCGGTTCTGCATATCAAACGCACTGAGGAGCGGTGAAAACACCAGAAAACGTGTTTCTCGCATTAAGCAGCTCGAAACGAGCGATCTAGATGATTCTGCATACTTCTGACTGATGTCTCACCAAGATTAATGCAGAAAATGCATATCTCAGCTTGAAACCCGACGAAATCCAAGATGTCGCCGGTTCTGCATATCAAACGCACTGTGGAGTGGTGAAAACACCAGATAACGTGTTTCTCGCATTAAATAGCCTGAAAAGTGCAATCTAGATGATTCTGCATACTGCTGACAGAAGACTCACCATGATAATCGCAGAAAATGCATATCTCAGCTGGAAACACCACGAATATCAAGATATCGCCAGTTCTGCATATCAGACGCTCTGTGGAGTGGTGAATACACCAGAAAATGTGTTTCTCGCATTAAATAACTCGAAAAGTGCGATCTCGATGATTCTGCATACTTCTGACTGATGTCTCAACAAGATTATCGTAGAAAAGCATATCTCAGCTTGAAACCCGACCGAAACCAGGATATCTCCGGTTCTGCATGTCAAACGTACTGTGGAGTGGTGAATACACCAGAAAACGTGTTTCTCGCATTAAGCAGCTCGAAACGAGCGATCTAGATGATTCTGCATACTTCTGACTGATGTCTCACCAAGATTAATGCAGAAAATGCATATCTCAGCTTGAAACCCGACGAAAGCCAAGATGTCGCCGGTTCTGCATATCAAACGCACTGTGGAGTGGTGAAAACACCAGATAACGTGTTTCTCGCATTAAATAGCTCGAAAAGTGCAATCTAGATGATTCTGCATACTTCTGACAGAAGACTCACCAAGATTATCGCAGAAAATGCATATCTCAGCTGGAAACACCACGAATATCAAGATATCGCCGGTTCTGCATATCAAACGCTCTGTGGAGTGATGAATACACCAGAAAACGTGTTTCTCGCATTAAATAGCTCGAAAAGAGCGATCTCGATGATTCTGCATACTTCGGACAGAAGTCTCACCAAGATTATCGCAGAAAATGCATATCTCAGCTGGAAACACCACGAAAATCAAGATATCGCCGGTTCTGCATATTAAACGCACTGTGGAGTGGTGAAAACACCAGATAACGTGTTTCTCGCATTAAATAGCTAGAAACGAGCGATCTAGATGATCCTGCATACTTCTGACTGAACTCTCACCAATATTATCGCAGAAAATGCATATCTCAGCTTGAAACCTCACGAAAATCAAGATGGCGCCAGTTCCGCATATCAAACGCACTGTGGAGTGGTCAATACACCAGATAACGTGTTTCTCCATTAAATAGCCCGAAAAGAGCGATCTCGATGATTCTGCATACTTCTGACTGATGTCTCACCAAGATTATCGCAGAAAATGCATATCTCAGCTTGATGCCCGGCGACAGCCATGATGTCGCCGGTTCTGCATATCAAACGCACTGTGGAGTGGTGAAAACACCAGATAACGTGTTTCTCGCATTCAATAGCTAGAAACGAGCGATCTAGATGATTCTGCATACTTCTGACTGAAGTCTCACCAATATTATCGCAGAAAATGCATATCTCAGCTTGAACCCCGACGAAACCCAAGATGTCGCCGGTTCTGCATATCAAACGCACTGAGGAGCGGTGAAAACACCAGAAAACGTGTTTCTCGCATTAAGCAGCTCGAAACGAGCGATCTAGATGATTCTGCATACTTCTGACTGATGTCTCACCAAGATTAATGCAGAAAATGCATATCTCAGCTTGAAACCCGACGAAAGCCAAGATGTCGCCGGTTCTGCATATCAAACGCACTGTGGAGTGGTGAAAACACCAGATAACGTGTTTCTCGCATTAAATAGCTCGAAAAGTGCAATCTAGATGATTCTGCATACTGCTGACAGAAGACTCACCATGATAATCGCAGAAAATGCATATCTCAGCTGGAAACACCACGAATATCAAAATATCGCCAGTTCTGCATATCAGACGCTCTGTGGAGTGGTGAATACACCAGAAAATGTGTTTCTCGCATTAAATAACTCGAAAAGTGCGATCTCGATGATTCTGCATACTTCTGACTGATGTCTCAACAAGATTATCGTAGAAAAGCATATCTCAGCTTGAAACCCGACCGAAACCAGGATATCTCCGGTTCTGCATGTCAAACGTACTGTAGAGTGGTGAATACACCAGAAAACGTGTTTCTCGCATTAAGTAGCTCGAAAAGAGCGATCTCGATGATTCTGCTTACTTCGGACAGAAGTCTCACCAAGATTATCGCAGAAAATGCATATCTCAGCTGGAAACACCACGAAAATCAAGATATCGCCGGTTCTGCATATTAAACGCACTGTGGAGTGGTGAAAACACCAGATAACGTGTTTCTCGCATTAAATAGCTAGAAACGAGCGATCTAGATGATCCTGCATGCTTCTGACTGAACTCTCACCAATATTATCGCAGAAAATGCATATCTCAGCTTGAAACCTCACGAAAATCAAGATGGCGCCAGTTCCGCATATCAAACGCACTGTGGAGTGGTCAATACACCAGATAACGTGTTTCTCCATTAAATAGCTCGAAAAGAGCGATCTCGATGATTCTGCATACTTCTGACTGATGTCTCACCAAGATTATCGCAGAAAATGCATATCTCAGCTTGATGCCCGACGACAGCCATGATGTCGCCGGTTCTGCATATCAAACGCACTGTGGAGTGGTGAAAACACCAGATAACGTGTTTCTCTAATTCAATAGCTAGAAACGAGCGATCTAGATGATTCTGCATACTTCTGACTGAAGTCTCACCAATATTATCGCAGAAAATGCATATCTCAGCTTGAACCCCGACGAAACCCAAGATGTCGCCGGTTCTGCATATCAAACGCACTGAGGAGCGGTGAAAACACCAGAAAACGTGTTTCTCGCATTAAGCAGCTCGAAACGAGCGATCTAGATGATTCTGCATACTTCTGACTGATGTCTCACCAAGATTAATGCAGAAAATGCATATCTCAGCTTGAAACCCGACGAAATCCAAGATGTCGCCGGTTCTGCATATCAAACGCACTGTGGAGTGGTGAAAACACCAGATAACGTGTTTCTCGCATTAAATAGCCTGAAAAGTGCAATCTAGATGATTCTGCATACTGCTGACAGAAGACTCACCATGATAATCGCAGAAAATGCATATCTCAGCTGGAAACACCACGAATATCAAGATATCGCCAGTTCTGCATATCAGACGCTCTGTGGAGTGGTGAATACACCAGAAAATGTGTTTCTCGCATTAAATAACTCGAAAAGTGCGATCTCGATGATTCTGCATACTTCTGACTGATGTCTCAACAAGATTATCGTAGAAAAGCATATCTCAGCTTGAAACCCGACCGAAACCAGGATATCTCCGGTTCTGCATGTCAAACGTACTGTGGAGTGGTGAATACACCAGAAAACGTGTTTCTCGCATTAAGTAGCTCGAAAAGAGCGATCTCGATGATTCTGCTTACTTCGGACAGAAGTCTCACCAAGATTATCGTAGAAAATGCATATCTCAGCTTGAAACCCGACGAAAACCAAACATCGCCGGTTCTGCATGTCAAACGTACTGTGGAGTGGTGAAAACACCAGAAAACGTGTTTCTCGCATTAAATAGCTCGAAACGAGCGATCTAGATGATCCTGCATACTTCTGACTGAACTCTCACCAATATTATCGCAGAAAATGCATATCTCAGCTTGAAACCTCACGAAAATCAAGATGGCGCCGGTTCCGCATATCAAAGGCACTGTCGAGTGGTCAATACACCAGACAACGTGTTTCTCGCATTAAATAGCTCGAACCGAGCGATCTAGATGATCCTGCATACTTCTGACTGAACTCTCACCAATATTATCGCAGAAAATGCATATCTCAGCTTGAAACCTCACGAAAATCAAGATGGCGCCGGTTCCGCATATCAAACGCACTGTGGAGTGGTCAATACACCAGATAACGTGTTTCTCCATTAAATAGCTCGAAAAGAGCGATCTCGATGATTCTGCATACTTCTGACTGATGTCTCATCAAGATTACCGCAGAAAATGCATATCTCAGCTTGATGCCCGACGACAGCCATGATGTCGCCGGTTCTGCATATCAAACGCACTGTGGAGTGGTGAAAACACCAGATAACGTGTTTCTCGAATTAAATAGCTCGAAACGAGCGATCTAGATGATCCTGCATACTTCTGACTGAACTCTCACCAATATTATCGCAGAAAATGCATATCTCAGCTTGAAATATCACGAAAATCAAGCTGGCGCCGGTTCCGCATATCAAACGCACTGTGGAGTGGTCAATACACCAGATAACGTGTTTCTCCATTAAATAGCTCGAAAAGAGCGATCTCGATGATTCTGCATACTTCTGACTGATGTCTCACCAAGATTATCGCAGAAAATGCATATCTCAGCTTGATGCCCGACGACAGCCATGATGTCGCCGGTTCTGCATATCAAACGCACTGTGGAGTGGTGAAAACACCAGATAACGTGTTTCTCGCATTCAATAGCTAGAAACGAGCGATCTAGATGATTCTGCATACTTCTGACTGAAGTCTCACCAATATTATCGCAGAAAATGCATATCTCAGCTTGAACCCCGACGAAACCAAAGATGTCGCCGGTTCTGCATATCAAACGCACTGAGGATAGGTGAAAACACCAGAAAACGTGTTTCTCGCATTAAGCAGCTCGAAACGAGCGATCTAGATGATTCTGCATACTTCTGACTGATGTCTCACCAAGATTAATGCAGAAAATGCATATCTCAGCTTGAAACCCGACGAAAGCCAAGATGTCGCCGGTTCTGCATATCAAACGCACTGTGGAGTGGTGAAAACACCAGATAACGTGTTTCTCGCATTAAATAGCTCGAAAAGTGCAATCTAGATGATTCTGCATACTTCTGACAGAAGACTCACCAAGATTATCGCAGAAAATGCATATCTCAGCTGGAAACACCACGAATATCAAGATATCGCCGGTTCTGCATATCAAACGCTCTGTGGAGTGATGAATACACCAGAAAACGTGTTTCTCGCATTAAATAGCTCGAAAAGAGCGATCTCGATGATTCTGCATACTTCGGACAGAAGTCTCACCAAGATTATCGCAGAAAATGCATATCTCAGCTGGAAACACCACGAAAATCAAGATATCGCCGGTTCTGCATATTAAACGCACTGTGGAGTGGTGAAAACACCAGATAACGTGTTTCTCGCATTAAATAGCTAGAAACGAGCGATCTAGATGATCCTGCATACTTCTGACTGAACTCTCACCAATATTATCGCAGAAAATGCATATCTCAGCTTGAAACCTCACGAAAATCAAGATGGCGCCGGTTCCGCATATCAAACGCACTGTGGAGTGGTCAATACACCAGATAACGTGTTTCTCCATTAAATAGCTCGTAAAGAGCGATCTCGATGATTCTGCATACTTCTGACTGATGTCTCACCAAGATTATCGCAGAAAATGCATATCTCAGCTTGATGCCCGACGACAGCCATGATGTCGACGGTTCTGCATATCAAACGCACTGTGGAGTGGTGAAAACACCAGATAACGTGTTTCTCGCATTCAATAGCTAGAAACGAGCGATCTAGATGATTCTGCATACTTCTGACTGAAGTCTCACCAATATTATCGCAGAAAATGCATATCTCAGCTTGAACCCTGACGAAACCCAAGATGTCGCCGGTTCTGCATATCAAACGCACTGAGGAGCGGTGAAAACACCAGAAAACGTGTTTCTCGCATTAAGCAGCTCGAAACGAGCGATCTAGATGATTCTGCATACTTCTGACTGATGTCTCACCAAGATTAATGCAGAAAATGCATATCTCAGCTTGAAACCCGACGAAAGCCAAGATGTCGCCGGTTCTGCATATCAAACGCACTGTGGAGTGGTGAAAACACCAGATAACGTGTTTCTCGCATTAAATAGCTCGAAAAGTGCAATCTAGATGATTCTGCATACTGCTGACAGAAGACTCACCATGATAATCGCAGAAAATGCATATCTCAGCTGGAAACACCACGAATATCAAGATATCGCCAGTTCTGCATATCAGACGCTCTGTGGAGTGGTGAATACACCAGAAAATGTGTTTCTCGCATTAAATAACTCGAAAAGAGCGATCTCGATGATTCTGCATACTTCTGACTGATGTCTCACCAAGATTATCGCAGAAAATGCATATCTCAGCTTGATGCCCGACGACAGCCATGATGTCGCCGGTTCTGCATATCAAACGCACTGTGGAGTGGTGAAAACACCAGATAACGTGTTTCTCGCATTAAATAGCTAGAAACGAGCGATCTAGATGAATCTGCATACTTCTGACTGAAGTCTCACCAATATTATCGCAGAAAATGCATTTCTCAGCTCGAACCCCGAAGAAACCCAAGATGTCGCCGGTTCTGCATATCAAACGCACCGTGGAGTGGTGAAAACAACCAGACAACGTGTTTCTCGCATTAAATAGCTCGAAACGAGCGATCTAGATGATCCTGCATACTTCTGACTGAACTCTCACCAATATTATCGCAGAAAATGCATATTTCAGCTTGAAACCTCACGAAAATCAAGATGGCGCCGGTTCCGCATATCAAACGCACTGTGGAGTGGTCAATACACCAGATAACGTGTTTCTCCATTAAATAGCTCGAAAAGAGCGATCTCGATGATTCTGCATACTTCTGACTGATGTCTCACCAAGATTATCGCAGAAAATGCATATCTCAGCTTGATGCCCGACGACAGCCATGATGTCGCCGGTTCTGCATATCAAACGCACTGTGGAGTGGTGAAAACACCAGATAACGTGTTTCTCGCATTAAATAGCTAGAAACGAGCGATCACGATGATTAAGCATACTTCGGGCAGAAGTCTCACCACTATTATCGCAGAAAATGCATATCTCAGCTGGAAACACCACGAATATCAAGATATCGCCGGTTCTGCATATCAAACGCTCTGTGGAGTGGTGAATACACCAGAAAACGTGTTTCTCGCATTAAATGGCTCGAAAAGTGCAATCTTGATGATTCTGCATACTTCTGACAGAAGACTCACCAAGATTATCGCAGAAAATGCAAATCTCAGCTGGAAACACCACGAAAATCAAGATATCGCCAGTTCTGCATATCAAACGCACTGTGGAATGTTGAAAACACCGGGAAACTTGTTTTTTTGCATTAAATAGCTCGACAAGAGCGATCTAGATGATTCTGCATACTTCTGAATGAAGTCTCACCAATATTATCGCAGAAAATGCATATCTCAGCTAGAAACGTCACGAAAATCAAGATGTCGCCGGTTCTGCATATCAAACGCACTGTGGAGTGGTGAAAACACCAGATAACGTGTTTCTCGCATTAAATAGCTAGAAACGAGCGATCTACATGAATCTGCATACTTCTGACTGAAGTCTCACCAATATTATCGCAGAAAATGCATTTCTCAGCTCGAACCCCGAAGAAACCCAAGATGTCGCCGGTTCTGCATATCAAACGCACCGTGGAGTGGTGAAAACAACCAGACAACGTGTTTCTCGCATTAAATAGCTCGAAACGAGCGATCTAGATGATCCTGCATACTTCTGACTGAACTCTCACCAATATTATCGCAGAAAATGCATATTTCAGCTTGAAACGTCACGAAAATCAAGATGGCGCCGGTTCCGCATATCAAACGCACTGTGGAGTGGTCAATACACCTGATAACGTGTTTCTCCATTAAATAGCTCGAAAAGAGCGATCTCGATGATTCTGCATACTGCTGACAGAAGACTCACCAAGATTATCGAAGAAAATGCATATCTCAGCTGGAAACACCACGAAAATCAAGATATCGCCGGTTCTGCATATCAAACGCACCGTGGAGTGGTGAAAACAACCAGACAACGTGTTTCTCGCATTAAATAGCTCGAACCGAGCGATCTAGATGATCCTGCATACTTCTGACTGAACTCTCACCAATATTATCGCAGAAAATGCATATCTCAGCTTGAAACCTCACGAAAATCAAGATGGCGCCGGTTCCGCATATCAAACGCACTGTGGAGTGGTCAATACACCAGATAACGTGTTTCTCCATTAAATAGCTCGAAAAGAGCGATCTCGATGATTCTGCATACTTCTGACTGATGTCTCATCAAGATTACCGCAGAAAATGCATATCTCAGCTTGAAACCTCACGAAAATCAAGATGGCGCCGGTTCCGCATATCAAACGCCCTGTGGAGTGGTCAATACACCTGATAACGTGTTTCTCCATTAAATAGCTCGAAAAGAGCGATCTCGATGATTCTGCATACTGCTGACAGAAGACTCACCAAGATTATCGTAGAAAAGCATATCTCAGCTTGAAACCCGACCGAAACCAGGATATCTCCGGTTCTGCATGTCAAACGTACTGTGGAGTGGTGAATACACCAGAAAACGTGTTTCTCGCATTAAGTAGCTCGAAAAGAGCGATCTCGATGATTCTGCTTACTTCGGACAGAAGTCTCACCAAGATTATCGTAGAAAATGCATATCTCTGCTTGAAACCCCACGCAAACCAAGATATCTCCTGTTCTGCATATTCAAAGAACTGTGGAGTAGTGAAAACCCCCAAAAACGTGTTTCTCGCATTAAATAGCTCGAAAAGAGCGTCCTCGAAGATTCTGCATACTTCTGACAGATTCTCTCCAAGATTATCGTAGAAAATGCATATCTCAGCTTGAAACCCGACCGAAACCAAGATATCACCGGTTCTGCATATCAAACGCACTGTGGAGTGGCCAAAACACCAGATAACGTGCTGCTCGCATTAAATAGCTCGAAAAGAGCGATCTAGATGGTTCTGCATTCTTCTGACTGAAGTCTCACCAATATTATCGCAGAAAACGCATATCTCAGTTAGAAACCTCACGAAAATCAAGATGTCGCCGGTTCTGCGTATCAAACGCACTGTGGAGTGGTGAAAACACCAGATAACGTGTTTCTCGCATTAAATATCTCGAGAAAAGCAATGTCGATGATTCTGTATACTTCGGACAGAAGTCTCACCAAGTTTATCGCAGAAAATGCATATCTCAGCTTGAAACCACACGAAACCCAAGATATCACCTGTTCTGCGTATCCAACGAACTGTGGTGTGGTGAGAGCCCCAGATAACGTGTTCCTCGCATTAAATAGCTTGAAAAGAGCGATCTAGATGATTCTGCACACTTCGGACAGAAGTCTCACCAAGATTATCGCTGAAAATGCATATCTCAGCTGGAAAAACCACGAAAATCAAGATATCTCCGGTTCTGCATGTCAAACGTACTGTGGAGTGGTGAATACACCAGAAAACGTGTTTCTCGCATTAAATAGCTCGAAAAGAGCGCTCCCGATGTTGCTGAATACTTCGGACAAATGTCTCACCAAGCTTATCGCAGAAAATGCATATCTCAGCTTGAAACCCCACAAAAGCCAAGATATCGCAGGTTCTGCATATCAAACGCACTGTGGAGTGGCCAAAACACCAGATAACGTGCTGCTCGCATTAAATAGCTCGAAAAGAGCGATCTCGATTATTCATCATACTTCTGACTGAAGTCTCACCAAGATTATCGCAGAAAATGCATATCTCAGCTTGAAACCCGACCGAAACCAAGATATCGTCGGTTCTGCATATCATACGCACTGTGGAGTGGTGAAAACACCGGATAACGTTTTGTCGCATTAAATAGCTCGAGCAGAGCGATCTCGATGATTCTGCATACTTCGAACAGAAGTCTCATAAGATTATCCTTAAAAATTCATATCTCAGCTTGAAACCCCACGAAAACCAAGATATCGCTGGTACTGCATATCAAACGCACTGTGGAGTGGTGAAAACACCAGATAACGTGTTTCTCGCATTAAATAGCTCGAAACGAGCGATCTAGATGATTCTGCATTCTTCTGACTGAAGTCTCACCAATATTATCGCAGAAAGCGCATATCTCAGTTAGAAACCTCACGAAAATCAAGATGTCGCCGGTTCTGCATATCAAACGCACTGTGGAGTGGTGAAAACACCAGATAACGTGTTTCTCGCATTAAATAGCTCGAAACGAGCGATCTAGATGATTCTGCATTCTTCTGACTGCAGTCTCACCAAGGTTATCGCAGAAAATGCATATCTCTGCTTGAAACCCCACGAAAGCCAAGATATCGCTGGTTCTGCATATCAAACGCACTGTGGAGTGGTGAATACACCAGAAAACGTGTTTCTCGCATTAAATAGCTCGAAAAGAGCGTCCTCGAAGATTCTGCATACTTCTGACAGATTCTCACCAAGATTATCGTAGAAAATGCATATCTCAGCCTGAAACCCGACCGAAACCAAGATATCTCCGGTTCTGCATGTCAAACGCACTGTGGAGTGGTGAAAACAACCAGATAACGTGTTTCTCGCATTAAGTAGCTCGATAAGAGCGATCGCGATGATTCTGCATACTACGGACAGAAGTCTCACCAAGATTATCGCAGAAAATGCATATCTCAGCTTGAAACCCCACGAAAACCAAATTATCTCCGGTTCTGCATATCAAACCAACTGTGGAGTAGTGAAAACCCCAGATAAAGTGTTTCTCGCATTAAATAGCTCGAAAAGTGTGATCTCGATGATTCTGCATACTTCTGTCTGAAGTCTCCCCATTATTATCGCACAAAATGCATATCTGAGCTTGAAACCCCACGAAAAGCAGGATATCGTTGGTTCTGCACATCATACGCACTGTGGAGTGGAGAAAACACCAGATAACGTGTTTCTCGCATTAAATAGCTCGAAACGAGCGATCTCGATGATTCAGCATACTTCGGACAGAAGTCTCACCAAGATTATCGCAGGAATTGCATATCTCAGCTTGAACCCCGACGAAATCCAAGATGTCGCCGGTTCTGCATATCAAACGCACTGTGGAGTGGTGAAAACACCAGAAAACTTGTTTTTTCGCATTAAATAGCTCGAAAAGAGCGATCTTGATGATTCTGCATACTTCGGACAGATGTTTCACCAAGATTATCGTAGAAAATGCATATCTCAACTTGAAACCCGACGAAAACCAAACATCGCCGGTTCTGCATATCAAACCAACTGTGGAGTGGTGAAAACCCCAGAAAACGTGTTTCTCGCATTAAATAGCTCGAAAAGTACGATCTCGATGACTCTGCATACTTCGGACAGAAGACTCACCAATATTTTCGCAGAAAATGCATATCTCAGCTAGAAACCCCACGAAAATCAAGATGTCGCCGGTTCTGCATATCAAACGCACTGTGGAGTGGTGAAAACAACCAGATAACGTGTTTCTCGCATTAAATAGCTCGAATAGAGCGATCTCGAAGATTCTGCATACTTCTGACAGAAGACTCACCAAGATTATCGCAGAAAATGTATGTCTCAGCTGGAAACCCCACGAAAACCAAGATATCGCCGGTTCTGCATATCAGACGCACTGTGGAGTGGTGAAAACACCAGAAAACTTGTTTTTTCGCATTAAATATCTCGAAACGAGCGATCTAGATGATTCTGCAAACTTCTGACAGAAGTCTCACCAAGATTATCGTAGAAAATGCATATCTCAGCTTGAAACCCGACGAAATCCAAGATGTTGCCAGTTCTGCATATCAAACCCACTGTGGAGTGGTGAAAACACCGGATAACGTGTTTCTCGCATTAAATAGCTCGAAAAGAGTGATCTAGATGATTCTGCATACTTCTGTCTGAAGTCTCACCAATATTATCGCAGAAAATGCATATCTGAGCTTGAAACCCCACGAAAACCAGGATATCGTCGGTTCTGCACATCATACGCACTGTGGAGTGGTGAAAACACCAGAAAACGTGTTTCTCGCATTAACTAGCTCGAAAGGAGCGTTCTCGATGATTCTGCATACTTCTCATAGATGAAACACCAAGATTATCGCAGAAAATGCATATTTCAGCTGGGAACCCCACGAAAACCAAGTTATCGGCGGCTCTACATATCAAACGCACTGTGGAGTGGTCAAAACACCAGACAACGTGTTTCTCGCATTAAGTAGCTCGAAAAGAGCGTTCTCGAAGGTTCTGCATACTTCTGACAGAGGTCTCACCAATATTGTCGTAGAAAATGCATACCTCAGCTTGAAACCCGACCGAAACGAAGATACCTCCGGTTCTGCATGTCTAACGTACTGTGGAGTGGTGAATACACCACATAACGTGTTGCTCGCATTAAATAGCTCTAAAAGAGCGATATCGATGATTCTGCATACTTCGGACAGAAGTCTCACCAATATTATCGCAGAAAATGTATATCTCAGCTTGAAACCTCACGAACATCAATGTGTCGCCGGTTCTGCATGTCAAACGCACTGTGGAGTGCTGAAAACACCAGATAACGTGTTTCTCGCATTAAATAGCTCGATAAGAGCGATCGCGATGATTCTGCATACTTCGGACAGAAGTCTCACCAATATTATCGCAGAAAATGCATATCTCAGCTTGAAACCTCACGAACATCAAGATGTCGCCGGTTCTGCATATCAAACGCACTGTGGAGTGCTGAAAACACCAGATAACGTGTTTCTCGCATTAAATAGCTCGATAAGAGCGATCGCGATGATTCTGCATACTACGGACAGAAGTCTCACCAAGATTATCGCAGAAAATGCATATCTCAGCTTGAAACCCCACGAAAACCAAATTATCTCCGGTTCTGCATATCAAACCAACTGTGGAGTAGTGAAAACACCAGATAACGTGTTTCTCGCATTAAATAGCTCGAATAGAGCGATCTCGAAGATTCTGCATACTTCTGACAGAAGACTCACCAAGATTATCGCAGAAAATGTATGTCTCAGCTGGAAACCCCACGAAAACCAATATATCGCCGGTTCTGCATATCAGACGCACTGTGGAGTGCTGAAAACACCAGATAACGTGTTTCTCGCATTAAATAGCTCGATAAGAGCGATCGCGATGATTCTGCATACTACGGACAGAAGTCTCACCAAGATTATCGCAGAAAATGCATACCTCAGCTTGAAACCCCACGAAAACCAAATTATCTCCGGTTCTGCATATCAAACCAACTGTGGAGTAGTGAAAACACCAGATAACGTGTTTCTCGCATTAAATAGCTCGAATAGAGCGATCTCGAAGATTCTGCATACTTCTGACAGAAGACTCACCAAGATTATCGCAGAAAATGTATGTCTCAGCTGGAAACCCCACGAAAACCAATATATCGCCGGTTCTGCATATCAGACGCACTGTGGAGTGGTGAAAACACCAGAAAACTTGTTTTTCGCATTAAATATCTCGAAACGAGCGATCTAGATGATTCTGCAAACTTCTGACAGAAGTCTCACCAAGATTATCGTAGAAAATGCATATCTCAGCTTGAAACCCGACGAAATCCAAGATGTCGCCAGTTCTGCATATCAAACCCACTGTGGAGTGGTGAAAACACCGGATAACGTGTTTCTCGCATTAAATAGCTCGAAAAGAGTGATCTAGATGATTCTGCATACTTCTGTCTGAAGTCTCACCAATATTATCGCAGAAAATGCATATCTGAGCTTGAAACCCCACGAAAACCAGGATATCGTCGGTTCTGCACATCATACGCACTGTGGAGTGGTGAAAACACCAGTTAACGTGTCTCTCGCATTAAATAGCTCGAAAAGAGCGATCTCGATGATTCTGCATACATCGGACAGAAGTCTCACCAAGATTATCGCAGAAAATGCATATTTCAGCTTGAAACCCCACGAAAACCAAGATATCTCCGGTTCTGCATATCCAACGAACAGTGGTGTGGTGAAAACCCCAGAAAACGTGTTTCTCGCATTAAATAGCTCGAAAAGAGCGCTCTCGATTTTTCTGCATACTTCGGACAGAAGTCTCAACAAGATTATTGCAGAAAATGCATATCTCAGCTTGAAACCCCACGAAAACCAAGATATCTCCGGTTCTGCATATCCAACGAACTGTGGTGTGGTGAAAACCCCAGAAAACGTGTTTCTCGCATTAAATAGCTCGAAAAGAGCGCTCTCGATGTTTCTGCATACTTCGGACAGAAGTCTCACCAAGATTATCGCAGAAAATGCATATCTCAGCTTGAAACCCCACGAAAACCCAGATATCGCTGGTTCTACATATCAAACGCACTGCGGAGTGGTGAAAACACCAGATAACGTGTTTCTCGCATTAGATATCTCGAAAAAAGCGATCCCGATGATTCTGCATACTTCTGACAGAAGTCTCACCAAGATTATCGTAGAAAATGCATATCTCAGCTTGAACCCCGACGAAATCCAAGATGTCGCCGGTTCTGCATATCAAACGCACTGTGGAGTGGTGGAAACACCAGATAACGTGTTTCTCGCATTAAATAGCTGGAAACGAGCGATCTCGATGATTAAGCATACTTCGGACAGATTTCTCACCAAGAATATCGCAGAAAATGCACATCTGAGCTTGAAACCCCACGAAAACCAGGATATCGTCGGTTCTGCATATCACACGCACTGTGGAGTGGTGAAAACACCAGATAACGTGTTTCTCGCATTAAATAGCTGGAAACGAGCGATCTCGATGATTAAGCATACTTCGGACAGATTTCTCACCAAGATTATCGCAGGAATTGCATATCTCAGCTTGAACCCCGACGAAATCCAAGATGTCGCCGGTTCTGCATATCAAACGCACTGTGGAGTGGTGAAAACACCAGAAAACTTGTTTTTTCGCATTAAATAGCTCGAAAAGAGCGATCTTGATGATTCTGCATACTTCGGACAGATGTTTCTCCAAGATTATCGTAGAAAATGCATATCTCAACTTGAAACCCGACGAAAACCAAACATCGCCGGTTCTGCATATCAAACCAACTGTGGAGTGGTGAAAACCCCAGAAAACGTGTTTCTCGCATTAAATAGCTCGAAAAGTACGATCTCGATGACTCTGCATACTTCGGACAGAAGTCTCACCAATATTTTCGCAGAAAATGCATATCTCAGCTAGAAACCCCACGAAAATCAAGATGTCGCCGGTTCTGCATATCAAACCCACTGTGGAGTGGTGAAAACACCGGATAACGTGTTTCTCGCATTAAATAGCTCGAAAAGATCGATCTCGATTTTTCTGCATACTTCGGACAGAAGTCTCAACAAGATTATTGCAGAAAATGCATATCTCAGCTTGAAACCCCACGAAAACCAAGATATCTCCGGTTCTGCATATCCAACGAACTGTGGTGTGGTGAAAACCCCAGAAAACGTGTTTCTCGCATTAAATAGCTCGAAAAGAGCGCTCTCGATGTTTCTGCATACTTCGGACAGAAGTCTCACCAAGATTATCGCAGAAAATGCATATCTCAGCTTGAAACCCCACGAAAACCCAGATATCGCTGGTTCTACATATCAAACGCACTGCGGAGTGGTGAAAACACCAGATAACGTGTTTCTCGCATTAGATATCTCGAAAAAAGCGATCCCGATGATTCTGCATACTTCTGACAGAAGTCTCACCAAGATTATCGTAGAAAATGCATATCTCAGCTTGAACCCCGACGAAATCCAAGATGTCGCCGGTTCTGCATATCAAACGCACGGTGGAGTGGTGGAAACACCAGATAACGTGTTTCTCGCATTAAATAGCTGGAAACGAGCGATCTCGATGATTAAGCATACTTCGGACAGATTTCTCACCAAGAATATCGCAGAAAATGCACATCTGAGCTTGAGACCCCACGAAAACCAGGATATCGTCGGTTCTGCATATCACACGCACTGTGGAGTGGTGAAAACACCAGATAACGTGTTTCTCGCATTAAATAGCTGGAAACGAGCGATCTCGATGATTAAGCATACTTCGGACAGATTTCTCACCAAGATTATCGCAGGAATTGCATATCTCAGCTTGAACCCCGACGAAATCCAAGATGTCGCCGGTTCTGCATATCAAACGCACTGTGGAGTGGTGAAAACACCAGAAAACTTGTTTTTTCGCATTAAATAGCTCGAAAAGAGCGATCTTGATGATTCTGCATACTTCGGACAGATGTTTCTCCAAGATTATCGTAGAAAATGCATATCTCAACTTGAAACCCGACGAAAACCAAACATCGCCGGTTCTGCATATCAAACCCACTGTGGAGTGGTGAAAACACCGGATAACGTGTTTCTCGCATTAAATAGCTCGAAAAGATCGATCTCGATGTTTCTGCATACATCGGACAGAAGTCTCACCAAGATTATCGCAGAAAATGCATATTTCAGCTTGACACCCCACGAAAACCAAGATATCTCCGGTTCTGCATATCCAACGAACAGTGGTGTGGTGAAATCGCCAGAAAACGTGTTTCTCGCATTAAATAGCTCGATAAGAGCGATCCCGATGATTCTGCATACTTCGGACAGAAGTCTCACCAAGATTGTCGCAGAAAATGCATATCTCAGCTTGAAACCCCAGGAAAACCAAGATATCTCCGGTTCTGCATATCCAACGAACAGAGGTGTGGTGAAAACCCCAGAAAACGTGTTTCTCGCATTAAATAGCTCGAAAAGAGCGCTCTCGATTTTTCTGCATACTTCGGACAGAAGTCTCAACAAGATTATTGCAGAAAATGCATATCTCAGCTTGAAACCCCACGAAAACCAAGATATCTCCGGTTTTGCATATCAAACGCACTGTGGGGTGGTGAAAGCACCAGAAAACGTGTTTCTCGCATTAAGTAGCTCGAAAAGAGCGTTCTCGAATGTTCTGCATACTTCTGACAGAGGTCTCACCAATATTGTCGTAGAAAATGCATACCTCAGCTTGAAACCCGACCGAAACGAAGATACCTCCGGTTCTGCATGTCTAACGTACTGTGGAGTGGTGAATACACCACATAACGTGTTGCTCGCATTAAATAGCTCTAAAAGAGCGATATCGATGATTCTGCATACTTCGGACAGAAGTCTCACCAATATTATCGCAGAAAATGCATATCTCAGCTTGAAACCTCACGAACATCAAGATGTCGCCGGTTCTGCATATCAAACGCACTGTGGAGTGCTGAAAACACCAGATAACGTGTTTCTCGCATTAAATAGCTCGATAAGAGCGATCGCGATGATTCTGCATACTACGGACAGAAGTCTCACCAATATTATCGCAGAAAATGCATATCTCAGCTTGAAACCTCACGAACATCAAGATGTCGCCGGTTCTGCATATCAAACGCACTGTGGAGTGCTGAAAACACCAGATAACGTGCTTCTCGCATTAAATAGCTCGATAAGAGCGATCGCGATGATTCTGCATACTACGGACAGAAGTCTCACCAAGATTATCGCAGAAAATGCATATCTCAGCTTGAAACCCCACGAAAACCAAATTATCTCCGGTTCTGCATATCAAACCAACTGTGGAGTAGTGAAAACCCCAGATAACGTGTTTCTCGCATTAAATGGCTCGAAAAGTGTGATCTCGATGATTCTGCATACTTCTGTCTGAAGTCTCCCCAATATTATCGCACAAAATGCATATCTGAGCTTGAAACCCCACGAAAAGCAGGATATCGTTGGTTCTGCACATCATACGCACTGTGGAGTGGAGAAAACACCAGATAACGTGTTTCTCGCATTAAATAGCTCGAAACGAGCGATCTCGATGATTCAGCATACTTCGGACAGAAGTCTCACCAAGATTATCGCAGGAATTGCATATCTCAGCTTGGACCCCGACGAAATCCAAGATGTCGCCGGTTCTGCATATCAAACGCACTGTGGAGTGGTGAAAACACCAGAAAACTTGTTTTTTCGCATTAAATAGCTCGAAAAGAGCGATCTTGATGATTCTGCATACTTCGGACAGATGTTTCACCAAGATTAACGTAGAAAATGCATATCTCAACTTGAAACCCGACGAAAACCAAACATCGCCGGTTCTGCATATCAAACCAACTGTGGAGTGGTGAAAACCCCAGAAAACGTGTTTCTCGCATTAAATAGCTCGAAAAGTACGATCTCGATGACTCTGCATACTTCGGACAGAAGACTCACCAATATTTTCGCAGAAAATGCATATCTCAGCTAGAAACCCCACGAAAATCAAGATGTCGCCGGTTCTGCATATCAAACGCACTGTGGAGTGGTGAAAACAACCAGATAACGTGTTTCTCGAATTAAATAGCTCGAATAGAGCGATCTCGAAGATTCTGCATACTTCTGACAGAAGACTCACCAAGATTATCGCAGAAAATGTATGTCTCAGCTGGAAACCCCACGAAAACCAAGATATCGCCGGTTCTGCATATCAGACGCACTGTGGAGTGGTGAAAACACCAGAAAACTTGTTTTTTCGCATTAAATATCTCGAAACGAGCGATCTAGATGATTCTGCAAACTTCTGACAGAAGTCTCACCAAGATTATCGTAGAAAATGCATATCTCAGCTTGAAACCCCACGAAAACCAGGATATCGTCGGTTCTGCACATCATACGCACTGTGGAGTGGTGAAAACACCAGAAAACGTGTTTCTCGCATTAACTAGCTCGAAAGGAGCGTTCTCGATGATTCTGCATACTTCTCATAGATGAAACACCAAGATTATCGCAGAAAATGCATATTTCAGCTGGGAACCCCACGAAAACCAAGTTATCGGCGGCTCTACATATCAAACGCACTGTGGAGTGGTCAAAACACCAGACAACGTGTTTCTCGCATTAAATAGCTCGAAAAGAGCGATATCGATGATTCTGCATACTTCGGACAGAAGTCTCACCAATATTATCGCAGAAAATGCATATCTCAGCTTGAAACCCGACGAAAACCACGATTTCGCCGGTTCTGCATATCAAACGCACTGTGGGGTGGTGAAAACACCAGAAAACGTGTTTCTTGCATTAAGTAGCTCGAAAAGAGCGTTCTCGAAGGTTCTGCATACTTCTGACAGAGGTCTCACCAATATTGTCGTAGAAAATGCATACCTCAGCTTGAAACCCGACCGAAACGAAGATACCTCCGGTTCTGCATGTCTAACGTACTGTGGAGTGGTGAATACACCACATAACGTGTTGCTCGCATTAAATAGCTCTAAAAGAGCGATATCGATGATTCTGCATACTTCGGACAGAAGTCTCACCAATATTATCGCAGAAAATGCATATCTCAGCTTGAAACCTCACGAACATCAAGATGTCGCCGGTTCTGCATATCAAACGCACTGTGGAGTGCTGAAAACACCAGATAACGTGTTTCTCGCATTAAATAGCTCGATAAGAGCGATCGCGATGATTCTGCATACTACGGACAGAAGTCTCACCAAGATTATCGCAGAAAATGCATATCTCAGCTTGAAACCCCACGAAAACCAAATTATCTCCGGTTCTGCATATCAAACCAACTGTGGAGTAGTGAAAACACCAGATAACGTGTTTCTCGCATTAAATAGCTCGAAAAGTGTGATCTCGATGATTCTGCATACTTCTGTCTGAAGTCTCCCCAATATTATCGCACAAAATGCATATTTCAGCTGGAAACCCCACGAAAACCAAGTTATCGGCGGCTCTACATATCAAACGCACTGTGGAGTGGTGAAAACGCCAGAAAACGTGTTCCTCGCATTAATAGCTCGAAAAGAGCGATCCCGATGATTCTGCATACTTCGGACAGAAGTCTCACCAAGATTACCGCAGAAAATGCATATCTCAGCTTGAAACCCCAGGAAAACCAAGATATCTCCGGTTCTGCATATCCAACGAACAGAGGTGTGGTGAAAACCCCAGAAAACGTGTTTCTCGCATTAAATAGCTCGAAAAGAGCGCTCTCGATTTTTCTGCATACTTCTGACTGAAGTCTCACCAAGATTATCGCAGAAAATGCATATCCCAGCTGGAAACACCACGAAAATCAAGATGTCGCCGGTTCTGCATATCAAACGCACTGTGGAGTGGTGAAAACACCAGATAACGTGTTTCTCGCATTAAATAGCACCAAACGAGCGATCTAGATGATTCTGCATACTTCGGACAGAAGTCTCACCAATATTATCGCAGAAAATGCATATCTCAGCTTGAAACCTCACGAACATCAAGATGTCGCCGGTTCTGCATATCAAACGCACTGTGGAGTGCTGAATACACCAGATAACGTGTTTCTCGCATTAAATAGCTCGATAAGAGCGATCGCGATGATTCTGCATACTACGGACAGAAGTCTCACCAAGATTATCGCAGAAAATGCATATCTCAGCTTGAAACCCCACGAAAACCAAATTATCTCCGGTTCTGCATATCAAACCAACTGTGGAGTAGTGAAAACACCAGATAACGTGTTTCTCGCATTAAATAGCTCGAATAGAGCGATCTCGAAGATTCTGCATACTTCTGACAGAAGAATCACCAAGATTATCGCAGAAAATGTATGTCTCAGCTGGAAACCCCACGAAAACCAAGATATCGCCGGTTCTGCATATCAGACGCACTGTGGAGTGGTGAAAACACCAGAAAACTTGTTTTTTCGCATTAAATATCTCGAAACGAGCGATCTAGATGATTCTGCATACTACGGACAGAAGTCTCACCAAGATTATCGTAGAAAATGCATATTTCAGGTTGAAACCCTACGAAAACCAAGATATCTCCGGTTCTGCATATCCAACGAACTGTGGTGTGGTGAAAACCCCAGAAAACGTGTTTCTCGCATTAAATAGCTCGAAAAGAGCGCTCTCGATGTTTCTGCATACTTCGGACAGAAGTCTCAACAAGATTATTGCAGAAAATGCATATTTCAGCTTGACACCCCACGAAAACCAAGATATCTCCGGTTCTGCATATCCAACGAACAGTGGTGTGGTGAAATCGCCAGAAAACGTGTTTCTCGCATTAAATAGCTCGATAAGAGTGATCCCGATGATTCTGCATACTTCGGACTGAAGTCTCACCAAGATTGTCGCAGAAAATGCATATCTCAGCTTGAAACCCCAGGAAAACCAAGATATCTCCGGTTCTGCATATCCAACGAACAGAGGTGTGGTGAAAACCCCAGAAAACGTGTTTCTCGCATTAAATAGCTCGAAAAGAGCGCTCTCGATTTTTCTGCATACTTCGGACAGAAGTCTCAACAAGATTATTGCAGAAAATGCATATCTCAGCTTGAAACCCCACGAAAACCAAGATATCTCCGGTTTTGCATATCAAACGCACTGTGGGGTGGTGAAAACACCAGAAAACGTGTTTCTCGCATTAAGTAGCTCGAAAAGAGCGTTCTCGAAGGTTCTGCATACTTCTGACAGAGGTCTCACCAATATTGTCGTAGAAAATGCATACCTCAGCTTGAAACCCGACCGAAACGAAGATACCTCCGGTTCTGCATGTCTAACGCACTGTGGAGTGGAGAAAACACCAGATAACGTGTTTCTCGCATTAAATAGCTCGAAACGAGCGATCTCGATGATTCAGCATACTTCGGACAGAAGTCTCACCAAGATTATCGCAGGAATTGCATATCTCAGCTTGAACCCCGACGAAATCCAAGATGTCGCCGGTTCTGCATATCAAACGCACTGTGGAGTGGTGAAAACACCAGAAAACTTGTTTTTTCGCATTAAATAGCTCGAAAAGAGCGATCTTGATGATTCTGCATACTTCGGACAGATGTTTCACCAAGATTATCGTAGAAAATGCATATCTCAACTTGAAACCCGACGAAAACCAAACATCGCCGGTTCTGCATATCAAACCAACTGTGGAGTGGTGAAAACCCCAGAAAACGTGTTTCTCGCATTAAATAGCTCGAAAAGTACGATCTCGATGACTCTGCATACTTCGGACAGAAGTCTCACCAATATTTTCGCAGAAAATGCATATCTCAGCTAGAAACCCCACGAAAATCAAGATGTCGCCGGTTCTGCATATCAGACGCACTGTGGAGTGGTGAAAACACCAGAAAACTTGTTTTTTCGCATTAAATATCTCGAAACGAGCGATCTAGATGATTCTGCAAACTTCTGACAGAAGTCTCACCAAGATTATCATAGAAAATGCATATCTCAGCTTGAAACCCGACGAAATCCAAGATGTCGCCAGTTCTGCATATCAAACCCACTGTGGAGTGGTGAAAACACCGGATAACGTGTTTCTCGCATTAAATAGCTCGAAAAGAGTGATCTAGATGATTCTGCATACTTGTGTCTGAAGTCTCACCAATATTATCGCAGAAAATGCATATCTGAGCTTGAAACCCCACGAAAACCAGGATATCGTCGGTTCTGCACATCATACGCACTGTGGAGTGGTGAAAACACCAGTTAACGTGTCTCTCGCATTAACTAGCTCGAAAGGAGCGTTCTCGATGATTCTGCATACTTCTCATAGATGAAACACCAAGATTATCGCAGAAAATGCATATTTCAGCTGGAAACCCCACGAAAACCAAGTTATCGGCGGCTCTACATATCAAACGCACTGTGGAGTGGTCAAAACACCAGACAACGTGTTTCTCGCATTAATTAGCTCGAAAAGAGCGATATCGATGATTCTGCATACTTCGGACAGAAGTCTCACCAATATTATCGCAGAAAATGCATATCTCAGCTTGAAACCCGACGAAAACCACGATGTCGCCGGTTCTGCATATCAAACGCACTGTGGGGTGGTGAAAACACCAGAAAACGTGTTTCTCGCATTAAGTAGCTCGAAAAGAGCGTTCTCGAAGGTTCTGCATACTTCTGACAGAGGTCGCACCAATATTGTCGTAGAAAATGCATACCTCAGCTTGAAACCCGACCGAAACGAAGATACCTCCGGTTCTGCATGTCTAACGTACTGTGGAGTGGTGAATACACCACATAACGTGTTGCTCGCATTAAATAGCTCTAAAAGAGCGATATCGATGATTCTGCATACTTCGGACAGAAGTCTCACCAATATTATCGCAGAAAATGCATATCTCAGCTTGAAACCTCACGAACATCAAGATGTCGCCGGTTCTGCATATCAAACGCACTGTGGAGTGCTGAAAACACCAGATAACGTGTTTCTCGCATTAAATAGCTCGATAAGAGCGATCGCGATGATTCTGCATACTACGGACAGAAGTCTCACCAAGATTATCGCAGAAAATGCATATCTCAGCTTGAAACCCCACGAAAACCAAATTATCTCCGGTTCTGCATATCAAACCAACTGTGGAGTAGTGAAAACACCAGATAACGTGTTTCTCGCATTAAATAGCTCGAAAATTGTGATCTCGATGATTCTGCATACTTCTGTCTGAAGTCTCCCCAATATTATCGCACAAAATGCATATTTCAGCTGGAAACCCCACGAAAACCAAGTTATCGGCGGCTCTACATATCAAACGCACTGTGGAGTGGTGAAAACGCCAGAAAACGTGTTCCTCGCATTAAATAGCTCGAAAAGAGCGATCCCGATGATTCTGCATACTTCGGACAGAAGTCTCACCAAGATTATCGCAGAAAATGCATATCTCAGCTTGAAACCCCAGGAAAACCAAGATATCTCCGGTTCTGCATATCCAACGAACAGAGGTGTGGTGAAAACCCCAGAAAACGTGTTTCTCGCATTAAATAGCTCGAAAAGAGCGCTCTCGATTTTTCTGCATACTTCTGACTGAAGTCTCACCAAGATTATCGCAGAAAATGCATATCCCAGCTGGAAACACCACGAAAATCAAGATGTCGCCGGTTCTGCATATCAAACGCACTGTGGAGTGGTGAAAACACCAGATAACGTGTTTCTCGCATTAAATAGCTCCAAACGAGCGATCTAGATGATTCTGCATACTTCGGACAGAAGTCTCACCAATATTATCGCAGAAAATGCATATCTCAGCTTGAAACCTCACGAACATCAAGATGTCGCCGGTTCTGCATATCAAACGCACTGTGGAGTGCTGAAAACACCAGATAACGTGTTTCTCGCATTAAATAGCTCGATAAGAGCGATCGCGATGATTCTGCATACTACGGACAGAAGTCTCACCAAGATTATCGCAGAAAATGCATATCTCAGCTTGAAACCCCACGAAAACCAAATTATCTCCGGTTCTGCATATCAAACCAACTGTGGAGTAGTGAAAACCCCAGATAACGTGTTTCTCGCATTAAATAGCTCGAAAAGTGTGATCTCGATGATTCTGCATACTTCTGTCTGAAGTCTCCCCAATATTATCGCACAAAATGCATATCTGAGCTTGAAACCCCACGAAAAGCAGGATATCGTTGGTTCTGCACATCATACGCACTGTGGAGTGGAGAAAACACCAGATAACGTGTTTCTCGCATTAAATAGCTCGAAACGAGCGATCTCGATGATTCAGCATACTTCGGACAGAAGTCTCACCAAGATTATCGCAGGAATTGCATATCTCAGCTTGAACCCCGACGAAATCCAAGATGTCGCCGGTTCTGCATATCAAACGCACTGTGGTGTGGTGAAAACACCAGAAAACTTGTTTTTTCGCATTAAATAGCTCGAAAAGAGCGATCTTGATGATTCTGCATACTTCGGACAGATGTTTCACCAAGATTATCGTAGAAAATGCATATCTCAACTTGAAACCCGACGAAAACCAAACATCGCCGGTTCTGCATATCAAACCAACTGTTGAGTGGTGAAAACCCCAGAAAACGTGTTTCTCGCATTAAATAGCTCGAAAAGTACGATCTCGATGACTCTGCATACTTCGGACAGAAGACTCACCAATATTTTCGCAGAAAATGCATATCTCAGCTAGAAACCCCACGAAAATCAAGATGTCGCCGGTTCTGCATATCAAACGCACTGTGGAGTGGTGAAAACAACCAGATAACGTGTTTCTCGCATTAAATAGCTCGAATAGAGCGATCTCGAAGATTCTGCATACTTCTGACAGAAGACTCACCAAGATTATCGCAGAAAATGTATGTCTCAGCTGGAAACCCCACGAAAACCAAGATATCGCCGGTTCTGCATATCAGACGCACTGTGGAGTGGTGAAAACACCAGAAAACTTGTTTTTTCGCATTAAATATCTCGAAACGAGCGATCAAGATGATTCTGCAAACTTCTGACAGAAGTCTCACCAAGATTATCGTAGAAAATGCATATCTCAGCTTGAAACCCGACGAAATCCAAGATGTCGCCAGTTCTTGTATATCAAACCCACTGTGGAGTGGTGAAAACACCGGATAACGTGTTTCTCGCATTAAATAGCTCGAAAAGAGTGATCTAGATGATTCTGCATACTTCTGTCTGAAGTCTCACCAATATTATCGCAGAAAATGCATATCTGAGCTTGAAACCCCACGAAAACCAGGATATCGTCGGTTCTGCACATCATACGCACTGTGGAGTGGTGAAAACACCAGAAAACGTGTTTCTCGCATTAACTAGCTCGAAAGGAGCGTTCTCGATGATTCTGCATACTTCTCATAGATGAAACACCAAGATTATCGCAGAAAATGCATATTTCAGCTGGGAACCCCACGAAAACCAAGTTATCGGCGGCTCTACATATCAAACGCACTGTGGAGTGGTCAAAACACCAGACAACGTGTTTCTCGCATTAAATAGCTCGAAAAGAGCGATATCGATGATTCTGCATAATTCGGACAGAAGTCTCACCAATATTATCGCAGAAAATGCATATCTCAGCTTGAAACCCGACGAAAACCACGATTTCGCCGGTTCTGCATATCAAACGCACTGTGGGGTGGTGAAAACACCAGAAAACGTGTTTCTCGCATTAAGTAGCTCGAAAAGAGCGTTCTCGAAGGTTCTGCATACTTCTGACAGAGGTCTCACCAATATTGTCGCAGAAAATGCATACCTCAGCTTGAAACCCGACCGAAACGAAGATACCTCCGGTTCTGCATGTCTAACGTACTGTGGAGTGGTGAATACACCACATAACGTGTTGCTCGCATTAAATAGCTCTAAAAGAGCGATATCGATGATTCTGCATACTTCGGACAGAAGTCTCACCAATATTATCGCAGAAAATGCATATCTCAGCTTGAAACCTCACGAACATCAAGATGTCGCCGGTTCTGCATATCAAACGCACTGTGGAGTGCTGAAAACACCAGATAACGTGTTTCTCGCATTAAATAGCTCGATAAGAGCGATCGCGATGATTCTGCATACTACGGACAGAAGTCTCACCAAGATTATCGCAGAAAATGCATATCTCAGCTTGAAACCCCACGAAAACCAAATTATCTCCGGTTCTGCATATCAAACCAACTGTGGAGTAGTGAAAACACCAGATAACGTGTTTCTCGCATTAAATAGCTCGAAAAGTGTGATCTCGATGATTCTGCATACTTCTGTCTGAAGTCTCCCCAATATTATCGCACAAAATGCATATTTCAGCTGGAAACCCCACGAAAACCAAGTTATCGGCGGCTCTACATATCAAACGCACTGTGGAGTGGTGAAAACGCCAGAAAACGTGTTCCTCGCATTAAATAGCTCGAAAAGAGCGATCCCGATGATTCTGCATACTTCGGACAGAAGTCTCACCAAGATTATCGCAGAAAATGCATATCTCAGCTTGAAACCCCAGGAAAACCAAGATATCTCCGGTTCTGCATATCCAACGAACAGAGGTGTGGTGAAAACCCCGGAAAACGTGTTTCTCGCATTAAATAGCTCGAAAAGAGCGCTCTCGATTTTTCTGCATACTTCTGACTGAAGTCTCACCAAGATTATCGCAGAAAATGCATATCCCAGCTGGAAACACCACGAAAATCAAGATGTCGCCGGTTCTGCATATCAAACGCACTGTGGAGTGGTGAAAACACCAGATAACGTGTTTCTCGCATTAAATAGCTCCAAACGAGCGATCTAGATGATTCTGCATCCTTCGGACAGAAGTCTCACCAATATTATCGCAGAAAATGCATATCTCAGCTTGAAACCTCACGAACATCAAGATGTCGCCGGTTCTGCATATCAAACGCACTGTGGAGTGCTGAAAACACCAGATAACGTGTTTCTCGCATTAAATAGCTCGATAAGAGCGATCGCGATGATTCTGCATACTACGGACAGAAGTCTCACCAAGATAATCGTAGAAAATGCATATCTCAGCTCGAAACCCGACGAAATCCAAGATGTCGCCAGTTCTGCATATCAAACCCACTGTGGAGTGGTGAAAACACCGGATAACGTGTTTCTCGCATTAAATAGCTCGAAAAGAGTGATCTAGATGATTCTGCATACTTCTGTCTGAAGTCTCACCAATATTATCGCAGAAAATGCATATCTGAGCTTGAAACCCCACGAAATCCAGGATATCGTCGGTTCTGCACATCATACGCACTGTGGAGTGGTGAAAACACCAGTTAACGTGTCTCTCGCATTAAATAGCTCGAAAAGAGCGATCTCGATGATTCTGCATACATCGGACAGAAGTCTCACCAAGATTATCGCAGAAAATGCATATTTCAGCTTGAAACCCCACGAAAACCAAGATATCTCCGGTTCTGCATATCCAACGAACAGTGGTGTGGTGAAAACCCCAGAAAACGTGTTTCTCGCATTAAATAGCTCGAAAAGAGCGCTCTCGATTTTTCTGCATACTTCGGACAGAAGTCTCAACAAGATTATTGCAGAAAATGCATATCTCAGCTTGAAACCCCACGAAAACCAAGATATCTCCGGTTCTGCATATCCAACGAACTGTGGTGTGGTGAAAACCCCAGAAAACGTGTTTCTCGCATTAAATAGCTCGAAAAGAGCGCTCTCGATGTTTCTGCATACTTCGGACAGAAGTCTCACCAAGATTATCGCAGAAAATGCATATCTCAGCTTGAAACCCCACGAAAACCCAGATATCGCTGGTTCTACATATCAAACGCACTGCGGAGTGGTGAAAACACCAGATAACGTGTTTCTCGCATCAAATAGCTCGATAAGAGCGATCTCGATGATTCTGCATACTTCGGACAGAAGTCTCACCAAGATTATCGTAAAAAATGCATATCTCAGCTTGAAACCCAACGAAAGCCAAGATATCGCTGGTTCTGCATATCAAACGCACTGTGGAGTGGTGAAAACCCCTGACAAGGTTTTTCTCGCATTAACTAGCTCGAAAAGACCGATCTCGATGATTCAGCCTAATTCGGACAGAAGTCTCTCCATGATTATCGCAGAAAATGCATATCTCTGCTAGAAACCCCGCGAAAACCAAGATATCTCCGGTTCTGCACATCCAACGAACTGTGGTGTGGTGAAAACCCCAGAAAACGTGTTTCTCGCATTAAATAGCTCGAAAAGAGCGCTCTTGATGTTTCTGCATACTTCGGACAGATGTTTCACCAAGATTATCGTAGAAAAAGCATATCTCAACTTGAAACCCGACGAAAACCAAACATCGCCGGTTCTGCATATCAAACCAACTGTGGAGTGGTGAAAACACCAGATAACGTGTTTCTCGCATTAAATAGCTGGAAACGAGCGATCTCGATGATTAAGCATACTTCGGACAGATTTCTCACCAAGATTATCGCAGAAAATGCACATCTGAGCTTGAAACCCCACGAAAACCAGGATATCGTCGGTTCTGCATATCACACGCACTGTGGAGTGGTGAAAACACCAGATAACGTGTTTCTCGCATTAAATAGCTGGAAACGAGCGATCTCGATGATTAAGCATACTTCGGACAGATTTCTCACCAAAATTATCGCAGGAATTGCATATCTCAGCTTGAACCCCGACGAAATCCAAGATGTCGCCGGTTCTGCATATCAAACGCACTGTGGAGTGGTGAAAACACCAGAAAACTTGTTTTTTCGCATTAAATAGCTCGAAAAGTGCGATCTTGATGATTCTGCATACATCGGACAGAAGTCTCACCAAGATTATCGCAGAAAATGCATATTTCAGCTTGAAACCCCACGAAAACCAAGATATCTCCGGTTCTGCATATCCAACGAACTGTGGAGTGGTCAATACACCAGATAACGTGTTTCTCCATTAAATAGCTCGAAAAGAGCGATCTCGATGATTCTGCATACTTCTGACAGAAGTCTCACCAAGATTATCGCAGAAAATGCATATCTCAGCTTGAAACCCCACGAAAACCCAGATATCGCTGGTTCTACATATCAAACGCACTGCGGAGTGGTGAAAACACCAGATAACGTGTTTCTCGCATTAGATATCTCGAAAAAAGCGATCCCGATGATTCTGCATACTTCTGACAGAAGTCTCACCAAGATTATCGTAGAAAATGCATATCTCAGCTTGAACCCCGACGAAATCCAAGATGTCGCCGGTTCTGCATATCAAACGCACTGTGGAGTGGTGGAAACACCAGTTAACGTGTTTCTCGCATCAAATAGCTCGAAAAGAGCGATCTCGATGATTCTGCATACTTCGGACAGAAGTCTCACCAAGATTATCGTAAAAAATGCATATCTCAGCTTGAAACCCAACGAAACCCAAGATATCGCTGGTTCTGCATATCAAACGCACTGTGGAGTGGTGAAAACCCCTGACAAGGTTTTTCTCGCATTAACTAGCTCGAAAAGAGCGATCTCGATGATTCAGCCTAATTCGGACAGAAGTCTCTCCATGATTATCGCAGAAAATGCATATCTCTGCTAGAAACCCCGCGAAAACCAAGATATCTCCGGTTCTGCACATCCAACGAACTGTGGTGTGGTGAAAACCCCAGAAAACGTGTTTCTCGCATTAAATAGCTCGAAAAGAGCGCTCTTGATGTTTCTGCATACTTCGGACAGATGTTTCACCAAGATTATCGTAGAAAAAGCATATCTCAACTTGAAACCCGACGAAAACCAAACATCGCCGGTTCTGCATATCAAACCAACTGTGGAGTGGTGAAAACACCAGATAACGTGTTTCTCGCATTAAATAGCTGGAAACGAGCGATCTCGATGATTAAGCATACTTCGGACAGATTTCTCACCAAGATTATCGCAGAAAATGCACATCTGAGCTTGAAACCCCACGAAAACCAGGATATCGTCGGTTCTGCACATCATACGCACTGTGGAGTGGTGAAAACACCAGTTAACGTGTCTCTCGCATTAACTAGCTCGAAAGGAGCGTTCTCGATGATTCTGCATACTTCTCATAGATGAAACACCAAGATTATCGCAGAAAATGCATATTTCAGCTGGAAACCCCACGAAAACCAAGTTATCGGCGGCTCTAAATATCAAACGCACTGTGGAGTGGTCAAAACACCAGACAACGTGTTTCTCGCATTAATTAGCTCGAAAAGAGCGATATCGATGATTCTGCATACTTCGGACAGAAGTCTCACCAATATTATCGCAGAAAATGCATATCTCAGCTTGAAACCCGACGAAAACCACGATGTCGCCGGTTCTGCATATCAAACGCACTGTGGGGTGGTGAAAACACCAGAAAACGTGTTTCTCGCATTAAGTAGCTCGAAAAGAGCGTTCTCGAAGGTTCTGCATACTTCTGACAGAGGTCGCACCAATATTGTCGTAGAAAATGCATACCTCAGCTTGAAACCCGACCGAAACGAAGATACCTCCGGTTCTGCATGTCTAACGTACTGTGGAGTGGTGAATACACCACATAACGTGTTGCTCGCATTAAATAGCTCTAAAAGAGCGATATCGATGATTCTGCATACTTCGGACAGAAGTCTCACCAATATTATCGCAGAAAATGCATATCTCAGCTTGAAACCTCACGAACATCAAGATGTCGCCGGTTCTGCATATCAAACGCACTGTGGAGTGCTGAAAACACCAGATAACGTGTTTCTCGCATTAAATAGCTCGATAAGAGCGATCGCGATGATTCTGCATACTACGGACAGAAGTCTCACCAAGATTATCGCAGAAAATGCATATCTCAGCTTGAAACCCCACGAAAACCAAATTATCTCCGGTTCTGCATATCAAACCAACTGTGGAGTAGTGAAAACACCAGATAACGTGTTTCTCGCATTAAATAGCTCGAAAAGTGTGATCTCGATGATTCTGCATACTTCTGTCTGAAGTCTCACCAATATTATCGCAGAAAATGCATATCTGAGCTTGAAACCCCACGAAAACCAGGATATCGTCGGTTCTGCACATCATACGCACTGTGGAGTGGTGAAAACACCAGTTAACGTGTCTCTCGCATTAACTAGCTCGAAAGGAGCGTTCTCGATGATTCTGCATACTTCTCATAGATGAAACACCAAGATTATCGCAGAAAATGCATATTTCAGCTGGAAACCCCACGAAAACCAAGTTATCGGCGGCTCTAAATATCAAACGCACTGTGGAGTGGTCAAAACACCAGACAACGTGTTTCTCGCATTAATTAGCTCGAAAAGAGCGATATCGATGATTCTGCATACTTCGGACAGAAGTCTCACCAATATTATCGCAGAAAATGCATATCTCAGCTTGAAACCCGACGAAAACCACGATGTCGCCGGTTCTGCATATCAAACGCACTGTGGGGTGGTGAAAACACCAGAAAACGTGTTTCTCGCATTAAGTAGCTCGAAAAGAGCGTTCTCGAAGGTTCTGCATACTTCTGACAGAGGTCGCACCAATATTGTCGTAGAAAATGCATACCTCAGCTTGAAACCCGACCGAAACGAAGATACCTCCGGTTCTGCATGTCTAACGTACTGTGGAGTGGTGAATACACCACATAACGTGTTGCTCGCATTAAATAGCTCTAAAAGAGCGATATCGATGATTCTGCATACTTCGGACAGAAGTCTCACCAATATTATCGCAGAAAATGCATATCTCAGCTTGAAACCTCACGAACATCAAGATGTCGCCGGTTCTGCATATCAAACGCACTGTGGAGTGCTGAAAACACCAGATAACGTGTTTCTCGCATTAAATAGCTCGATAAGAGCGATCGCGATGATTCTGCATACTACGGACAGAAGTCTCACCAAGATTATCGCAGAAAATGCATATCTCAGCTTGAAACCCCACGAAAACCAAATTATCTCCGGTTCTGCATATCAAACCAACTGTGGAGTAGTGAAAACACCAGATAACGTGTTTCTCGCATTAAATAGCTCGAAAAGTGTGATCTCGATGATTCTGCATACTTCTGTCTGAAGTCTCACCAATATTATCGCAGAAAATGCATATCTGAGCTTGAAACCCCACGAAAACCAGGATATCGTCGGTTCTGCACATCATACGCACTGTGGAGTGGTGAAAACACCAGTTAACGTGTCTCTCGCATTAAATAGCTCGAAAAGAGCGATCTCGATGATTCTGCATACATCGGACAGAATTCTCACCAAGATTATCGCAGAAAATGCATATTTCAGCTTGAAACCCCACGAAAACCAAATTATCTCCGGTTCTGCATATCAAACCAACTGTGGAGTAGTGAAAACACCAGATAACGTGTTTCTCGCATTAAATAGCTCGAAAAGAGCGCTCTCGATGTTTCTGCATACTTCGGACAGAAGTCTCACCAAGATTATCGCAGAAAATGCATATCTCAGCTTGAAACCCCACGAAAACCCATATATCGCTGGTTCTACATATCAAACGCACTGCGGAGTGGTGAAAACACCAGATAACGTGTTTCTCGCATTAGATATCTCGAAAAAAGCGATCCCGATGATTCTGCATACTTCTGACAGAAGTCTCACCAAGATTATCGTTGAAAATGCATATCTCAGCTTGAACCCCGACGAAATCCAAGATGTCGCCGGTTCTGCATATCAAACGCACTGTGGAGTGGTGAAAACACCTGACAAGGTTTTTCTCGCATTAACTAGCTCGAAAAGACCGATCTCGATGATTCAGCCTAATTCGGACAGAAGTCTCTCCATGATTATCGCAGAAAATGCATATCTCTGCTAGAAACCCCGCGAAAACCAAGATATCTCCGGTTCTGCACATCCAACGAACTGTGGTGTGGTGAAAACCCCAGAAAACGTGTTTCTCGCATTAAATAGCTCGAAAAGAGCGCTCTTGAAGTTTCTGCATACTTCGGACAGATGTTTCACCAAGATTATCGTAGAAAAAGCATATCTCAACTTGAAACCCGACGAAAACCAAACATCGCCGGTTCTGCATATCAAACCAACTGTGGAGTGGTGAAAACACCAGATAACGTGTTTCTCGCATTAAATAGCTGGAAACGAGCGATCTCGATGATTAAGCATACTTCGGACAGATTTCTCACCAAGATTATCGCAGAAAATGCACATCTGAGCTTGAAACCCCACGAAAACCAGGATATCGTCGGTTCTGCATATCACACGCACTGTGGAGTGGTGAAAACACCAGATAACGTGTTTCTCGCATTAAATAGCTGGAAACGAGCGATCTCGATGATTAAGCATACTTCGGACAGATTTCTCACCAAAATTATCGCAGGAATTGCATATCTCAGCTTGAACCCCGACGAAATCCAAGATATCTCCGGTTCTGCATATCCAACGAACAGTGGTGTGGTGAAAACCCCAGAAAACGTGTTTCTCGCATTAAATAGCTCGAAAAGAGCGCTCTCGATTTTTCTGCATACTTCGGACAGAAGTCTCTCCATGATTATCGCAGAAAATGCACATCTGAGCTTGAAACCCCACGAAAACCAGGATATCGTCGGTTCTGCACATCATACGCACTGTGGAGTGGTGAAAACACCAGTTAACGTGTCTCTCGCATTAACTAGCTCGAAAGGAGCGTTCTCGATGATTCTGCATACTTCTCATAGATGAAACACCAAGATTATCGCAGAAAATGCATATTTCAGCTGGAAACCCCACGAAAACCAAGTTATCGGCGGCTCTACATATCAAACGCACTGTGGAGTGGTCAAAACACCAGACAACGTGTTTCTCGCATTAATTAGCTCGAAAAGAGCGATATCGATGATTCTGCATACTTCGGACAGAAGTCTCACCAATATTATCGCAGAAAATGCATATCTCAGCTTGAAACCCGACGAAAACCACGATGTCGCCGGTTCTGCATATCAAACGCACTGTGGGGTGGTGAAAACACCAGAAAACGTGTTTCTCGCATTAAGTAGCTCGAAAAGAGCGTTCTCGAAGGTTCTGCATACTTCTGACAGAGGTCGCACCAATATTGTCGTAGAAAATGCATACCTCAGCTTGAAACCCGACCGAAACGAAGATACCTCCGGTTCTGCATGTCTAACGTACTGTGGAGTGGTGAATACACCACATAACGTGTTGCTCGCATTAAATAGCTCTAAAAGAGCGATATCGATGATTCTGCATACTTCGGACAGAAGTCTCACCAAGATTATCGCAGAAAATGCATATCTCAGCTTGAAACCCCAGGAAAACCAAGATATCTCCGGTTCTGCATATCCAACGAACGGAGGTGTGGTGAAAACCCCAGAAAACGTGTTTCTCGCATTAAATAGCTCGAAAAGAGCGCTCTCGATTTTTCTGCATACTTCTGACTGAAGTCTCACCAAGATTATCGCAGAAAATGCATATCCCAGCTGGAAACACCACGAAAATCAAGATGTCGCCGGTTCTGCATATCAAACGCACTGTGGAGTGGTGAAAACACCAGATAACGTGTTTCTCGCATTAAATAGCTCCAAACGAGCGATCTAGATGATTCTGCATACTTCGGACAGAAGTCTCACCAATATTATCGCAGAAAATGCATATCTCAGCTTGAAACCTCACGAACATCAAGATGTCGCCGGTTCTGCATATCAAACGCACTGTGGAGTGCTGAAAACACCAGATAACGTGTTTCTCGCATTAAATAGCTCGATAAGAGCGATCGCGATGATTCTGCATACTACGGACAGAAGTCTCACCAAGATTATCGCAGAAAATGCATATCTCAGCTTGAAACCCCACGAAAACCAAATTATCTCCGGTTCTGCATATCAAACCAACTGTGGAGTAGTGAAAACCCCAGATAACGTGTTTCTCGCATTAAATAGCTCGAAAAGTGTGATCTCGATGATTCTGCATACTTCTGTCTGAAGTCTCCCCAATATTATCGCACAAAATGCATATCTGAGCTTGAAACCCCACGAAAAGCAGGATATCGTTGGTTCTGCACATCATACGCACTGTGGAGTGGAGAAAACACCAGATAACGTGTTTCTCGCATTAAATAGCTCGAAACGAGCGATCTCGATGATTCAGCATACTTCGGACAGAAGTCTCACCAAGATTATCGCAGGAATTGCATATCTCAGCTTGAACCCCGACGAAATCCAAGATGTCGCCGGTTCTGCATATCAAACGCACTGTGGAGTGGTGAAAACACCAGAAAACTTGTTTTTTCGCATTAAATAGCTCGAAAAGAGCGATCTTGATGATTCTGCATACTTCGGACAGATGTTTCACCAAGATTATCGTAGAAAATGCATATCTCAACTTGAAACCCGACGAAAACCAAACATCGCCGGTTCTGCATATCAAACCAACTGTTGAGTGGTGAAAACCCCAGAAAACGTGTTTCTCGCATTAAACAGCTCGAAAAGTACGATCTCGATGACTCTGCATACTTCGGACAGAAGACTCACCAATATTTTCGCAGAAAATGCATATCTCAGCTAGAAACCCCACGAAAATCAAGATGTCGCCGGTTCTGCATATCAAACGCACTGTGGAGTGGTGAAAACAACCAGATAACGTGTTTCTCGCATTAAATAGCTCGAATAGAGCGATCTCGAAGATTCTGCATACTTCTGACAGAAGACTCACCAAGATTATCGCAGAAAATGTATGTCTCAGCTGGAAACCCCACGAAAACCAAGATATCGCCGGTTCTGCATATCAGACGCACTGTGGAGTGGTGAAAACACCAGAAAACTTGTTTTTTCGCATTAAATATCTCGAAACGAGCGATCAAGATGATTCTGCAAACTTCTGACAGAAGTCTCACCAAGATTATCGTAGAAAATGCATATCTCAGCTTGAAACCCGACGAAATCCAAGATGTCGCCAGTTCTTGTATATCAAACCCACTGTGGAGTGGTGAAAACACCGGATAACGTGTTTCTCGCATTAAATAGCTCGAAAAGAGTGATCTAGATGATTCTGCATACTTCTGTCTGAAGTCTCACCAATATTATCGCAGAAAATGCATATCTGAGCTTGAAACCCCACGAAAACCAGGATTTCGTCGGTTCTGCACATCATACGCACTGTGGAGTGGTGAAAACACCAGAAAACGTGTTTGTCGCATTAACTAGCTCGAAAGGAGCGTTCTCGATGATTCTGCATACTTCTCATAGATGAAACACCAAGATTATCGCAGGAAATGCATATTTCAGCTGGGAACCCCACGAAAACCAAGTTATCGGCGGCTCTACATATCAAACGCACTGTGGAGTGGTCAAAACACCAGACAACGTGTTTCTCGCATTAAATAGCTCGAAAAGAGCGATATCGATGATTCTGCATAATTCGGACAGAAGTCTCACCAATATTATCGCAGAAAATGCATATCTCAGCTTGAAACCCGACGAAAACCACGATTTCGCCGGTTCTGCATATCAAACGCACTGTGGGGTGGTGAAAACACCAGAAAACGTGTTTCTCGCATTAAGTAGCTCGAAAAGAGCGTTCTCGAAGGTTCTGCATACTTCTGACAGAGGTCTCACCAATATTGTCGCAGAAAATGCATACCTCAGCTTGAAACCCGACCGAAACGAAGATACCTCCGGTTCTGCATGTCTAACGTACTGTGGAGTGGTGAATACACCACATAACGTGTTGCTCGCATTAAATAGCTCTAAAAGAGCGATATCGATGATTCTGCATACTTCGGACAGAAGTCTCACCAATATTATCGCAGAAAATGCATATCTCAGCTTGAAACCTCACCAACATCAAGATGTCGCCGGTTCTGCATATCAAACGCACTGTGGAGTGCTGAAAACACCAGATAACGTGTTTCTCGCATTAAATAGCTCGATAAGAGCGATCGCGATGATTCTGCATACTACGGACAGAAGTCTCACCAAGATTATCGCAGAAAATGCATATCTCAGCTTGAAACCCCACGAAAACCAAATTATCTCCGGTTCTGCATATCAAACCAACTGTGGAGTAGTGAAAACACCAGATAACGTGTTTCTCGCATTAAATAGCTCGAAAAGTGTGATCTCGATGATTCTGCATACTTCTGTCTGAAGTCTCACCAATATTATCGCAGAAAATGCATATCTGAGCTTGAAACCCCACGAAAACCAGGATATCGTCGGTTCTGCACATCATACGCACTGTGGAGTGGTGAAAACACCAGTTAACGTGTCTCTCGCATTAAATAGCTCGAAAAGAGCGATCTCGATGATTCTGCATACATCGGACAGAAGTCTCACCAAGATTATCGCAGAAAATGCATATTTCAGCTTGAAACCCCACGAAAACCAAATTATCTCCGGTTCTGCATATCAAACCAACTGTGGAGTAGTGAAAACACCAGATAACGTGTTTCTCGCATTAAATAGCTCGAAAAGAGCGCTCTCGATGTTTCTGCATACTTCGGACAGAAGTCTCACCAAGATTATCGCAGAAAATGCATATCTCAGCTTGAAACCCCACGAAAACCCATATATCGCTGGTTCTGCATATCAAACCAACTGTGGAGTGGTGAAAACACCAGATAACGTGTTTCTCGCATTAAATAGCTGGAAACGAGCGATCTCGATGATTAAGCATACTTCGGACAGATTTCTCACCAAGATTATCGCAGAAAATGCACATCTGAGCTTGAAACCCCACGAAAACCAGGATATCGTCGGTTCTGCATATCACACGCACTGTGGAGTGGTGAAAACACCAGATAACGTGTTTCTCGCATTAAATAGCTGGAAACGAGCGATCTCGATGATTAAGCATACTTCGGACAGATTTCTCACCAAAATTATCGCAGGAATTGCATATCTCAGCTTGAACCCCGACGAAATCCAAGATGTCGCCGGTTCTGCATATCAAACGCACTGTGGAGTGGTGAAAACACCAGAAAACTTGTTTTTTCGCATTAAATAGCTCGAAAAGTGCGATCTTGATGATTCTGCATACATCGGACAGAAGTCTCACCAAGATTATCGCAGAAAATGCATATTTCAGCTTGAAACCCCACGAAAACCAAGATATCTCCGGTTCTGCATATCCAACGAACAGTGGTGTGGTGAAAACCCCAGAAAACGTGTTTCTCGCATTAAATAGCTCGAAAAGAGCGCTCTCGATTTTTCTGCATACTTCGGACAGAAGTCTCAACAAGATTATTGCAGAAAATGCATATCTCAGCTTGAAACCCCACGAAAACCAAGATATCTCCGGTTCTGCATATCCAACGAACTGTGGAGTGGTCAATACACCAGATAACGTGTTTCTCCATTAAATAGCTCGAAAAGAGCGATCTCGATGATTCTGCATACTTCTGACAGAAGTCTCACCAAGATTATCGCAGAAAATGCATATCTCAGCTTGAAACCCCACGAAAACCCAGATATCGCTGGTTCTACATATCAAACGCACTGCGGAGTGGTGAAAACACCAGATAACGTGTTTCTCGCATTAGATAACTCGAAAAAAGCGATCCCGATGATTCTGCATACTTCTGACAGAAGTCTCACCAAGATTATCGTAGAAAATGCATATCTCAGCTTGAACCCCGACGAAATCCAAGATGTCGCCGGTTCTGCATATCAAACGCACTGTGGAGTGGTGGAAACACCAGTTAACGTGTTTCTCGCATCAAATAGCTCGAAAAGAGCGATCTCGATGATTCTGCATACTTCGGACAGAAGTCTCACCAAGATTATCGTAAAAAATGCATATCTCAGCTTGAAACCCAACGAAAGCCAAGATATCGCTGGTTCTGCATATCAAACGCACTGTGGAGTGGTGAAAACCCCTGACAAGGTTTTTCTCGCATTAACTAGCTCGAAAAGAGCGATCTCGATGATTCAGCCTAATTCGGACAGAAGTCTCTCCATGATTATCGCAGAAAATGCATATCTCTGCTAGAAACCCCGCGAAAACCAAGATATCTCCGGTTCTGCACATCCAACGAACTGTGGTGTGGTGAAAACCCCAGAAAACGTGTTTCTCGCATTAAATAGCTCGAAAAGAGCGCTCTTGATGTTTCTGCATACTTCGGACAGATGTTTCACCAAGATTATCGTAGAAAAAGCATATCTCAACTTGAAACCCGACGAAAACCAAACATCGCCGGTTCTGCATATCAAACCAACTGTGGAGTGGTGAAAACACCAGATAACGTGTTTCTCGCATTAAATAGCTGGAAACGAGCGATCTCGATGATTAAGCATACTTCGGACAGATTTCTCACAAATATTTTCGCAGAAAATGCATATCTCAGCTAGAAACCCCACGAAAATCAAGATGTCGCCGGTTCTGCATATCAAACCCACTGTGGAGTGGTGAAAACACCGGATAACGTGTTTCTCGCATTAAATAGCTCGAAAAGATCGATCTCGATGTTTCTGCATACATCGGACAGAAGTCTCACCAAGATTATCGCAGAAAATGCATATTTCAGCTTGACACCCCACGAAAACCAAGATATCTCCGGTTCTGCATATCCAACGAACAGTGGTGTGGTGAAATCGCCAGAAAACGTGTTTCTCGCATTAAATAGCTCGATAAGAGCGATCCCGATGATTCTGCATACTTCGGACAGAAGTCTCACCAAGATTGTCGCAGAAAATGCATATCTCAGCTTGAAACCCCAGGAAAACCAAGATATCTCCGGTTCTGCATATCCAACGAACAGAGGTGTGGTGAAAACCCCAGAATACGTGTTTCTCGCATTAAATAGCTCGAAAAGAGCGCTCTCGATTTTTCTGCATACTTCGGACAGAAGTCTCAACAAGATTATTGCAAATAATGCATATCTCAGCTTGAAACCCCACGAAAACCAAGATATCTCCGGTTTTGCATATCAAACGCACTGTGGGGTGGTGAAAACACCAGAAAACGTGTTTCTCGCATTAAGTAGCTCGAAAAGAGCGTTCTCGAAGGTTCTGCATACTTCTGACAGAGGTCTCACCAATATTGTCGTAGAAAATGCATACCTCAGCTTGAGACCCGACCGAAACGAAGATACCTCCGGTTCTGCATGTCTAACGTACTGTGGAGTGGTGAATACACCACATAACGTGTTGCTCGCATTAAATAGCTCTAAAAGAGCGATATCGATGATTCTGCATACTTCGGACAGAAGTCTCACCAATATTATCGCAGAAAATGCATATCTCAGCTTGAAACCTCACGAACATCAAGATGTCGCCGGTTCTGCATATCAAACGCACTGTGGAGTGCTGAAAACACCAGATAACGTGTTTCTCGCATTAAATAGCTCGATAAGAGCGATCGCGATGATTCTGCATACTACGTACAGAAGTCTCACCAAGATTATCGCAGAAAATGCATATCTCAGCTTGAAACCCCACGAAAACCAAATTATCTCCGGTTCTGCATATCAAACCAACTGTGGAGTAGTGAAAACACCAGATAACGTGTTTCTCGCATTAAATAGCTCGAAAAGTGTGATCTCGATGATTGTGCATACTTCTGTCTGAAGTCTCCCCAATATTATTGCACAAAATGCATATCTGAGCTTGAAACCCCACGAAAAGCAGGATATCGTTGGTTCTGCACATCATACGCACTGTGGAGTGGAGAAATACCAGATAACGTGTTTCTCGCATTAAATAGCTCGAAACGAGCGATCTCGATGATTCAGCATACTTCGGACAGAAGTCTCACCAAGATTATCGCAGGAATTGCATATCTCAGCTTGAACCCCGACGAAATCCAAGATGTCGCCGGTTCTGCATATCAAACGCACTGTGGAGTGGTGAAAACACCAGAAAACTTGTTTTTTCGCATTAAATAGCTCGAAAAGAGCGATCTTGATGATTCTGCATACTTCGGACAGATGTTTCACCAAGATTATCGTAGAAAATGCATATCTCAACTTGAAACCCGACGAAAACCAAACATCGCCGGTTCTGCATATCAAACCAACTGTGGAGTGGTGAAAACCCCAGAAAACGTGTTTCTCGCATTAAATAGCTCGAAAAGTACGATCTCGATGACTCTGCATACTTCGGACAGAAGTCTCACCAATATTATCGCAGAAAATGCATATCTCAGCTAGAAACCCCACGAAAATCAAGATGTCGCCGGTTCTGCATATCAAACGCACTGTGGAGTGGTGAAAACAACCAGATAACGTGTTTCTCGCATTAAATAGCTCGAATAGAGCGATCTCGTAGATTCTGCATACTTCTGACAGAAGACTCACCAAGATTATCGCAGAAAATGTATGTCTCAGCTGGAAACCCCACGAAAACCAAGATATCGCCGGTTCTGCATATCAGACGCACTGTGGAGTGGTGAAAACACCAGAAAACTTGTTTTTTCGCATTAAATATCTCGAAACGAGCGATCTAGATGATTCTGCAAACTTCTGACAGAAGTCTCACCAAGATTATCGTAGAAAATGCATATCTCAGCTTGAAACCCGACGAAATCCAAGATGTCGCCAGTTCTGCATATCAAACCCACTGTGGAGTGGTGAAAACACCGGATAACGTGTTTCTCGCATTAAATAGCTCGAAAAGAGTGATCTAGATGATTCTGCATACTTCTGTCTGAAGTCTCACCAATATTATCGCAGAAAATGCATATCTGAGCTTGAAACCCCACGAAATCCAGGATATCGTCGGTTTTGCACATCATACGCACTGTGGAGTGGTGAAAAGACCAGTTAACGTGTCTCTCGCATTAAATAGCTCGAAAAGAGCGATCACGATGAATCTGCATACATCGGACAGAAGTCTCACCAAGATTATCGCAGAAAATGCATATTTCAGCTTGAAACCCCACGAAAACCAAGATATCTCCGGTTCTGCATATCCAACGAACAGTGGTGTGGTGAAAACCCCAGAAAACGTGTTTCTCGCATTAAATAGCTCGAAAAGAGCGCTCTCGATTTTTCTGCATACTTCGGACAGAAGTCTCAACAAGATTATTGCAGAAAATGCATATCTCAGCTTGAAACCCCACGAAAACCAAGATATCTCCGGTTCTGCATATCCAACGAACTGTGGTGTGGTGAAAACTCCAGAAAACGTGTTTCTCGCATTAAATAGCTCGACAAGAGCGCTCTCGATGTTTCTGCATACTTCGGACAGAAGTCTCACCAAGATTATCGCAGAAAATGCATATCTCAGCTTGAAACCCCACGAAAACCCAGATATCGCTGGTTATACATATCAAACGCACTGCGGAGTGGTGAAAACACCAGATAACGTGTTTCTCGCATTAGATATCTCGAAAAAAGCGATCTCGATGACTCTGCATACTTCGGACAGAAGTCTCACCAATATTATCGTAGAAAATGCATATCTCAACTTGAAACCCGACGAAAACCAAACATCGCCGGTTCTGCATATCAAACCAACTGTGGAGTGGTGAAAACCCCAGAAAACGTGTTTCTCGCATTAAATAGCTCGAAAAGTACGATCTCGATGACTCTGCATACTTCGGACAGAAGTCTCACCAATATTATCGCAGAAAATGCATATCTCAGCTAGAAACCCCACGAAAATCAAGATGTCGCCGGTTCTGCATATCAAACGCACTGTGGAGTGGTGAAAACAACCAGATAACGTGTTTCTCGCATTAAATAGCTCGAATAGAGCGATCTCGTAGATTCTGCATACTTCTGACAGAAGACTCACCAAGATTATCGCAGAAAATGTATGTCTCAGCTGGAAACCCCACGAAAACCAAGATATCGCCGGTTCTGCATATCAGACGCACTGTGGAGTGGTGAAAACACCAGAAAACTTGTTTTTTCGCATTAAATATCTCGAAACGAGCGATCTAGATGATTCTGCAAACTTCTGACAGAAGTCTCACCAAGATTATCGTAGAAAATGCATATCTCAGCTTGAAACCCGACGAAATCCAAGATGTCGCCAGTTCTGCATATCAAACCCACTGTGGAGTGGTGAAAACACCGGATAACGTGTTTCTCGCATTAAATAGCTCGAAAAGAGTGATCTAGATGATTCTGCATACTTCTGTCTGAAGTCTCACCAATATTATCGCAGAAAATGCATATCTGAGCTTGAAACCCCACGAAATCCAGGATATCGTCGGTTCTGCACATCATACGCACTGTGGAGTGGTGAAAAGACCAGTTAACGTGTCTCTCGCATTAAATAGCTCGAAAAGAGCGATCACGATGAATCTGCATACATCGGACAGAAGTCTCACCAAGATTATCGTAGAAAATGCATATCTCAGCTTGAACCCCGACGAAATCCAAGATGTCGCCGGTTCTGCATATCAAACGCACTGTGGAGTGGTGGAAACACCAGTTAACGTGTTTCTCGTATCAAATAGCTCGAAAAGAGCGATCTCGATGATTCTGCATACTTCGGACAGAAGTCTCACCAAGATTATCGTAAAAAATGCATATCTCAGCTTGAAACCCAACGAAAGCCAAGATATCGCTGGTTCTGCATATCAAACGCACTGTGGAGTGGTGAAAACCCCTGACAAGGTTTTTCTCGCATTAACTAGCTCGAAAAGAGCGATCTCGATGATTCAGACTAATTCGGACAGAAGTCTCTCCATGTTTATCGGAGAAAATGCATATCTCAGCTTGAAACCCCACGAAAACCAAGATATCGCTGGTTCTGCATATCAAACGCACTGTGGAGTGCTGAAAACACCAGATAACGTTTTGTCGCGTTAAATAGCTCGAATAGAGCGATCTCGATGATTCTGCATACTTCGGACAGAACTCTCACCAAGATTATCGCTGAAAATGCATATCTCAGCTTGAAACCCCACGAAAACCCAGATATCGCCGGTTCTGCATATCAAACCAACTGTGGAGTGGTGAAAACACCAGACAACGTGTTTCTCGCATTAAATAGATCGAAAAGTGCGATCTCGATGATTCTGCATACTTCTAACCGAAGTCTCACCATGATTATCGCAGAAAATGCATATCTCTGCTAGAAACCCCACGAAAACCAAGATATCTCCGGTTCTGCACATCCAACGAACTGTGGTGTGGTGAAAACCCCAGAAAACGTGTTTCTCGCATTAAATAGCTCGAAAAGAGCGCTCTTGATGTTTCTGCATACTTCGGACAGATGTTTCACCAAGATTATCGTAGAAAAAGCATATCTCAACTTGAAACCCGACGAAAACCAAACATCGCCGGTTCTGCATATCAAACCAACTGTGGAGTGGTGAAAACACCAGATAACGTGTTTCTCGCATTAAATAGCTGGAAACGAGCGATCTCGATGATTAAGCATACTTCGGACAGATTTCTCACCAAGATTATCGCTGAAAATGCATATGTCAGCTTGAAACCCCACGAAAACCCAGATATCGCCGGTTCTGCATATCAAACCAACTGTGGAGTGGTGAAAACACCAGACAACGTGTTTCTCGCATTAAATAGATCGAAAAGTGCGATCTCGATGATTCTGCATACTTCTAACCGAAGTCTCACCATGATTATCGCAGAAAATGCATATCTGAGCTTGAAACCCCACGAAATCCAGGATATCGTCGGTTCTGCACATCATACGCACTGTGGAGTGGTGAAAACACCAGTTAACGTGTCTCTCGCATTAAATAGCTCGAAAAGAGCGATCACGATGATTCTGCATACATCGGACAGAAGTCTCACCAAGATTATCGCAGAAAATGCATATTTCAGCTTGAAACCCCACGAAAACCAAGATATCTCCGGTTCTGCATATCCAACGAACAGTGGTGTGGTGAAAACCCCAGAAAACGTGTTTCTCGCATTAAATAGCTCGAAAAGAGCGCTCTCGATTTTTCTGCATACTTCGGACAGAAGTCTCAACAAGATTATTGCAGAAAATGCATATCTCAGCTTGAAACCTCACGAAAACCAAGATATCTCCGGTTCTGCATATCCAACGAACTGTGGTGTGGTGAAAACCCCAGAAAACGTGTTTCTCGCATTAAATAGCTCGAAAAGTGCGATCTCGAAGATTCTGCATACTTCTGACAGAAGACTCACCATGATTATCGCAGAAAATGTATGTCTCATCTGGAAACCCCACGAAAACCAAGATGTCGCCAGTTCTGCATATCAAACCCACTGTGGAGTGGTGAAAACACCGGATAACGTGTTTCTCGCATTAAATAGCTCGAAAAGATCGATCTCGATGATTCTGCATACATCGGACAGAAGTCTCACCAAGATTATCGTAGAAAATGCATATCTCAGCTTGAAACCCGACGAAATCCAAGATGTCGCCAGTTCTGCATATCAAACCCACTGTGGAGTGGTGAAAACACCAGAAAACTTGTTTTTTCGCATTAAATAGCTCGAAAAGAGCGATCTTGATGATGCTGCATACTTCGGACAGATGTTTCTCCAAGATTATCGTAGAAAATGCATATCTCAACTTGAAACCCGACGAAAACCAAACATCGCCGGTTCTGCATATCAAACCAACTGTGGAGTGGTGAAAACACCAGATAACGTGTTTCTCGCATTAAATAGCTGGAAACGAGCGATCTCGATGATTAAGCATACTTCGGACAGATTTCTCACCAAGATTATCGCAGAAAATGCACATCTGAGCTTGAAACCCCACGAAAACCAGGATATCGTCGGTTCTGCATATCACACGCACTGTGGAGTGGTGAAAACACCAGATAACGTGTTTCTCGCATTAAATAGCTGGAAACGAGCGATCTCTATGATTAAGCATACTTCGGACAGATTTCTCACCAAGATTATCGCAGGAATTGCATATCTCAGCTTGAACCCCGACGAAATCCAAGATGTCGCCGGTTCTGCATATCAAACGCACTGTGGAGTGGTGAAAACACCAGAAAACTTGTTTTTTCGCATTAAATAGCTCGAAAAGAGCGATCTTGATGATTCTGCATACTTCGGACAGATGTTTCTCCAAGATTATCGTAGAAAATGCATATCTCAACTTGAAACCCGACGAAAACCAAACATCGCCGGTTCTGCATATCAAACCAACTGTGGAGTGGTGAAAACCCCAGAAAACGTGTTTCTCGCATTAAATAGCTCGAAAAGTACGATCTCGATGACTCTGCATACTTCGGACAGAAGTCTCACCAATATTTTCGCAGAAAATGCATATCTCAGCTAGAAACCCCACGAAAATCCAGATGTCGCCGGTTCTGCATTTCAAACGCACTGTGGAGTGGTGAAAACAACCAGATAACGTGTTTCTCGCATTAAATAGCTCGAATAGAGCGATCTCGAAGATTCTGCATACTTCTGACAGAAGACTCACCATGATTATCGCAGAAAATGTATGTCTCAGCTGGAAACCCCACGAAAACCAAGATGTCGCCAGTTCTGCATATCAAACCCACTGTGGAGTGGTGAAAACACCGGATAACGTGTTTCTCGCATTAAATAGCTCGAAAAGATCGATCTCGATGATTCTGCATACATCGGACAGAAGTCTCACCAAGATTATCGTAGAAAATGCATATCTCAGCTTGAAACCCGACGAAATCCAAGATGTCGCCAGTTCTGCATATCAAACCCACTGTGGAGTGGTGAAAACACCGGATAACGTGTTTCTCGCATTAAATAGATCGAAATGTGCGATCTCGATGATTCTGCATACTTCGGACAGAAGTCTCACCAAGATTATCGCAGAAAATGCACATCTGAGCTTGAAACCCCACGAAAACCAGGATATCGTCGGTTCTGCATATCATACGCACTGTGGAGTGGTTAAAACACCAGATAACGTGTTTCTCGCATTAACTAGCTCGAAAAGAGCGTTCTTGATGATTCTGCATACTTCTCATAGATGAAACACCAAGATTATCGCAGACAATGCATATTTCAGCTGGAAACCCCACGAAAACCAAGTTATCGGCGGTTCTACATATCAAACGCACTGTGGAGTGGTCAAAACACCAGATAACGTGTTGCTCGCATTAAATAGCTCTAAAAGAGCGATATCGATGATTCTGCATACTTCGGACAGAAGTCTCACCAATATTATCGCAGAAAATGCATATCTCAGCTTGAAACCCCACGAACATCAAGATGTCGCCGGTTCTGCATATCAAACGCACTGTGGAGTGCTGAAAACACCAGATAACGTGTTTCTCGCATTAAATAGCTCGAAAAGAGCGATCTCGATGATTCTGCATACTACGGACAGAAGTCTCACCAAGATTATCGCAGAAAATGCATATCTCAGCTTGAAACCCCACGAAAACCAAATTATCTCCGGTTCTACATATCAAACCAACTGTGGAGTAGTGAAAACACCAGATAACGTGTTTCTCGCATTAAATAGCTCTAAAAGAGCGATATCGATGATTCTGCATACTTCGGACAGAAGTCTCACCAATATTATCGCACAAAATGCATATCTGAGCTTGAAACCCCACGAAAAGCAGGATATCGTTGGTTCTGCACATCATACGCACTGTGGAGTGGAGAAAACACCAGATAACGTGTTTCTCGCATTAAATAGCTCGAAACGAGCAATCTCGATGATTCAGCATACTTCGGACAGAAGTCTCACCAAGATTATCGCAGGAATTGCATATCTCAGCTTGAACCCCGACGAAATCCAAGATGTCGCCGGTTCTGCATATCAAACGCACTGTGGAGTGGTGAAAACACCAGAAAACTTGTTTTTTCGCATTAAATAGCTCGAAAGGGCGATCTTGATGATTCTGCATACTTCGGACAGATGTTTCTCCAAGATTATCGTAGAAAATGCATATCTCAACTTGAAACCCGACGAAAACCAAACATCGCCGGTTCTGCATATCAAACCAACTGTGGAGTGGTGATAACCCCAGAAAACGTGTTTCTCGCATTAAATAGCTCGAAAAGTACGATCTCGATGACTCTGCATACTTCGGACAGAAGTCTCACCAATATTTTCGCAGAAAATGCATATCTCAGCTAGAAACCCCACGAAAATCAAGATGTCGCCGGTTCTGCATATCAAACGCACTGTGGAGTGGTGAAAACAACCAGATAACGTGTTTCTCGCATTAAATAGCTCGAATAGAGCGATCTCGAAGATTCTGCATACTTCTGACAGAAGACTCACCATGATTATCGCAGAAAATGTATGTCTCAGCTGGAAACCCCACGAAAACCAAGCTGTTGCCAGTTCTGCATATCAAACCCACTGTGGAGTGGTGAAAACACCGGATAACGTGTTTCTCGCATTAAATAGCTCGAAAAGATCGATCTCGATGATTCTGCATACATCGGACAGAAGTCTCACCAAGATTATCGCAGAAAATGCACATTTCAGCTTGAAACCCCACGAAAACCAAGATATCTCCGGTTCTGCATATCCAACGAACAGTGGTGTGGTGAAATCGCCAGAAAACGTGTTTCTCGCATTAAATAGCTCGATAAGAGCGATCCCGATGATTCTGCATACTTCGGACAGAAGTCTCACCAAGATTGTCGCAGAAAATGCATATCTCAGCTTGAAACCCCAGGAAAACCAAGATATCTCCGGTTCTGCATATCCAACGAACTGTGGTGTGGTGAAAACCCCAGAAAACGTGATTCTCGCATTAAATAGCTCGATAAGAGCGATCCCGATGATTCTGCATACTTCGGACAGAAGTCTCACCAAGATTGTCGCAGAAAATGCATATCTCAGCTTGAAACCCCAGGAAAACCAAGATATCTCCGGTTCTGCATATCCAACGAACAGAGGTGTGGTGAAAACCCCAGAAAACGTGTTTCTCGCATTAAATAGCTCGAAAAGAGCGCTCTCGATTTTTCTGCATACTTCGGACAGAAGTCTCAACAAGATTATTGCAGAAAATGCATATCTCAGCTTGAAACCCCACGAAAACCAAGATATCTCCGGTTCTGCATATCCAACGAACTGTGGTGTGGTGAAAACCCCAGAAAACGTGATTCTCGCATTAAATAGCTCGAAAAGAGTGCTCTCGATATTTCTGCATACTTCGGACAGAAGTCTCACCAAGATTATCGCAGAAAATGCATATGTCAGCTTGAAACCCCACGAAAACCCAGATATCGCTGGTTCTACATATCAAACGCACTGCGGAGTGGTGAAAACACCAGTTAACGTGTTTCTCGCATTAAATAGCTCGAAAAGAGCGATCTAGATGATTCTGCAAACTTCTGACAGAAGTCTCACCAAGATTATCGTAGAAAATGCATATCTCAGCTTGAAACCCGTCGAAATCCAAGATGTCGCCAGTTCTGCATATCAAACCCACTGTGGAGTGGTGAAAACACCGGATAACGTGTTTCTCGCATTAAATAGCTCGAAAAGAGCGATCTCGATGATTCTGCATACATCGGACAGAAGTCTCACCAAGATTATCGCAGAAAATGCATATTTCAGCTTGAAACCCCACGAAAACCAAGATATCTCCGGTTCTGCATATCCAACGAACAGTGGTGTGGTGAAATCGCCAGAAAACGTGTTTCTCACATTAAATAGCTCGAAAAGAGCGATCCCGATGATTCTGCATACTTCGGACAGAAGTCTCACCAAGATTGTCGCAGAAAATGCATATCTCAACTTGAAACCCGACGAAAACCAAACATCGCGGGTTCTGCATATCAAATCAACTGTGGAGTGGTGAAAACACCAGACAACGTGTTTCTCGCATGAAATAGATCGAAAAGTGCGATCTCGATGATTCTGCATACTTCTAACAGAAGTCTCACCATGATTATCGCAGAAAATGCATATCTCTGCTAGAAACCCCACGAAAACCAAGATATCTCCTGTTCTGCATATCCAACGAACTGTGGAGTGGTGAAAACCCCAGAAAACGTGTTTCTCGCATTAAATAGCTCGAAAAGTACGATCTCGATGACTCTGCATACTTCGGACATAAGTCTCACCAAGATTATCGCAGAAATTGCATATCTCAGCTTGAAACCCCACGAAAACCCAGATATCGCTGGTTCTGCATATCAAACGCACTGTGGAGTGCTGAAAACACCAGATATCCTGTTTCTCGCATTAAATAGCTCGAAAAGTGCGATCTCGATGATTCTGCATACTTCGGACAGAAGTCTCACCATGATTATCGTAAAAAATGCATATCTCAGCTTGAAACCCCACGAAAACCAAGATATCGCTGGTTCTGCATATCAAACGCACTGTGGAGTGGTGAAAACACCAGATAACGTGTTTCTCGCATTAAATAGATCGAAATGTGCGATCTCGATGATTCTGCATACTTCTAACAGAAGTCTCACCATGATTATCGCAGAAAATGCATTTCTCTGCTAGAAACCCCACGAAAACCAAGATATCTCCTGTTCTGCATATCCAACGAAATGTGGAGTGGTGAAAACCCCAGAAAACGTGTTTCTCGCATTAAATACCTCGAAAAGAGCGATCCCGATGATTCTGCATACTTCTGACAGAAGTCTCACCATGATTATCGCAGAAAATGCATATCTCAACTTGAAACCCCACGAAAACCAAGATATCTCCGGTTCTGCATATCCAACGAACTGTGGTGTGGTGAAAACCCCAGAAAACGTGATTCTCGCATTAAATAGCTCGAAAAGAGTGCTCTCGATGTTTCTGCATACTTCGGACAGAAGTCTCACCAAGATTATCGCAGAAAATGCATATGTCAGCTTGAAACCCCACGAAAACCCAGATATCGCTGGTTCTGCATATCAAACGCACTGTGGAGTGCTGAAAACACCAGATATCCTGTTTCTCGCATTAAATAGCTCGAAAAGTGCGATCTCGATGATTCTGCATACTTCGGACAGAAGTCTCACCATGATTATCGTAAAAAATGCATATCTCAGCTTGAAACCCCACGAAAACCAAGATATCGCTGGTTCTGCATATCAAACGCACTGTGGAGTGGTGAAAACACCAGATAACGTGTTTCTCGCATTAAATAGATCGAAATGTGCGATCTCGATGATTCTGCATACTTCTAACAGAAGTCTCACCATGATTATCGCAGAAAATGCATTTCTCTGCTAGAAACCCCACGAAAACCAAGATATCTCCTGTTCTGCATATCCAACGAAATGTGGAGTGGTGAAAACCCCAGAAAACGTGTTTCTCGCATTAAATAGCTCGAAAAGAGCGATCACGATGATTCTGCATACTTCTGACAGAAGTCTCACCATGATTATCGCAGAAAATGCATATCTCAACTTGATACACTACGACAGCCAAGATGTAGCCGGTTCTGCATATTAAACGCACTGTGGAGTGGTGAAAACACCAGATAACGTGTTTCTTTTATTAACTAGCTCGAAAAGAGGGATCTCGATGATTCTGCATACTTCTGACAGAAGACTCACCAAGATTATCGCAGAAAATGCATGTCTCAGCTTGAAAACCGACGAAATCCAAGATGTCGCTGATTCCGCATATCAAACGCACTGTGGAGTGGTGAAAACACCAATTAACGTGTTTTTCGCATTAAATAGCTCGAAAAGAGGGATCTCGATGATTCTGCATACTTCTGACAGAAGACTCACCAAGATTATCGCAGAAAATGCATATCTCAGCTGGAAACACCACGAAAATCAAGATATCATCGGTTCTGCATATCAAACGCACTGTGGAATGTTGAAAACACCAGAAAACTTGTTTTTTCGCATTAAATAGCTCGAAAAGAGCGATCTAGAAAATTCTGCATATTTCTGACTGAAGTCTCACCAAGATTATCGCAGAAAATGCATATCTCAGCTTGAAACCTCACGAAAATCAAGATGTCGCCCGTTCTGCATATCAAACGCACTGTGGAGTTGTGAAAACAACCAGATATCGTGTTTCTCGCATTAAGTAGCTCGAAAAGAACGATCTCGAAGATTCTGCATACTTCTGACAGACGTCTCACCAAGATTATCGTAGAAAATGCATATTTCAGCTGGAAACACCACGAAAATCAAGATATCGCCGGTTCTGCATATCAAACGCACTGTGGAATGTTGAAAACACCAGAAAACTTGTTTTTTCGCATTAAATAGCTCGAAAAGAGCGATATAGAAGATTCTGCATATTTCTGACATGATGTCTCACCAAGATTATCGCAGAAAATGCATATCTCAGCTTGAAACCTCACGAAAATCAAGATGTCGCCCGTTCTGCATATCAAACGCACTGTGGAGTGGTGAAAACAACCAGATATCGTGTTTCTCGCATTAAGTTGCTCGAAAAGAACGATCTCGAAGATTCTGCATACTTCTGGCAGAAGACTCACCTAGATTATCGCTGAAAATGCATATCTCTGCTAGAAACCCCACGAATACCAAGATATCTCCTGTTCTGCATATACAACGAACTGTGGAGTGGTGAAAACACCAGATAACGTGTTTCTCGCATTAACTAGCTCGAAATGAGCGATCTCGAAGATTCTGCATACTTCTGACTGAAGTCTCACCAAGATTATCGCAGAAAATGCATATTTCAGCTTGAAACCCCACGAAAACCAAGATATCGCCGGTTCTGCATATCATACGCACTGTGGAGTGCTGAAAACACCAGATATCGTGTTTCTCGCATTAAATAGCTCGAAAAGAGCGATCTAGATGATTCTGCATACTTCTGGCAGAAGACTCACCTAGATTATCGCAGAAAATGCATATCTCTGCTAGAAACCCCACGCAAACCAAGATATCTCCTGTTCTGCATATACAACGAACTGTGGAGTGGTGAAAACACCAGATAACGTGTTTCTCGCATTAACTAGCTCGAAATGAGCGATCTCGTAGATTCTGCATACCTCTGACTGAAGTCTCACCAAGATTATCGCAGAAAATGCATATCTCTGCTAGAAACCCGACGAAATCCAAGATGTCGCCAGTTCTGCATATCAAACCCACTGTGGAGTGGTGAAAACACCGGATAACGTGTTTCTCGCATTAAATAGCTCGAAAAGATCGATCTCGATGATTCTGCATACATCGGACAGAAGTCTCACCAAGATTATCGCAGAAAATGCATATCTCAGCTTGAAACCCCACGAAAACCAAGATATCGCTGGTACTGCATATCAAACGCTCTGTGGAGTGGTGAAAACACCAGATAACGTGTTTCTCGCATTAAATAGCTCGAAAAGAGCGATCTCGATGATTCTGCATACATCGGACAGAAGTCTCACCAAGATTATCGTAAAAAATGCATATCTCAGCTTGAAACCCGACGAAAACCAAGATATCGCCGGTTTTGCATATCAAACGCACTGTGGAGTGGTGAAAACAACCCCATAACGTGTTTCTCGCATTATATAGCTCGAAACGAGCGATCTATATGATTCTGCATACTTCTGACTGAAGTCTCACCAATATTATCGCAGAAAATGCACATCTCAGCTAGAAACATCACGAAAACCAAGATATCGCTGGTACTGCATATCAAACGCTCTGTGGAGTGGTGAAAACACCAGATAACGTGTTTCTCGCATTAAATAGCTCGAAAAGAGCGATCTCGATGATTCTGCATACTTCGGACAGAAGTCTCACCAAGATTATCGTAAAAAATGCATATCTCAGCTTAATAACCCACGAAAGCCAAGATATCGCTGGTTCTGCATATCAAACGCACTGTGGAGTGGTGAAAACACCAGATATGGTTTTTCTCGCATTAACCAGCTCGAAAAGAGCGATCTCGATGATTCAGCATACTTCGGACAGAAGTCTCTCCAAGTTTATCGCAGAATATGCATATCTCAGCTTGAAACCCCTCGAAAACCAAGATATCACCTGTTCTGCATATCCAACGAACTGTGGTGTGGTGAAAACCCCCGAAAACGTGTTTCTCGCATTAAATAGCTCGAAAAGAGCGATCTCGATGATTCGGCACACTTCGGACCGAAGTCTCACCAAGATTATCGCAGACAATGCATATCTGAGCTTGAAACACCACGAAAACCAAGATATCGTCGGTTCTGCATATCATACGCACTGTGGAGTGGTGAAAACACCAGATAACGTGTTTCTCGCATTCAATAGCACGAAACGAGCGATCTCGATGATTAAGCATACTTCGGACAGAAGTCTCACCAAGATTATCGTAAAAAATGCATATCTCAGCTTGAAACCCCACGAAAGCCAAGATATCGCTGGTTCTGCATATCAAACGCACTGTGGAGTGGTGAAAACAACCACAGAACGTGTTTCTCGCATTAAATAGCTCGAAAAGCGAGATCCCGATGATTCTGCATACTTCTGACAAAAGACTCACCAAGATTATCGCTGAAAATGCATATCTCAGCTTGAAACCCCACGAAAACCCAGATATCGCCGGTTCTGCATATCAAACCAACTGTAAAGTGCTGAAAACAACCAGAAAAATTGTTTTTTCGCATTAAATCGCTCGAAAAGAGCGATCTAGATGATTCTGCATACTTCTGACAAAAGACTCACCAAGATTATCGCTGAAAATGCATATCTCATCTTGAAACCCCACGAAAACCCAGATATCGCCGGTTCTGCATATCAAACCAACTGTGGAGTGGTGAAAACACCAGACAACGTGTTTCTCGCATTAAATAGATCGAAATGTGCGATCTCGATGATTCTGCATACTTCTAACAGAAGTCTCACCATCATTATCGCAGAAAATGCATATCTCTGCTAGAAACTCCACGAAAACCAAGATATCTCCTGTTCTGCATATCCAACGAACTGTGGAGTGGTGAAAACCCCAGAAAACATGTTTCTCGCATTAAATAGCTCGAAAAGAGCGATCTAGATGATTCAGCATACTTCTGACAGAAGTCTCACCAAGATTATCGTAGAAAATGCATATCTCAGGTTGATACCCTACGACAGCCAAGATGTCGCCGGTTCTGCATATCAAACGCACTGTGGAGTGGTGAAAACGCCAGATAACGTGTTTCTCGCATTAAATAGCTCGAAAAGAGCGATCTCGATGATTCTGCATACTTCTGACAGAACACTCACCAAGATTATCGCAGAAAATGCATATCTCAGCTTGAAACCCGTCCGAAACCAAGATATCTCCGGTTCTGATTGTCAAACGTACTGTGGAGTGGTGAATACACCAGAAAACGTGTTTCTCGCATTAAATAGCTCGAAAGGAGCGTTCTCGATGATTCTGCATACTTCTGACAGAAGAATCACCAAGATTATCGCAGAAAATGCATATCTCAGCTGGAAACCCCACGAAAACCAAGATATCGCCGGTTCAGCATATCAGACGCACTGTGGAGTGGTGAAAACACCAGAAAACGTGTTTCCCGCATTAACAATCTCGAAAAGAGCGTTCTCGATGATTCTGCATACTTCGGACAGAAGTCTCACCATCATTATCGCAGAAAATGCATATCGCTGCTAGAAACCCCACGAAAACCAAGATATCGCCGGTTCAGCATATCAGACGCACTGTGGAGTGGTGAAAACACCAGAAAACGTGTTTCTCGCATTAACTATCTCGAAAAGAGCGTTCTCGATGATTCTGCATACTTCGGACAGAAGTCTCACCAAGATTGCCGCTGAAAATGCATATCCCAGCTGGGAACCCCACGAAAACCAAGATATCGCCGGTTCTGCATATCAGACGCACTGTGGAGTGGTGAAAACGCCAGAAAACGTGTTTCTCGCATCAACTAGCTCGAAAAGAGCGATCTCGATTATTCTGCATACTTCTGACTGAAGTCTCAGCAAGATTATCGCAGAAAATGCATATCTCAGCTGGAAACACCACGAAAATCAAGATATCGCCGGTTCTGCATATCAAACGCACTGTGGAATGTTGAAAACACCAGAAAACTTGTTTTTTCGCATTAAATAGCTCGAAACGAGCGATCTCGATGATTCTGCATACTTCGGACAGAAGTCTCACCAAGATTGCCGCAGAAAATGCATATCTCAGCTGGAAATCCCACGAAAACCAAGATATCGCCGGTTCTGCATATCAGACGCACTGTGGAGTGGTGAAAACAACCAGAGAACGTGTTTCTCGCATTAAATGGCTCGAAAAGAGGGATCTCGATGATTCTGCATTCTTCTGACAGAAGACTCTCCAAGATTATCGCAGAAAATGCATATGTCAGCTGGAAACACCACGAAAATCAAGATATCGCCGGTTCTGCATATCAAACGCACTGTGGAATGTTGAAAACACCAGAAAACTTGTTTTTTCGCATTAAATAGCTCGAAACGAGCGATCTCGATGATTCTGCATACTTCGGACAGAAGTCTCACCAAGATTATCGTAAAAAATGCATATCTCAGCTTGAAACCCCACGAAAACCAAGATATCGCCGGTTCTGCATATCAAACGCACTGTGGAGTGGTGAAAACACCAGATAACATGTTTCTCGCATTAAATAGCTGGAAAAGAGCGATCTAGATGATTCAGCATACTTCGGACAGAAGTCTCACCAAGATTATCCTAGAAAATGCATATCTCAGCTTGAAACCCCACGAAAACCAAGATATCGATGGTACTGCATATCAAACGCTCTGTGGAGTGGTGGAAACGCCAGATAACGTGTTTCTCGCATTAAATAGCTCGAAAAGAGCGATCTCGATGATTCTGCATACTTCTGACAGAACACTCACCAAGATTATCGCAGAAAATGCATATCTCAGCTTGAAACCCGTCCGAAACCAAGATATCTCCGGTTCTGATTGTCAAACGTACTGTGGAGTGGTGAATACACCAGAAAACGTGTTTCTCGCATTAAATAGCTCGAAAGGAGCGTTCTCGATGATTCTGCATACTTCTGACAGAAGAATCACCAAGATTATCGCAGAAAATGCATATCTCAGCTGGAAACCCCACGAAAACCAAGATATCGCCGGTTCAGCATATCAGACGCACTGTGGAGTGGTGAAAACACCAGAAAACGTGTTTCCCGCATTAACAATCTCGAAAAGAGCGTTCTCGATGATTCTGCATACTTCGGACAGAAGTCTCACCATCATTATCGCAGAAAATGCATATCGCTGCTAGAAACCCCACGAAAACCAAGATATCGCCGGTTCAGCATATCAGACGCACTGTGGAGAGGTGAAAACACCAGAAAACGTGTTTCTCGCATTAACTATCTCGAAAAGAGCGTTCTCGATGATTCTGCATACTTCGGACAGAAGTCTCACCAAGATTGCCGCTGAAAATGCATATCCCAGCTGGGAACCCCACGAAAACCAAGATATCGCCGGTTCTGCATATCAGACGCACTGTGGAGTGGTGAAAACGCCAGAAAACGTGTTTCTCGCATCAACTAGCTCGAAAAGAGCGATCTCGATTATTCTGCATACTTCTGACTGAAGTCTCAGCAAGATTATCGCAGAAAATGCATATCGCTGCTAGAAACCCCACGAAAACCAAGATATCGCCGGTTCAGCATATCAGACGCACTGTGGAGTGGTGAAAACACCAGAAAACGTGTTTCTCGCATTAACTATCTCGAAAAGAGCGTTCTCGATGATTCTGCATACTTCGGACAGAAGTCTCACCAAGATTGCCGCAGAAAATGCATATCTCAGCTGGAAATCCCACGAAAACCAAGATATCGCCGGTTCTGCATATCAGACGCACTGTGGAGTGGTGAAAACAACCAGAGAACGTGTTTCTCGCATTAAATGGCTCGAAAAGAGGGATCTCGATGATTCTGCATTCTTCTGACAGAAGACTCTCCAAGATTATCGCAGAAAATGCATATGTCAGCTGGAAACACCACGAAAATCAAGATATCGCCGGTTCTGCATATCAAACGCACTGTGGAATGTTGAAAACACCAGAAAACTTGTTTTTTCGCATTAAATAGCTCGAAACGAGCGATCTCGATGATTCTGCATACTTCGGACAGAAGTCTCACCAAGATTATCGTAAAAAATGCATATCTCAGCTTGAAACCCCACGAAAACCAAGATATCGCCGGTTCTGCATATCAAACGCACTGTGGAGTGGTGAAAACACCAGATAACGTGTTTCTCGCATTAAATAGCTGGAAAAGAGCGATCTAGATGATTCAGCATACTTCGGACAGAAGTCTCACCAAGATTATCCTAGAAAATGCATATCTCAGCTTGAAACCCCACGAAAACCAAGATATCGATGGTACTGCATATCAAACGCTCTGTGGAGTGGTGGAAACGCCAGATAACGTGTTTCTCGCATTAAATAGCTCGAAAAGAGCGATCTCGATGATTCTGCATACTTCTGACAGAACACTCACCAAGATTATCGCAGAAAATGCATATCTCAGCTTGAAACCCGTCCGAAACCAAGATATCTCCGGTTCTGATTGTCAAACGTACTGTGGAGTGGTGAATACACCAGAAAACGTGTTTCTCGCATTAAATAGCTCGAAAGGAGCGTTCTCGATGATTCTGCATACTTCTGACAGAAGAATCACCAAGATTATCGCAGAAAATGCATATCTCAGCTGGAAACCCCACGAAAACCAAGATATCGCCGGTTCAGCATATCAGACGCACTGTGGAGTGGTGAAAACACCAGAAAACGTGTTTCCCGCATTAACAATCTCGAAAAGAGCGTTCTCGATGATTCTGCATACTTCGGACAGAAGTCTCACCATCATTATCGCAGAAAATGCATATCGCTGCTAGAAACCCCACGAAAACCAAGATATCGCCGGTTCAGCATATCAGACGCACTGTGGAGTGGTGAAAACACCAGAAAACGTGTTTCTCGCATTAACTATCTCGAAAAGAGCGTTCTCGATGATTCTGCATACTTCGGACAGAAGTCTCACCAAGATTGCCGCTGAAAATGCATATCCCAGCTGGGAACCCCACGAAAACCAAGATATCGCCGGTTCTGCATATCAGACGCACTGTGGAGTGGTGAAAACGCCAGAAAACGTGTTTCTCGCATCAACTAGCTCGAAAAGAGCGATCTCGATTATTCTGCATACTTCTGACTGAAGTCTCAGCAAGATTATCGCAGAAAATGCATATCTCAGCTGGAAACACCACGAAAATCAAGATATCGCCGGTTCTGCATATCAAACGCACTGTGGAATGTTGAAAACACCAGAAAACTTGTTTTTTCGCATTAAATAGCTCGAAACGAGCGATCTCGATGATTCTGCATACTTCGGACAGAAGTCTCACCAAGATTGCCGCAGAAAATGCATATCTCAGCTGGAAATCCCACGAAAACCAAGATATCGCCGGTTCTGCATATCAGACGCACTGTGGAGTGGTGAAAACAACCAGAGAACGTGTTTCTCGCATTAAATGGCTCGAAAAGAGGGATCTCGATGATTCTGCATTCTTCTGACAGAAGACTCTCCAAGATTATCGCAGAAAATGCATATGTCAGCTGGAAACACCACGAAAATCAAGATATCGCCGGTTCTGCATATCAAACGCACTGCGGAATGTTGAAAACACCAGAAAACTTGTTTTTTCGCATTAAATAGCTCGAAACGAGCGATCTCGATGATTCTGCATACTTCGGACAGAAGTCTCACCAAGATTATCGTAAAAAATGCATATCTCAGCTTGAAACCCCACGAAAACCAAGATATCGCCGGTTCTGCATATCAAACGCACTGTGGAGTGGTGAAAACACCAGATAACATGTTTCTCGCATTAAATAGCTGGAAAAGAGCGATCTAGATGATTCAGCATACTTCGGACAGAAGTCTCACCAAGATTATCCTAGAAAATGCATATCTCAGCTTGAAACCCCACGAAAACCAAGATATCGATGGTACTGCATATCAAACGCTCTGTGGAGTGGTGGAAACGCCAGATAACGTGTTTCTCGCATTAAATAGCTCGAAAAGAGCGATCTCGATGATTCTGCATACTTCTGACAGAACACTCACCAAGATTATCGCAGAAAATGCATATCTCAGCTTGAAACCCGTCCGAAACCAAGATATCTCCGGTTCTGATTGTCAAACGTACTGTGGAGTGGTGAATACACCAGAAAACGTGTTTCTCGCATTAAATAGCTCGAAAGGAGCGTTCTCGATGATTCTGCATACTTCTGACAGAAGAATCACCAAGATTATCGCAGAAAATGCATATCTCAGCTGGAAACCCCACGAAAACCAAGATATCGCCGGTTCAGCATATCAGACGCACTGTGGAGTGGTGAAAACACCAGAAAACGTGTTTCCCGCATTAACAATCTCGAAAAGAGCGTTCTCGATGATTCTGCATACTTCGGACAGAAGTCTCACCATCATTATCGCAGAAAATGCATATCGCTGCTAGAAACCCCACGAAAACCAAGATATCGCCGGTTCAGCATATCAGACGCACTGTGGAGTGGTGAAAACACCAGAAAACGTGTTTCTCGCATTAACTATCTCGAAAAGAGCGTTCTCGATGATTCTGCATACTTCGGACAGAAGTCTCACCAAGATTATCGCAGACAATGCATATCTCAGCTTGAAACCCCACGAAAACCAAGATATCGCCGGTTCTGCATAACATACGCACTGTGGAGTGCTGAAAACACCAGATATCGTGTTTCTCGCATTAAATAGCTCGAAAAGTGCGATCTCGATGATTCAGCATACTTCGGACAGAAGTCTCACCAAGATTGCCGCAGAAAATGCATATCTCAGCTGGAAATCCCACGAAAACCAAGATATCGCCGGTTCTGCATATCAGACGCACTGTGGAGTGGTGAAAACAACCAGAGAACGTGTTTCTCGCATTAAATGGCTCGAAAAGAGGGATCTCGATGATTCTGCATTCTTCTGACAGAAGACTCTCCAAGATTATCGCAGAAAATGCATATGTCAGCTGGAAACACCACGAAAATCAAGATATCGCCGGTTCTGCATATCAAACGCACTGTGGAATGTTGAAAACACCAGAAAACTTGTTTTTTCGCATTAAATAGCTCGAAACGAGCGATCTCGATGATTCTGCATACTTCGGACAGAAGTCTCACCAAGATTATCGTAAAAAATGCATATCTCAGCTTGAAACCCCACGAAAACCAAGATATCGCCGGTTCTGCATATCAAACGCACTGTGGAGTGGTGAAAACACCAGATAACGTGTTTCTCGCATTAAATAGCTGGAAAAGAGCGATCTAGATGATTCAGCATACTTCGGACAGAAGTCTCACCAAGATTATCCTAGAAAATGCATATCTCAGCTTGAAACCCCACGAAAACCAAGATATCGATGGTACTGCATATCAAACGCTCTGTGGAGTATTGGAAACGCCAGATAACGTGTTTCTCGCATTAAATAGCTCGAAAAGAGCGATCTCGATGATTCTGCATACTTCTGACAGAACACTCACCAAGATTATCGCAGAAAATGCATATCTCAGCTTGAAACCCGTCCGAAACCAAGATATCTCCGGTTCTGATTGTCAAACGTACTGTGGAGTGGTGAATACACCAGAAAACGTGTTTCTCGCATTAAATAGCTCGAAAGGAGCGTTCTCGATGATTCTGCATACTTCTGACAGAAGAATCACCAAGATTATCGCAGAAAATGCATATCTCAGCTGGAAACCCCACGAAAACCAAGATATCGCCGGTTCAGCATATCAGACGCACTGTGGAGTGGTGAAAACACCAGAAAACGTGTTTCCCGCATTAACAATCTCGAAAAGAGCGTTCTCGATGATTCTGCATACTTCGGACAGAAGTCTCACCATCACTATCGCAGAAAATGCATATCGCTGCTAGAAACCCCACGAAAACCAAGATATCGCCGGTTCAGCATATCAGACGCACTGTGGAGTGGTGAAAACACCAGAAAACGTGTTTCTCGCATTAACTATCTCGAAAAGAGCGTTCTCGATGATTCTGCATACTTCGGACAGAAGTCTCACCAAGATTGCCGCTGAAAATGCATATCCCAGCTGGGAACCCCACGAAAACCAAGATATCGCCGGTTCTGCATATCAGACGCACTGTGGAGTGGTGAAAACGCCAGAAAACGTGTTTCTCGCATCAACTAGCTCGAAAAGAGCGATCTCGATTATTCTGCATACTTCTGACTGAAGTCTCAGCAAGATTATCGCAGAAAATGCATATCTCAGCTGGAAACACCACGAAAATCAAGATATCGCCGGTTCTGCATATCAAACGCACTGTGGAATGTTGAAAACAACCAGATAACGTCTTTCTCGCATTAAATAGCTCGAAAATAACGATCTAGATGATTCTGCATACTTCTGGCAGAAGACTCACCTAGATTATCGCAGAACATGCATATCCCAGCTTGAAACCCCACGAAAACCAAGATATCGATGGTACTGCATATCAAACGCTCTGTGGAGTGGTGGAAACACCAGATAACGTGTTTCTCGCATTAAATAGCTCGAAAAGTGCGATCTCGATGATTCTGCATACTTCGGACAGAAGTCTCACCATGATTATCGTAAAAAATGCATATCTCAGCTGGAAACACCACGAAAATTAAGATATCGCCGGTTCTGCATATCAAACGCACTGTAGAGTGGTGAAAACAACCAGATAACGTCTTTCTCGCATTAAATAGCTCGAAAATAACGATCTAGATGATTCTGCATACTTCTGGCAGAAGACTCACCTAGATTATCGCAGAACATGCATATCTCAGCTTGAAACCCCTCGAAAACCAAGATATCACCTGTTCTGCATATCAAACGCACTGTGGAGTGGTGAAAATACCAGATAACGTGTTTCTCTCATTAAATAGTTCGAAAAGAGCGATCTCGATGTTTCTGCATACTTCGGACAGAGGTCTCACCAAGATTATCGCAGAAAATGCATATCTCAGCTTGAAACCCCACGAAAACCAAGATATTTGCGGTTCTGCACATCCAACGAACTGTGGTGTGGTGAAAACACCAGATAACGTGTTTCTCGCATTAAATACCTCGAAAGGAGCGATCTAGATGATTCTGCATACTTCTGACAAAAGACTCACCAAGATGATCGCTGAAAATGCATATCTCAGCTTGAATCCCCACGAAAACCCAGATATCGCCGGTTCTGCATATCAAACCAACTGTGGAGTGGTGAAAACACCAGACAACGTGTTTCTCGCATTAAATAGATCGAAATGTGCGATCTCGATGATTCTGCATCCTTCTAACAGAAGTCTCACCAGCATTATCGCAGAAAATGCATATCTCAGCTGGAAACACCACCAAAATCAAGATATCGTCGGTTCTGCATATAATACGAACTGTGGAGTGGTGAAAACACCAGATAACGTGTTTCTCGCATTAAACAGCTCGAAACGAGCGATCTCGATGATTAAGCATACTTCGGACAGATGTCTCACCAAGATTATCGCAGAAATTGCATATCTCAGCTTGAAACCTCAGCAAAATCAAGATGTCGCCGGTTCTGCATAGCAAACGCTCTGTGGAGTGGTGAAAACACCAGATAACGTGTTTCTCGCACTAAATAGCTCGAAAAGAGCGATCTCGATGATTCTGCATACTTCGGACAGAAGTCTCACCAAGATTATCGTAAAAAATGCATATCTCAGCTTGAAACCCCACGAAAGCCAAGATATCGCTGGTTCTGCATATCAAACGCACTGTGGAGTGGTGAAAACAACCACAGAACGTGTTTCTCGCATTAAATAGCTCGAAAAGCGAGATCCCGCTGATTCTGCATACTTCTGACAAAAGACTCACCAAGATTATCGCTGAAAATGCATATCTCAGCTTGAAACCCCACGAAAACCCAGATATCGCCGGTTCTGCATATCAAACCAACTGTAAAGTGGTGAAAACAACCAGAAAAATTGTTTTTTCGCATTAAATCGCTCGAAAAGAGCGATCTAGATGATTCTGCATACTTCTGACAAAAGACTCACCAAGATTATCGCTGAAAATGCATATCTCATCTTGAAACCCCACGAAAACCCAGATATCGCCGGTTCTGCATATCAAACCAACTGTGGAGTGGTGAAAACACCAGACAACGTGTTTCTCGCATTAAATAGATCGAAATGTGCGATCTCGATGATTCTGCATACTTCTAACAGAAGTCTCACCATCATTATCGCAGAAAATGCATATCTCAGGTTGATACCCTACGGCAGCCAAGATGTCGCCGGTTCTGCATATCAAACGCACTGTGGAGTGGTGAAAACACCAGAAAACGTGTTTCTCGCATTAACAATCTCGAAAAGAGCGTTCTCGATGATTCTGCATACTTCGGACAGAAGTCTCACCATCATTATCGCAGAAAATGCATATCGCTGCTAGAAACTCCACGAAAACCAAGATATCGCCGGTTCAGCATATCAGACGCAGTGTGGAGTGGTGAAAACACCAGAAAACGTGTTTCTCGCATTAACTATCTCGAAAAGAGCGTTCTCGATGATTCTGCATACTTCGGACAGAAGTCTCACCAAGATTGCCGCTGAAAATGCATATCTCAGGTTGATACCCTACGACAGCCAAGATGTCGCCGGTTCTGCATATCAAACGCACTGTGGAGTGGTGAAAACGCCAGATAACGTGTTTCTCGCATTAAATAGCTCGAAAAGAGCGATCTCGATGATTCTGCATACTTCTGACAGAACACTCACCAAGATTATCGCAGAAAATGCATATCTCAGCTTGAAACCCGTCCGAAACCAAGATATCTCCGGTTCTGCATGTCAAACGTACTGTGGAGTGGTGAAAACACCAGAAAACGTGTTTCTCGCATTAACAATCTCGAAAAGAGCGTTCTCGATGATTCTGCATACTTCGGACAGAAGTCTCACCATCATTATCGCAGAAAATGCATATCGCTGCTAGAAACTCCACGAAAACCAAGATATCGCCGGTTCAGCATATCAGACGCACTGTGGAGTGGTGAAAACACCAGAAAACGTGTTTCTCGCATTAAATAGCTCGAAAAGAGCGATCTAGATGATTCAGCATACTTCTGACAGAAGTCTCACCAAGATTATCGTAGAAAATGCATATCTCAGGTTGATACCCTACGACAGCCAAGATGTCGCCGGTTCTGCATATCAAACGCACTGTGGAGTGGTGAAAACACCAGAAAACGTGTTTCTCGCATTAACAATCTCGAAAAGAGCGTTCTCGATGATGCTGCATACTTCGGACAGAAGTCTCACCAAGATTGCCGCTGAAAATGCATATCTCAGGTTGATACCCTACGACAGCCAAGATGTCGCCGGTTCTGCATATCAAAAGCACTGTGGAGTGGTGAAAACACCAGAAAACGTGTTTCTCGCATTAACAATCTCGAAAAGAGCGTTCTCGATGATTCTGCATACTTCGGACAGAAGTCTCACCAAGATTGCCGCTGAAAATGCATATCTCAGGTTGATACCCTACGACAGCCAAGATGTCGCCGGTTCTGCATATCAAAAGCACTGTGGAGTGGTGAAAACACCAGACAACGTGTTTCTCGCATTAAATAGATCGAAATGTGCGATCTCGATGATTCTGCATACTTCTAACAGAAGTCTCACCATCATTATCGCAGAAAATGCATATCTCAGGTTGATACCCTACGGCAGCCAAGATGTCGCCGGTTCTGCATATCAAACGCACTGTGGAGTGGTGAAAACACCAGAAAACGTGTTTCTCGCATTAACAATCTCGAAAAGAGCGTTCTCGATGATTCTGCATACTTCGGACAGAAGTCTCACCATCATTATCGCAGAAAATGCATATCGCTGCTAGAAACTCCACGAAAACCAAGATATCGCCGGTTCAGCATATCAGACGCAGTGTGGAGTGGTGAAAACACCAGAAAACGTGTTTCTCGCATTAACTATCTCGAAAAGAGCGTTCTCGATGATTCTGCATACTTCGGACAGAAGTCTCACCAAGATTGCCGCTGAAAATGCATATCTCAGGTTGATACCCTACGACAGCCAAGATGTCGCCGGTTCTGCATATCAAACGCACTGTGGAGTGGTGAAAACGCCAGATAACGTGTTTCTCGCATTAAATAGCTCGAAAAGAGCGATCTCGATGATTCTGCATACTTCTGACAGAACACTCACCAAGATTATCGCAGAAAATGCATATCTCAGCTTGAAACCCGTCCGAAACCAAGATATCTCCGGTTCTGCATGTCAAACGTACTGTGGAGTGGTGAAAACACCAGAAAACGTGTTTCTCGCATTAACAATCTCGAAAAGAGCGTTCTCGATGATTCTGCATACTTCGGACAGAAGTCTCACCATCATTATCGCAGAAAATGCATATCGCTGCTAGAAACTCCACGAAAACCAAGATATCGCCGGTTCAGCATATCAGACGCACTGTGGAGTGGTGAAAACACCAGAAAACGTGTTTCTCGCATTAAATAGCTCGAAAAGAGCGATCTAGATGATTCAGCATACTTCTGACAGAAGTCTCACCAAGATTATCGTAGAAAATGCATATCTCAGGTTGATACCCTACGACAGCCAAGATGTCGCCGGTTCTGCATATCAAACGCACTGTGGAGTGGTGAAAACACCAGAAAACGTGTTTCTCGCATTAACAATCTCGAAAAGAGCGTTCTCGATGATGCTGCATACTTCGGACAGAAGTCTCACCAAGATTGCCGCTGAAAATGCATATCTCAGGTTGATACCCTACGACAGCCAAGATGTCGCCGGTTCTGCATATCAAAAGCACTGTGGAGTGGTGAAAACACCAGAAAACGTGTTTCTCGCATTAACAATCTCGAAAAGAGCGTTCTCGATGATTCTGCATACTTCGGACAGAAGTCTCACCAAGATTGCCGCTGAAAATGCATATCTCAGGTTGATACCCTACGACAGCCAAGATGTCGCCGGTTCTGCATATCAAAAGCACTGTGGAGTGGTGAAAACACCAGAAAACGTGTTTCTCGCATTAAATAGCTCGAAAAGAGCGATCTCGATGATTCTGCATACTTCTGACAGAACACTCACCATCATTATCGCAGAAAATGCATATCTCAGGTTGATACCCTACGACAGCCAAGATGTCGCCGGTTCTGCATATCAAACGCACTGTGGAGTGGTGAAAACACCAGAAAACGTGTTTCTCGCATTAACAATCTCGAAAAGAGCGTTCTCGATGATTCTGCATACTTCGGACAGAAGTCTCACCATCATTATCGCAGAAAATGCAAATCGCTGCTAGAAACTCCACGAAAACCAAGATATCGCCGGTTCAGCATATCAGACGCACTGTGGAGTGGTGAAAACACCAGAAAACGTGTTTCTCGCATTAAATAGCTCGAAAAGAGCGATCTAGATGATTCAGCATACTTCTGACAGAAGTCTCACCAAGATTATCGTAGAAAATGCATATCTCAGGTTGATACCCTACGACAGCCAAGATGTCGCCGGTTCTGCATATCAAACGCACTGTGGAGTGGTGAAAACGCCAGATAACGTGTTTCTCGCATTAAATAGCTCGAAAAGAGCGATCTCGATGATTCTGCATACTTCTGACAGAACACTCACCAAGATTATCGCAGAAAATGCATACCTCAGCTTGAAACCCGTCCGAAACCAAGATATCTCCGGTTCTGCATGTCAAACGTACTGTGGAGTGGTGAATACACCAGAAAACGTGTTTCTCGCATTAAATAGCTCGAAAGGAGCGTTCTCGATGATTCTGCATACTTCTGACAGAAGAATCACCAAGATTATCGCAGAAAATGCATATCTCAGCTGGAAACCCCACGAAAACCAAGATATCGCCGGTTCAGCATATCAGACGCACTGTGGAGTGGTGAAAACACCAGAAAACGTGTTTCTCGCATTAACAATCTCGAAAAGAGCGTTCTCGATGATTCTGCATACTTCGGACAGAAGTCTCACCATCATTATCGCAGAAAATGCATATCGCTGCTAGAAACTCCACGAAAACCAAGATATCGCCGGTTCAGCATATCAGACGCACTGTGGAGTGGTGAAAACACCAGAAAACGTGTTTCTCGCATTAACTATCTCGAAAAGAGCGTTCTCGATGATTCTGCATACTTCGGACAGAAGTCTCACCAAGATTGCCGCTGAAAATGCATATCCCAGCTGGGAACCCCACGAAAACCAAGATATCGCCGGTTCTGCATATCAGACGCACTGTGGAGTGGTGAAAACGCCAGAAAACGTGTTTCTCGCATCAACTAGCTCGAAAAGAGCGATCTCGATTATTCTGCATACTTCTGACTGAAGTCTCAGCAAGATTATCGCAGAAAATGCATATCTCAGCTTGAAACCCGACCGAAACCAAGATATCTCCGGTTCTGCATATCAAACGCACTGTGGGGTGGTGAACACACAAGAAAACGTGTTTCTCGCATTAAATAGCTCGAAAAGAGCGATCTAGATGATTCTGCATACTTCTGACAGAAGACTCACCAAGATTATCGCAGAAAATGCATATCTCAGCTACAAACCCCACGAAAACCAAGATATCTCCGGTTCTGCATATCAAACGCACTGTGGGGTGGTGAAAACACAAGAAAACGTGTTTCTCGCATTAAATAGCTCGAAAAGAGAGATCTAGACGATTCTGCATACTTCTGACAGAAGACTCACCAAGATTATCGCAGAAAATGCATATCTCAGCTACAAACCCCACGAAAACCAAGATATCGCCGGTTCTGCATTTCAGACGCACTGTGGAGTGGTGAAAAAACCAGAAAACGTGTTTCTCGCATTAGGTAGTTCGAAAAGAGCGTTCTCGATGTTTCTGCATCCTTCTGACAGAAGAATCACCAAGATTATCGCAGAAAATGCATGTCTCAGCTTGATACCCGACGAAAGCCAAGATATCGCCGGTTCTGCATTTCAGACGCACTGTGGAGTGGTAAAAAAACCAGAAAACGTGTTTCTCGCATTAAGTAGCTCGAAAAGAGCGTGCTCGATGATTCTGCATACTTCTCATAGCTGAAACACCAAGCTGATCGCAGAAAATGCATATATCAGCTGGAAACCCCACGAAAACCAAGTTGTCGGCGGCTCTACATCTCAAACGCACTGTGGAGTGGTCAAAACACCAGATAACGTGTTTCCCGCATTAAATAGCTCGAAATGAGCGATCTCGATGATTCTGCATACTTCGGACAGAAGTCTCACCAAGATTATCGTAGAAAATGCATATCTCAACTTGAAACCCGACGAAAACCAAACATCGCGGGTTCTGCATATCAAACGCACTGTGGAGTGGTGAAAACACCAGATAAGGTTTTTCTCGCATTAACTAGCTTGAAAAGTGCGATCTCGATGATTCAGCATACTTCGGACAGAAGTCTCTACAAGTTTATCGCAGAAAATGCATATCTCAGCTTGAAACCCCTCGAAAACCAAGATATCACCTGTTCTGCATATCCAACGAACTGTGGTGTGGTGAAAATCCCAGAAAGCGTGTTTCTCGCATTAAATAGCTCGAAATGAGCGATCTCGATGATTCTGCACACTTCGGACAGAAGTCTCACCAAGATTATCCCAGAAAATGCCTATCTCAGCTACAAACCCCACGAAAACCAAGATATCGCCGGTTCTGCATTTCAGACGCACTGTGGAGTGGTGAAAAAACCAGAAAACGTGTTTCTCGCATTAACTATCTCGAAAAGAGCGTTCTCGATGATTCTGCATACTTCGGACAGAAGTCTCACCATCATTATCGCAGAAAATGCATATCTCTGCTAGAAACTCCACGAAAACCAAGATATCTCCTGTTCTGCATATCCAACGAACTGTGGAGTGGTGAAAACCCCAGAAAACATGTTTCTCGCATTAAATAGCTCGAAAAGAGCGATCTAGATGATTCAGCATACTTCTGACAGAAGTCTCACCAAGATTATCGTAGAAAATGCATATCTCAGCTTGATACCCTACGACAGCCAAGATGTCGCCGGTTCTGCATATCAAACGCACTGTGGAGTGGTGAAAACGCCAGATAACGTGTTTCTCGCATTAAATAGCTCGAAAAGAGCGATCTCGATGATTCTGCATACTTCTGACAGAACACTCACCAAGATTATCGCAGAAAATGCATATCTCAGCTTGAAACCCGTCCGAAACCAAGATATCTCCGGTTCTGCATGTCAAACGCACTGTGGAGTGGTGAAAACGCCAGATAACGTGTTTCTCGCATTAAATAGCTCGAAAAGAGCGATCTCGATGATTCTGCATACTTCTGACAGAACACTCACCAAGATTATCGCAGAAAATGCATATCTCAGCTTGAAACCCGTCCGAAACCAAGATATCTCCGGTTCTGCATGTCAAACGTACTGTGGAGTGGTGAATACACCAGAAAACGTGTTTCTCGCATTAAATAGCTCGAAAGGAGCGTTCTCGATGATTCTGCGTACTTCTGACAGAAGAATCACCAAGATTATCGCAGAAAATGCATATCTCAGCTGGAAACCCCACGAAAACCAAGATATCGCCGGTTCAGCATATCAGACGCACTGTGGAGTGGTGAAAACACCAGAAAACGTGTTTCTCGCATTAACAATCTGGAAAAGAGCGTTCTCGATGATTCTGCATACTTCGGACAGAAGTCTCACCATCATTATCGCAGAAAATGCATATCGCTGCTAGAAACTCCACGAAAACCAAGATATCGCCGGTTCAGCATATCAGACGCACTGTGGAGTGGTGAAAACACCAGAAAACGTGTTTCTCGCATTAACTATCACGAAAAGAGCGTTCTCGATGATTCTGCATACTTCGGACAGAAGTCTCACCAAGATTGCCGCTGAAAATGCATATCCCAGCTGGGAACCCCACGAAAACCAAGATATCGCCGGTTCTGCATATCAGACGCACTGTGGAGTGGTGAAAACGCCAGAAAACGTGTTTCTCGCATCAACTAGCTCGAAAAGAGCGATCTCGATTATTCTGCATACTTCTGACTGAAGTCTCAGCAAGATTATCGCAGAAAATGCATATCTCAGCTACAAACCCCACGAAAACCAAGATATCGCCGGTTCTGCATATCAAACGCACTGTGGGGTGGTGAAAACACAAGAAAACGTGTTTCTCGCATTAAATAGCTCGAAAAGAGAGATCTAGACGATTCTACATACTTCTGACAGAAGACTCACCAAGATTATCGCAGAAAATGCATATCTCAGCTACAAACCCCACGAAAACCAAGATATCACCTGTTCTGCATATCCAACGAACTGTGGTGTGGTGAAAACCCCAGAAAGCGTGTTTCTCGCATTAAATAGCTCGAAATGAGCGATCTCGATGATTCTGCACACTTCGGACAGAAGTCTCACCAAGATTATCCCAGAAAATGCATATCTCAGCTACAAACCCCACGAAAACCAAGATATCGCCGGTTCTGCATTTCAGACGCACTGTGGAGTGGTGAAAAAACCAGAAAACGTGTTTCTCGCATTAACTATCTCGAAAAGAGCGTTCTCGATGATTCTGCATACTTCGGACAGAAGTCTCACCATCATTATCGCAGAAAATGCATATCTCTGCTAGAAACTCCACGAAAACCAAGATATCTCCTGTTCTGCATATCCAACGAACTGTGGATTTGTGAAAACCCCAGAAAACATGTTTCTCGCATTAAATAGCTCGAAAAGAGCGATCTAGATGATTCAGCATACTTCTGACAGAAGTCTTACCAAGATTATCGTAGAAAATGCATATCTCAGCTTGATACCCTACGACAGCCAAGATGTCGCCGGTTCTGCATATCAAACGCACTGTGGAGTGGTGAAAACGCCAGATAACGTGTTTCTCGCATTAAATAGCTCGAAAAGAGCGATCTCGATGATTCTGCATACTTCTGACAGAACACTCACCAAGATTATCGCAGAAAATGCATATCTCAGCTTGAAACCCGTCCGAAACCAAGATATCTCCGGTTCTGCATGTCAAACGTACTGTGGAGTGGTAAATACACCAGAAAACGTGTTTCTCGCATTAAATAGCTCGAAAGGAGCGTTCTCGATGATTCTGCATACTTCTGACAGAAGAATCACCAAGATTATCGCAGAAAATGCATATCTCAGCTGGAAACCCCACGAAAACCAAGATATCGCCGGTTCAGCATATCAGACGCACTGTGGAGTGGTGAAAACACCAGAAAACGTGTTTCTCGCATTAACAATCTCGAAAAGAGCGTTCTCGATGATTCTGCATACTTCGGACAGAAGTCTCACCATCATTATCGCAGAAAATGCATATCGCTGCTAGAAACTCCACGAAAACCAAGATATCGCCGGTTCAGCATATCAGACGCACTGTGGAGTGGTGAAAACACCAGAAAACGTGTTTCTCGCATTAACTATCTCGAAAAGAGCGTTCTCGATGATTCTGCATACTTCGGACAGAAGTCTCACCAAGATTGCCGCTGAAAATGCATATCCCAGCTGGGAACCCCACGAAAACCAAGATATCGCCGGTTCTGCATATCAGACGCACTGTGGAGTGGTGAAAACGCCAGAAAACGTGTTTCTCGCATCAACTAGCTCGAAAAGAGCGATCTCGATTATTCTGCATACTTCTGACTGAAGTCTCAGCAAGATTATCGCAGAAAATGCATATCTCAGCTTGAAACCCGACCGAAACCAAGATATCTCCGGTTCTGCATATCAAACGCACTGTGGGGTGGTGAACACACAAGAAAACGTGTTTCTCGCATTAAATAGCTCGAAAAGAGCGATCTAGATGATTCTGCATACTTCTGACAGAAGACTCACCAAGATTATCGCAGAAAATGCATATCTCAGCTACAAACCCCACGAAAACCAAGATATCTCCGGTTCTGCATATCAAACGCACTGTGGGGTGGTGAAAACACAAGAAAACGTGTTTCTCGCATTAAATAGCTCGAAAAGAGAGATCTAGACGATTCTGCATACTTCTGACAGAAGACTCACCAAGATTATCGCAGAAAATGCATATCTCAGCTACAAACCCCACGAAAACCAAGATATCGCCGGTTCAGCATATCAGACGCACTGTGGAGTGGTGAAAACACCAGAAAACGTGTTTCTCGCATTAACAATCTCGAAAAGAGCGTTCTCGATGTTTCTGCATCCTTCTGACAGAAGAATCACCAAGATTATCGCAGAAAATGCATGTCTCAGCTTGATACCCGACGAAAGCCAAGATATCGCCGGTTCTGCATTTCAGACGCACTGTGGAGTGGTGAAAAAACCAGAAAACGTGTTTCTCGCATTAAGTAGCTCGAAAAGAGCGTGCTCGATGATTCTGCATACTTCTCATAGCTGAAACACCAAGCTGATCGCAGAAAATGCATATATCAGCTGGAAACCCCACGAAAACCAAGTTGTCGGCGGCTCTACATATCAAACGCACTGTGGAGTGGTCAAAACACCAGATAACGTGTTTCCCGCATTAAATAGCTCGAAATGAGCGATCTCGATGATTCTGCATACTTCGGACAGAAGTCTCACCAAGATTATCGTAGAAAATGCATATCTCAACTTGAAACCCGACGAAAACCAAACATCGCGGGTTCTGCATATCAAACGCACTGTGGAGTGGTGAAAACACCAGATAAGGTTTTTCTCGCATTAACTAGCTTGAAAAGTGCGATCTCGATGATTCAGCGTACTTCGGACAGAAGTCTCTACAAGTTTATCGCAGAAAATGCATATCTCAGCTTGAAACCCCTCGAAAACCAAGATATCACCTGTTCTGCATATCCAACGAACTGTGGTGTGGTGAAAACCCCAGAAAGCGTGTTTCTCGCATTAAATAGCTCGAAATGAGCGATCTCGATGATTCTGCACACTTCGGACAGAAGTCTCACCAAGATTATCCCAGAAAATGCATATCTCAGCTACAAACCCCACGAAAACCAAGATATCGACGGTTCTGCATTTCAGACGCACTGTGGAGTGGTGAAAAAACCAGAAAACGTGTTTCTCGCATTAGGTAGTTCGAAAAGAGCGTTCTCGATGTTTCTGCATCCTTCTGACAGAAGAATCACCAAGATTATCGTAAAAAATGCATATCTCAGCTTGAAACCCAACGAAAGCCAAGATATCGTTGGTTCTGCATATCAAACGCACTGTGGAGTGGTGAAAACACCAGACAAGGTTTTTCTCGCATTAACTAGCTCGAAAAGAGCGATCTCGATGATTCAGCATACTTCGGACAGAAGTCTCACCAAGTTAATCGCAGAAAATGCATATCTCAGCTTGAAACCCCTCGAAACCCAAGATATCACCTGTTCTGCATATCCAACGAACTGTGGTGTGGTGAAAACCCCAGAAAACGCGTTTCTCGCATTAAATAGCTCGAAAAGTGCGCTGTTGATGTTTCTGCATACTTCGGACAGATGTTTCACCAAGATTATGGTAGAAAATGCATATCTCAACTTGAAACCCGACGAAAACCAAACATCGCGGGTTCTGCATATCATACGCACTGTGGAGTGGTGAAAACACCAGATAAGGTTTTTCTCGCATTAACTAGCTTGAAAAGTGAGATCTCGAAGGTTCAGCATACTTCGGACAGAAGTCTCTACAAGTTTATCGCAGAAAATGCATATCTCAGCTTGAAACCCCACGAAAACCAAGATATCACCTGTTCTGCATATCCAACGAACTGTGGTGTGGTGAAAACCCCAGAAAACGTGTTTCTCGCATTAAATAGCTCGAAATGAGAGATCTCGATGATTCTGCACGCTTCGGACAGAAGTCTCACCAAGATTATCGCAGACAATGCATATCTCAGCTGGAAACACCACGAAAATCAAGATATCGCCGGTTCTGCATATCAAACGCACTGTGGAATGTTGAAAACACCAGAAAACTTGTTTTTCGCATTAAATAGCTCGAAAAGAGCGATCTAGATGATTCTGCATACTTCTGACAAAAGAATCACCAAGATTATCGCTGAAAATGCATATATCAGCTGGAAACACCACGAAAATCAAGATATCGCCGGTTCTGCATATCAAACGCACTGTGGAGTGGGGAAAACACCAGATAACGTGTTTCTCGCATTAAGTTGCTCGAAAAGAGCGAACTCGGAGATTCTGCATACTTCTTACAGAAGTCTCACCAAGATTATCGTAGAAAATGCATGTCTCAGCTTGAAACCCGACGAAATCCAAGATGTCGCTGGTTCCGCATATCTAACGCACTGTGGAGTGGTGAAAGCACCAGTTAACGTGTTTCTCGCACTAAATAGCTCGAAAAGAGGGATCTCGATGATTCTGCATACTTCTGACAGAAGACTCACCAAGATTATCGCAGAAAATGCATATCTCAGCTGGAAACACCACGAAAATCAAGATAATGCCGGTTCTGCATATCAAACGCACTGTGGAGTGGTGAAAACAACCAGTTATCGTGTTTCTCGCATTAAATAGCTCGAAAAGAGCGATCTAGATGATTCTGCATACTTCTGACAGAAGTCTCACCAAGATTATCCTAGAATGTGCATATCTCAGCTTGAACCCCGACGAAATCCAAGATGTCGCCGGCTCTGCATATCAAACGCACTGTGGAGTGGTGAAAACACCAGAGAACTTGTTTTTTCGCATTAAATAGCTCGAAACGAGCGATCCCGATGATTCTGCATACTTCTGACTGAAGTCTCACCAAGATTCTCGTAGAAAATGCATATCTGAGCTTGAAACCCGACGAAATCCAAGATGTCGCCGGTTCTGAATGTCAAACGCACTGTGGAGTGGTGAAAACACCAGATAACGTGTTTCTCGCATTAAATAGCTCGAAAAGAGGGGTCTCGATGATTCTGCATACTACTGACAGAAGACTCACCAAGATTATCGACGAAAATGCATATCTCAGGTTGAAATCTCACGAAAATCAAGATTTCGCCGGTTCTGCATATCAAACGCACTGTGGAGTCGTGAAAACATCAGATAACGTGTTTCTCGCATTAAATAGCTCGAAAAGAGGGATGTCGATGATTCTGCATACTTCTGACAGATGACTCACCAAGATTATCGCACAAAATGCATATCTCAGCTGGAAACACCACGAAAATCAAGATATCGCCGGTTCTGCATATAAATCGCTCTGTGGAGTGGTGAAAACACCAGATAACGTGTTTCTCGCATTAAATAGCTCGAAAAGAGCAATCTAGATGATTCTGCATACTTCTGACAGAAGTCTCACCAAGATTATCGCAGAAAATGCATACCTCAGCTTGAAATCTCACGAAAATCAAGATGTCGCCGCTTCTGCATATCAAACGCACTGTGGAGTGGTGAAAACAACCAGATAACGTGTTTCTCGCATTAAATAGCTCGAAAAAAGCGATCCCGTTGATTCTGCATACTTCTGACAGACGGCTCACCAAGATTATCGTAGAAAATGCATATCTCAGCTTGAAACCCGACCGAAACCAAGATATCTCCGGTTCTGCATGTCAAACGTACTGTGGAGTGGTGAATACACCAGAAAACGTGTTTCTCGCATTAAGTAGCTCGAAAAGAGCGTTCTCGAAGATTCTGCATACTTCTGACTGAAGTCTCACCAAGATTATCGCAGAAAATGCATACCTCAGCTTGAAATCTCACGAAAATCAAGATGTCGCCGCTTCTGCATATCAAACGCACTGTGGAGTGGTGAATACACCAGAAAACGTGTTTCTCGCATTAAATGCTCGAAAAGAGCGATCTAGATGATTCTGCATACTTCTGACAGAAGTCTCACCAAGATTATCCTAGTATGTGCATATCTCAGCTTGAACCCCGACGAAATCCAAGATGTCGCCGGTTGTGCATATCAAACGCACTGTGGAGTGGTGAAAACACCAGATAACGTGTTTCTCGCATTAAATAGCTCGAAAAAAGCGATCCCGATGATTCTGCATACTTCTGACAGACGGCTCACCAAGATTATCGTAGAAAATGCATATCTCAGCTTGAAACCCGACCGAAACCAAGATATCTCCGGTTCTGCATGTCAAACGTACTGTGGAGTGGTGAATACACCAGAAAACGTGTTTCTCGCATTAAGTAGCTCGAAAAGAGCGTTCTCGAAGATTCTGCATACTTCTGACAGACGTCTCACCAAGATTATCCTAGAATGTGCATATCTCAGCTTGAACCCCGACGAAATCCAAGATGTCGCCGGTTCTGCATATCAAACGCACTGTGGAGTGGTGAAAACACCAGATAACGTGTTTCTCGCATTAAATAGCTCGAAAAGAGCGATCCCGATAATTCTGCATACTTCTGACAGACGTCTCACCAAGATTATCCTAGAATGTGCATATCTCAGCTTGAACCCCGACCGAAACCAAGATATCTCCGGTTCTGCATGTCAAACGTATTATGGAGTGGAGAATACACCAGACAACGTGTTTCTCGCATTAAATAGCTCGAAAAGAGCGATCCCAATAATTCTGCATACTTCTGATAGACGTCTCACCAAGATTATCCTAGAATGTGCATATCTCAGCTTGAACCCCGACGAAATCCAAGATGTCGCCGGTTCTGCATATCAAACGCACTGTGGAGTGGTGAAAACACCAGATAACGTGTTTCTCGCATTAAATAGCTCGAAAAGAGCGATCCCGATAATTCTGCATACTTCTGACAGAAGCCTCACCAAGATTATCGCAGAAAATGCATATCTCAGCTTGAAACCCGACCGAAACCAAGATATCTCCGGTTCTGCATATCAAACGCACTGTGGGGTGGCGAAAACACCAGAAAACGTGTTTCTCGATTTAAATAGCTCGAAAAGAGCGATCTAGATGATTCTGCATACTTCTGACTGAAGTCTCACCAAGATTATCGCAGAAAATGCATATCTCAGCTTGAAACCTCACGAAAACCAAGTTATCTCCGGTTCTGCGCATCAAACGGACTGTGGTGTGGTGAAAACACCAGAAAACTTGTTTTTTCGCATTAGATAGCTCGAAACGGGCGATCTAGATCATTCTGCATCCTTCTGACAGAAGTCTCACAAAGATTATCGCAGAAAATGCATACCTGAGCTTGAAATCTCACGAAAATCAAGATGTCGCCGCTTCTGCATATCAAACGCACTGTGGAGTGGGGAAAACAACCAGATAACGTGTTTCTCACATTAAATAGCTCGAAAAGAGCGATCCCGATAATTCTGCATACTTCTGACAGACGTCTCACCAAGATTATCGTAGAAAATGCATATCTCAGCTTGAAACCCGACCGAAACCAAGATATCTCCGGTTCTGCATGTCAAACGTATTATGGAGTGGAGAATACACCAGACAACGTGTTTCTCGCATTAAATAGCTCGAAAAGAGCGATCCCAATAATTCTGCATACTTCTGATAGACGTCTCACCAAGATTATCCTAGAATGTGCATATCTCAGCTTGAACCCCGACGAAATCCAAGATGTCGCCGGTTCTGCATATCAAACGCACTGTGGAGTGGTGAAAACACCAGATAACGTGTTTCTCGCATTAAATAGCTCGAAAAGAGCGATCCCGATAATTCTGCATACTTCTGACTGAAGTCTCACCAAGATTATCGCAGAAAATGCATATCTCAGCTTGAAACCTCACGAAAACCAAGTTATCCTCGGTTCTGCGCATCAAACGGACTGTGGTGTGGTGAAAACACCAGAAAACTTGTTTTTTCGCATTAGATAGCTCGAAACGGGCGATCTAGATGATTCTGCATACTTCTGACAGAAGTCTCACCAAGATTATCGCAGAAAATGCATACCTGAGCTTGAAATCTCACGAAAATCAAGATGTCGCCGCTTCTGCATATCAAACGCACTGTGGAGTCGTGAAAACAACCAGATAATGTGTTTCTCGCATTAAATAGCTCGAAAAGAGCGATCCCGATGATTCTGCATACTTCTGACAGAAGTCTCACCAAGATTATCGTAGAATGTGCATATCTCAGCATGAACCCCGACGAAATCCAAGATGTCGCCGGTTCTGCATATCAAACGCACTGTGGAGTGGTGAAAACACCAGAAAACTTGTTTTTTCGCATTAAATAGCTCGAAACGAGCGATCCCGATGATTCTGCATACTTCTTACTGAAGTCTCACCAAGCTTTTCGTAGGAAATGCATATCTCAGCTTGAAACCTCACGAAAATCAAGATGTCGCCGCTTCTGCATAGCAAACGCACTGTGGAATGTTGAAAACACCAGAAATCTTGTTTTTTCGCATTAGATAGCTCGAAACGAGCGATCTAGATGATTCTGCATACTTCTGCCTGAAGTCTCACCAATATTATAGGAGAAAATGCATATCTCAGCTTGAAATCTCACGAAAATCATGATGTCGCCGGTTCTGCATGTCAAACGTACTGAGGAGTGGTGAAAACACCAGAAAACTTGTTTTTTCGCATTAGATAGCTCGAAACGAGCGATCTAGATGATTCTGCATACTTCTGCCTGAAGTCTCACCAATATTATAGGAGAAAATGCATATCTCAGCTTGAAATCTCACGAAAATCAAGTTGTCGCCGCTTCTGCATAGCAAACGCACTGTGGAATGTTGACAACACCAGAAATCTTGTTTTTTCGCATTGGATAGCTCGAAACGAGCGATCTAGATGATTCTGCATACTTCTGCCTGAAGTCTCACCAATATTATAGGAGAAAATGCATATCTCAGCATGAAATCTCACGAAAATCAAGATGTCGCCGGTTCTGCATGTCAAACGTACTGAGGAGTGGTGAAAACACCAGAAAACTTGTTTTTTCGCATTAAATAGCTCGAAACGAGAGATCTAGATGATTCTGCATACATATGACTGAAGTCTCACCAATATTATCGCAGAAAATGCATATCTCAGCTTGAAACCTCACCAAAATCATGATGTCGCCGGTTCTGCATATAAAACGCACTGTGGAGTGGTGAAAACACCAGATAACGTGTTTCTCGCATTAAATAGATCGAAAAGAGGGGTCTCGATGATTCTGCATACTACTGACAGAAGTCTCACCAAGATTATCGTAGAATGTGCATATCTCAGCTTGAACCCCGACGAAATCCAAGATGTCGCCGGTTCTGCATATCAAACGCACTGTGGAGTGGTGCAAACACCAGAAAACGTGATTCTCGCATTAAGTAGCTCGAAAAGAGCGATCCCGATGATTCTGCATACTTCTGACAGACGTCTCACCAAGATTATCGCAGAAAATGCATATCTCAGCTTGAAACCCGACCGAAACCAAGATATCTCCGGTTCTGCATATCAAACGCACTGTGGGGTGGCGAAAACACCAGAAAACGTGTTTCTCGCATTAAATAGCTCGAAAAGAGCGATCCCGATGATTCTGCATACTTCTGACAGAAGTCTCACCAATATTATCGCAGAAAATGCATATCTCAGCTTGAAACCTCACCAAAATCATGATGTCGCCGGTTCTGCATATAAAACGCACTGTGGAGTGGTGAAAACACCAGATAACGTGTTTCTCGCATTAAATAGCTCGAAAAGAGGGGTATCGATGATTCTGCATACTACTGACAGAAGTCTCACCAAGATTATCGTAGAATGTGCATATCTCAGCTTGAACCCCGACGAAATCCAAGATGTCGCCGGTTCTGTATATCAAACACACTGTGGAGTGGTGAAAACACCAGAAAACGTGATTCTGGCATTAAGTAGCTCGAAAAGAGCGATCTAGATGATTCTGCATACTTCTGACAGAAGTCTCACCAAGATTATCGTAGAATGTGCATATCTCAGCTTGAACCCCACGAAAACCAAGGTTTCGCTGGTTCTGCATATCAAACGCACTGTGGAGTGCTGAAAACACCAGATAACGTCTTTCTCGCATTAAATAGCTCGAAAAGAGCGATCTAGATAATTCTGCATACTTCTGACAGAAGTCTCACCAAGATTATCGTAGAATGTGCATATCTCAGCTTGAACCCCGACGAAATCCAAGATGTCGCCGGTTCTGCATATCAAACGCACAGTGGAGTCGTGAAAACATCAGATAACGTGGTTCTCGCATTAAATAGCTCGAAAAGAGCGATCCCGATAATTCTGCATACTTCTGACAGACGTCTCACCAAGATTATCGTAGAAAATGCATATCTCAGCTTGAAACCCGACCGAAACCAAGATATCTCCGGTTCTGCATGTCAAACGTACTATGGAGTGGAGGATACACCAGACAACGTGTTTCTCGCATTAAATAGCTCGAAAAGAGCGATCCCAATAATTCTGCATACTTCTGATAGACGTCTCACCAAGATTATCCTAGAATGTGCATATCTCAGCTTGAACCCCGACGAAATCCAAGATGTCGCCGGTTCTGCATATCAAACGCACTGTGGAGTGGTGAAAACACCAGATAACGTGTTTCTCGCATTAAATAGCTCGAAAAGAGCGATCCCGATAATTCTGCATACTTCTGACTGAAGTCTCACCAAGATTATCGCAGAAAATGCATATCTCAGCTTGAAACCTCACGAAAACCAAGTTATCTCCGGTTCTGCGCATCAAACGGACTGTGGTGTGGTGAAAACACCAGAAAACTTGTTTTTTCGCATTAGATAGCTCGAAACGGGCGATCTAGATGATTCTGCATACTTCTGACAGAAGTCTCACCAAGATTATCGCAGAAAATGCATACCTGAGCTTGAAATCTCACGAAAATCAAGATGTCGCCGCTTCTGCATATCAAACGCACTGTGGAGTCGTGAAAACAACCAGATAACGTGTTTCTCGCATTAAATAGCTCGAAAAGAGCGATCCCGATGATTCTGCATACTTCTGACAGAAGTCTCACCAAGATTATCGTAGAATGTGCATATCACAGCTTGAACCCCGACGAAATCCAAGATGTCGCCGGTTCTGCATATCAAACGCACTGTGGAGTGGTGAAAACACCAGAAAACTTGTTTTTTCGCATTAAATAGCTCGAAACGAGCGATCCCGATGATTCTGCATACTTCTTACTGAAGTCTCACCAAGCTTCTCGTAGGAAATGCATATCTGAGCTTGAAACATCACGAAAATCAAGATGTCGCCGCTTCTGCATAGCAAACGCACTGTGGAATGTTGAAAACACCAGAAATCTTGTTTTTTCGCATTAGATAGCTCGAAACGAGCGATCTAGATGATTCTGCATACTTCTGCCTGAAGTCTCACCAATATTATAGGAGAAAATGCATATCTCAGCTTGAAATCTCACGAAAATCATGATGTCGCCGGTTCTGCATGTCAAACGTACTGAGGAGTGGTGAAAACACCAGAAAACTTGTTTTTTCGCATTAGATAGCTCGAAACGAGCGATCTAGATGATTCTGCATACTTCTGCCTGAAGTCTCACCAATATTATAGGAGAAAATGCATATCTCAGCTTGAAATCTCACGAAAATCAAGTTGTCGCCGCTTCTGCATAGCAAACGCACTGTGGAGTGGTGAAAACAACCAGATAACGTGTTTCTCACATTAAATAGCTCGAAAAGAGCGATCCCGATAATTCTGCATACTTCTGACAGACGTCTCACCAAGATTATCGTAGAAAATGCATATCTCAGCTTGAAACCCGACCGAAACCAAGATATCTCCGGTTCTGCATGTCAAACGTACTATGGAGTGGAGAATACACCAGACAACGTGTTTCTCGCATTAAATAGCTCGAAAAGAGCGATCCCAATAATTCTGCATACTTCTGATAGACGTCTCACCAAGATTATCCTAGAATGTGCATATCTCAGCTTGAACCCCGACGAAATCCAAGATGTCGCCGGTTCTGCATATCAAACGCACTGTGGAGTGGTGAAAACACCAGATAACGTGTTTCTCGCATTAAATAGCTCGAAAAGAGCGATCCCGATAATTCTGCATACTTCTGACTGAAGTCTCACCAAGATTATCGCAGAAAATGCATATCTCAGCTTGAAACCTCACGAAAACCAAGTTATCCTCGGTTCTGCGCATCAAACGGACTGTGGTGTGGTGAAAACACCAGAAAACTTGTTTTTTCGCATTAGATAGCTCGAAACGGGCGATCTAGATGATTCTGCATACTTCTGACAGAAGTCTCACCAAGATTATCGCAGAAAATGCATACCTGAGCTTGAAATCTCACGAAAATCAAGATGTCGCCGCTTCTGCATATCAAACGCACTGTGGAGTCGTGAAAACAACCAGATAATGTGTTTCTCGCATTAAATAGCTCGAAAAGAGCGATCCCGATGATTCTGCATACTTCTGACAGAAGTCTCACCAAGATTATCGTAGAATGTGCATATCTCAGCATGAACCCCGACGAAATCCAAGATGTCGCCGGTTCTGCATATCAAACGCACTGTGGAGTGGTGAAAACACCAGAAAACTTGTTTTTTCGCATTAAATAGCTCGAAACGAGCGATCCCGATGATTCTGCATACTTCTTACTGAAGTCTCACCAAGCTTCTCGTAGGAAATGCATATCTCAGCTTGAAACCTCACGAAAATCAAGATGTCGCCGCTTCTGCATAGCAAACGCACTGTGGAATGTTGAAAACACCAGAAATCTTGTTTTTTCGCATTAGATAGCTCGAAACGAGCGATCTAGATGATTCTGCATACTTCTGCCTGAAGTCTCACCAATATTATAGGAGAAAATGCATATCTCAGCTTGAAATCTCACGAAAATCATGATGTCGCCGGTTCTGCATGTCAAACGTACTGAGGAGTGGTGAAAACACCAGAAAACTTGTTTTTTCGCATTAGATAGCTCGAAACGAGCGATCTAGATGATTCTGCATACTTCTGCCTGAAGTCTCACCAATATTATAGGAGAAAATGCATATCTCAGCTTGAAATCTCACGAAAATCAAGTTGTCGCCGCTTCTGCATAGCAAACGCACTGTGGAATGTTGACAACACCAGAAATCTTGTTTTTTCGCATTGGATAGCTCGAAACGAGCGATCTAGATGATTCTGCATACTTCTGCCTGAAGTCTCACCAATATTATAGGAGAAAATGCATATCTCAGCATGAAATCTCACGAAAATCAAGATGTCGCCGGTTCTGCATGTCAAACGTACTGAGGAGTGGTGAAAACACCAGAAAACTTGTTTTTTCGCATTAAATAGCTCGAAACGAGAGATCTAGATGATTCTGCATACATATGACTGAAGTCTCACCAATATTATCGCAGAAAATGCATATCTCAGCTTGAAACCTCACCAAAATCATGATGTCGCCGGTTCTGCATATAAAACGCACTGTGGAGTGGTGAAAACACCAGATAACGTGTTTCTCGCATTAAATAGATCGAAAAGAGGGGTCTCGATGATTCTGCATACTACTGACAGAAGTCTCACCAAGATTATCGTAGAATGTGCATATCTCAGCTTGAACCCCGACGAAATCCAAGATGTCGCCGGTTCTGCATATCAAACGCACTGTGGAGTGGTGCAAACACCAGAAAACGTGATTCTCGCATTAAGTAGCTCGAAAAGAGCGATCCCGATGATTCTGCATACTTCTGACAGACGTCTCACCAAGATTATCGCAGAAAATGCATATCTCAGCTTGAAACCCGACCGAAACCAAGATATCTCCGGTTCTGCATATCAAACGCACTGTGGGGTGGCGAAAACACCAGAAAACGTGTTTCTCGCATTAAATAGCTCGAAAAGAGCGATCCCGATGATTCTGCATACTTCTGACAGAAGTCTCACCAATATTATCGCAGAAAATGCATATCTCAGCTTGAAACCTCACCAAAATCATGATGTCGCCGGTTCTGCATATAAAACGCACTGTGGAGTGGTGAAAACACCAGATAACGTGTTTCTCGCATTAAATAGCTCGAAAAGAGGGGTATCGATGATTCTGCATACTACTGACAGAAGTCTCACCAAGATTATCGTAGAATGTGCATATCTCAGCTTGAACCCCGACGAAATCCAAGATGTCGCCGGTTCTGTATATCAAACACACTGTGGAGTGGTGAAAACACCAGAAAACGTGATTCTGGCATTAAGTAGCTCGAAAAGAGCGATCTAGATGATTCTGCATACTTCTGACAGAAGTCTCACCAAGATTATCGTAGAATGTGCATATCTCAGCTTGAACCCCACGAAAACCAAGGTTTCGCTGGTTCTGCATATCAAACGCACTGTGGAGTGCTGAAAACACCAGATAACGTCTTTCTCGCATCAAATAGCTCGAAAAGAGCGATCTAGATAATTCTGCATACTTCTGACAGAAGTCTCACCAAGATTATCGTAGAAAATGCATATCTCAGCTTGAAACCCGACCGAAACCAAGATATCTCCGGTTCTGCATGTCAAACGTACTATGGAGTGGAGGATACACCAGACAACGTGTTTCTCGCATTAAATAGCTCGAAAAGAGCGATCCCAATAATTCTGCATACTTCTGATAGACGTCTCACCAAGATTATCCTAGAATGTGCATATCTCAGCTTGAACCCCGACGAAATCCAAGATGTCGCCGGTTCTGCATATCAAACGCACTGTGGAGTGGTGAAAACACCAGATAACGTGTTTCTCGCATTAAATAGCTCGAAAAGAGCGATCCCGATAATTCTGCATACTTCTGACTGAAGTCTCACCAAGATTATCGCAGAAAATGCATATCTCAGCTTGAAACCTCACGAAAACCAAGTTATCTCCGGTTCTGCGCATCAAACGGACTGTGGTGTGGTGAAAACACCAGAAAACTTGTTTTTTCGCATTAGATAGCTCGAAACGGGCGATCTAGATGATTCTGCATACTTCTGACAGAAGTCTCACCAAGATTATCGCAGAAAATGCATACCTGAGCTTGAAATCTCACGAAAATCAAGATGTCGCCGCTTCTGCATATCAAACGCACTGTGGAGTCGTGAAAACAACCAGATAACGTGTTTCTCGCATTAAATAGCTCGAAAAGAGCGATCCCGATGATTCTGCATACTTCTGACAGAAGTCTCACCAAGATTATCGTAGAATGTGCATATCACAGCTTGAACCCCGACGAAATCCAAGATGTCGCCGGTTCTGCATATCAAACGCACTGTGGAGTGGTGAAAACACCAGAAAACTTGTTTTTTCGCATTAAATAGCTCGAAACGAGCGATCCCGATGATTCTGCATACTTCTTACTGAAGTCTCACCAAGCTTCTCGTAGGAAATGCATATCTCAGCTTGAAACCTCACGAAAATCAAGATGTCGCCGCTTCTGCATAGCAAACGCACTGTGGAATGTTGAAAACACCAGAAATCTTGTTTTTTCGCATTAGATAGCTCGAAACGAGCGATCTAGATGATTCTGCATACTTCTGCCTGAAGTCTCACCAATATTATAGGAGAAAATGCATATCTCAGCTTGAAATCTCACGAAAATCATGATGTCGCCGGTTCTGCATGTCAAACGTACTGAGGAGTGGTGAAAACACCAGAAAACTTGTTTTTTCGCATTAGATAGCTCGAAACGAGCGATCTAGATGATTCTGCATACTTCTGCCTGAAGTCTCACCAATATTATAGGAGAAAATGCATATCTCAGCTTGAAATCTCACGAAAATCAAGTTGTCGCCGCTTCTGCATAGCAAACGCACTGTGGAATGTTGAAAACACCAGAAATCTTGTTTTTTCGCATTGGATAGCTCGAAACGAGCGATCTAGATGATTCTGCATACTTCTGCCTGAAGTCTCACCAATATTATAGGAGAAAATGCATATCTCAGCATGAAATCTCATGAAAATCAAGATGTCGCCGGTTCTGCATGTCAAACGTACTGAGGAGTGGTGAAAACACCAGAAAACTTGTTTTTTCGCATTAAATAGCTCGAAACGAGAGATCTAGATGATTCTGCATACATATGACTGAAGTCTCACCAATATTATCGCAGAAAATGCATATCTCAGCTTGAAACCTCACCAAAATCATGATGTCGCCGGTTCTGCATATAAAACGCACTGTGGAGTGGTGAAAACACCAGATAACGTGTTTCTCGCATTAAATAGCTCGAAAAGAGGGGTCTCGATGATTCTGCATACTACTGACAGAAGTCTCACCAAGATTATCGTAGAATGTGCATATCTCAGCTTGAACCCCGACGAAATCCAAGATGTCGCCGGTTCTGCATATCAAACGCACTGTGGAGTGGTGCAAACACCAGAAAACGTGATTCTCGCATTAAGTAGCTCGAAAAGAGCGATCCCGATGATTCTGCATACTTCTGACAGACGTCTCACCAAGATTATCGCAGAAAATGCATATCTCAGCTTGAAACCCGACCGAAACCAAGATATCTCCGGTTCTGCATATCAAACGCACTGTGGGGTGGCGAAAACACCAGAAAACGTGTTTCTCGCATTAAATAGCTCGAAAAGAGCGATCCCGATGATTCTGCATACTTCTGACAGAAGTCTCACCAAGATTATCGTAGAATGTGCATATCTCAGCTTGAACCCCGACGAAATCCAAGATGTCGCCGGTTCTGCATATAAAACGCACTGTGGAGTGGTGAAAACACCAGAAAACATGTTTTTTCGCATTAAATAGCTCGAAACGAGCGATCCCGATGATTCTGCATACTTCTTACTGAAGTCTCACCAATATTATCGCAGAAAATGCATATCTCAGCTTGAAACCTCACCAAAATCATGATGTCGCCGGTTCTGCATATAAAACGCACTGTGGAGTGGTGAAAACACCAGATAACGTGTTTCTCGCATTAAATAGCTCGAAAAGAGGGGTATCGATGATTCTGCATACTACTGACAGAAGTCTCACCAAGATTATCGTAGAATGTGCATATCTCAGCTTGAACCCCGACGAAATCCAAGATGTCGCCGGTTCTGTATATCAAACACACTGTGGAGTGGTGAAAACACCAGAAAACGTGATTCTGGCATTAAGTAGCTCGAAAAGAGCGATCTAGATGATTCTGCATACTTCTGACAGAAGTCTCACCAAGATTATCGTAGAATGTGCATATCTCAGCTTGAACCCCACGAAAACCAAGGTTTCGCTGGTTCTGCATATCAAACGCACTGTGGAGTGCTGAAAACACCAGATAACGTCTTTCTCGCATTAAATAGCTCGAAAAGAGCGATCTAGATAATTCTGCATACTTCTGACAGAAGTCTCACCAAGATTATCGTAGAATGTGCATATCTCAGCTTGAACCCCGACGAAATCCAAGATGTCGCCGGTTCTGCATATCAAACGCACAGTGGAGTCGTGAAAACATCAGATAACGTGGTTCTCGCATTAAATAGTTCGAAAAGAGCGATCTAGATGATTCTGCATACTTCTGACAGAAGTCTCACCAAGATTATCGCAGAAAATGCATATCTCAGCTGGAAACACCACGAAATTCAAGATATCGCCGGTTCTGCATATCAAACGCACTGTGGAGTGGTGCAAACACCAGAAAACGTGATTCTCGCATTAAGTAGCTCGAAAAGAGCGATCCCGATGATTCTGCATACTTCTGACAGTCGTCTCACCAAGATTATCGCAGAAAATGCATATCTCAGCTTGAAACCCGACCGAAACCAAGATATCTCCGGTTCTGCATATCAAACGCACAGTGGAGTCGTGAAAACATCAGATAACGTGGTTCTCGCATTAAATATGTCGAAAAGTGCGATCTCGATGTTTCTGCATACTTCTGACAGACGTCTGACCAAGATTATCGCAGAAAATGCATATCTCAGCTTGAACCCCGACGAAATCCAAGATGTCGCCGGTTCTGCATATCAAACGCACTGTGGAGTCGTGAAAACACCAGAAAGCGTGTTTCTCGCATTAAGTAGCTCGAAAAGAGCGTTTTCGAAGATTCTGCATACTTCTGACTGAAGTCTCACCAAGATTATCGCAGAAAATGCATATCGCAGCTTGAAACGTCACGAAAACCAAGTTATCTCCGGTTCTGCACATCAAACGGACTGTGGTGTGGTGAAAACACCAGAAAACGTGTTTCTCGAACTAAATAGCTCGAAAAGAGCGATCTAGATGATTCTGCATACTTCTGACAGAAGTCTCACCAAGATTAACGCAGAAAATGCATATCTCAGCTTGAAACCCGACGAAATCTAAGATGTCGCCGGTTCTGCAAATCAAACGCACTGTGGAGTGGTGAAAACACCAGAAAACGTGTTTCTCGCATTAAATATGTCGAAAAGTGCGATCTCGATGTTTCTGCATACTTCTGACAGACGTCTGACCAAGATTATCGCAGAAAATGCATATCTCAGCTTGAACCCCGACGAAATCCAAGATGTCGCCGGTTCTGCATATCAAACGCACTGTGGAGTGATGAAAACACCAGATAACGTGTTTCTCGCATTAAATAGCTCGAAATGAGCAATCCCGATGATTCTGCATACTTCTGACAGACGTCACACCAAGATTATCGTAGAAAATGCATATCTCGGCTTGAACCCCGACGAAATCCAAGATGTCGCCGGTTCTGCATATCAAACGCACAGTGGAGTCGTGAAAACATCAGATAACGTGGTTCTCGCATTAAATAGTTCGAAAAGAGCGATCTAGATGATTCTGCATACTTCTGACAGAAGTCTCACCAAGATTATCGCAGAAAATGCATATCTCAGCTGGAAACACCACGAAATTCAAGATATCGCCGGTTCTGCATATCCAACGAACAGTGGAGTGGTGAAAACCCCAGAAAACGTGTTTCTCGCATTAAATAGCTCGAAAAGAGCGCTCTCGATTTTTCTGCATACTTCGGACAGAAGTCTCAACAAGATTATTGCAGAAAATGCATATCTCAGCTTGAAACCCCACGAAAACCAAGATATCTCCGGTTCTGCATATCCAACGAACTGTGGAGTGGTCAATACACCAGATAACGTGTTTCTCCATTAAATAGCTCGAAAAGAGCGATCTCGATGATTCTGCATACTTCTGACAGAAGTCTCACCAAGATTATCGCAGAAAATGCATATCTCAGCTTGACACCCCACGAAAACCCAGATATCGCTGGTTCTACATATCAAACGCACTGCGGAGTGGTGAAAACACCAGATAACGTGTTTCTCGCATTAGATATCTCGAAAAAAGCGATCCCGATGATTCTGCATACTTCTGACAGAAGTCTCACCAAGATTATCGTAGAAAATGCATATCTCAGCTTGAACCCCGACGAAATCCAAGATGTCGCCGGTTCTGCATATCAAACGCACTGTGGAGTGGTGGAAACACCAGTTAACGTGTTTCTCGCATCAAATAGCTCGAAAAGAGCGATCTCGATGATTCTGCATACTTCGGACAGAAGTCTCACCAAGATTATCGTAAAAAATGCATATCTCAGCTTGAAACCCAACGAAAGCCAAGATATCGCTGGTTCTGCATATCAAACGCACTGTGGAGCGGTGAAAACCCCTGACAAGGTTTTTCTCGCATTAACTAGCTCGAAAAGAGCGATCTCGATGATTCAGCCTAATTCGGACAGAAGTCTCTCCATGATTATCGCAGAAAATGCATATCTCTGCTAGAAACCCCGCGAAAACCAAGATATCTCCGGTTCTGCACATCCAACGAACTGTGGTGTGGTGAAAACCCAAGAAAACGTGTTTCTCGCATTAAATAGCTCGAAAAGAGCGCTCTTGATGTTTCTGCATACTTCGGACAGATGTTTCACCAAGATTATCGTAGAAAAAGCATATCTCAGCTTGAAACCCGACGAAAACCAAACATCGCCGGTTCTGCATATCAAACCAACTGTGGAGTGGTGAAAACACCAGATAACGTGTTTCTCGCATTAAATAGCTGGAAACGAGCGGTCTCGATGATTAAGCATACTTCGGACAGATTTCTCACCAAGATTATCGCAGAAAATGCACATCTGAGCTTGAAACCCCACGAAAACCAGGATATCGTCGGTTCTGCATATCACACGCACTGTGGAGTGGTGAAAACACCAGATAACGTGTTTCTCGCATTAAATAGCTGGAAACGAGCGATCTCGATGATTAAGCATACTTCGGACAGATTTCTCACCAAGATTATCGCAGGAATTGCATATCTCAGCTTGAACCCCGACGAAATCCAAGATGTCGCCGGTTCTGCATATCAAACGCACTGTGGAGTGGTGAAAACACCAGATAACGTGTTTCTCGCATTAAATAGCTCGAAAAGAGCGATCTAGATGATTCAGCATACTTCGGACAGAAGTCTCACCTAGATTATCGCAGAAATTGCATATCTCAGTTTGAATCCCCACGAAAACCAAGATATCGCTGGTTCTGCATATCAAACGCACTGTGGAGTGGTGAAAACACCAGATAACGTGTTTCTCGCATTAAATAGCTCGAAAAGAGCGATCTAGATGATTCAGCATACTTCGGACAGAAGTCTCACCAAGATTATCGCAGAAAATGCATATCTCAGCTTGAACCCCGACGAAATCCATGATGTCGCCGGTCCCTGCATATCAAACGCACTGTGGAGTGGTGAAAACACCAGATAACGTGTTACTCGCATTAACTAGCTCGAAAAGATCGTTCTGGATGATTCTGCATACTTCTCATAGATGAAACACCAAGATTATCGCAGCAAATGCATATTTCAGCTGGAAACCCCACGAAAATCAAGATATCTCCTGTTCTGCATATCCAACGAACTGTGGATTGGTGAATACCCCAGAAAACGTGTTTCTCGCATTAAATAGCTTGAAAAGTACGATCTCGATTACTCTGCATACTTCGGGCAGAAGTCTCACCAAGATTATCGCAGAAAATGCATATCTCAGCTTGAACCCCGACGAAATCCATGATGTCGCCGGTTCTGCATATCAAACGCACTGTGGAGTGGTGAAAACACCAGATAACGTGTTACTCGCATTAACTAGCTCGAAAAGATCGTTCTGGATGATTCTGCATACTTCTCATAGATGAAACACCAAGATTATCGCAGAAAATGCATATTTCAGCTGGAAACCCCACGAAAACCAAGATATCTCCTGTTCTGCATATCCAACGAACTGTGGATTGGTGAAAACCCCAGAAAACGAGTTTCTCGCATTAAATAGCTCGAAAATTACGATCTAGATGACTCTGCATACTTCGGACAGAAGTCTCACCAAGATTATCGCATAAAATGCATATCTCAGCTTGAAACCCGACGAAAACCAGACATTGCCGGTTCTGCATATCAAACCAACTGTGGAGTGGTGAAAACACCAGACAACGTGTTTCTCGCATTAAATAGATCGAAAAGTGCGATCTCGATGTTTCTGCATACTTCGGACAGATGTTTCACCAAGATTATCGCAGCAAATGCATATTTCAGCTGGAAACCCCACGAAAACCAAGATATCTCCTGTTCTGCATATCCAACGAACTGTGGATTGGTGAATACCCCAGAAAACGTGTTTCTCGCATTAAATAGCTCGAAAAGTACGATCTCGATGACTCTGCATACTTCGGACAGAAGTCTCACCAAGATTATCGCAGAAAATGCATATCTGAGCTTGAAACCCCACGAAAACCAAGATATCGCTGGATCTGCATATCAAACGCACTGTGGAGTGGTGAAAACACCAGATAACTTGCTTCTCGCATTAAATAGCTCGAGAAGAGCGATCTCGATGATTCTGCATACTTCGGACAGGAGTCTCACCAAGATTATCGCAGAAAATGCATATCTCATCTTGAAACCCCACGAAAACCAAGATATCGCTGGTTCTGCATATCAAACGCACTGTGGAGTGGTGAAAACACCAGATAACGTGTTTCTCGCATTAAATAGCTCGAAAAGAGCGATCTAGATGATTCAGCATTCTTCGGACAGAAGTCTCACCAAGATTATCGCAGCAAATGCATATCTCAGCTTGAACCCCGACGAAATCCATGATGTCGCCGGTTCTGCATATCAAACGCACTGTGGAGTGGTGAAAACACCAGATAACGTGTTACTCGCATTAACTAGCTCGAAAAGATCGTTCTGGATGATTCGGCATACTTCTCATAGATGAAACACCAAGATTATCGCAGCAAATGCATATTTCAGCTGGAAACCCCACGAAAACCAAGATATCTCCTGTTCTGCATATCCAACGAACTGTGGATTGGTGAATACCCCAGAAAACGTGTTTCTCGCATTAAATAGCTTGAAAAGTACGATCTCGATGACTCTGCATACTTCGGACAGAAGTCTCACCAATATTATCGCAGAAAATGCATATCTCAGCTGGAAACCCCACGAAAACCAAGATATCGCCGGTTCTGGATATCAAACGCCCTGTGGAGTGATGAAAACAACCAGATAACGTGTATCTCGCATTAAATAGCTCGAAAAGAGCGATCTAGATGATTCTGCATACTTGTGACAGAAGACTCACCAAGATTACCGCAGAAAATGCATATCTCAGCTTGAAACCCCACGAAAATCAAGATGTCGCCGGTCCTGCATATCAAACGCACTGTGGAGTGGTGAAAACAACCAGATAACGTGTTTCTCGTATTAAATAGCTCGAAACGAGCGATCTAGATGATTCTGCATACTTCTGACAAAAGTCGCACCAAGGTTAACGCAGAAAATGCATACCTCAGGATGAAAACCGACGAAAAAAAAGATTTCGCCATTTCTGCATATCAAACGCACTGTGAAGTTGTCAAAACACCAGATAACGCGTTTCTCACATTAAATAGCTCGAAAAGAGCGATATCGATGATTCTGCATACTTCGGACAGAAGTCTCACCAATATTATCGCAGAAAATGCATATGTCAGCTTGAAACCTCACGAAAATCAAGATGTCGCCAGTTCTGTATATAAAACGCGCTGTGGAGTGGTGAAAACAACTAGATAACGTGTATCACGCATTTAATAGCTCGAAAAGAGCGATCTAGATGATTCTGCATACTGCTGACAGAAGACTCACCAAGATTATCGCAGAAAATGCATATCTCACCTGGAAACACCACGAAAATCAAGATATCGCCGGTTCCGCATGTCAAACGCACTGTGGAATGTTGAAAACACCAGAAAACTTGTTTTTTCGCATTAAATAGCTCGAAACGGGCGATCTAGATGATTCTGCATACTTCTGACTGAAGTCTCACCAAGATTATCGTTGAAAATGCATATCTCAGCTTGAAAACCGACGAAAACCAAGATATCGCCGGTTTTGCATATCAAACGCACTGTGGAGTGGTCAAGACACCAGATAACGTGTTTCTCGCATTAAATAGCTCGAATAGAGCGATCTCGATGATTCTGCATACTTCTGACAGAGGACTCACCAAGATTATCGCAGAAAATGCATATTTCAGCTGGAAACCCCACGAAAACCAAGTTATCGGCGGCTCTACATATCAAACGCACTGTGGTGTGGCCAAAACACCAGAAAACTTGTTTTTTCGCATTAAATAACTCGAAACGAACGATCTACATGATTCTGCATACTTCTGTCAGAAGACTCACCAAGATTATCGCAGAAAATGCACATTTAAGCTGGAAACCCCACGAAAACCAAGATGTCACCGGTTCTGCATATCAGGCGCAATGTGGATGGTGAAAACACCAGATAACGTGTTTCTCGCTTTAAAGAGTTCGAATAGAGCGATCTCGATGATTCTGCATACTTCTGACAGAAGACTCACAAAGTTTATCGCAGATAATGCTTATTTCAGCTGGAAACCCCACGAAAACCAAGATATCCCCGATGCTGCATATCAAACGCCCTGTGGAGTGGTCAAAACACCAGATATCGTGATTCTCGCATTAAATAGATCGAAAAGAGCGATATCGATGATTCTGCATACTTCGGACAGAAGTCTCACCAATATTATCGCAGAAAATGCATATGTCAGCTTGAAACCTCACGAAAATCAAGATGTCGCCAGTTCTGTATATAAAACGCACTGTGGAGTGGTGAAAACAACTAGATAACGTGTATCTCGCATTTAATAGCTCGAAAAGAGCGATCTAGATGATTCTGCATACTGCTGACAGAAGACTCACCAAGATTATCGCAGAAAATGCATATCTCACCTGGAAACACCACGAAAATCAAGATATCGCCGGTTCCGCATATCAAACGCACTGTGGAATGTTGAAAACTCCAGAAAACTTGTTTTTTCGCATTAAATAGCTCGAAACGAGCGATCTAGATGATTCTGCATACTTCGGACAGAAGTCTCACCAAGATTATCGCAGAAAATGCATATCTCAGCTTGAACCCCGACGAAATCCATGATGTCGCCGGTTCTGCATATCAAACGCACTGTGGAGTGTTCAATACACCAGATAACGTGGTTCTCGCATTAAATAGCTCGAAACGAGCGATCTAGAAGATTCTGCATACTTCTGACTGAAGTCTCACCAATATTATCGCAGAAAATGCATATCTCAGCTTGATACCTCACGAAAATCAAGATGGCGCCGGTTCTGCATATCAAACGCACTGTGGAGTGGTCAAAACACCAGAACACATGTTTTTTCGCATTAAATAGCTCGAAACGAACGATCTACATGATTCTGCATACTTCTGACAGAAGACTAACCAAGATTATCGCAGAAAATGCATATTTCAGCTGGAAACCCCACGAAAACCAAGATGTCGCCGGTTCTGCATATCAGGCGCAATGTAGAGTGGTGAAAACTCCAGATAACGTGTTTCTCGCATTAAGTAGCTCGAATAGAGCGATCTCGGTGATTCTGCATACTTCTGACAGAAGACTCACCAGGTTTATCGCAGAAAATGCATATCTCAGCTGGAAACCCCACGAAAACCAAGTTATCGGCGGCTCTACATATCAAATCACTGTGGAGTGGTCAATACACCAGATAACGTGTTTGTCGCATTAAATAGCTCGAAAAGAGCGATCTAGATGATTCTGCATACGTCTGACAGAAGACTCACCAAGATTATCGCAGAAAATGCGTATCTCAACTTGAAACCCGACGAAATCCAAGATGTCGCCGGTTCTGCATATCAAACGCAGTGTGGGGTGGTGAAAACACCAGAAAACGTGTTTCTCGCATTAACTAGCTCGAAAAGAGCGATCTCGATGTTTCTGCATACTTCTCATAGATGAAACACCAAGATTATCGCAGAAAATGCATATTTCAGCTGGAAACCCCACGAAAACCAAGATATCGCCGGTTCTGCATATCAAACGCACTGTGGAGTGGTCAAAACACCAGATAACGTGTTTCTCGCATTAAATAGCTCGAATAGAGCGATCTCGATGATTCTGCATACTTCTGACAGAGGACTCACCAAGATTATCGCAGAAAATGCATATTTCAGCTGGATAACCCACGAAAACCAAGTTATCGGCGGCTCTACATATCAAACGCACTGTGGAGTGGTCAAAACACCAGAAAACTTGTTATTTCGCATTAAATAACTCGAAACGAACGATCTACATGATTCTGCATACTTCTGTCAGAAGACTCACCAAGATTATCGCAGAAAATGCACATTTAAGCTGGAAACCCCACGAAAACCAAGATGTCGCCGGTTCTGCATATCAGGCGCAATGTGGATGGTGAAAACACCAGATAACGTGTTTCTCGCTTTAAAGAGTTCGAATAGAGCGATCTCGATGATTCTGCATACTTCTGACAGAAGACTCACAAAGTTTATCGCAGATAATGCATATTTCAGCTGGAAACCCCACGAAAACCAAGATATCCCCGATGCTGCATATCAAACGCCCTGTGGAGTGGTCAAAACACCAGATATCGTGATTCTCGCATTAAATAGATCGAAAAGAGCGATATCGATGATTCTGCATACTTCGGACAGAAGTCTCACCAATATTATCGCAGAAAATGCATATGTCAGCTTGAAACCTCACGAAAATCAAGATGTCGCCAGTTCTGTATATAAAACGCACTGTGGAGTGGTGAAAACAACTAGATAACGTGTATCTCGCATTTAATAGCTCGAAAAGAGCGATCTAGATGATTCTGCATACTGCTGACAGAAGACTCACCAAGATTATCGCAGAAAATGCATATCTCACCTGGAAACACCACGAAAATCAAGATATCGCCGGTTCCGCATACCAAACGCACTGTGGAATGTTGAAAACACCAGAAAACTTGTTTTTTCGCATTAAATAGCTCGAAACGAGCGATCTAGATGATTCTGCATACTTCGGACAGAAGTCTCACCAAGATTATCGCAGAAAATGCATATCTCAGCTTGAACCCCGACGAAATCCATGATGTCGCCGGTTCTGCATATCAAACGCACTGTGGAGTGTTCAATACACCAGATAACGTGGTTCTCGCATTAAATAGCTCGAAACGAGCGATCTAGAAGATTCTGCATACTTCTGACTGAAGTCTCACCAATATTATCGCAGAAAATGCATATCTCAGCTTGATACCTCACGAAAATCAAGATGGCGCCGGTTCTGCATATCAAACGCACTGTGGAGTGGTCAAAACACCAGAACACTTGTTTTTTCGCATTAAATAGCTCGAAACGAACGATCTACATGATTCTGCATACTTCTGACAGAAGACTCACCAAGATTATCGCAGAAAATGCATATTTCAGCTGGAAACCCCACGAAAACCAAGATGTCGCCGGTTCTGCATATCAGGCGCAATGTGGAGTGGTGAAAACTCCAGATAACGTGTTTCTCGCATTAAATAGCTCGAATAGAGCGATCTCGGTGATTCTGCATACTTCTGACAGAAGACTCACCAGGTTTATCGCAGAAAATGCATATCTCAGCTGGAAACCCCACGAAAACCAAGTTATCGGCGGCTCTACATATCAAATCACTGTGGAGTGGTCAATACACCAGAACACTTGTTTTTTCGCATTAACTAGCTCGAAAAGATCGTTCTGGATGATTCGGCATACTTCTCATAGATGAAACACCAAGATTATCGCAGCAAATGCATATTTCAGCTGGAAACCCCACGAAAACCAAGATGTCGCCGGTTCTGCATATCAGGCGCAATGTGGAGTGGTGAAAACTCCAGATAACGTGTTTCTCGCATTAAATAGCTCGAATAGAGCGATCTCGGTGATTCTGCATACTTCTGACAGAAGACTCACCAAGATTATCGCAGAAAATGCATATTTCAGCTGGAAACCCCACGAAAACCAAGATGTCGCCGGTTCTGCATATCAGGCGCAATGTGGAGTGGTGAAAACTCCAGATAACGTGTTTCTCGCATTAAATAGCTCGAATAGAGCGATCTCGGTGATTCTGCATACTTCTGACAGAAGACTCACCAGGTTTATCGCAGAAAATGCATATCTCAGCTGGAAACCCCACGAAAACCAAGTTATCGGCGGCTCTACATATCAAATCACTGTGGAGTGGTCAATACACCAGATAACGTGTTTGTCGCATTAAATAGCTCGAAAAGAGCGATCTAGATGATTCTGCATACTGCTGACAGAAGACTCACCAAGATTATCGCAGAAAATGCGTATCTCAACTTGAAACCCGACGAAATCCAAGATGTCGCCGGTTCTGCATATCAAACGCACTGTGGGGTGGTGAAAACACCAGAAAACGTGTTTCTCGCATTAACTAGCTCGAAAAGAGCGATCTCGATGTTTCTGCATACTTCTCATAGATGAAACACCAAGATTATCGCAGAAAATGCATATTTCAGCTGGAAACCCCACGAAAACCAAGATATCGCCGGTTCTGCATATCAAACGCACTGTGGAGTGGTCAAAACACCAGATAACGTGTTTCTCGCATTAAATAGCTCGAATAGAGCGATCTCGATGATTCTGCATACTTCTGACAGAGGACTCACCAAGATTATCGCAGAAAATGCATATTTCAGCTGGAAAACCCACGAAAACCAAGTTATCGGCGGCTCTACATATCAAACGCACTGTGGAGTGGTCAAAACACCAGAAAACTTGTTTTTTCGCATTAAATAACTCGAAACGAACGATCTACATGATTCTGCATACTTCTGTCAGAAGACTCACCAAGATTATCGCAGAAAATGCACATTTAAGCTGGAAACCCCACGAAAACCAAGATGTCGCCGGTTCTGCATATCAGGCGCAATGTGGATGGTGAAAACACCAGATAACGTGTTTCTCGCTTTAAAGAGTTCGAATAGAGCGATCTCGATGATTCTGCATACTTCTGACAGAAGACTCACAAAGTTTATCGCAGATAATGCATATTTCAGCTGGAAACCCCACGAAAACCAAGATATCCCCGATGCTGCATATCAAACGCCCTGTGGAGTGGTCAAAACACCAGATATCGTGATTCTCGCATTAAATAGATCGAAAAGAGCGATATCGATGATTCTGCATACTTCGGACAGAAGTCTCACCAATATTATCGCAGAAAATGCATATGTCAGCTTGAAACCTCACGAAAATCAAGATGTCGCCAGTTCTGTATATAAAACGCACTGTGGAGTGGTGAAAACAACTAGATAACGTGTATCTCGCATTTAATAGCTCGAAAAGAGCGATCTAGATGATTCTGCATACTGCTGACAGAAGACTCACCAAGATTATCGCAGAAAATGCATATCTCACCTGGAAACACCACGAAAATCAAGATATCGCCGGTTCCGCATATCAAACGCACTGTGGAATGTTGAAAACACCAGAAAACTTGTTTTTTCGCATTAAATAGCTCGAAACGAGCGATCTAGATGATTCTGCATACTTCGGACAGAAGTCTCACCAAGATTATCGCAGAAAATGCATATCTCAGCTTGAACCCTGACGAAATCCATGATGTCGCCGGTTCTGCATATCAAACGCACTGTGGAGTGTTCAATACACCAGATAACGTGGTTCTCGCATTAAATAGCTCGAAACGAGCGATCTAGAAGATTCTGCATACTTCTGACTGAAGTCTCACCAATATTATCGCAGAAAATGCATATCTCAGCTTGATACCTCACGAAAATCAAGATGGCGCCGGTTCTGCATATCAAACGCACTGTGGAGTGGTCAAAACACCAGAACACTTGTTTTTTCGCATTAAATAGCTCGAAACGAACGATCTACATGATTCTGCATACTTCTGACAGAAGACTCACCAAGATTATCGCAGAAAATGCATATTTCAGCTGGAAACCCCACGAAAACCAAGATGTCGCCGGTTCTGCATATCAGGCGCAATGTGGAGTGGTGAAAACTCCAGATAACGTGTTTCTCGCATTAAATAGCTCGAATAGAGCGATCTCGGTGATTCTGCATACTTCTGACAGAAGACTCACCAGGTTTATCGCAGAAAATGCATATCTCAGCTGGAAACCCCACGAAAACCAAGTTATCGGCGGCTCTACATATCAAATCACTGTGGAGTGGTCAATACACCAGAACACTTGTTTTTTCGCATTAACTAGCTCGAAAAGATCGTTCTGGATGATTCGGCATACTTCTCATAGATGAAACACCAAGATTATCGCAGCAAATGCATATTTCAGCTGGAAACCCCACGAAAACCAAGATGTCGCCGGTTCTGCATATCAGGCGCAATGTGGAGTGGTGAAAACTCCAGATAACGTGTTTCTCGCATTAAATAGCTCGAATAGAGCGATCTCGGTGATTCTGCATACTTCTGACTGAAGTCTCACCAATATTATCGCAGAAAATGCATATCTCAGCTTGATACCTCACGAAAATCAAGATGGTGCCGGTTCTGCATATCAAACGCACTGTGGAGTGGTCAAAACACCAGAACACTTGTTTTTTCGCATTAACTAGCTCGAAAAGATCGTTCTGGATGATTCGGCATACTTCTCATAGATGAAACACCAAGATTATCGCAGCAAATGCATATTTCAGCTGGAAACCCCACGAAAACCAAGATATCTCCTGTTCTGCATATCCAACGAACTGTGGATTGGTGAATACCCCAGAAAACGTGTTTCTCGCATTAAATAGCTTGAAAAGTACGATCTCGATGACTCTGCATACTTCGGACAGAAGTCTCACCAATATTATCGCAGAAAATGCATATCTCAGCTGGAAACCCCACGAAAACCAAGATATCGCCGGTTCTGGATATCAAACGCCCTGTGGAGTGATGAAAACAACCAGATAACGTGTATCTCGCATTAAATAGCTCGAAAAGAGCGATCTAGATGATTCTGCATACTTGTGACAGAAGACTCACCAAGATTACCGCAGAAAATGCATATCTCAGCTTGAAACCCCACGAAAATCAAGATGTCGCCGGTCCTGCATATCAAACGCACTGTGGAGTGGTGGAAACAACCAGATAACGTGTTTCTCGTATTAAATAGCTCGAAACGAGCGATCTAGATGTTTCTGCATCCTTCTGACAAAAGTCGCACCAAGGTTAACGCAGAAAATGCATACCTCAGGATGAAAACCGACGAAAAAAAAGATTTCGCCATTTCTGCATATCAAACGCACTGTGAAGTTGTCAAAACACCAGATAACGCGTTTCTCACATTAAATAGCTCGAAAAGAGCGATATCGATGATTCTGCATACTTCGGACAGAAGTCTCACCAATATTATCGCAGAAAATGCATATGTCAGCTTGAAACCTCACGAAAATCAAGATGTCGCCAGTTCTGTATATAAAACGCACTGTGGAGTGGTGAAAACAACTAGATAACGTGTATCACGCATTTAATAGCTCGAAAAGAGCGATCTAGATGATTCTGCATACTGCTGACAGAAGACTCACCAAGATTATCGCAGAAAATGCATATCTCACCTGGAAACACCACGAAAATCAAGATATCGCCGGTTCCGCATGTCAAACGCACTGTGGAATGTTGAAAACACCAGAAAACTTGTTCTTTCGCATTAAATAGCTCGAAACGAGCGATCTAGATGATTCTGCATACTTCTGACTGAAGTCTCACAAAGATTATCGTTGAAAATGCATATCTCAGCTTGAAAACCGACGAAAACCAAGATATCGCCGGTTTTGCATATCAAACGCACTGTGGAGTGGTCAATACACCAGATAACGTGTTTCTCGCATTAAATAGCTCGAATAGAGCGATCTCGATGATTCTGCATACTTCTGACAGAGGACTCACCAAGATTATCGCAGAAAATGCATATTTCAGCTGGAAACCCCACGAAAACCAAGTTATCGGCGGCTCTACATATCAAACGCACTGTGGAGTGGTCAAAACACCAGAAAACTTGTTTTTTCGCATTAAATAACTCGAAAAGAACGATCTACATGATTCTGCATACTTCTGTCAGAAGACTCACCAAGATTATCGCAGAAAATGCACATTTAAGCTGGAAACCCCACGAAAACCAAGATGTCGCCGGTTCTGCATATCAGGCGCAATGTGGATGGTGAAAACACCAGATAACGTGTTTCTCGCTTTAAAGAGTTCGAATAGAGCGATCTCGATGATTCTGCATACTTCTGACAGAAGACTCACAAAGTTTATCGCAGATAATGCATATTTCAGCTGGAAACCCCACGAAAACCAAGATATCCCCGATGCTGCATATCAAACGCCCTGTGGAGTGGTCAAAACACCAGATATCGTGATTCTCGCATTAAATAGATCGAAAAGAGCGATATCGATGATTCTGCATACTTCGGACAGAAGTCTCACCAATATTATCGCAGAAAATGCATATGTCAGCTTGAAACCTCACGAAAATCAAGATGTCGCCAGTTCTGTATATAAAACGCACTGTGGAGTGGTGAAAACTCCAGATAACGTGTTTCTCGCATTAAATAGCTCGAATAGAGCGATCTCGGTGATTCTGCATACTTCTGACAGAAGACTCACCAGGTTTATCGCAGAAAATGCATATCTCAGCTGGAAACCCCACGAAAACCAAGTTATCGGCGGCTCTACATATCAAATCACTGTGGAGTGGTCAATACACCAGATAACGTGTTTGTCGCATTAAATAGCTCGAAAAGAGCGATCTAGATGATTCTGCATACTGCTGACAGAAGACTCACCAAGATTATCGCAGAAAATGCGTATCTCAACTTGAAACCCGACGAAATCCAAGATGTCGCCGGTTCTGCATATCAAACGCACTGTGGGGTGGTGAAAACACCAGAAAACGTGTTTCTCGCATTAACTAGCTCGAAAAGAGCGATCTCGATGTTTTTGCATACTTCTCATAGATGAAACACCAAGATTATCGCAGAAAATGCATATTTCAGCTGGAAACCCCACGAAAACCAAGATATCGCCGGTTCTGCATATCAAACGCACTGTGGAGTGGTCAAAACACCAGATAACGTGTTTCTCGCATTAAATAGCTCGAATAGAGCGATCTCGATGATTCTGCATACTTCTGACAGAGGACTCACCAAGATTATCGCAGAAAATGCATATTTCAGCTGGAAAACCCACGAAAACCAAGTTATCGGCGGCTCTACATATCAAACGCACTGTGGAGTGGTCAAAACACCAGAAAACTTGTTTTTTCGCATTAAATAACTCGAAACGAACGATCTACATGATTCTGCATACTTCTGTCAGAAGACTCACCAAGATTATCGCAGAAAATGCACATTTAAGCTGGAAACCCCACGAAAACCAAGATGTCGCCGGTTCTGCATATCAGGCGCAATGTGGATGGTGAAAACACCAGATAACGTGTTTCTCGCTTTAAAGAGTTCGAATAGAGCGATCTCGATGATTCTGCATACTTCTGACAGAAGACTCACAAAGTTTATCGCAGATAATGCATATTTCAGCTGGAAACCCCACGAAAACCAAGATATCCCCGATGCTGCATATCAAACGCCCTGTGGAGTGGTCAAAACACCAGATATCGTGATTCTCGCATTAAATAGATCGAAAAGAGCGATATCGATGATTCTGCATACTTCGGACAGAAGTCTCACCAATATTATCGCAGAAAATGCATATGTCAGCTTGAAACCTCACGAAAATCAAGATGTCGCCAGTTCTGTATATAAAACGCACTGTGGAGTGGTGAAAACAACTAGATAACGTGTATCTCGCATTTAATAGCTCGAAAAGAGCGATCTAGATGATTCTGCATACTGCTGACAGAAGACTCACCAAGATTATCGCAGAAAATGCATATCTCACCTGGAAACACCACGAAAATCAAAATATCGCCGGTTCCGCATATCAAACGCACTGTGGAATGTTGAAAACACCAGAAAACTTGTTTTTTCGCATTAAATAGCTCGAAACGAGCGATCTAGATGATTCTGCATACATCGGACAGAAGTCTCACCAAGATTATCGCAGAAAATGCATATCTCAGCTTGAACCCCGACGAAATCCATGATGTCGCCGGTTCTGCATATCAAACGCACTGTGGAGTGTTCAATACACCAGATAACGTGGTTCTCGCATTAAATAGCTCGAAACGAGCGATCTAGAAGATTCTGCATACTTCTGACTGAAGTCTCACCAATATTATCGCAGAAAATGCATATCTCAGCTTGATACCTCACGAAAATCAAGATGGCGCCGGTTCTGCATATCAAACGCACTGTGGAGTGGTCAAAACACCAGAACACTTGTTTTTTCGCATTAAATAGCTCGAAACGAACGATCTACATGATTCTGCATACTTCTGACAGAAGACTCACCAAGATTATCGCAGAAAATGCATATTTCAGCTGGAAACCCCACGAAAACCAAGATGTCGCCGGTTCTGCATATCAGGCGCAATGTGGAGTGGTGGAAACTCCAGATAACGTGTTTCTCGCATTAAATAGCTCGAATAGAGCGATCTCGGTGATTCTGCATACTTCTGACAGAAGACTCACCAGGTTTATCGCAGAAAATGCATATCTCAGCTGGAAACCCCACGAAAACCAAGTTATCGGCGGCTCTACATATCAAATCACTGTGGAGTGGTCAATACACCAGATAACGTGTTTGTCGCATTAAATAGCTCGAAAAGAGCGATCTAGATGATTCTGCATACTGCTGACAGAAGACTCACCAAGATTATCGCAGAAAATGCGTATCTCAACTTGAAACCCGACGAAATCCAAGATGTCGCCGGTTCTGCATATCAAACGCACTGTGGGGTGGTGAAAACACCAGAAAACGTGTTTCTCGCATTAACTAGCTCGAAAAGAGCGATCTCGATGTTTCTGCATACTTCTCATAGATGAAACACCAAGATTATCGCAGAAAATGCATATTTCAGCTGGAAACCCCACGAAAACCAAGATATCGCCGGTTCTGCATATCAAACGCACTGTGGAGTGGTCAAAACACCAGATAACGTGTTTCTCGCATTAAATAGCTCGAAAAGAGCGATCTCGAGGATTCTGCATACTTCGGACAGACGTCTCACCAAGATTATCGCAGAAAATGCATATTTCAGCTGGAAACCCCACGAAAACCAAGATGTCGCCGGTTCTGCATATCAAACGCACTGTGGAGTGGTCAAAACACCAGATAACGTGTTTCTCGCATTAAATAGCTCGAAAAGAGCGATCTCGATGATTCTGCATACTGCTGGCAGAAGACTCACCAAGATTATCGCAGAAAATGCATATATCAGCTGGAAACACCACGAAAATCAAGATATCGCCGGTTCTGCATATCAAACACACTGTGGAGTGGTCAAAACACCAGATAACGTGTTTGTCGCATAAAATAGCTCGAAAAGAGCGATCTCGATGATTGTACATACTTCGGACAGACGTCTCACCAAGATTATCGCAGAAAATGCATATTTCAGCTGGAAACCCCACGAAAACGAAGATGTCGCCGGTTCTGCATATCAAACGCACTGTGGAGTGTTCAATACACCAGATAACGTGGTTCTCGCATTAAATAGCTCGAAAAGAGTGATCTAGATGATTCTGCATACTGCTGACAGAAGACTCACCAAGATTATCGCAGAAAATGCATATCTCAGCTGGAAACACCACGAAAATCAAGATATCGCCGGTTCTGCATATCAAACACACTGTGGAGTGGTCAAAACACCAGATAACGTGTTTGTCGCATTAAATAGCTCGAAAAGAGCGATCTCGATGATTCTGCATACTGCTGGCAGAAGACTCACCAAGATTATCGCAGAAAATGCATATATCAGCTGGAAACACCACGAAAATCAAGATATCGCCGGTTCTGCATATCAAACACACTGTGGAGTGGTCAAAACACCAGATAACGTGTTTGTCGCATTAAATAGCTCGAAAAGAGCGATCTCGATGATTCTACATACTTCGGACAGACGTCTCACCAAGATTATCGCAGAAAATGCATATTTCAGCTGGAAACCCCACGAAAATCAAGATATCGCCGGTTCTGCATATCAAACGTACTGTGGAATGTTGAAAACACCAGAAAACTTGTTTTTTCGCATTAAATAGCTCGAAACGAGCGATCTAGATGATTCTGCATACTTCTGACAGAAGACTCACAAAGTTTATCGCAGAAAATGCATATTTCAGCTGGAAACCCCACGAAAACCAAGATATCCCCGATGCTGCATATCAAACGCCCTGTGGAGTGGTCAAAACACCAGATATCGTGTTTCTCGCATTAAATAGATCGAAAAGAGCGATATCGATGATTCTGCATACTGCTGGCAGAAGACTCACCAAGATTATCGCAGAAAATGCATATATCAGCTGGAAACACCACGAAAATCAAGATATCGCCGGTTCTGTATATAAAACGCACTGTGGAGTGGTGAAAACAACTAGATAACGTGTATCACGCATTTAATAGCTCGAAAAGAGCGATCTAGATGATTCTGCATACTGCTGACAGAAGACTCACCAAGATTATCGCAGAAAATGCATATCTCACCAGGAAACACCACGAAAATCAAGATATCGCCGGTTCCGCATATCAAACGCACTGTGGAATGTTGAAAACACCAGAAAACTTGTTTTTTCGCATTAAATAGCTCGAAACGAGCGATCTAGATGATTCTGCATACTTCGGACAGAAGTCTCACCAAGATTATCGCAGAAAATGCATATCTCAGCTTGAACCCCGACGAAATCCATGATGTCGCCGGTTCTGCATATCAAACGCACTGTGGAGTGTTCAATACACCAGATAACGTGGTTCTCGCATTAAATAGCTCGAAACGAGCGATCTAGAAGATTCTGCATACTTCTGACTGAGGTCTCACCAATATTATCGCAGAAAATGCATATCTCAGCTTGATACCTCACGAAAATCAAGATGGCGTCGGTTCTGCATATCAAACGCACTGTGGAGTGGTCAAAACACCAGAAAACTTGTTTTTTCGCATTAAATAGCTCGAAACGAACGATCTACATGATTCTGCATACTTCTGACAGAAGACTCACCAAGATTATCGCAGAAAATGCATATTTCAGCTGGAAACCCCACGAAAACCAAGATGTCGCCGGTTCTGCATATCAGGCGCAATGTGGAGTGGTGAAAACACCAGATAACGTGTTTCTCGCATTAAATAGCTCGAATAGAGCGATCTCGGTGATTCTGCATACTTCTGACAGAAGACTCACCAGGTTTATCGCAGAAAATGCATATCTCAGCTGGAAACCCCACGAAAACCAAGTTATCGGCGGCTCTACATATCAAATCACTGTGGAGTGGTCAATACACCAGATAACGTGTTTGTCGCATTAAATAGCTCGAAAAGAGCGATCTAGATGATTCTGCATACTGCTGACAGAAGACTCACCAAGATTATCGCAGAAAATGCATATTTCAGCTGGAAACCCCACGAAAACCAAGATATCGCCGGTTCTGCATATCAAACGCGCTGTGGAGTGGTCAAAACACCAGAAAACGTGTTTCTCGCATTAACTAGCTCGAAAAGAGCGATCTCGATGTTTCTGCATACTTCTCATAGATGAAACACCAAGATTATCGCAGAAAATGCATATTTCAGCTGGAATCCCCACGAAAACCAAGATATCGCCGGTTCTGCATATCAAACGCACTGTGGAGTGGTCAAAACACCAGATAACGTGTTTCTCGCATTAAATAGCTCGAAAAGAGCGATCTCGATGATTCTGCATACTTCGGACAGACGTCTCACCAAGATTATCGCAGAAAATGCGTATCTCAACTTGAAACCCGACGAAATCCAAGATGTCGCCGGTTCTGCATATCAAACGCACTGTGGGGTGGTGAAAACACCAGAAAACGTGTTTCTCGCATTAACTAGCTCGAAAAGAGCGATCTCGATGTTTCTGCATACTTCTCATAGATGAAACACCAAGATTATCGCAGAAAATGCATATTTCAGCTGGAAACCCCACGAAAACCAAGATATCGCCGGTTCTGCATATCAAACGCACTGTGGAGTGGTCAAAACACCAGATAACGTGTTTCTCGCATTAAATAGCTCGAATAGAGCGATCTCGATGATTCTGCATACTTCTGACAGAGGACTCACCAAGATTATCGCAGAAAATGCATATTTCAGCTGGAAAACCCACGAAAACCAAGTTATCGGCGGCTCTACATATCAAACGCACTGTGGAGTGGTCAAAACACCAGAAAACTTGTTTTTTCGCATTAAATAACTCGAAACGAACGATCTACATGATTCTGCATACTTCTGTCAGAAGACTCACCAAGATTATCGCAGAAAATGCACATTTAAGCTGGAAACCCCACGAAAACCAAGATGTCGCCGGTTCTGCATATCAGGCGCAATGTGGATGGTGAAAACACCAGATAACGTGTTTCTCGCTTTAAAGAGTTCGAATAGAGCGATCTCGATGATTCTGCATACTTCTGACAGAAGACTCACAAAGTTTATCGCAGATAATGCATATTTCAGCTGGAAACCCCACGAAAACCAAGATATCCCCGATGCTGCATATCAAACGCCCTGTGGAGTGGTTAAAACACCAGATATCGTGATTCTCGCATTAAATAGATCGAAAAGAGCGATATCGATGATTCTGCATACTTCGGACAGAAGTCTCACCAATATTATCGCAGAAAATGCATATGTCAGCTTGAAACCTCACGAAAATCAAGATGTCGCCAGTTCTGTATATAAAACGCACTGTGGAGTGGTGAAAACAACTAGATAACGTGTATCTCGCATTTAATAGCTCGAAAAGAGCGATCTAGATGATTCTGCATACTGCTGACAGAAGACTCACCAAGATTATCGCAGAAAATGCATATCTCACCTGGAAACACCACGAAAATCAAGATATCGCCGGTTCCGCATATCAAACGCACTGTGGAATGTTGAAAACACCAGAAAACTTGTTTTTTCGCATTAAATAGCTCGAAACGAGCGATCTAGATGATTCTGCATACTTCGGACAGAAGTCTCACCAAGATTATCGCAGAAAATGCATATCTCAGCTTGAACCCCGACGAAATCCATGATGTCGCCGGTTCTGCATATCAAACGCACTGTGGAGTGTTCAATACACCAGATAACGTGGTTCTCGCATTAAATAGCTCGAAACGAGCGATCTAGAAGATTCTGCATACTTCTGACTGAAGTCTCACCAATATTATCGCAGAAAATGCATATCTCAGCTTGATACCTCACGACAATCAAGATGGCGCCGGTTCTGCATATCAAACGCACTGTGGAGTGGTCAAAACACCAGAACACTTGTTTTTTCGCATTAAATAGCTCGAAACGAACGATCTACATGATTCTGCATACTTCTGACAGAAGACTCACCAAGATTATCGCAGAAAATGCATATTTCAGCTGGAAACCCCACGAAAACCAAGATGTCGCCGGTTCTGCATATCAGGCGCAATGTGGAGTGGTGAAAACTCCAGATAACGTGTTTCTCGCATTAAATAGCTCGAATAGAGCGATCTCGGTGATTCTGCATACTTCTGACAGAAGACTCACCAGGTTTATCGCAGAAAATGCATATCTCAGCTGGAAACCCCACGAAAACCAAGTTATCGGCGGCTCTACATATCAAATCACTGTGGAGTGGTCAATACACCAGATAACGTGTTTGTCGCATTAAATAGCTCGAAAAGAGCGATCTAGATGATTCTGCATACTGCTGACAGAAGACTCACCAAGATTATCGCAGAAAATGCGTATCTCAACTTGAAACCCGACGAAATCCAAGATGTCGCCGGTTCTGCATATCAAACGCACTGTGGGGTGGTGAAAACACCAGAAAACGTGTTTCTCGCATTAACTAGCTCGAAAAGAGCGATCTCGATGTTTCTGCATACTTCTCATAGATGAAACACCAAGATTATCGCAGAAAATGCATATTTCAGCTGGAAACCCCACGAAAACCAAGATATCGCCGGTTCTGCATATCAAACGCACTGTGGAGTGGTCAAAACACCAGATAACGTGTTTCTCGCATTAAATAGCTCGAAAAGAGCGATCTCGATGATTCTGCATACTTCGGACAGACGTCTCACCAAGATTATCGCAGAAAATGCATATTTCAGCTGGAAACCCCACGAAAACCAAGATGTCGCCGGTTCTGCATATCAAACGCACTGTGGAGTGGTCAAAACACCAGATAACGTGTTTCTCGCATTAAATAGCTCGAAAAGAGCGATCTCGATGATTCTGCATACTGCTGGCAGAAGACTCACCAAGATTATCGCAGAAAATGCATATATCAGCTGGAAACACCACGAAAATCAAGATATCGCCGGTTCTGCATATCAAACACACTGTGGAGTGGTCAAAACACCAGATAACGTGTTTGTCGCATAAAATAGCTCGAAAAGAGCGATCTCGATGATTGTACATACTTCGGACAGACGTCTCACCAAGATTATCGCAGAAAATGCATATCTCAGCTGGAAACCCCACGAAAACCAAGTTATCGGCGGCTCTACATATCAAATCACTGTGGAGTGGTCAATACACCAGATAACGTGTTTGTCGCATTAAATAGCTCGAAAAGAGCGATCTAGATGATTCTGCATACTGCTGACAGAAGACTCACCAAGATTATCGCAGAAAATGCATATTTCAGCTGGAAACCCCACGAAAACCAAGATATCGCCGGTTCTGCATATCAAACGCGCTGTGGAGTGGTCAAAACACCAGAAAACGTGTTTCTCGCATTAACTAGCTCGAAAAGAGCGATCTCGATGTTTCTGCATACTTCTCATAGATGAAACACCAAGATTATCGCAGAAAATGCATATTTCAGCTGGAATCCCCACGAAAACCAAGATATCGCCGGTTCTGCATATCAAACGCACTGTGGAGTGGTCAAAACACCAGATAACGTGTTTCTCGCATTAAATAGCTCGAAAAGAGCGATCTCGATGATTCTGCATACTTCGGACAGACGTCTCACCAAGATTATCGCTGAAAATGCGTATCTCAACTTGAAACCCGACGAAATCCAAGATGTCGCCGGTTCTGCATATCAAACGCACTGTGGGGTGGTGAAAACACCAGAAAACGTGTTTCTCGCATTAACTAGCTCGAAAAGAGCGATCTCGATGTTTCTGCATACTTCTCATAGATGAAACACCAAGATTATCGCAGAAAATGCATATTTCAGCTGGAAACCCCACGAAAACCAAGATATCGCCGGTTCTGCATATCAAACGAACTGTGGAGTGGTCAAAACACCAGATAACGTGTTTCTCGCATTAAATAGCTCGAATAGAGCGATCTCGATGATTCTGCATACTTCTGACAGAGGACTCACCAAGATTATCGCAGAAAATGCATATTTCAGCTGGAAAACCCACGAAAACCAAGTTATCGGCGGCTCTACATATCAAACGCACTGTGGAGTGGTCAAAACACCAGAAAACTTGTTTTTTCGCATTAAATAACTCGAAACGAACGATCTACATGATTCTGCATACTTCTGTCAGAAGACTCACCAAGATTATCGCAGAAAATGCTCATTTAAGCTGGAAACCCCACGAAAACCAAGATGTCGCCGGTTCTGCATATCAGGCGCAATGTGGATGGTGAAAACACCAGATAACGTGTTTCTCGCTTTAAAGAGTTCGAATAGAGCGATCTCGATGATTCTGCATACTTCTGACAGAAGACTCACAAAGTTTATCGCAGATAATGCATATTTCAGCTGGAAACCCCACGAAAACCAAGATATCCCCGATGCTGCATATCAAACGCCCTGTGGAGTGGTCAAAACACCAGATATCGTGATTCTCGCATTAAATAGATCGAAAAGAGCGATATCGATGATTCTGCATACTTCGGACAGAAGTCTCACCAATATTATCGCAGAAAATGCATATGTCAGCTTGAAACCTCACGAAAATCAAGATGTCGCCAGTTCTGTATATAAAACGCACTGTGGAGTGGTGAAAACAACTAGATAACGTGTATCTCGCATTTAATAGCTCGAAAAGAGCGATCTAGATGATTCTGCATACTGCTGACAGAAGACTCACCAAGATTATCGCAGAAAATGCATATCTCACCTGGAAACACCACGAAAATCAAGATATCGCCGGTTCCGCATATCAAACGCACTGTGGAATGTTGAAAACACCAGAAAACTTGTTTTTTCGCATTAAATAGCTCGAAACGAGCGATCTAGATGATTCTGCATACTTCGGACAGAAGTCTCACCAAGATTATCGCAGAAAATGCATATCTCAGCTTGAACCCCGACGAAATCCATGATGTCGCCGGTTCTGCATATCAAACGCACTGTGGAGTGTTCAATACACCAGATAACGTGGTTCTCGCATTAAATAGCTCGAAACGAGCGATCTAGAAGATTCTGCATACTTCTGACTGAAGTCTCACCAATATTATCGCAGAAAATGCATATCTCAGCTTGATACCTCACGAAAATCAAGATGGCGCCGGTTCTGCATATCAAACGCACTGTGGAGTGGTCAAAACACCAGAACACTTGTTTTTTCGCATTAAATAGCTCGAAACGAACGATCTACATGATTCTGCATACTTCTGACAGAAGACTCACCAAGATTATCGCAGAAAATGCATATTTCAGCTGGAAACCCCACGAAAACCAAGATGTCGCCGGTTCTGCATATCAGGCGCAATGTGGAGTGGTGAAAACTCCAGATAACGTGTTTCTCGCATTAAATAGCTCGAATAGAGCGATCTCGGTGATTCTGCATACTTCTGACAGAAGACTCACCAGGTTTATCGCAGAAAATGCATATCTCAGCTGGAAACCCCACGAAAACCAAGTTATCGGCGGCTCTACATATCAAATCACTGTGGAGTGGTCAATACACCAGATAACGTGTTTGTCGCATTAAATAGCTCGAAAAGAGCGATCTAGATGATTCTGCATACTGCTGACAGAAGACTCACCAAGATTATCGCAGAAAATGCGTATCTCAACTTGAAACCCGACGAAATCCAAGATGTCGCCGGTTCTGCATATCAAACGCACTGTGGGGTGGTGAAAACACCAGAAAACGTGTTTCTCGCATTAACTAGCTCGAAAAGAGCGATCTCGATGTTTCTGCATACTTCTCATAGATGAAACACCAAGATTATCGCAGAAAATGCATATTTCAGCTGGAAACCCCACGAAAACCAAGATATCGCCGGTTCTGCATATCAAACGCACTGTGGAGTGGTCAAAACACCAGATAACGTGTTTCTCGCATTAAATAGCTCGAAAAGAGCGATCTCGATGATTCTGCATACTTCGGACAGACGTCTCACCAAGATTATCGCAGAAAATGCATATTTCAGCTGGAAACCCCACGAAATCCAAGATGTCGCCGGTTCTGCATATCAAACGCACTGTGGAGTGGTCAAAACACCAGATAACGTGTTTCTCGCATTAAATAGCTCGAAAAGAGCGATCTCGATGATTCTGCATACTGCTGGCAGAAGACTCACCAAGATTATCGCAGAAAATGCATATATCAGCTGGAAACACCACGAAAATCAAGATATCGCCGGTTCTGCATATCAAACACACTGTGGAGTGGTCAAAACACCAGATAACGTGTTTGTCGCATAAAATAGCTCGAAAAGAGCGATCTCGATGATTGTACATACTTCGGACAGACGTCTCACCAAGATTATCGCAGAAAATGCATATTTCAGCTGGAAACCCCACGAAAACCAAGATGTCGCCGGTTCTGCATATCAAACGCACTGTGGAGTGTTCAATACACCAGATAACGTGGTTCTCGCATTAAATAGCTCGAAAAGAGTGATCTAGATGATTCTGCATACTGCTGACAGAAGACTCACCAAGATTATCGCAGAAAATGCATATCTCAGCTGGAAACCCGACGAAAACCAAGATATCGCCGGTTTTGCATATCAAACGCACTGTGGAGTGGTGAATACACCAGATAACGTGTTTCTCGCATTAAATAGCTCGAAAAGAGCGATCTCGATGATTCTGCATACTGCTGGCAGAAGACTCACCAAGATTATCGCAGAAAATGCATATATCAGCTGGAAACACCACGAAAATCAAGATATCGCCGGTTCTGCATATCAAACACACTGTGGAGTGGTCAAAACACCAGATAACGTGTTTGTCGCATTAAATAGCTCGAAAAGAGCGATCTCGATGATTCTACATACTTCGGACAGACGTCTCACCAAGATTATCGCAGAAAATGCATATTTCAGCTGGAAACCCCACGAAAATCAAGATATCGCCGGTTCTGCATATCAAACGTACTGTGGAATGTTGAAAACATCAGAAAACTTGTTTTTTCGCATTAAATAGCTCGAAACGAGCGATCTAGATGATTCTGCATACTTCTGACAGAAGACTCACAAAGTTTATCGCAGAAAATGCATATTTCAGCTGGAAACCCCACGAAAACCAAGATATCCCCGATGCTGCATATCAAACGCCCTGTGGAGTGGTCAAAACACCAGATATCGTGTTTCTCGCATTAAATAGATCGAAAAGAGCGATATCGATGATTCTGCATACTGCTGGCAGAAGACTCACCAAGATTATCGCAGAAAATGCATATATCAGCTGGAAACACCACGAAAATCAAGATATCGCCGGTTCTGTATATAAAACGCACTGTGGAGTGGTGAAAACAACTAGATAACGTGTATCACGCATTTAATAGCTCGAAAAGAGCGATCTAGATGATTCTGCATACTGCTGACAGAAGACTCACCAAGATTATCGCAGAAAATGCATATCTCACCTGGAAACACCACGAAAATCAAGATATCGCCGGTTCCGCATATCAAACGCACTGTGGAATGTTGAAAACACCAGAAAACTTGTTTTTTCGCATTAAATAGCTCGAAACGAGCGATCTAGATGATTCTGCATACTTCGGACAGAAGTCTCACCAAGATTATCGCAGAAAATGCATATCTCAGCTTGAACCCCGACGAAATCCATGATGTCGCCGGTTCTGCATATCAAACGCACTGTGGAGTGTTCAATACACCAGATAACGTGGTTCTCGCATTAAATAGCTCGAAACGAGCGATCTAGAAGATTCTGCATACTTCTGACTGAGGTCTCACCAATATTATCGCAGAAAATGCATATCTCAGCTTGATACCTCACGAAAATCAAGATGGCGTCGGTTCTGCATATCAAACGCACTGTGGAGTGGTCAAAACACCAGAAAACTTGTTTTTTCGCATTAAATAGCTCGAAACGAACGATCTACATGATTCTGCATACTTCTGACAGAAGACTCACCAAGATTATCGCAGAAAATGCATATTTCAGCTGGAAACCCCACGAAAACCAAGATGTCGCCGGTTCTGCATATCAGGCGCAATGTGGAGTGGTGAAAACACCAGATAACGTGTTTCTCGCATTAAATAGCTCGAATAGAGCGATCTCGGTGATTCTGCATACTTCTGACAGAAGACTCACCAGGTTTATCGCAGAAAATGCATATCTCAGCTGGAAACCCCACGAAAACCAAGTTATCGGCGGCTCTACATATCAAATCACTGTGGAGTGGTCAATACACCAGATAACGTGTTTGTCGCATTAAATAGCTCGAAAAGAGCGATCTAGATGATTCTGCATACTGCTGACAGAAGACTCACCAAGATTATCGCAGAAAATGCATATTTCAGCTGGAAACCCCACGAAAACCAAGATATCGCCGGTTCTGCATATCAAACGCGCTGTGGAGTGGTCAAAACACCAGAAAACGTGTTTCTCGCATTAACTAGCTCGAAAAGAGCGATCTCGATGTTTCTGCATACTTCTCATAGATGAAACACCAAGATTATCGCAGAAAATGCATATTTCAGCTGGAATCCCCACGAAAACCAAGATATCGCCGGTTCTGCATATCAAACGCACTGTGGAGTGGTCAAAACACCAGATAACGTGTTTCTCGCATTAAATAGCTCGAAAAGAGCGATCTCGATGATTCTGCATACTTCGGACAGACGTCTCACCAAGATTATCGCAGAAAATGCATATTTCAGCTGGAAACCCCACGAAAACCAAGATGTCGCCGGTTCTGCATATCAAACGCCCTGTGGAGTGGTCAAAACACCAGATATCGTGTTTCTCGCATTAAATAGATCGAAAAGAGCGATATCGATGATTCTGCATACTGCTGGCAGAAGACTCACCAAGATTATCGCAGAAAATGCATATATCAGCTGGAAACACCACGAAAATCAAGATATCGCCGGTTCTGTATATAAAACGCACTGTGGAGTGGTGAAAACAACTAGATAACGTGTATCACGCATTTAATAGCTCGAAAAGAGCGATCTAGATGATTCTGCATACTGCTGACAGAAGACTCACCAAGATTATCGCAGAAAATGCATATCTCACCTAGAAACACCACGAAAATCAAGATATCGACGGTTCCGCATATCAAACGCACTGTGGAATGTTGAACACACCAGAAAACTTGTTTTTTCGCATTAAATAGCTCGAAACGAGCGATCTAGATGATTCTGCATACTTCGGACAGAAGTCTCACCAAGATTATCGCAGAAAATGCATATCTCAGCTTGAACCCCGACGAAATCCATGATGTCGCCGGTTCTGCATATCAAACGCACTGTGGAGTGTTCAATACACCAGATAACGTGGTTCTCGCATTAAATAGCTCGAAACGAGCGATCTAGAAGATTCTGCATACTTCTGACTGAGGTCTCACCAATATTATCGCAGAAAATGCATATCTCAGCTTGATACCTCACGAAAATCAAGATGGCGTCGGTTCTGCATATCAAACGCACTGTGGAGTGGTCAAAACACCAGAAAACTTGTTTTTTCGCATTAAATAGCTCGAAACGAACGATCTACATGATTCTGCATACTTCTGACAGAAGACTCACCAAGATTATCGCAGAAAATGCATATTTCAGCTGGAAACCCCACGAAAACCAAGATGTCGCCGGTTCTGCATATCAGGCGCAATGTGGAGTGGTGAAAACACCAGATAACGTGTTTCTCGCATTAAATAGCTCGAATAGAGCGATCTCGGTGATTCTGCATACTTCTGACAGAAGACTCACCAGGTTTATCGCAGAAAATGCATATCTCAGCTTGAAACCCCACGAAAACCTGGATATCGTCGGTTCTGCATATCAAACGCACTGTGGGGTGGTGAAAACACCAGAAAACGTGTTTCTCGCATTAACTAGCTCGAAAAGAGCGATCTCGATGTTTCTGCATACTTCTCATAGATGAAACACCAAGATTATCGCAGAAAATGCATATTTCAGCTGGAATCCCCACGAAAACCAAGATATCGCCGGTTCTGCATATCAAACGCACTGTGGAGTGGTCAAAACACCAGATAACGTGTTTCTCGCATTAAATAGCTCGAAAAGAGCGATCTCGATGATTCTGCATACTTCGGACAGACGTCTCACCAAGATTATCGCTGAAAATGCGTATCTCAACTTGAAACCCGACGAAATCCAAGATGTCGCCGGTTCTGCATATCAAACGCACTGTGGGGTGGTGAAAACACCAGAAAACGTGTTTCTCGCATTAACTAGCTCGAAAAGAGCGATCTCGATGTTTCTGCATACTTCTCATAGATGAAACACCAAGATTATCGCAGAAAATGCATATTTCAGCTGGAAACCCCACGAAAACCAAGATATCGCCGGTTCTGCATATCAAACGAACTGTGGAGTGGTCAAAACACCAGATAACGTGTTTCTCGCATTAAATAGCTCGAATAGAGCGATCTCGATGATTCTGCATACTTCTGACAGAGGACTCACCAAGATTATCGCAGAAAATGCATATTTCAGCTGGAAAACCCACGAAAACCAAGTTATCGGCGGCTCTACATATCAAACGCACTGTGGAGTGGTCAAAACACCAGAAAACTTGTTTTTTCGCATTAAATAACTCGAAACGAACGATCTACATGATTCTGCATACTTCTGTCAGAAGACTCACCAAGATTATCGCAGAAAATGCTCATTTAAGCTGGAAACCCCACGAAAACCAAGATGTCGCCGGTTCTGCATATCAGGCGCAATGTGGATGGTGAAAACACCAGATAACGTGTTTCTCGCTTTAAAGAGTTCGAATAGAGCGATCTCGATGATTCTGCATACTTCTGACAGAAGACTCACAAAGTTTATCGCAGATAATGCATATTTCAGCTGGAAACCCCACGAAAACCAAGATATCCCCGATGCTGCATATCAAACGCCCTGTGGAGTGGTCAAAACACCAGATATCGTGATTCTCGCATTAAATAGATCGAAAAGAGCGATATCGATGATTCTGCATACTTCGGACAGAAGTCTCACCAATATTATCGCAGAAAATGCATATGTCAGCTTGAAACCTCACGAAAATCAAGATGTCGCCAGTTCTGTATATAAAACGCACTGTGGAGTGGTGAAAACAACTAGATAACGTGTATCTCGCATTTAATAGCTCGAAAAGAGCGATCTAGATGATTCTGCATACTGCTGACAGAAGACTCACCAAGATTATCGCAGAAAATGCATATCTCACCTGGAAACACCACGAAAATCAAGATATCGCCGGTTCCGCATATCAAACGCACTGTGGAATGTTGAAAACACCAGAAAACTTGTTTTTTCGCATTAAATAGCTCGAAACGAGCGATCTAGATGATTCTGCATACTTCGGACAGAAGTCTCACCAAGATTATCGCAGAAAATGCATATCTCAGCTTGAACCCCGACGAAATCCATGATGTCGCCGGTTCTGCATATCAAACGCACTGTGGAGTGTTCAATACACCAGATAACGTGGTTCTCGCATTAAATAGCTCGAAACGAGCGATCTAGAAGATTCTGCATACTTCTGACTGAGGTCTCACCAATATTATCGCAGAAAATGCATATCTCAGCTTGATACCTCACGAAAATCAAGATGGCGTCGGTTCTGCATATCAAACGCACTGTGGAGTGGTCAAAACACCAGAAAACTTGTTTTTTCGCATTAAATAGCTCGAAACGAACGATCTACATGATTCTGCATACTTCTGACAGAAGACTCACCAAGATTATCGCAGAAAATGCATATTTCAGCTGGAAACCCCACGAAAACCAAGATGTCGCCGGTTCTGCATATCAGGCGCAATGTGGAGTGGTGAAAACACCAGATAACGTGTTTCTCGCATTAAATAGCTCGAATAGAGCGATCTCGGTGATTCTGCATACTTCTGACAGAAGACTCACCAGGTTTATCGCAGAAAATGCATATCTCAGCTGGAAACCCCACGAAAACCAAGTTATCGGCGGCTCTACATATCAAATCACTGTGGAGTGGTCAATACACCAGATAACGTGTTTGTCGCATTAAATAGCTCGAAAAGAGCGATCTAGATGATTCTGCATACTGCTGACAGAAGACTCACCAAGATTATCGCAGAAAATGCATATTTCAGCTGGAAACCCCACGAAAACCAAGATATCGCCGGTTCTGCATATCAAACGCGCTGTGGAGTGGTCAAAACACCAGAAAACGTGTTTCTCGCATTAACTAGCTCGAAAAGAGCGATCTCGATGTTTCTGCATACTTCTCATAGATGAAACACCAAGATTATCGCAGAAAATGCATATTTCAGCTGGAATCCCCACGAAAACCAAGATATCGCCGGTTCTGCATATCAAACGCACTGTGGAGTGGTCAAAACACCAGATAACGTGTTTCTCGCATTAAATAGCTCGAAAAGAGCGATCTCGATGATTCTGCATACTTCGGACAGACGTCTCACCAAGATTATCGCAGAAAATGCATATTTCAGCTGGAAACCCCACGAAAACCAAGATGTCGCCGGTTCTGCATATCAAACGCCCTGTGGAGTGGTCAAAACACCAGATATCGTGTTTCTCGCATTAAATAGATCGAAAAGAGCGATATCGATGATTCTGCATACTGCTGGCAGAAGACTCACCAAGATTATCGCAGAAAATGCATATATCAGCTGGAAACACCACGAAAATCAAGATATCGCCGGTTCTGCATATCAAACACACTGTGGAGTGGTCAAAACACCAGATAACGTGTTTGTCGCATTAAATAGTTCGAAAAGAGCGATCTCGATGATTCTACATACTTCGGACAGACGTCTCACCAAGATTATCGCAGAAAATGCATATTTCAGCTGGAAACCCCACGAAAACCAAGATGTTGCCGGTTCTGCATATCAAACGCACTGTGGAGTGTTCAATACACCAGATAACGTGGTTCTCGCATTAAATAGCTCGAAAAGAGTAATCTAGATGATTCTGCATACTACTGACAGAAGACTCACCAAGATTATCGCAGAAAATGCATATCTCAGCTGGAAACCCGACGAAAACCAAGAATCGCCGGTTTTGCATATCAAACACACTGTGGAGTGGTCAAAACACCAGATAACGTGTTTGTCGCATTAAATAGTTCGAAAAGAGCGATCTCGATGATTCTACATACTTCGGACAGACGTCTCACCAAGATTATCGCAGAAAATGCATATTTCAGCTGGAAACCCCACGAAAATCAAGATATCGCCGGTTCTGCATATCAAACGTACTGTGGAATGTTGAAAACACCAGAAAACTTGTTTTTTCGCATTAAATAGCTCGAAACGAGCGATCTAGATGATTCTGCATACTTCTGACTGAAATCTCACCAAGATTATCGTTGAAAATGCATATCTCAGCTTGAAACCCGACGAAAACCAAGATATCGCCGGTTTTGCATATCAAACGCACTGTGGAGTGGTCAATACACCAGATAACGTGTTTCTCGCATTAAATATCTCGAAACGAACGATCTAGAAGATTCTGCATACTTCTGACTGAAGTCTCACCAATATTATCGCAGAAAATGCATATCTCAGCTTGAAACCTCACGAAAATCAAGATGGCGCCGGGTCTGCATATCAAACGCACTGTGGAGTGGTCAATACACCAGATAACGTGTTTCTCGGATTAAATAGCTCGAATAGAGCGATCTCGATGATTCTGCATACTTCTGACAGAGTACTCACCAAGATTATCGCAGAAAATGCATATTTCAGCTGGAAACCCCACGAAAACCAAGTTATCGGCGGCTCTACATATCAAACGCACTGTGGAGTGTTCAATACACCAGATAACGTGGTTCTCGCATTAAATAGCTCGAAACGAGCGATCTAGAAGATTCTGCATACTTCTGACTGAAGTCTCACCAATATTATCGCAGAAAATGCATATCTCAGCTTGAAACCTCACGAAAATCAAGATGGCGCCGGTTCTGCATATCAAACGCACTGTGGAGTGGTCAATACACCAGATAACGTGTTTCTCGCATTAAACAGCTCGAATAGAGCGATCTCGATGATACTGCATACTTCTGACAGAGGTCTCACCAAGATTATCACAGAAAATGCATATTTCAGCTGGAAACCCCACGAAAACCAAGTTATCGGCGGCTCTACATATCAAACGCACTGTGGAATGGTCAAAACACCAGAAAACTTGTTTTTTCGCATTAAATAGCTCGAAACGAACGATCTACATGATTCTGCATACTTCTGACAGAAGACTCACCAAGATTATCGCAGAAAATGCATATTTCAGCTGGAAACCCCACGAAATCCAAGATGTCGCCGGTTCAGCATATCAAACGCGCTGTGGGGTGGTGAAAACACCAGAAAACGTGTTTCTCGCATTAACTAGCTCGAAAAGAGCGATCTCGATGTTTCTGCATACTTCTCATAGATGAAACACCAAGATTATCGCAGAAAATGCATATTTCAGCTGGAATCCCCACGAAAACCAAGATGTCGCCGGTTCTGCATATCAAACGCACTGTGGAGTGGTCAAAACACCAGATAACGTGTTTCTCGCATTAAATAGCTCGAAACGAGCGATCGAGATGATTCTGCATACTTCTGAGTGAAATCTCACCAAGATTATCGTTGAAAATGCATATCTCAGCTTGAAACCCGACGAAAACCAAGATATCGCCGGTTTTGCATATCAAACGCACTGTGGAGTTGTCATTACACCAGATAACGTGTTTCTCGCATTAAATATCTCGAAACGAGCGATCTAGAAGATTCTGCATACTTCTGACTGAAGTCTCACCAATATTATCGCAGAAAATGCATATCTCAGCTTGAAACCTCACGAAAATCAAGATGGCGCTGGTTCTGCATATCAAACGCACTGTGGAGTGGTCAATACACCAGATAACGTGGTTCTCGCATTAAATAGCTCGAAAAGAGTGATCTAGATGATTCTGCATACTGCTGGCAGAATACTCACTAAGATTATAGGAGAAAATGCATATCTCAGCTGGAAACACCACGAAAATCAAGATATCGCCGGTTCTGCATATCAAACGCACTGTGGAGTGGTCAAAACACCAGATAACGTGTTTCTCGCATTAAATAGCTCGAAAAGAGCGATCTCGATGATTCTGCATACTTCGGACAGACGTCTCACCAAGATTATCGCAGAAAATGCATATTTCAGCTGGAAAACCCACGAAAACCAAGATGTCGCCGGTTCTGCATATCAAACGCACTGTGGAGTGTTCAATACACCAGATAACGTGGTTCTCGCATTAAATAGCTCGAAAAGAGTGATCTAGATGATTCTGCATACTGCTGACAGAAGACTCACCAAGATTATCGCAGAAAATGCATATCTCAGCTTGAAACCTCACGAAAATCAAGATGGCGCCGGTTCCGCATATCAAACGCACTGTGGAGTGGTCAATACACCAGATAACGTGTTTCTCGCATTAAATAGCTCAAAAAGAGCGATCTCGATGTTTCCGCATACTTCTGACTGAAGTCTTACCAATATTATCGCAGAAAATGCATATTTCAGCTGGAAACCCCACGAAAACCAAGTTATCGGCGGCTCTACATATCAAACGCACTGTGGAGTGGTCAAAACACCAGAAAACTTGTTTTTTCGCATTAAATAGATCGAAACGAGCGATCTAGATGATTCTGCAAACTTCTGACAGAAGTCTCACCAAGATTATCGCAGAAAATGCATATCTCAGCTTGAAACCCGACTAAAACCAAGATATCGCCGGTTTTGCATATCAAACGCACTGTGGAGTGGTCAATACACCAGATAACGTGTTTCTCGCATTAAATAGCTCGAAACGAGCGATCTAGAAGATTCTGTATACTTCTTACTGAAGTCTCACCAATATTATCGCAGAAAATGCATATCTCAGCTTGAAACCTCACGAAAATCAAGATGGCGCCGGTTCTGCATATCAAACGCACTGTGGAGTGGTCAATACACCAGATAACGTGTTTCTCGCATTAAATAGCTCGAAAAGAGCGATCTCGATGTTTCCGCATACTTCTGACTGAAGTCTTACCAATATTATCGCAGAAAATGCATATTTCAGCTGGAAACCCCACGAAAACCAAGTTATCGGCGGCTCTACATATCAAACGCACTGTGGAGTGGTCAAAACACCAGAAAACTTGTTTTTTCGCATTAAATAGCTCGAAACCAGCGATCTAGATGATTCTGCAAACTTCTGACAGAAGTCTCACCAAGATTATCGCAGAAAATGCATATCTCTGCTTGATACCCGACGAAAGCCAAGATGTCGCCTGTTCTGGATATCAAACGCACTGTGGTGTCGTGAAAACACCAGATAACGTGTTTCTCGCTTTAAATAGCTCGAAAAGAGCGATCTCGAAGATTCTGCATACTTCTGACGGAAGTCTCACCAAGATTATCGTAGAAAATGCATATCTCAGCTTGAAACCCGACGAAATCCAAGATGTCGCCGGTTCTGCATATCAAACGCACTGTGGAATGTTGAAAACACCAGAAAACTTGTTTTTTCGCATTAAATAGCTTGAAAAGAGCGATCTAGATGATTCTGCATACTTCTGACTGAAGTCTCACCAAGATTATCGCAGAAAATCCATATCTCAGCTGGAAAACATCACGAAAATCAAGATGTCGCCGGTTCTGCATATCAAACGCACTGTGGAGTCGTGAAAACAACCAGACAACGTGTTTCTCGCATTAAATAGCTCGAAAAGAGCGATCCCGATGATTCTGCATACTTCTGACAGAAGTCTCACCAAGATTATCGTTGAAAATGCATATCTCAGCTTGATACCCGACGAAAGCCAAGATGTCGCTGGTTCTGCATATCAAACGCACTGTGGAGTGGTGAAAACACCAGATAACGTGTTTCTCGCATTATGTAGCTCGAAAACAGCGTTCTCGAAGATTCTGCATACTTCTGACAGAAGTCTCACCATGATTATCGCAGAAAAAGCATATCTCAGCTTGAAAACCCACGAAAAGCAAGATTTCGCCGGTTCTGCATGTCAAACGTACTGTGGAGTGGTGAATACACCAGAAAACGAGTTTCTCGCATTAAATAGCTCGAAAAGAGCGATCTCGATGATTCTGCATACTTCTGACAGAAGTCTCACCAAGATTATCGTAGAAAATGCATATCTCAGTATGAACCCCGACGAAATCCAAGATGCCGCCGGTTCTGCATATCTAACGCACTGTGGAGTGGTGAATACACCAGAAAACGTGTTTCTCGCATTAAATAGCTCGAAATAAGCGATCTAGATGATTCTGCATACTTCTGACAGAAGACTCACCAAGATTATCGCAGAAAATGCATATCTCAGCTGGAAACACCACGAAAATCAAGATATCGCGGGTTCTGCATATCAAACGCACTGTGGAGTGGTGAAAACACCAGATATCGTGTTTCTCGCATTAAGTAGCTCGAAAAGAGCGATCTCGAAGATTCTGCATACTTCTGACAGAAGTCTCACCAAGATTATTGTAGAAAATGCATATCTCAGCTTGAAACCCGACGAAATCCAAGATGTCGCCGGTTCTGCATATCAAACGAACTGTGGAATGTTGAAAACACTAGAAAACTTGTTTTTTCGCATTAAATAGCTTGAAAAGAGCGATCTAGATGATTCTGCATACCTCTGACTGAAGTCTCACCAAGATTATCGCAGAAAATCCATATCTCAGCTTGAAACATCACGAAAATTAAGATGTCGCCGGTTCTGCATATCAAACGCACTGTGGAGTCGTGAAAACAACCAGACAACGTGTTTCTCGCATTAAATAGCTCGAAAAGAGCGATCCCGATGATTCTGCATACTTCTGACAGAAGTCTCACCAAGATTATCGTTGAAAATGCATATCTCAGCTTGATACCCGACGAAATCCAAGATGTCGCTGGTTCTGCATATCAAACGCACTGTGGAGTGGTGAAAACACCAGATAACGTGTTTCTCGCATTATGTAGCTCGAAAAGAGCGTTCTCGAAGATTCTGCGTACTTCTGACAGAAGTCTCACCAAGATTATCGACGAAAATGCATATCTCAGGTTGAAATCTCACGAAATTCAAGATGTCGCCTGTTCTGGATATCAAACGCACTGTGGTGTCGTGAAAACACCAGATAACGTGATTCTCGCATTAAATAGCTCGAAAAGAGCGATCTCGAAGATTCTGCATACTTCTGACGGAAGTCTCACCAAGATTATCGTAGAAAATGCATATCTCAGGTTGAAATCTCACGAAAATCAAGATGTCGCCGGTTCTGCATATCAAACGCACTGAGGAGTCGCGAAAACAACAGATAACGTGTTTCTCGCATTAAATAGCTCGAAAAGAGGGGTCCCGATGATTCTGCATACTACTGACAGAAGACTCACCAAGATTATCGACGAAAATGCATATCTCAGGTTGAAATCTCACGAAAATCTAGATGTCGCCGGTTCTGGATTTCAAACGCACTGTGGTGTCGTGAAAACACTAGAAAACTTGTTTATTCGCATTAAATAGCTTGAAAAGAGCGATCTAGATGATTCTGCATACTTCTGACTGAAGTCTCACCAAGATTATCGCAGAAAATCCATATCTCAGCTTGAAACATCACGAAAATTAAGATGTCGCCGGTTCTGCATATAAAACGCACTGTGGAGTCGTGAAAACGACCAGACAACGTGTTTCTCGCATTAAATAGCTCGAAAAGAGCGATCCCGATGATTCTGCGTACTTCTGACAGAAGTCTCACCAAGATTATCGCAGAAAATGCATATCTCAGCTTGAAACCTCACGAAAATCAAGATGTCGCCGGTTCTGCAAATCAAACGCACTGTGGAGTGGTGAAAACAGCCAGATAACGTGTTTCTCGCATTAAGTAGCTCGAAAAGAGTGATCTAGATGATTCTGCATACTGCTGACAGAAGACCCACCAAGATTATCGCAGAAAATGCATATCCCAGCTGGAAACACCACGAAAACCACGATATCGTCGGTTCTGCATATCAGACGCACTGTGGAATGTTGAAAACACCAGAAAACTTGTTTTTTCGCATTAAATAGCTTGAAAAGTGCGATCTAGATGATTCTGCATACTTCTGACTGAAGTCTCACCAAGATTATCGACGAAAATGCATATCTCAGGTTGAAATCTCACGAAAATCTAGATGTCGCCGGTTCTGGATATCAAACGCACTGTGGTGTCGTGAAAACACTAGAAAACTTGTTTTTTCGCATTAAATAGCTCGAAACGAGCGATCTAGATGATTCTGCATACTTCTGACTAAAGTCTCACCAAGATTATCGCAGAAAATGCATATCTCAGCTGGAAACCCCACGAAAACCAAGATATCGCCGGTTCTGCATATCAAACGCCCTGTGGAGTGATGAAAACACCAGATAACATGTTTCTCGCATTAAATAGCTCGAAAAGAGCGATCTCGAAGATTCTGCATACTTCTGACAGAAGTCTCACCAAGATTATCGTAGAAAATGCATATCTCAGCTTGAAACCCGACGAAATCCAAGATGTCGCCGGTTCTGCATATCAAACGCACTGTGGAATGTTGAAAACACCAGAAAACTTGTTTTTTCGCATTAAATAGCTTGAAAAGAGCGATCTAGATGATTCTGCATACTTCTGACTGAAGTCTCACCAAGATTATCGCAGAAAATCCATATCTCAGCTGGAAAACATCACGAAAATCAAGATATCGCCGGTTCTGCATATCAAACGCACTGTGGAGTCGTGAAAACAACCAGACAACGTGTTTCTCGCATTAAATAGCTCGAAAAGAGCGATCCCGATGATTCTGCATACTTCTGACAGAAGTCTCACCAATATTATCGTTGAAAATGCATATCTCAGCTTGATACCCGACGAAAGCCAAGATGTCGCTGGTTCTGCATATCAAACGCACTGTGGAGTGGTGAATACACCAGAAAACGTGTTTCTCGCATTAAATAGCTCGAAATAAGCGATCTAGATGATTCTGCATACTTCTGACAGAAGACTCACCAGGATTATCGCAGAAAATGCATATCTCAGCTGGAAACACAACGAAAATCAAGATATCGCCGGTTCTGCATATCAAACGCACTGTGGAGTGGTGAAAACACCAGATATCGTGTTTCTCGCATTAAGTAGCTTGAAAAGAGCGATCTCGAAGATTCTGCATACTTCTGACAGAAGTCTCACCAAGATTATCGTAGAAAATGCATATCTCAGCTTGAAACACGACGAAATCCAAGATGTCGCCGGTTCTGCATATCAAACGCACTGTGGAATGTTGAAAACACTAGAAAACTTGTTTTTTCGCATTAAATAGCTTGAAAAGAGCGATCTAGATGATTCTGCATACCTCTGACTGAAGTCTCACCAAGATTATCGCAGAAAATCCATATCTCAGCTTGAAACATCACGAAAATTAAGATGTCGCCGGTTCTGCATATCAGACGCACTGTGGAGTCGTGAAAACAACCAGACAACGTGTTTCTCGCATTAAATAGCTCGAAAAGAGCGATCCCGATGATTCTGCATACTTCTGACAGAAGTCTCACCAAGATTATCGTTGAAAATGCATATCTCAGCTTGATACCCGACGAAAGCCAAGATGTCGCTGGTTCTGCATATCAAACGCACTGTGGAGTGGTGAAAACACCAGATAACGTGTTTCTCGCATTATGTAGCTCGAAAAGAGCGTTCTCGAAGATTCTGCATACTTCTGACAGAAGTCTCACCAAGATTATCGACGAAAATGCATATCTCAGGTTGAAATCTCACGAAATTCAAGATGTCGCCTGTTCTGGATATCAAACGCACTGTGGTGTCGTGAAAACACCAGATAACGTGTTTCTCGCATTAAATAGCTCGAAAAGAGCGATCTCGAAGATTCTGCATACTTCTGACGGAAGTCTCACCAAGATTATCGTAGAAAATGCATATCTCAGGTTGAAATCTCACGAAAATCAAGATGTCGCCGGTTCTGCATATCAAACGCACTGAGGAGTGGCGAAAACAACAGATAACGTGTTTCTCGCATTAAATAGCTCGAAAAGAGGGGTCCCGATGATTCTGCATACTACTGACAGAAGACTCACCAAGATTATCGACGAAAATGCATATCTCAGGTTGAAATCTCACGAAAATCTAGATGTCGCCGGTTCTGGATATCAAACGCACTGTGGTGTCGTGAAAACACTAGAAAACTTGTTTATTCGCATTAAATAGCTTGAAAAGAGCGATCTAGATGATTCTGCATACTTCTGACTGAAGTCTCACCAAGATTATCGACGAAAATGCATATCTCAGGTTGAAATCTCACGAAAATCTAGATGTCGCCGGTTCTGGATATCAAACGCACTGTGGTGTCGTGAAAACACTAGAAAACTTGTTTATTCGCATTAAATAGCTTGAAAAGAGCGATCTAGATGATTCTGCATACTTCTGACTGAAGTCTCACCAAGATAATCGCAGAAAATGCATATCTCAGCTTGATACCCGACCTAAACCAAGATATCTCCTGTTCTGCATTTCAAACGTACTGTGGAGTGGTGAATACACCAGAAAACGTGTTTCTCGCTTTAAATAGCTCGAAAAGAGCGATCCCGATGATTCTGCATACGTCTGACAGAAGTCTCACCAAGATTATCGTAGGAAATGCATATCTCAGCTTGAAACCCGACCGAAACCAAGATATATCCGGTTCTGCATGTCAAACGTACTGTGGGGTGGTGAATACACCAGAAAACGTGTTTCTCACATTAAATAGCTCGAATAGAGCGATCTCGATGATTCTGCATACTTCTGACAGAAGACTCACCAAGATTATCACAGAAATTGCATATCTCAGCTGGAAACCCCACGAAAACCAAGATATCGCCGGTTCTGCATATCAGGCGCACTATGGAGTGGTGAAACCATCAGAAAACGTGTATCTCGCATTAACTAGCTCGAAAAGAGCGTTCTCGATGATTCTGCATACTTCTCATAGATGAAACACCAAGATTATCGCAGAAAATGCATATTTCAGCTGGAAACCCCACGAAAACCAAGTTATCGGCGGCTCTACATATCAAACGCACTGTGGAGTGGTCAAAACAACCACATAAAGTGTTTCTCGCTTTAAATAGCTCGAAACGAGCGATCTAGATGATTCTGCATACTTCTGACTGAAGTCTCACCAATATGATCGCAGAAAATGCATATCTCAGCTTGAAACCCGACGAAAACCACGATGTCGCAGGTTCTGCATATCAAACGCACTGTGGCGTGGTGAAAACACCAGAAAACGTGTTTCTCGCATCAAATAGCGCGAAAAGAGCGATCTAGATGATTCTGCATACTTCTGACAGAAGACTCACCAAGATTATCGCAGAAAATGCATATCTCAGCTGGAAACCCCACGAAAACCAAGATATCGCCGGTTCTGCATATCAAACGCACTGTGGAGTGCTGAAAACACCAGATAACGTGTTTCTCGCATTAACCAGCTCGAAAAGAGCGTTCTCGATGATTAAGCATACTTCGGACAGAAGTCTCACCAAGATTATCGCAGGAATTGCAAATCTCAGCTTGAACCCCGACGAAATCCAAGATGTCGCCGGATCTGCATATCAAACGCACTGTGGAGTGGTGAAAACATCCATATAATGTGTTTCTTGCATTAAATAGCTCGAAAAGAGGGGTCTCGATCATTCTGCATCCTACTGACAGAAGACTCACCATGGTTATCGTAGAAAATGCATATCGCAGCTTGAAATCTCACGAAAATTAAGATGTCGCCTGTTCTGCATATCAAACGCACTGTGGAGTGGTGAAAACAACCATATAACGTGTTTCTTGCATTATATAGCTCGAAAAGAGGGGTCTCGATCATTCTGCATCCTACTGACAGAAGACTCACCAAGATTATCGACGAAAATGCATATCTCAGGTTGAAATCTCACGAAAATAAAGATGTCGCCGGTTCTGCATATCAAACGCATTGTGGAGTGGTGAAAACACCAGATGACGTGTTTCTCGCATTAAAGAGCTCGAAAAGAGGGATCTCGATGATTCTGCATACTTCTGACAGAAGACTCACCAAGATTATCACAGAAATTGCATATCTCAGCTGGAAACCCCACGAAAACCAAGATATCGCCGGTTCTGCATATCAGACGCACTATGGAGTGGTGAAAACATCAGAAAACGTGTATCTCGCATTAGCTAGCTCGAAAAGAGCGTTCTCGATGATTCTGCATACTTCTCATAGATGAAACACCAAGATTATCGCAGAAAATGCATATTTCAGCTGGAAACCCCACGAAAACCAAGTTATCGGCGGCTCTACACATCAAACGCACTGTGGAGTGGTCAAAACAACCAGATAACGTGTTTCTCGTTTTAAATAGCTCGAAACGAGCGATCTAGATGATTCTGCATACTTCTGACTGAAGTCTCACCAATATGATCGCAGAAAATGCATATCTCAGCTTGAAACCCGACGTAAACCACGATGTCGCCGGTTCTGCATATTAAACGCACTGTGGCGTGGTGAAAACACCAGAAAACGTGTTTCTCGCATCAAATAGCTCGAAAAGAGCGATCTAGATGATTCTGCATACTTCTGACAGAAGACTCACCAAGATTATCGCAGAAAATGCATATCTCAGCTGGAAACCCCACGAAAACCAAGATATCGCCGGTTCTGCATATCAAACGCACTGTGGAGTGCTGAAAACACCAGATAACGTGTTTCTCGCATTAAAGAGCTCGAAAAGAGGGATCTCGATGATTAAGCATACTTCGGACAGAAGTCTCACCAAGATTATCGCAGGAATTGCAAATCTCAGCTTGAACCCCGACGAAATCCAAGATGTCGCCGGATCTGCATATCAAACGCACTGTGGAGTGGTGAAAACACCAGTTAACGTGTTTCTCGCATAAAATAGCTCGAAAAGTGCGATCTTGATGATTCTGCATACTTCTGTCTGAAGTCTCTCCAATATTATCGCACAAAATGCATATCTGAGCTTGAAACCCTACGAAAACCAGGATATCGTCGGTTCTGCACATCATACGCACTGTGGAGTGGTCAAAACACCAGATAACGTGTTTCTCGCATTATATAGCTCTAAAAGAGCGATCTCGATGATTCTGCATACTTCTAAATGAATTCTCACCAAGATTATCGCAGAAAATGCATATTTCAGCTTGAAACCCCACGAAAACCAAGATATCTACTGTTCTGCATATCAAACGCACTGTGGTGTGGTGAAAACACCAGATAACGTGTTTCTCGCACTAACTAGCTCGAAAAGAGCGATCTCGATGATTCAGCATACTTCGGACAGAAGTCTCACCAAGATTATCGTAAAAAATGCATAGCTCAGCTTGAAACCCCACGAAAGCCAAGATATCGCTGGTTCTGCATATCAAACGAACTGTGGAGTGGTGAAAACACCGGATAAGGTTTTTCTCGCATTAACTAGCTCGAAAAGAGCGATCTCGATGTTTCAGCATACTTCGGACAGAAGTCTCACCAAGATTACCGCAGAAAATGTATATCTCAGCTTGAAACCCCACGAAAACCAAGATATCGCCGGTTCTGCATATCATACGCACTGTGGAGTGGTGAAAACACCAGATAACGTGTTTCTCGCATTAAATAGCTCGAAACGAGCGATCTCGATGATTAAGCATACTTCGAACAGAAGTCTCACCAAGATTATCGTAAAAAATGCATATCTCAGCTTGAAACCCCACGAAAACCAAGATATCGCTGGTTCTGCATATCAAACGCACTGTGGAGTGGTGAAAACAACCATATAACGTGTTTCTTGCATTAAATAGCTCGAAAAGAGCGATGTAGATGATTCTGCATACTCCTGACAGAAGACTCACCACGGTTATCGTAGAAAATGCATATCTCAGCTTGAAATCTCACGAAAATCAAGATGTCGCCTGTTCTGCATATCAAACGCACTGTGGAGTGGTGAAAACACCAGATAACGTGTTTCTCGCATTAAATAGCTCGAAAAGAGGGGTCTCGATGATTCTGCATCCTACTGACAGAAGACTCACCAATATTATAGCAGAAAATGCATATCTCAGCTTGAAACCTCACGAAAATCAAGATGTCGCCGGTTCTGCATATCAAACGCACTGTGGAGTCGTGAAACCAACCAGACAACGTGTTTCTCGCATTAAATAGCTCGAAAAGAGCGATCCCGATGATTCTGCACACTTCTGACAGAAGTCTCACCAAGATTATCGTTGAAAATGCATATCTCAGCTTGATACCCGACCTAAACCAAGATATCTCCTGTTCTGCATGTCAAACGTACTGTGGAGTGGTGAATACACCAGAAAACGTGTTTCTCGCATTAAATAGCTCGAAAAGAGCGATCTAGATGATTCTACATACTTCTGACAGAAGACTCACCAAGATTATCGCAGAAAATGCATATCTCAGCTGGAAACACCACGAAAATCAAGATATCGCCGGTTCTGCATATAAAACGCACTGTGGAATGTTGACAACACCAGAAAACTTGTTTTTTCGCATTAAATAGCTCGAAACGAGCGATCTCGATGATTCTGCATACTTCTGACTGAAGTCTCACCAAGATTATCGTAAAAAATGCATATCTCAGCTTGAAACCCCACGAAAACCAAGATATCGCTGGTTATGCATTTCAGACGCACTGTGGAGTGGTGAAAAAACCAGAAAACGTGTTTCTCGCATTAAGTAGCTCGAAAAGAGCGTTCTCGATGATTCTGCATACTTCTCATAGATGAAACACCAAGATTATCGCAGAAAATGCATATATCAGCTGGAAACCCCACGAAAACCACGTTATCGGCGGTTCTACATATCAAACGCACTGTGGAGTGGTCAAAACACCAGATAACGTGTTTCCCGCATTAAATAGCTCGAAAAGAGCGATCTCGATGATTCTGCATACTTCGGACAGAAGTCTCACCAAGATTATCGCAGAAAATGCATATTTCAGCTTGAAACCCCACGAAAACCAAGATATCTACTGTTCTGCATATCAAACGCACTGTGGTGTGGTGAAAACACCAGATAACGTGTTTCTCGCACTAACTAGCTCGAAAAGAGCGATCTCGATGATTCAGCATACTTCGGACAGAAGTCTCACCAAGATTATCGTAAAAAATGCATATCTCAGCTTGAAACCCCACGAAAGCCAAGATATCGCTGGTTCGGCATATCAAACGAACTGTGGAGTGGTGAAAACACCGGATAAGGTTTTTCTCGCATTAACTAGCTCGAAAAGAGCGATCTCGATGTTTCAGCATACTTCGGGCAGAAGTCTCACCAAGATTACCGCAGAAAATGTATATCTCAGCTTGAAACCCCACGAAAACCAAGATATCGCCGGTTCTGCATATCATACGCACTGTGGAGTGGTGAAAACACCAGATAACGTGTTTCTCGCATTAAATAGCTCGAAACGAGCGATCTCGATGATTAAGCATACTTCGAACAGAAGTCTCACCAAGATTATCGTAAAAAATGCATATCTCAGCTTGAAACCCCACGAAAACCAAGATATCGCTGGTTCTGCATATCAAACGCACTGTGGAGTGGTGAAAACAACCATATAACGTGTTTCTTGCATTAAATAGCTCGAAAAGAGCGATGTAGATGATTCTGCATACTCCTGACAGAAGACTCACCATGGTTATCGTAGAAAATGCATATCTCAGCTTGAAATCTCACGAAAATCAAGATGTCGCCTGTTCTGCATATCAAACGCACTGTGGAGTGGTGAAAACACCAGATAACGTGTTTCTCGCATTAAATAGCTCGAAAAGAGGGGTCTCGATGATTCTGCATCCTACTGACAGAAGACTCACCAATATTATAGCAGAAAATGCATATCTCAGCTTGAAACCTCACGAAAATCAAGATGTCGCCGGTTCTGCATATCAAACGCACTGTGGAGTCGTGAAACCAACCAGACAACGTGTTTCTCGCATTAAATAGCTCGAAAAGAGCGATCCCGATGATTCTGCACACTTCTGACAGAAGTCTCACCAAGATTATCGTTGAAAATGCATATCTCAGCTTGATACCCGACCTAAACCAAGATATCTCCTGTTCTGCATGTCAAACGTACTGTGGAGTGGTGAATACACCAGAAAACGTGTTTCTCGCATTAAATAGCTCGAAAAGAGCGATCTAGATGATTCTACATACTTCTGACAGAAGACTCACCAAGATTATCGCAGAAAATGCATATCTCAGCTGGAAACACCACGAAAATCAAGATATCGCCGGTTCTGCATATAAAACGCACTGTGGAATGTTGACAACACCAGAAAACTTGTTTTTTCGCATTAAATAGCTCGAAACGAGCGATCTCGATGATTCTGCATACTTCTGACTGAAGTCTCACCAAGATTATCGTAAAAAATGCATATCTCAGCTTGAAACCCCACGAAAACCAAGATATCGCTGGTTATGCATTTCAGACGCACTGTGGAGTGGTGAAAAAACCAGAAAACGTGTTTCTCGCATTAACTAGCTCGAAAAGAGCGTTCTCGATGATTCTGCATACTTCTCATAGATGAAACACCAAGATTATCGCAGAAAATGCATATATCAGCTGGAAACCCCACGAAAACCACGTTATCGGCGGTTCTACATATCAAACGCACTGTGGAGTGGTCAAAACACCAGATAACGTGTTTCCCGCATTAAATAGCTCGAAAAGAGCGATCTCGATGATTCTGTATACTTCGGACAGAAGTCTCACCAAGATTATCGCAGAAAATGCATATCTCAGCTTGAAACCCCACGAAAACCAAGATATCGCTGGTTCTGCATGTCAAACGCACTGTCGAGTGGTGAAAACACCAGATAACGTTTTTCTCGCATTAAATAGCTCGAAAAGAAGGATCTCGATGATTCTGCATAATTCTGACTGAAGTCTCACCAAGATTATCGCAGAAAATGCATATCTCAGCTTGAAACCCCACGAAAACCCAGATATCGCCGGTTCTGCAAATCAATCCAACTGTGGAGATGTGAAAACACCAGACAACGTGTTTCTCGCACTAACTAGCTCGAAAAGAGCGATCTCGATGATTCAGCATACTTCGGACAGAAGTCTCACCAAGATTATCGCAGAAAATGCATATCTCAGCTTGAAACCCTACGAAAACCAAGATTTCGCCGGTTCAGCATATCATACGCACTGTGGAGTGGTGAAAACTCCAGATATCGTGTTTCTCGCATTAAATAGCTCGAAACGAGCGATCTCGATGATTAAGCATACTTCGGACAGAAGTCTCACCAAGATTATCGTAAAAAATGCATATCTCAGCTTGAAACCCTACGAAAACCAAGATTTCGCCGGTTCAGCATATCATACGCACTGTGGAGTGGTGAAAACTCCAGATATCGTGTTTCTCGCATTAAATAGCTCGAAACGAGCGATCTCGATGATTAAGCATACTTCGGACAGAAGTCTCACCAAGATTATCGTAAAAAATGCATATCTCAGCTTGAAACCCCACGAAAACCCAGATATCGCCGGTTCTGCATATCAATCCAACTGTGGAGTTGTGAAAACACCAGACAACGTGTTTCTCGCATTAAATAGCTCGAAAAGAGCGATCTAGATGATTCTGCATACTTCGGACAGAAGTCTCACCAAGATTATCGCAGAAAATGCATATCTCACCTTGAAACCTCACGAAAATCAAGATTACGCCGGTTCTGCATATCAAACGCACTGTGGAGTGGTGAAAACAACCAGATAACGAGTTTCTCGCATTAAATAGCTCGAAAAGAGCGATCTCGATGTTTCAGCATACTTCGGACAGAAGTCTCACCAAGATTATCGCAGAAAATGCATATCTCAGCTTGAAACCCCACGAAAACCAAGATATCGCCGGTTCTGCATATCATGCGCACTGTGGAGTGGTGAAAACACCAGATAACGTGTTTCTCGCATTAAATAGCTCGAAACGAGCGATCTCGATGATTAAGCATACTTCGGACAGGAGTCTCACCAAGATTATCGTAAAAAATGCATATCTCAGCTTGAAACCCCACGAAAACCAAGATATCGCTGGATCTGCATATCAAACGCACTGTGGAGTGCTGAATGCACCAGATAACGTGTTTGCCGCATTAAATAGCTCGAATAGAGCGATCTCGATGTTTCAGCATACTTCGGACAGAAGTCTCACCAAGCTTATCGCAGAAAATGCATATCTCAGCTTGAAACCCCACCAAAACCAAGATATCGCCAGTTCTGCATATCAGACGCACTGTGGAGTGGTGAAAACACCAGATAACGTGTTTCTCGCATTAAGTAGCTCGAAACGAGGGATCTCGATGATTAAGCATACTTCGGACAGAAGTCTCACCAAGATTATCGTAAAAAATGCATATCTCAGCTTGAAACCCCACGAAAACCAAGATATCGCTGGTTCTGCATATCAAACGCACTGTGGAGTGCAGAAAGCACCAGATAACGTGTTTGCCGCATTAAATAGCTCGAATAGAGCGATCTCGATGATTCTGCATACTTCGGACAGAAGTCTCATCAAGATTATCGTAAAAAATGCATATCTCAGCTTGAAACCCCACGAAAACCAAGATATCGCTGGTTATGCATTTCAGACGCACTGTGGAGTGGTGAAAAAACCAGAAAACGTGTTTCTCGCATTAAGTAGCTCGAAAAGAGCGTTCTCGATGATTCTGCATACTTCTCATAGATGAAACACCAAGATTATCGCAGAAAATGCATATATCAGCTGGAAACCCCACGAAAACCACGTTATCGGCGGTTCTACATATCAAACGCACTGTGGAGTGGTCAAAACACCAGATAACGTGTTTCCCGCATTAAATAGCTCGAAAAGAGCGATCTCGATGATTCTGTATACTTCGGACAGAAGTCTCACCAAGATTATCGCAGAAAATGCATATCTCAGCTTGAAACCCCACGAAAACCAAGATATCGTTGGTTCTGCATGTCAAACGCACTGTCGAGTGGTGAAAACACCAGATAACGTTTTTCTCGCATTAAATAGCTCGAAAAGAGCGATCTAGATGATTCTGCATACTTCTGACAGAAGTCTCACCAAGATTATCGCAGAAAATGCATATCTCAGTTTGAAACCCCACGAAAACCCAGATATCGCCGGTTCTGCATATCAATCCAACTGTGGAGTTGTGAAAACACCAGACAACGTGTTTCTCGCACTAACGAGCTCGAAAAGAGCGATCTCGATGATTCAGCATACTTCGGACAGAAGTCTCACCAAGATTATCGCAGAAAATGCATATCTCATCTTGAAACCCTACGAAAACCAAGATTTCGCCGGTTCTGCATATCATACGCACTGTGGAGTGGTGAAAACTCCAGATGTCGTGTTTCTCGCGTTAAATAGCTCGAAACGAGCGATCTCGATGATTAAGCATACTTCGGACAGAAGTCTCACCAAGATTATCCTAAAAAATGCATATCTCAGCTTGAAACCCCACGAAAACCCAGATATCGCCGGTTCTGCATATCAATCCAACTGTGGAGTTGTGAAAACACCAGACAACGTGTTTCTCGCATTAAATAGCTCGAAAAGAGCGATCTAGATGATTCTGCATACTTCTGACAGAAGTCTCACCAAGATTATCGTAGAAAATGCATATCCCAGCTTGATACCCGACGAAAGCCAAGGTGTCGCCGGTTCTGCATATCAAACGCACTGTGGAGTGGTGAAAACACCAGATAACGTGTTTGTCGCATTAAACAGCTCGAAAAGAGCGTACTCGATGATTCTGCATACTTCGGACAGAAGTCTCACCAAGATTATCGTAAAAAATGCATATCTCAGCTTGAAACCCCACGAAAACCAAGATATCGCTGGTTCTGCATATCAAACGCACTGTGGAGTGCAGAAAGCACCAGATAACGTGTTTGCCGCATTAAATAGCTCGAATAGAGCGATCTCGATGATTCTGCATACTTCGGACAGAAGTCTCACCAAGATTATCGTAAAAAATGCATATCTCAGCTTGAAACCCCACGAAAACCAAGATATCGCTGGTTATGCATTTCATACGCACTGTGGAGTGGTGAAAAAACCAGAAAACGTGTTTCTCGCATTAAGTAGCTCGAAAAGAGCGTTCTCGATGATTCTGCATACTTCTCATAGATGAAACACCAAGATTATCGCAGAAAATGCATATATCAGCTGGAAACCCCACGAAAACCACGTTATCGGCGGTTCTACATATCAAACGCACTGTGGAGTGGTCAAAACACCAGATAACGTGTTTCCCGCATTAAATAGCTCGAAAAGAGCGATCTCGATGATTCTGTATACTTCGGACAGAAGTCTCACCAAGATTATCGCAGAAAATGCATATCTCAGCTTGAAACCCCACGAAAACCAAGATATCGCTGGTTCTGCATGTCAAACGCACTGTCGAGTGGTGAAAACACCAGATAACGTTTTTCTCGCATTAAATAGCTCGAAAAGAAGGATCTCGATGATTCTGCATACTTCTGACTGAAGTCTCACCAAGATTATCGCAGAAAATGCATATCTCAGGTTAATACCCGACGAAAGCCAAGATGTCGCCGGTTCTGCATATCAAACGCACTGTGGAGAGGTGAAAACACCAGATAACGTGTTTCTCGCATTAAGGAGCTCGAAAAGAGGGATCTCGATGATTCTGCTTACTTCTGATAGAAGTCTCACCAAGATTATCGTAGAAAACGCATATCTCAGCTTGAAACCCCACGAAAACCAAGATATGGCCGGATCTGCATATCAAACCTACTGTGGAGTGGTGAAAATTACAGATATCGTCTTTCTCGCACTAACTAGCTCGAAAAGAGCGATCTCGGTGATTCAGCATACTTCGGACAGAAGTCTCACCAAGATTATCGCAGAAAATGCATATCTCAGCTTGAAACCCTACGAAAACCAAGATTTCGCCGGTTCTGCATATCATACGCACTGTGGAGTGGTGAAAACTCCAGATATCGTGTTTCTCGCATTAAATAGCTCGAAACGAGCGATCTCGATGATTAAGCATACTTCGGACAGAAGTCTCACCAAGATTATCGTAAAAAATGCATATCTCAGCTTGAAACCCCACGAAAACCCAGATATCGCCGGTTCTGCATATCAATCCAACTGTGGAGTTGTGAAAACACCAGACAACGTGTTTCTCGCATTAAATAGCTGGAAAAGAGCGATCTAGATGATTCTGCATACTTCGGACAGAAGTCTCACCAAGATTATCGCAGAAAATGCATATCTCACCTTGAAACCTCACGAAAATCAAGATGACGCCGGTTCTGCATATCAAACGCACTGTGGAGTGGTGAAAACAACCAGATAACGAGTTTCTCGCATTAAATAGCTCGAAAAGAGCGATCCCGATGATTCTGCATACTTCTGACAGAAGTCTCACCAAGATTATCGTAGAAAATGCATATCCCAGCTTGATACCCGACGAAAGCCAAGATGTCGCCGGTTCTGCATATCAAACGCACTGTGGAGTGGTGAAAACACCAGATAACGTGTTTGTCGCATTAAACAGCTCGAAAAGAGCGTACTCGATGATTCTGCATACTTCGGACAGAAGTCTCACCAAGATTATCGCAGAAAATGCATATCTCAGCTTGAAACCCCACGAAAACCAAGATATCGCCGGTTCTGCATATCATACGCACTGTGGAGTGGTGAAAACACCAGATAACGTGTTTCTCGCAATAAATAGCTCGAAACGAGCGATCTCGATGATTAAGCATACTTCGGACAGGAGTCTCACCAAGATTATCGTAAAAAATGCATATCTCAGCTTGAAACCTCACGAAAACCAAGATATCGCTGGATCTGCATATCAAACGCACTGTGGAGTGCTGAATGCACCAGATAACGTGTTTGCCGCATTAAATAGCTCGAAAAGAACGATCTCGATGATTCTGCTTACTTCGGACAGAAGTCTCACCAAGATTATCGTAGAAAATGCATATCTCAGCTTGAAACCCGACGAAAACCAAACATCGCCGGTTCTGCATGTCAAACGTACTGTGGAGTGGTGAAAACACCAGAAAACGTGTTTCTCGCATTAAATAGCTCGAAAAGAGCGATCTAGATGATCCTGCATACTTCTGACTGATGTCTCATCAAGATTATCGCAGAAAATGCATATCTCAGCTTGAAACCTCACGAAAATCAAGATGGCGCCGGTTCCGCATATCAAACGCACTGTGGAGTGGTCAATACACCAGATAACGTGTTTCTCCATTAAATAGCTCGAAAAGAGCGATCTCGATGATTCTGCATACTTCTGACTGAAGTCTCACGAAGATTATCGCAGAAAATGCATATCTCAGCTTGAATCCCGAACGTAACCAAGATATCTGCGGTTCTGCATGTCAAACGCACTGTGGAGAGGCGAAAACACCAGATAACGTGTTTCTCGAATTAAGTAGCTCGAAAAGAGCGATCTCGATGATTCTGCATACTTCTGACAGAAGTCTCACCAAGATAATCGCAGAAAATGCATATCTCACCTTGAAACCTCACGAAAATCAAGATGACGCCGGTTCTGCATATCAAACGCACTGTGGAGTGGTGAAAACAACCAGATAACGAGTTTCTCGCATTATATAGCTCGAAAAGAACGATCTCGATGATTCTGCATACATCTGACAGAAGTCTCACCAAGATAATCGCAGAAAATGCATATCTCACCTTGAAACCTCACGAAAATCAAGATGACGCCGGTTCTGCATATCAAACGCACTGTGGAGTGGTGAAAACAACCAGATAACGAGTTTCTCGCATTAAATAGCTCGAAAAGAGCGTTCCCGATGATTCTGCATACTTCTGACAGAAGTCTCACCAAGATTATCGTAGAAAATGCATATCCCAGCTTGATACCCGACTAAAGCCAAGATGTCGCCCGTTCTGCATATCAAACGCACTGTGGAGTGGTGAAAACACCATATAACGTGTTTCTCGCGTTAAATAGCTCGACAAGAGCGATCTAGATGATTCTGCATACTTCTGACTGAAGTCTCACGAAGATTATCGCAGAAAATGCATATCTCAGCTTGAATCCCGAACGTAACCAAGATATCTGCGGTTCTGCATGTCAAACGCACTGTGGAGTGGCGAAAACACCAGATAACGTGTTTCTCGAATTAAGTAGCTCGAAAAGAGCGATCTCGATGATTCTGCATACTTCTGACAGAAGTCTCACCAAGATAATCGCAGAAAATGCATATCTCACCTTGAAACCTCACGAAAATCAAGATGACGCCGGTTCTGCATATCAAACGCACTGTGGAGTGGTGAAAACAACCAGATAACGAGTTTCTCGCATTAAATAGCTCGAAAAGAGCGTTCCCGATGATTCTGCATACTTCTGACAGAAGTCTCACCAAGATTATCGTAGAAAATGCATATCCCAGCTTGATACCCGACGAAAGCCAAGATGTCGCCGGTTCTGCATATCAAACGCACTGTGGAGTGGTGAAAACAACCAGATATCGTGTTTCTCGCATTAAGTAGCTCGAAAAGAGCGTACTCGATGATTCTGCATACTTCTGACAGAAGAATCACCAAGATTATCGCAGAAAATGCATGTCTCAGCTTGAAACCCGGCCGAAACCAGGATATCTTCGGTTCTGCATGTCAAACGTACTGTGGAGTGGTGAATACACCAGAAAACGTGTTTCTCGCATTAAGTAGCTCGAAAAGAGCGTTCTCGAAGATTCTGCATACTTCTGACTGATGTCTCACCACTATTATCGCAGAAAATGCATATCTCAGCTGGAAACACCACGAATATCAAGATATCGCCGGTTCTGCATATCAAACGCTCTGTGGAGTGGTGAATACACCAGAAAACGTGTTTCTCGCATTAAATGGCTCGACAAGAGCGATCTAGATGATTCTGCATACTTCTGAATGAAGTCTCACCAATATTATCGCAGAAAATGCATATCTCAGCTAGAAACGTCACGAAAATCAAGATGTCGCCGGTTCTGCATATCAAACGCACTGTGGAGTGGTGAAAACAACCAGATATCGTGTTTCTCGCATTAAGTAGCTCGAAAAAAGCGTTCTCGAAGATTCTGCATACTTCTGACAGAAGTCTCACCAAGATTATCGTAGAAAAGCATATCTCAGCTTGAAACCCGACCGAAACCAGGATATCTCCGGTTCTGCATGTCAAACGTACTGTGGAGTGGTGAATACACCAGAAAACGTGTTTCTCGCATTAAGTAGCTCGAAAAGAGCGATCTCGATGATTCTGCTTACTTCGGACAGAAGTCTCACCAAGATTATCGTAGAAAATGCATATCTCAGCTTGAAACCCGACGAAAACCAAACATCGCCGGTTCTGCATGTCAAACGTACTGTGGAGTGGTGAAAACACCAGAAAACGTGTTTCTCGCATTAAATAGCTCGAAAAGAGCGATCTAGATGATCCTGCATACTTCTGACTGATGTCTCATCAAGATTATCGCAGAAAATGCATATCTCAGCTTGAAACCTCACGAAAATCAAGATGGCGCCGGTTCCGCATATCAAACGCACTGTGGAGTGGTCAATACACCAGATAACGTGTTTCTCCATTAAATAGCTCGAAAAGAGCGATCTCGATGATTCTGCATACTGCTGACAGAAGACTCACCAAGATTATCGAAGAAAATGCATATCTCAGCTGGAAACACCACGAAAATCAAGATATCGCCGGTTCTGCATATCAAACGCACCGTGGAGTGGTGAAAACAACCAGACAACGTGTTTCTCGCATTAAATAGCTCGAACCGAGCGATCTAGATGATCCTGCATACTTCTGACTGAACTCTCACCAATATTATCGCAGAAAATGCATATCTCAGCTTGAAACCTCACGAAAATCAAGATGGCGCCGGTTCCGCATATCAAACGCACTGTGGAGTGGTCAATACACCAGATAACGTGTTTCTCCATTAAATAGCTCGAAAAGAGCGATCTCGATGATTCTGCATACTTCTGACTGAAGTCTCACGAAGATTATCGCAGAAAATGCATATCTCAGCTTGAATCCCGAACGTAACCAAGATATCTGCGGTTCTGCATGTCAAACGCACTGTGGAGAGGCGAAAACACCAGATAACGTGTTTCTCGAATTAAGTAGCTCGAAAAGAGCGATCTCGATGATTCTGCATACTTCTGACAGAAGTCTCACCAAGATAATCGCAGAAAATGCATATCTCACCTTGAAACCTCACGAAAATCAAGATGACGCCGGTTCTGCATATCAAACGCACTGTGGAGTGGTGAAAACAACCAGATAACGAGTTTCTCGCATTAAATAGCTCGAAAAGAACGATCTCGATGATTCTGCATACATCTGACAGAAGTCTCACCAAGATAATCGCAGAAAATGCATATCTCACCTTGAAACCTCACGAAAATCAAGATGACGCCGGTTCTGCATATCAAACGCACTGTGGAGTGGTGAAAACAACCAGATAACGAGTTTCTCGCATTAAATAGCTCGAAAAGAGCGTTCCCGATGATTCTGCATACTTCTGACAGAAGTCTCACCAAGATTATCGTAGAAAATGCATATCCCAGCTTGATACCCGACGAAAGCCAAGATGTCGCCGGTTCTGCATATCAAACGCACTGTGGAGTGGTGAAAACACCAGATAACGTGTTTCTCGCATTAAACAGCTCGAAAAGAGCGATCTCGATGATTCTGCATACTTCTGACAGAATTCTCACCAAGATAATCGCAGAAAATGCATATCTCACCTTGAAACCTCACGAAAATCAAGATGACGCCGGTTCTGCATATCAAACGCACTGTGGAGTGGTGAAAACAACCAGATAACGAGTTTCTCGCATTAAATAGCTCGAAAAGAGCGTTCCCGATGATTCTGCATACTTCTGACAGAAGTCTCACCAAGATTATCGTAGAAAATGCATATCCCAGCTTGATACCCGAGTAAAGCCAAGATGTCGCCCGTTCTGCATATCAAACGCACTGTGGAGTGGTGAAAACACCATATAACGTGTTTCTCGCGTTAAATAGCTCGACAAGAGCGATCTAGATGATTCTGCATACTTCTGACTGAAGTCTCACGAAGATTATCGCAGAAAATGCATATCTCAGCTTGAATCCCGAACGTAACCAAGATATCTGCGGTTCTGCATGTCAAACGCACTGTGGAGTGGCGAAAACACCAGATAACGTGTTTCTCGAATTAAGTAGCTCGAAAAGAGCGATCTCGATGATTCTGCATACTTCTGACAGAAGTCTCACCAAGATAATCGCAGAAAATGCATATCTCACCTTGAAACCTCACGAAAATCAAGATGACGCCGGTTCTGCATATCAAACGCACTGTGGAGTGGTGAAAACAACCAGATAACGAGTTTCTCGCATTAAATAGCTCGAAAAGAGCGCTCCCGATGATTCTGCATACTTCTGACAGAAGTCTCACCAAGATTATCGTAGAAAATGCATATCCCAGCTTGATACCCGACGAAAGCCAAGATGTCGCCGGTTCTGCATATCAAACGCACTGTGGAGTGGTGAAAACAACCAGATATCGTGTTTCTCGCATTAAGTAGCTCGAAAAGAGCGTACTCGATGATTCTGCATACTTCTGACAGAAGAATCACCAAGATTATCGCAGAAAATGCATGTCTCAGCTTGAAACCCGGCCGAAACCAGGATATCTTCGGTTCTGCATGTCAAACGTACTGTGGAGTGGTGAATACACCAGAAAACGTGTTTCTCGCATTAAGTAGCTCGAAAAGAGCGTTCTCGAAGATTCTGCATACTTCTGACTGATGTCTCACCACTATTATCGCAGAAAATGCATATCTCAGCTGGAAACACCACGAATATCAAGATATCGCCGGTTCTGCATATCAAACGCTCTGTGGAGTGGTGAATACACCAGAAAACGTGTTTCTCGCATTAAATGGCTCGACAAGAGCGATCTAGATGATTCTGCATACTTCTGAATGAAGTCTCACCAAGATTATCGTAGAAAAGCATATCTCAGCTTGAAACCCGACCGAAACCAGGATATCTCCGGTTCTGCATGTCAAACGTACTGTGGAGTGGTGAATACACCAGAAAACGTGTTTCTCGCATTAAGTAGCTCGAAAAGAGCAATCTCGATGATTCTGCTTACTTCGGACAGAAGTCTCACCAAGATTATCGTAGAAAATGCATATCTCAGCTTGAAACCCGACGAAAACCAAACATCGCCGGTTCTGCATGTCAAACGTACTGTGGAGTGGTGAAAACACCAGAAAACGTGTTTCTCGCATTAAATAGCTCGAAAAGAGCGATCTAGATGATCCTGCATACTTCTGACTGATGTCTCATCAAGATTATCGCAGAAAATGCATATCTCAGCTTGAAACCTCACGAAAATCAAGATGGCGCCGGTTCCGCATATCAAACGCACTGTGGAGTGGTCAATACACCAGATAACGTGTTTCTCCATTAAATAGCTCGAAAAGAGCGATCTCGATGATTCTGCATACTGCTGACAGAAGACTCACCAAGATTATCGAAGAAAATGCATATCTCAGCTTGAAACCTCACGAAAATCAAGATGGCGCCGGTTCCGCATATCAAACGCACTGTGGAGTGGTCAATACACCAGATAACGTGTTTCTCCATTAAATAGCTCGAAAAGAGCGATCTCGATGATTCTGCATACTTCTGACTGATGTCTCATCAAGATTACCGCAGAAAATGCATATCTCAGCTTGAAACCTCACGAAAATCAAGATGGCGCCGGTTCCGCATATCAAACGCACTGTGGAGTGGTCAATACACCAGATAACGTGTTTCTCCATTAAATAGCTCGAAAAGAGCGATCTCGATGATTCTGCATACTTCTAACAGAAGTCTCACCAAGGTTATCGCAGAAAATGCATATCTCTGCTTGAAACCCCACGCAAATCAAGATATCTCCTGTTCTGCATATTCAAAGAACTGTGGAGTAGTGAAAACCCCCAAAAACGTGTTTCTCGCATTAAGTAGCTCGAAAAGAGCGTCCTCGAAGATTCTGCATACTTCTGACAGATTCTCTCCAAGATTATCGTAGAAAATGCATATCTCAGCTTGAAACCCGACCGAAACCAAGATATCTCCCGTTCTGCATATCAAACGCACTGTGGAGTGGCCAAAACACCAGATAACGTGCTGCTCGCATTAAATAGCTCGAAAAGAGCGATCTAGATGGTTCTGCATTCTTCTGACTGAAGTCTCACCAATATTATCGCAGAAAACGCATATCTCAGTTAGAAACCTCACGAAAATCAAGATGTCGCCGGTTCTGCGTATCAAACGCACTGTGGAGTGGTGAAAACACCAGATAACGTGTTTCTCGCATTAAATATCTCGAAAAAAGCAATGTCGATGATTCTGCATACTTCGGACAGAAGTCTCACCAAGTTTATCGCAGAAAATGCATATCTCAGCTTGAAACCCCACGAAACCCAAGATATCACCTGTTCTGCGTATCCAACGAACTGTGGTGTGGTGAGAGCCCCAGAAAACGTGTTCCTCGCATTAAATAGCTTGAAAAGAGCGATCTAGATGATTCTGCACACTTCGGACAGAGGTCTCACCAATATTATCGCAGATAATGCATATCTCAGCTTGAAACCCCACGAAAACCAAGATACCGCCGGTTCTGCATATCATACGCACTGTGGAGTGGTGAAAACACCAGATAACGTGTTTCTCGCGTTAAATAGCTCGAAAAGAGCGATCTCGATGATTCTGCACACTTCTAACAGAAGTCTCACCAAGGTTATCGCAGAAAATGCATATCTCTGCTTGAAACCCCACGCAAACTAAGATATCTCCTGTTCTGCATATTCAAAGAACTGTGGAGTAGTGAAAACCCCCAAAAACGTGTTTCTCGAATTAAATAGCTCGAAAAGAGCGTCCTCGAAGATTCTGCATACTTCTGACAGAAGTCGCACCAAGATTATCGCAGAAAATGCATATTTCAGCTGGAAACATCACGAAAATCAAGATGTCGCCGGTTCTGCATATCAGACGCACTGTGGAGTTGTGAAAACACCAGAACACGTGTTACTCACATTAACTAGCTCGAAAAGAGCGTTCTCAATGATTCTACATACTTCTCATAGATGAAACACAAAGGTTATCGCAGACAATGCTTATTTCAGCTGGAAACCCCACGAAAACCAAGTTATCGGCGGCTCTACATATCAAACGCACTGTGGAGTGGTCAAAACACCAGAAAACTTGTTTTTTCGCATTAAATAGCTCGAAACGAGCGATCTAGATGATTCTGCATACTTCTGACTGAAGTCTCACCAATATCATCGCAGAAAACGCATATCTCAGGTTGAAACCTCACGAAAATCAAGATGTTGCCGGTTCTGCATATCAAACGCACTGTGGAGTGGTGAAAACAACCAGATAACGTGTTTCTCACATTAAATAGCTCGAAACGTGCGATCTAGATGATTCTGCATTCTTCTGACAGAAGACTCACCAAGATTATCGCAGAAAATGCATATCTCAGCTGGAAACCCCACGAAAACCAAGATATCGCCGGTTCTGCATATCAGACGCACCGTGGAGTGGTGAAAACACCAGAAAACGTGTTACTCGCATTAACTAGCTCGAAAAGAGCGTTCTGGATGATACTGCATACTTCTCATAGATGAAACACAAAGATTATCGCAGAAAATGCATATTTCAGCTGGAAACCCCACGAAAACCAAGTTATCGGCGGCTCTACATATCAAACGCACTGTGGAGTGGTGAAAACACCAGAAAACGTGTTACTCGCATTAACTAGCTCGAAAAGAGCGTTCTGGATGATACTGCATCCTTCTCATAGATGAAACACAAAGATTATCGCAGAAAATGCATATTTCAGCTGGAAACCCCACGAAAACCAAGTTATCGGCGGCTCTACATATCAAACGCACTGTGGAGTGGTCAAAACACCAGAAAACTTGTTTTTTCGCATTAAATAGCTCGAAACGAGCGATCTAGATGATTCTGCATTCTTCTGACTGAAGTCTCACCAATATTATCGCAGAAAATGCATATCTGAGCTTGAAACCCCACGAAAACCAAGATATCGTCGGTTCTGCATATCATACGCACTGTGGAGTGGTGAAAACACCGGATAACGTTTTGTCGCATTAAATAGCTGGAGCAGAGCGATCTCGATGATTCTGCATACTTCGGACAGAAGTCTCATAAGATTATCCTTAAAAATTCATATCTCAGCTTGAAACCCCACGAAAACCAAGATATCGCTGGTACTGCATATCAAACGCACTGTGGAGTGGTGAAAACACCAGATAACGTGTTTCTCGCATTAAATAGCTCGAAACGAGCGATCTAGATGATTCTGCATTCTTCTGACTGAAGTCTCACCAATATTATCGCAGAAAACGCATATCTCAGTTAGAAACCTCACGAAAAATCAAGATGTCGCCGGTTCTGCATATCAAACGCACTGTGGAGTGGTGAAAACACCAGATAACGTGTTTCTCGCATTAAATAGCTCGAAACGAGCGATCTAGATGATTCTGCATACTTCTGACTGATGTCTCACCAAGATTATCGCAGGAAATGCATATCTCAGATGGAAACCCCACGAAAGCCAAGATATCGCTGGTTCTGCATATCAAACGCACTGTGGAGTGGTGAATACACCAGAAAACGTGTTTCTCGCATTAAATAGCTCGAAAAGAGCGTCCTCGAAGATTCTGCATACTTCTGACAGATTCTCACCAAGATTATCGTAGAAAATGCATATCTCAGCCTGAAACCCGACAGAATCCAAGATATCTCCGGTTCTGCATGTCAAACGTACTGTGGAGTGGTGAATACACCAGAAAACGTGTTCCTCGCATTAAATAGCTCGAAAAGAGCGATCTCGATTATTCATCATACTTCTGACTGAAGTCTAACCAAGATTGTCGCAGAAAATGCATATCTCAGCTTGAAACCCGACCGAAACCAAGATATCTCCGGTTCTGCATATCAAACGCACTGTGGAGTGGTGAATACACCAGAAAACGTGTTTCTCGCATTAAATAGCTCGAAAAGAGCGTCCTCGATGATTCTGCGTACTTCTGACAGATTCTCACCAAGATTATCGTAGAAACTGCATATCTCAGCCTGAAACCCGACCGAAACCAAGATATCTCCGGTTCTGCATGTCAAACGTATTGTGGAGTGGTGCATACACCGGAAAACGTGTATCTCGCATTAAATAGCTCAAAAAGAGCGATCTAGATGATTCTGCACACTTCGGACAGAAGACTCACCAAGATTATCGCAGAAAATGCATATCTCAGCTTGAAACCCGACGAAAACCAAGATGTCGCCGGTTCTGCATATCAAACGCACTGTGGAGTGGTGAATACACCAGAAAACGTGTTTCTCGCATTAAATAGCTCGAAAAGAGCGATCTAGATGATTCTGCATACTACTGACTGAAGTCTCACCAAGATTATCGCAGGAAATGCATATCTCAGATGGAAACCCCACGAAAACCAAGTTATCGGCGGCTCTACATATCAAACGCTCTGTGGAGTGGTCAAAACACCAGAAAACTTGCTTTTCGCATTAAATAGCTCGAAACGAGCGATCTAGATGATTCTGCATACTTCTGACTGACGTCTCACCAATTTTATCGCAGAAAATGCATATCTCAGCTTGAAACCCGGCCGAAACCAAGATATCTCCGTTTCTGCAAGTCAAACGTACTGTGGAGTGGTCAATACAGCAGAAAACGTGTTTCTCGAATTAAATAGCTCGAGAAGACCGATCTAGATGATTCTGCATACTTCTGACAGAAGACTCACCAAGATTATCGTAGAAAATGCATATCTCAGCTGGAAACCCTACGAAAACCAAGATATCGCTGGTACTGCATATCAAACGCACTGTGGAGTGGTGAAAACACCAGATAACGTGTTTCTCGCATTAAATAGCTCGAAAAGAGCGATCTCGATGATTCTGCATACTTCGGACAGAAGTCTCACCAAGATTATCGCAGAAAATGCATATCTCAGCTTTAAACCCCACGAAAACCAAGATATCTCCGGTTCTGCATATCCAACGAACTGTGGTGTGGTGAAAACCCCAGTAAACGTGTTTCTCGCATTAAATAGCTCGAAATGAGCGCTCTCGATGTTTTTGCATACTTCGGACAGAAGTCTCACCAAGATTACCGCAGAAAATGCATATCTGAGCTTGAAACCCCACGAAAACCAAGATATCGTCGGTTCTGCATATTATACGCACTGTGGAGTGTTGAAAACACCGGATAACGTTTTGTCGCATTAAATAGCTCGAGCAGAGCGATCTCGATGATTCTGCTTACTTCGGACAGAAGTCTCACCAAGATTATCCTAAAAAATTCATATCTCAGCTTGAAACCCCACGAAAACCAAGATATCGCTGGTACTGCATATCAAACGCACTGTGGAGTGGTGAAAACACCAAATAACGTGTTTCTCGCATTAAATAGCTCGAAAAAAGCGATGTCTATGATTCTGCACTCTTCGGACAGAAGTCTCACCAAGATTATCGCAGAAAATGCATATCTCAGCTTTAAACCCCACGAAAACCAAGATATCTCCGGTTCTGCATATCCAACGAACTGTGGTGTGGTGAAAACCCCAGTAAACGTGTTTCTCGCATTAAATAGCTCGAAATGCGCGCTCTCGAAGTTTTTGCATACTTCGGACAGAAGTCTCACCAAGATTACCGCAGAAAATGCATATCTGAGCTTGAAACCCCACGAAAACCAAGATATCGTCGGTTCTGCATATTATACGCACTGTGGAGTGGTGAAAACACCGGATAACGTTTTGTCGCATTAAATAGCTCGAGCAGAGCGATCTCGATGATTCTGCTTACTTCGGACAGAAGTCTCACCAAGATTATCCTAAAAAATTCATATCTCAGCTTGAAACCCCACGAAAACCAAGATATCGCTGGTACTGCATATCAAACGCACTGTGGAGTGGTGAAAACACCAAATAACGTGTTTCTCGCATTAAATAGCTCGAAAAAAGCGATGCCTATGATTCTGCACTCTTCGGACAGAAGTCTCACCAAGATTACCGCAGAAAATGCATATCTGAGCTTGAAACCCCACGAAAACCAAGATATCGTCGGTTCTGCATATTATACGCACTGTGGAGTGGTGAAAACACCGGATAACGTTTTGTCGCATTAAATAGCTCGAGCAGAGCGATCTCGATGATTCTGCTTACTTCGGACAGAAGTCTCACCAAGATTATCCTAAAAAATTCATATCTCAGCTTGAAACCCCACGAAAACCAAGATATCGCTGGTACTGCATATCAAACGCACTGTGGAGTGGTGAAAACACCAAATAACGTGTTTCTCGCATTAAATAGCTCGAAAAAAGCGATGTCTATGATTCTGCACTCTTCGGACAGAAGTCTCACCAAGATTATCGCAGAAAATGCATATTTCAGCTGGAAACCCCACGAAAACCAAGTTATCGGCGGCTCTACATATCAAACGCACTGTGGAGTGGTCAAAACACCAGAAAACTTCTTTTTTCGCATTAAATAGCTCGAAACGAGCGATCTAGATGATTCTGCATACTTCTGACTGATGTCTCACCAAGATTATCGCAGGAAATGCATATCTCAGATGGAAACCCCACGAAAGCCAAGATATCGCTGGTTCTGCATGTCAAACGCACTGTGGAGTGGTGAATACACCAGAAAACGTGTTACTCGCATTAAATAGCTCGAAAAGAGCGATGTCGATGAATCTGCATACTTCTGACAGAAGTCGCACCAAGATTATCGCAGAAAATGCATATTTCAGCTGGAAACCTCACGAAAATCAAGATGTCGCCGGTTCTGCATATCAGACGCACTGTGGAGTTGTGAAATCACAAGAAAACGTGTTACTCACATTAACTAAGTCGAAAAGAGCGTTCTCGATGATTCTGCATACTTCTCATAGATGAAACACAAAGGTCATCGCAGAAAATGCATATTTCAGCTGGAAACCCCACTAAAACCAAGTTATCGGCGGCTCTACATATCAAACGCTCTGTGGAGTGGTCAAAACACCAGAAAACTTGCTTTTCGCATTAAATAGCTCGAAACGAGCGATCTAGATGATTCTGCATACTTCTGACTGACGTCTCACCAATTTTTTCGCAGAAAATGCATATCTCAGCTTGAAACCCGGCCGAAACCAAGATATCTCCGTTTCTGCAAGTCAAACGTACTGTGGAGTGGTCAATACAGCAGAAAACGTGTTTCTCGAATTAAATAGCTCGAGAAGACCGATCTAGATGATTCTGCATAATTCTGACTGAAGTCTCACCAAGATTATCGCAGGAAATGCATATCTCAGATGGAAACCCCACGAAAGCCAAGATATCGCTGGTTCTGCATATCAAACGCACTGTGGAGTGGTGAATACACCAGAAAACGTGTTTCTCGCATTAAATAGCTCGAAAAGAGCGATCTAGATGATTCTGCATACTTCTGACTGAAGTCTCACCAAGATTATCGCAGGAAATGCATATCTCAGATGGAAACCCCACGAAAACCAAGTTATCGGCGGCTCTACATATCAAACGCTCTGTGGAGTGGTCAAAACACCAGAAAACTTGCTTTTCGCATTAAATAGCTCAAAACGAGCGATCTAGATGATTCTGCATACTTCTGACTGACGTCTCACCAATTTTATCGCAGAAAATGCATATCTCAGCCTGAAACCCGACCGAAACCAAGATATCTCCGGTTCTGCATTTCAATCCTACTGTGGAGTGGTGAATACACCAGAAAACGTGTTTCTCGCATTAAATAGCTCGAAAAGTGCGATATCGATGATTCTGCATACTTCTGACAGAAGTCGCTCCAAGATTATCGCAGAAAATGCATATTTCAGCTGGAAACCTCACGAAAATCAAGATGTCGCCGGTTCTGCATATCAGACGCACTGTGGAGATGTGAAAACACCAGAACACGTGTTGCTCACATTAACTAGCTCGAAAAGAGCGTTCTCAAAGATTCTGCATACTTCTCATAGATGAAACACAAAGGTTATCGCAGACAATGCATATTTCAGCTGGAAACCCCACGAAAACCAAGTTATCGGCGGCTCTACATATCAAACGCACTGTGGAGTGGTCAAAACACCAGAAAACTTGTTTTTTCGCATTAAATAGCTCGAAACGAGCGATCTAGATGATTCTGCATACTTCTGACTGAAGTCTCACCAAGATTATCGCAGGAAATGCATATCTCAGATGGAAACCCCACGAAAGCCAAGATATCGCTGGTTCTGCATATCAAACGCACTGTGGAGTGGTGAATACACCAGAAAACGTGTTTCTCGCATTAAATAGCTCGAAAAGAGCGTCCTCGATGATTCTGCATACTTCTGACAGATTCTTACCCAGATTATCGTAGAAAATGCATATCTCAGCCTGAAACCCGACCGAAACCAAGATATCTCCGGTTCTGCATGTCAAACGTACTGTGGAGTGGTGAATACACCAGAAAACGTGTATCTCGCATTAAATAGCTCGAAAAGAGCGATCTCGATTATTCATCATACTTCTGACTGAAGTCTCACAAAGATTATCGCAGAAAATGCATATCTCAGCTTGAAACCCGACGAAAACCGAGATGTCGCCGGTTCTGCATATCAAACGCACTGTGGGGTGGTGAAAACACCAGAAAACGTGTTACTTGCATTAAATAGCTCGAAAAGAGCGATGTCGATGATTCTGCATACTTCTGACAGAAGTCGCACCAAGATTATCGCAGAAAATGCATATTTCAGCTGGAAACCTCACGCAAATCAAGATGTCGCCGGTTCTGCATAACAGACGCACTGTGGAGTTGTGAAATCACAAGAAAACGTATTACTCGCATTAACTAGCTCGAAAAGAGCGTTCTGGATGATTCTGCATACTTCTCATAGATGAAACACAAAGATTATCGCAGAAAATGCATATTTCAGCTGGAAACCCCACGAAAACCAAGATATCGCCGGTTCTGCATATCAAACGCCCTGTGGAGTGATGAAAACACCAGATAACGTGTTTCTCGCATTAAATAGCTCGAATAGAGCGATCTCGCTGATTCTGCATACTTCGGACAAATGTCTCACCAAGCTTATCGCAGAAAATGCATATCTCAGCTTGAAACCCCACGAAAGCCAAGATATCGCTGGTTCTGCATATCAAACGCACTGTGGAGTGGTGAATACAGCAGAAAACGTGTTTCTCGCATTAAATAGCTCGAACAGAGCGATCTCGATGATTCTGCATACTTCTAACTGAAGTCTCACCAATATTATCGCAGAAAATGCATATCTCAGCTTGAAACCCGACGGAAATCAAGGTATCTCCGTTTCTGCATGTCAAACGTACTGTGGAGTGGTCAAAACACCAGAAAACCTGTTTTTTCGCATTAAATAGCTCGAAACGAGCGATCGAGATGATTCTGCATACTTCTGACTGAAGTCTCACCAATATTATAGCAGAAAATGCATATCTCAGCTTGAAACCCGACGAAAACCAAGATGTCGCCGGTTCTGCATATCAAACGCACTGTGGGGTGGTGAAAACACCAGAAAACGTGTTACTCGCATTAACTAGCTCGAAAAGAGTGTTCTGGATGATTCTGCATACTTCTCATAGATGAAACACAAAGATTATCGCAGAAAATGCATATTTCAGCTGGAAACCCCACGAAAACCAAGATATCGTCGGTTCTGCATATCATACGCACTGTGGAGTGGTGAAAACACCGGATAACGTTTTGTCGCATTAAATAGCTCGAATAGAGCAATCTCGATGATTCTGCATACTTCGGACAGAAGTCTCACCAAGATTATCCTAAAAAATTCATATCTCAGCTTGAAACCCCACGAAAACCAAGATATCTCCGGTTCTGCACATCAAACGTACTGTGCAGTGGTGAAAACACCAGATAACGTGTTTCTCGCATTAAATAGCTCGAAAAGAGCGATCCCGATGATTCTGCATACTTCTGACTGAAGTCTCACCAATATTATCGCAGAAAATGCCTATCTCAGCTAGAAACATCACGAAAATCAAGATGTCGCCGGTTCTGCATATCAAACGCACTGTGGAGTGGTAAAAACACCAGATAACGTGTTTCTCGCATTAAATAGCTCGAAACGAGCGATCTAGATGATTCTGCATACTTCTGACTGAAGTCTCACCAAGATTATCGCAGAAAATGCATATCCCAGCTGGAAACACCACGAACATCAAGATGTCGCCGGTTCTGCATATCAAACGCACTGTGGAGTGGTGGATACACCAGAAAACGTGTTTCCCGCATTAAATAGCTCGAAAAGAGCGATCTAGATGATTCTGCATATTTCTGACTGAAGTCTCACCAATATTATCGCTGAAAATGCCTATCTCAGCTAGAAACATCACGAAAATTAAGATGTCGCCGGTTCTGCATATCAAACCCACTGTGGAGTAGTGAAAACAACCAGATAACGTGTTTCTCGCATTAAATACCTCGAATAGAGCGATCTCGATGATTCTGCATACTTCTGACAGAAGACTCACCAAGATTATCGCAGAAAATGCCTATCTCAGCTGGAAACCCCACGAAAACCACGATGTCGCCGGTTCTGCATATCAAACGCACTGTGGGGTGGTGAAAACACCAGAAAACGTGTTTCTCGCATTAAGTAGCTCGAAAAGAGCGTTCTCGAAGATTCTGCATACTTCTGACTGAGGTCTCACCAATATTATCGTAGAAAATGCATATCTCAGCTTGAAACCCGACCGAAACGATGATATCTCCGGTTCTGCATATCAAACGCACTGTGGGGTGGTGAAAACACCAGAGAACGTGTTTCTCGCATTAAACAGCTCGAAAAGAGCGATCTAGATTATTCTGCATCCTTCTGACAGAAGACTCACCAATATTATCGCAGAGAATGCATATCTCAGCTAGAAACATCACGAAAATCAAGATGTCGCCGGTTCTGCACATCAAACGTACTGTGGAGTGGTGAAAACACCAGAAAACGTGTTTCTCGCATTAAGTAGCTCGAAAAGAGCGTTCTCGAAGATTCTGCATACTTCTGACAGAGGTCTCACCAATATTATCGTAGAAAATGCAGATCTCAGCTTGTAACCCGACCGAAACGAAGATATCTCCGGTTCTGCATGTCTAACGTACTGTGGAGTGGTGAATACACCAGAAAACTTGTTTCTCGCATTAAATAGCTCGAAAAGAGCGATCTAGATGATTCTGCATACTTCTGGCAGAAGACTCACCAGGATAATCGCCGAAAATGCATATCTCAGCTGGAAACACCACGAAAATCAAGATATCGCCGGTTCTGCATATCAAACGCACTGTGGAGTGGTAAAAACACCAGATAACGTGTTTCTCGCATCAAATAGCTCGAAACGAGCGATCTAGATGATTCTGCATACTTCTGACTGAAGTCTCACCAAGATTATCGCAGAAAATGTATATCCCAGCTGGAAACACCACGAAAATCAAGATGTCGCCGGTTCTGCATATCAAACGCACTGTGGAGTGGTGAATACACCAGAAAACGTGTTTCCCGCATTAAATAGCTCGAAAAGAGCGATCTAGATGATTCTGCATACTTCTGACTGAAGTCTCACCAATATTATCGCTGAAAATGCCTATCTCAGCTAGAAACATCACGAAAATCAAGATGTCGCCGGTTCTGCATATCAAACGCACTGTGGAGTGGTAAAAACACCAGATAACGTGTTTCCCGCATTAAATAGCTCGAAAAGAGCGATCTAGATGATTCTGCATACTTCTGACTGAAGTCTCACCAATATTATCGCTGAAAATGCCTATCTCAGCTAGAAACATCACGAAAATTAAGATGTCGCCGGTTCTGCATATCAAACCCACTGTGGAGTAGTGAAAACAACCAGATAACGTGTTTCTCGCATTAAATAGCTCGAATAGAGCGATCTAGATGATTCTGCATACTTCTGACTGAAGTCTCACCAAGATTATCGCAGAAAATGCATATCCCAGCTGGAAACACCACGAACATCAAGATGTCGCCGGTTCTGCATATCAAACGCACTGTGGAGTGGTGGATACACCAGAAAACGTGTTTCCCGCATTAAATAGCTCGAAAAGAGCGATCTAGATGATTCTGCATATTTCTGACTGAAGTCTCACCAATATTATCGCTGAAAATGCCTATCTCAGCTAGAAACATCACGAAAATTAAGATGTCGCCGGTTCTGCATATCAAACCCACTGTGGAGTAGTGAAAACAACCAGATAACGTGTTTCTCGCATTAAATACCTCGAATAGAGCGATCTCGATGATTCTGCATACTTCTGACAGAAGACTCACCAAGATTATCGCAGAAAATGCCTATCTCAGCTGGAAACCCCACGAAAACCACGATGTCGCCGGTTCTGCATATCAAACGCACTGTGGGGTGGTGAAAACACCAGAAAACGTGTTTCTCGCATTAAGTAGCTCGAAAAGAGCGTTCTCGAAGATTCTGCATACTTCTGACTGAGGTCTCACCAATATTATCGTAGAAAATGCATATCTCAGCTTGAAACCCGACCGAAACGATGATATCTCCGGTTCTGCATATCAAACGCACTGTGGGGTGGTGAAAACACCAGAGAACGTGTTTCTCGCATTAAACAGCTCGAAAAGAGCGATCTAGATTATTCTGCATCCTTCTGACAGAAGACTCACCAAGATTATCGCAGAAAATGCATATCCCAGCTGGAAACACCACGAACATCAAGATGTCGCCGGTTCTGCATATCAAACGCACTGTGGAGTGGTGGATACACCAGAAAACGTGTTTCCCGCATTAAATAGCTCGAAAAGAGCGATCTAGATGATTCTGCATATTTCTGACTGAAGTCTCACCAATATTATCGCTGAAAATGCCTATCTCAGCTAGAAACATCACGAAAATTAAGATGTCGCCGGTTCTGCATATCAAACCCACTGTGGAGTAGTGAAAACAACCAGATAACGTGTTTCTCGCATTAAATACCTCGAATAGAGCGATCTCGATGATTCTGCATACTTCTGACAGAAGACTCACCAAGATTATCGCAGAAAATGCCTATCTCAGCTGGAAACCCCACGAAAACCACGATGTCGCCGGTTCTGCATATCAAACGCACTGTGGGGTGGTGAAAACACCAGAAAACGTGTTTCTCGCATTAAGTAGCTCGAAAAGAGCGTTCTCGAAGATTCTGCATACTTCTGACTGAGGTCTCACCAATATTATCGTAGAAAATGCATATCTCAGCTTGAAACCCGACCGAAACGATGATATCTCCGGTTCTGCATATCAAACGCACTGTGGGGTGGTGAAAACACCAGAGAACGTGTTTCTCGCATTAAACAGCTCGAAAAGAGCGATCTAGATTATTCTGCATCCTTCTGACAGAAGACTCACCAATATTATCGCAGAGAATGCATATCTCAGCTAGAAACATCACGAAAATCAAGATGTCGCCGGTTCTGCACATCAAACGTACTGTGGAGTGGTGAAAACACCAGAAAACGTGTTTCTCGCATTAAGTAGCTCGAAAAGAGCGTTCTCGAAGATTCTGCATACTTCTGACAGAGGTCTCACCAATATTATCGTAGAAAATGCAGATCTCAGCTTGTAACCCGACCGAAACGAAGATATCTCCGGTTCTGCATGTCTAACGTACTGTGGAGTGGTGAATACACCAGAAAACTTGTTTCTCGCATTAAATAGCTCGAAAAGAGCGATCTAGATGATTCTGCATACTTCTGGCAGAAGACTCACCAGGATAATCGCCGAAAATGCATATCTCAGCTGGAAACACCACGAAAATCAAGATATCGCCGGTTCTGCATATCAAACGCACTGTGGAGTGGTAAAAACACCAGATAACGTGTTTCTCGCATCAAATAGCTCGAAACGAGCGATCTAGATGATTCTGCATACTTCTGACTGAAGTCTCACCAAGATTATCGCAGAAAATGTATATCCCAGCTGGAAACACCACGAAAATCAAGATGTCGCCGGTTCTGCATATCAAACGCACTGTGGAGTGGTGAATACACCAGAAAACGTGTTTCCCGCATTAAATAGCTCGAAAAGAGCGATCTAGATGATTCTGCATACTTCTGACTGAAGTCTCACCAATATTATCGCTGAAAATGCCTATCTCAGCTAGAAACATCACGAAAATCAAGATGTCGCCGGTTCTGCATATCAAACGCACTGTGGAGTGGTAAAAACACCAGATAACGTGTTTCCCGCATTAAATAGCTCGAAAAGAGCGATCTAGATGATTCTGCATACTTCTGACTGAAGTCTCACCAATATTATCGCTGAAAATGCCTATCTCAGCTAGAAACATCACGAAAATTAAGATGTCGCCGGTTCTGCATATCAAACCCACTGTGGAGTAGTGAAAACAACCAGATAACGTGTTTCTCGCATTAAATAGCTCGAATAGAGCGATTTCGATGATTCTGCATACTTCTGGCAGAAGACTCACCAAGATAATCGCCGAAAATGCATATCTCAGCTGGAAACACCACGAAAATCAAGATATCGCCGGTTCTGCATATCAAACGCACTGTGGAGTGGTAAAAACACCAGATAACGTGTTTCTCGCATTAAATAGCTCGAAACGAGCGATCTAGATGATTCTGCATACTTCTGACAGACGTCTCACCAAGATTATCGTAGAAAATGCATTCCTCAGCTTGAAACCCGTCGAAATCCAAAATGTCGCCGTTTCTGCATATCAAACGCACTGTGGAGTGGTGAAAACACCGGATATCGTGTTTCTCGCATTAAATAGCTCCAAAAGAGCGATCCCGATGATTCTGCATACTTCTGACTGAAGTCTCACCAATATTATCGCAGAAAATGCCTATCTCAGCTAGAAACATCACGAAAATCAAGATGTCGCCGGTTCTGCATATCAAACGCACTGTGGAGTGGTAAAAACACCAGATAACGTGTTTCTCGCATTAAATAGCTCGAAACGAGCGATCTAGATGATTCTGCATACTTCTGACTGAAGTCTCACCAAGATTATCGCAGAAAATATATATCCCAGCTGGAAACACCACGAAAATCAAGATGTCGCCGGTTCTGCATATCAAACGCACTGTGGAGTGGTGAATACACCAGAAAACGTGTTTCCCGCATTAAATAGCTCGAAAAGAGCGATCTAGATGATTCTGCATACTTCTGACTGAAGTCTCACCAATATTATCGCTGAAAATGCCTATCTCAGCTAGAAACATCACGAAAATTAAGATGTCGCCGGTTCTGCATATCAAACGCACTGTGGAGTGGTGAATACACCAGAAAACGTGTTTCCCGCATTAAATAGCTCGAAAAGAGCGATCTAGATGATTCTGCATACTTCTGACTGAAGTCTCACCAATATTATCGCTGAAAATGCCTATCTCAGCTAGAAACATCACGAAAATCAAGATGTCGCCGGTTCTGCATATCAAACGCACTGTGGAGTGGTAAAAGCACCAGATAACGTGTTTCCCGCATTAAATAGCTCGAAAAGAGCGATTTCGATGATTCTGCATACTTCTGGCAGAAGACTCACCAAGATAATCGCCGAAAATGCATATCTCAGCTGGAAACACCACGAAAATCAAGATATCGCCGGTTCTGCATATCAAACGCACTGTGGAGTGGTAAAAACACCAGATAACGTGTTTCTCGCATTAAATAGCTCGAAACGAGCGATCTAGATGATTCTGCATACTTCTGACAGACGTCTCACCAAGATTATCGTAGAAAATGCATTCCTCAGCTTGAAACCCGTCGAAATCCAAAATGTCGCCGTTTCTGCATATCAAACGCACTGTGGAGTGGTGAAAACACCGGATATCGTGTTTCTCGCATTAAATAGCTCCAAAAGAGCGATCCCGATGATTCTGCATACTTCTGACTGAAGTCTCACCAATATTATCGCAGAAAATGCCTATCTCAGCTAGAAACATCACGAAAATCAAGATGTCGCCGGTTCTGCATATCAAACGCACTGTGGAGTGGTAAAAACACCAGATAACGTGTTTCTCGCATTAAATAGCTCGAAACGAGCGATCTAGATGATTCTGCATACTTCTGACTGAAGTCTCACCAAGATTATCGCAGAAAATGTATATCCCAGCTGGAAACACCACGAAAATCAAGATGTCGCCGGTTCTGCATATCAAACGCACTGTGGAGTGGTGAATACACCAGAAAACGTGTTTCCCGCATTAAATAGCTCGAAAAGAGCGATCTAGATGATTCTGCATACTTCTGACTGAAGTCTCACCAATATTATCGCTGAAAATGCCTATCTCAGCTAGAAACATCACGAAAATTAAGATGTCGCCGGTTCTGCACATCAAACCCACTGTGGAGTAGTGAAAACAACCAGATAACGTGTTTCTCGCATTAAATAGCTCGAATAGAGCGATCTCGATGATTCTGCATACTTCTCATAGAGGAAACACCAAGATTATCGCAGAAAATGCATATTTCAGCTGGAAACCCCACGAAAACCAAGTTATCGGCGGCTCTACATATCAAACGCACTGTGGAGTGGTCAAAACACCAGACAACGTGTTTCTCGCATTAAATAGCTCGAAAAGAGCGATATCGATGATTCTGCATACTTCGGACAGAAGTCTCACCAATATTATCGCAGAAAATGCATATCTCAGCTTGAAACCCCACGAAAACCAAGATATCACCTGTTCTGCATATCCAACGAACTGTGGTGTGGTGAAAAACCCCAGAAAACGCGTTTCTCGCATTAAATAGCTCGAAAAGTGCGCTGTTGATGTTTCTGCATACTTCGGACAGATGTTTCACCAAGATTATGGTAGAACATGCATATCTCAACTTGAAACCCGACGAAAACCAAACATCGCGGGTTCTGCATATCATACGCACTGTGGAGTGGTGAAAACACCAGATAAGGTTTTTCTCGCATTAACTAGCTTGAAAAGTGAGATCTCGAAGGTTCAGCATACTTCGGACAGAAGTCTCTACAAGTTTATCGCAGAAAATGCATATCTCAGCTTGAAACCCCACGAAAACCAAGATATCACCTGTTCTGCATATCCAACGAACTGTGGTGTGGTGAAAACCCCAGAAAACGTGTTTCTCGCATTAAATAGCTCGAAATGAGAGATCTCGATGATTCTGCACGCTTCGGACAGAAGTCTCACCAAGATTATCGCAGACAATGCATATCTCAGCTGGAAACACCACGAAAATCAAGATATCGCCGGTTCTGCATATCAAACGCACTGTGGAATGTTGAAAACACCAGAAAACTTGTTTTTCGCATTAAATAGCTCGAAAAGAGCGATCTAGATGATTCTGCATACTTCTGACAAAAGAATCACCAAGATTATCGCTGAAAATGCATATATCAGCTGGAAACACCACGAAAATCAAGATATCGCCGGTTCTGCATATCAAACGCACTGTGGAGTGGGGAAAACACCAGATAACGTGTTTCTCGCATTAAGTTGCTCGAAAAGAGCGAACTCGGAGATTCTGCATACTTCTTACAGAAGTCTCACCAAGATTATCGTAGAAAATGCATGTCTCAGCTTGAAACCCGACGAAATCCAAGATGTCGCTGGTTCCGCATATCTAACGCACTGTGGAGTGGTGAAAGCACCAGTTAACGTGTTTCTCGCACTAAATAGCTCGAAAAGAGGGATCTCGATGATTCTGCATACTTCTGACAGAAGACTCACCAAGATTATCGCAGAAAATGCATATCTCAGCTGGAAACACCACGAAAATCAAGATAATGCCGGTTCTGCATATCAAACGCACTGTGGAGTGGTGAAAACAACCAGTTATCGTGTTTCTCGCATTAAATAGCTCGAAAAGAGCGATCTAGATGATTCTGCATACTTCTGACAGAAGTCTCACCAAGATTATCCTAGAATGTGCATATCTCAGCTTGAACCCCGACGAAATCCAAGATGTCGCCGGCTCTGCATATCAAACGCACTGTGGAGTGGTGAAAACACCAGAGAACTTGTTTTTTCGCATTAAATAGCTCGAAACGAGCGATCCCGATGATTCTGCATACTTCTGACTGAAGTCTCACCAAGATTCTCGTAGAAAATGCATATCTGAGCTTGAAACCCGACGAAATCCAAGATGTCGCCGGTTCTGAATGTCAAACGCACTGTGGAGTGGTGAAAACACCAGATAACGTGTTTCTCGCATTAAATAGCTCGAAAAGAGGGGTCTCGATGATTCTGCATACTACTGACAGAAGACTCACCAAGATTATCGACGAAAATGCATATCTCAGGTTGAAATCTCACGAAAATCAAGATTTCGCCGGTTCTGCATATCAAACGCACTGTGGAGTCGTGAAAACATCAGATAACGTGTTTCTCGCATTAAATAGCTCGAAAAGAGGGATGTCGATGATTCTGCATACTTCTGACAGATGACTCACCAAGATTATCGCACAAAATGCATATCTCAGCTGGAAACACCACGAAAATCAAGATATCGCCGGTTCTGCATATAAATCGCTCTGTGGAGTGGTGAAAACACCAGATAACGTGTTTCTCGCATTAAATAGCTCGAAAAGAGCAATCTAGATGATTCTGCATACTTCTGACAGAAGTCTCACCAAGATTATCGCAGAAAATGCATACCTCAGCTTGAAATCTCACGAAAATCAAGATGTCGCCGCTTCTGCATATCAAACGCACTGTGGAGTGGTGAAAACAACCAGATAACGTGTTTCTCGCATTAAATAGCTCGAAAAAAGCGATCCCGTTGATTCTGCATACTTCTGACAGACGGCTCACCAAGATTATCGTAGAAAATGCATATCTCAGCTTGAAACCCGACCGAAACCAAGATATCTCCGGTTCTGCATGTCAAACGTACTGTGGAGTGGTGAATACACCAGAAAACGTGTTTCTCGCATTAAGTAGCTCGAAAAGAGCGTTCTCGAAGATTCTGCATACTTCTGACTGAAGTCTCACCAAGATTATCGCAGAAAATGCATACCTCAGCTTGAAATCTCACGAAAATCAAGATGTCGCCGCTTCTGCATATCAAACGCACTGTGGAGTGGTGAATACACCAGAAAACGTGTTTCTCGCATTAAATGCTCGAAAAGAGCGATCTAGATGATTCTGCATACTTCTGACAGAAGTCTCACCAAGATTATCCTAGTATGTGCATATCTCAGCTTGAACCCCGACGAAATCCAAGATGTCGCCGGTTGTGCATATCAAACGCACTGTGGAGTGGTGAAAACACCAGATAACGTGTTTCTCGCATTAAATAGCTCGAAAAAAGCGATCCCGATGATTCTGCATACTTCTGACAGACGGCTCACCAAGATTATCGTAGAAAATGCATATCTCAGCTTGAAACCCGACCGAAACCAAGATATCTCCGGTTCTGCATGTCAAACGTACTGTGGAGTGGTGAATACACCAGAAAACGTGTTTCTCGCATTAAGTAGCTCGAAAAGAGCGTTCTCGAAGATTCTGCATACTTCTGACAGACGTCTCACCAAGATTATCCTAGAATGTGCATATCTCAGCTTGAACCCCGACGAAATCCAAGATGTCGCCGGTTCTGCATATCAAACGCACTGTGGAGTGGTGAAAACACCAGATAACGTGTTTCTCGCATTAAATAGCTCGAAAAGAGCGATCCCGATAATTCTGCATACTTCTGACAGACGTCTCACCAAGATTATCCTAGAATGTGCATATCTCAGCTTGAACCCCGACGAAATCCAAGATGTCGCCGGTTCTGCATATCAAACGCACTGTGGAGTGGTGAAAACACCAGAGAACTTGTTTTTTCGCAGTAGATAGCTCGAAACGGGCGATCTAGATAATTCTGCATACTTCTGACAGAAGCCTCACCAAGATTATCGCAGAAAATGCATATCTCAGCTTGAAACCCGACCGAAACCAAGATATCTCCGGTTCTGCATATCAAACGCACTGTGGGGTGGCGAAAACACCAGAAAACGTGTTTCTCGATTTAAATAGCTCGAAAAGAGCGATCTAGATGATTCTGCATACTTCTGACTGAAGTCTCACCAAGATTATCGCAGAAAATGCATATCTCAGCTTGAAACCTCACGAAAACCAAGTTATCTCCGGTTCTGCGCATCAAACGGACTGTGGTGTGGTGAAAACACCAGAAAACTTGTTTTTTCGCATTAGATAGCTCGAAACGGGCGATCTAGATCATTCTGCATCCTTCTGACAGAAGTCTCACAAAGATTATCGCAGAAAATGCATACCTGAGCTTGAAATCTCACGAAAATCAAGATGTCGCCGCTTCTGCATATCAAACGCACTGTGGAGTGGTGAAAACAACCAGATAACGTGTTTCTCACATTAAATAGCTCGAAAAGAGCGATCCCGATAATTCTGCATACTTCTGACAGACGTCTCACCAAGATTATCGTAGAAAATGCATATCTCAGCTTGAAACCCGACCGAAACCAAGATATCTCCGGTTCTGCATGTCAAACGTACTATGGAGTGGAGAATACACCAGACAACGTGTTTCTCGCATTAAATAGCTCGAAAAGAGCGATCCCAATAATTCTGCATACTTCTGATAGACGTCTCACCAAGATTATCCTAGAATGTGCATATCTCAGCATGAACCCCGACGAAATCCAAGATGTCGCCGGTTCTGCATATCAAACGCACTGTGGAGTGGTGAAAACACCAGATAACGTGTTTCTCGCATTAAATAGCTCGAAAAGAGCGATCCCGATAATTCTGCATACTTCTGACTGAAGTCTCACCAAGATTATCGCAGAAAATGCATATCTCAGCTTGAAACCTCACGAAAACCAAGTTATCCTCGGTTCTGCGCATCAAACGGACTGTGGTGTGGTGAAAACACCAGAAAACTTGTTTTTTCGCATTAGATAGCTCGAAACGGGCGATCTAGATGATTCTGCATACTTCTGACAGAAGTCTCACCAAGATTATCGCAGAAAATGCATACCTGAGCTTGAAATCTCACGAAAATCAAGATGTCGCCGCTTCTGCATATCAAACGCACTGTGGAGTCGTGAAAACAACCAGATAATGTGTTTCTCGCATTAAATAGCTCGAAAAGAGCGATCCCGATGATTCTGCATACTTCTGACAGAAGTCTCACCAAGATTATCGTAGAATGTGCATATCTCAGCATGAACCCCGACGAAATCCAAGATGTCGCCGGTTCTGCATATCAAACGCACTGTGGAGTGGTGAAAACACCAGAAAACTTGTTTTTTCGCATTAAATAGCTCGAAACGAGCGATCCCGATGATTCTGCATACTTCTTACTGAAGTCTCACCAAGCTTTTCGTAGGAAATGCATATCTCAGCTTGAAACCTCACGAAAATCAAGATGTCGCCGCTTCTGCATAGCAAACGCACTGTGGAATGTTGAAAACACCAGAAATCTTGTTTTTTCGCATTAGATAGCTCGAAACGAGCGATCTAGATGATTCTGCATACTTCTGCCTGAAGTCTCACCAATATTATAGGAGAAAATGCATATCTCAGCTTGAAATCTCACGAAAATCATGATGTCGCCGGTTCTGCATGTCAAACGTACTGAGGAGTGGTGAAAACACCAGAAAACTTGTTTTTTCGCATTAGATAGCTCGAAACGAGCGATCTAGATGATTCTGCATACTTCTGCCTGAAGTCTCACCAATATTATAGGAGAAAATGCATATCTCAGCTTGAAATCTCACGAAAATCAAGTTGTCGCCGCTTCTGCATAGCAAACGCACTGTGGAATGTTGACAACACCAGAAATCTTGTTTTTTCGCATTGGATAGCTCGAAACGAGCGATCTAGATGATTCTGCATACTTCTGCCTGAAGTCTCACCAATATTATAGGAGAAAATGCATATCTCAGCATGAAATCTCACGAAAATCAAGATGTCGCCGGTTCTGCATGTCAAACGTACTGAGGAGTGGTGAAAACACCAGAAAACTTGTTTTTTCGCATTAAATAGCTCGAAACGAGAGATCTAGATGATTCTGCATACATATGACTGAAGTCTCACCAATATTATCGCAGAAAATGCATATCTCAGCTTGAAACCTCACCAAAATCATGATGTCGCCGGTTCTGCATATAAAACGCACTGTGGAGTGGTGAAAACACCAGATAACGTGTTTCTCGCATTAAATAGATCGAAAAGAGGGGTCTCGATGATTCTGCATACTACTGACAGAAGTCTCACCAAGATTATCGTAGAATGTGCATATCTCAGCTTGAACCCCGACGAAATCCAAGATGTCGCCGGTTCTGCATATCAAACGCACTGTGGAGTGGTGCAAACACCAGAAAACGTGATTCTCGCATTAAGTAGCTCGAAAAGAGCGATCCCGATGATTCTGCATACTTCTGACAGACGTCTCACCAAGATTATCGCAGAAAATGCATATCTCAGCTTGAAACCCGACCGAAACCAAGATATCTCCGGTTCTGCATATCAAACGCACTGTGGGGTGGCGAAAACACCAGAAAACGTGTTTCTCGCATTAAATAGCTCGAAAAGAGCGATCCCGATGATTCTGCATACTTCTGACAGAAGTCTCACCAATATTATCGCAGAAAATGCATATCTCAGCTTGAAACCTCACCAAAATCATGATGTCGCCGGTTCTGCATATAAAACGCACTGTGGAGTGGTGAAAACACCAGATAACGTGTTTCTCGCATTAAATAGCTCGAAAAGAGGGGTATCGATGATTCTGCATACTACTGACAGAAGTCTCACCAAGATTATCGTAGAATGTGCATATCTCAGCTTGAACCCCGACGAAATCCAAGATGTCGCCGGTTCTGTATATCAAACACACTGTGGAGTGGTGAAAACACCAGAAAACGTGATTCTGGCATTAAGTAGCTCGAAAAGAGCGATCTAGATGATTCTGCATACTTCTGACAGAAGTCTCACCAAGATTATCGTAGAATGTGCATATCTCAGCTTGAACCCCACGAAAACCAAGGTTTCGCTGGTTCTGCATATCAAACGCACTGTGGAGTGCTGAAAACACCAGATAACGTCTTTCTCGCATTAAATAGCTCGAAAAGAGCGATCTAGATAATTCTGCATACTTCTGACAGAAGTCTCACCAAGATTATCGTAGAATGTGCATATCTCAGCTTGAACCCCGACGAAATCCAAGATGTCGCCGGTTCTGCATATCAAACGCACAGTGGAGTCGTGAAAACATCAGATAACGTGGTTCTCGCATTAAATAGCTCGAAAAGAGCGATCCCGATAATTCTGCATACTTCTGACAGACGTCTCACCAAGATTATCGTAGAAAATGCATATCTCAGCTTGAAACCCGACCGAAACCAAGATATCTCCGGTTCTGCATGTCAAACGTACTATGGAGTGGAGGATACACCAGACAACGTGTTTCTCGCATTAAATAGCTCGAAAAGAGCGATCCCAATAATTCTGCCTACTTCTGATAGACGTCTCACCAAGATTATCCTAGAATGTGCATATCTCAGCTTGAACCCCGACGAAATCCAAGATGTCGCCGGTTCTGCATATCAAACGCACTGTGGAGTGGTGAAAACACCAGATAACGTGTTTCTCGCATTAAATAGCTCGAAAAGAGCGATCCCGATAATTCTGCATACTTCTGACTGAAGTCTCACCAAGATTATCGCAGAAAATGCATATCTCAGCTTGAAACCTCACGAAAACCAAGTTATCTCCGGTTCTGCGCATCAAACGGACTGTGGTGTGGTGAAAACACCAGAAAACTTGTTTTTTCGCATTAGATAGCTCGAAACGGGCGATCTAGATGATTCTGCATACTTCTGACAGAAGTCTCACCAAGATTATCGCAGAAAATGCATACCTGAGCTTGAAATCTCACGAAAATCAAGATGTCGCCGCTTCTGCATATCAAACGCACTGTGGAGTCGTGAAAACAACCAGATAACGTGTTTCTCGCATTAAATAGCTCGAAAAGAGCGATCCCGATGATTCTGCATACTTCTGACAGAAGTCTCACCAAGATTATCGTAGAATGTGCATATCACAGCTTGAACCCCGACGAAATCCAAGATGTCGCCGGTTCTGCATATCAAACGCACTGTGGAGTGGTGAAAACACCAGAAAACTTCTTTTTTCGCATTAAATAGCTCGAAACGAGCGATCCCGATGATTCTGCATACTTCTTACTGAAGTCTCACCAAGCTTCTCGTAGGAAATGCATATCTCAGCTTGAAACCTCACGAAAATCAAGATGTCGCCGCTTCTGCATAGCAAACGCACTGTGGAATGTTGAAAACACCAGAAATCTTGTTTTTTCGCATTAGATAGCTCGAAACGAGCGATCTAGATGATTCTGCATACTTCTGCCTGAAGTCTCACCAATATTATAGGAGAAAATGCATATCTCAGCTTGAAATCTCACGAAAATCATGATGTCGCCGGTTCTGCATGTCAAACGTACTGAGGAGTGGTGAAAACACCAGAAAACTTGTTTTTTCGCATTAGATAGCTCGAAACGAGCGATCTAGATGATTCTGCATACTTCTGCCTGAAGTCTCACCAATATTATAGGAGAAAATGCATATCTCAGCTTGAAATCTCACGAAAATCAAGTTGTCGCCGCTTCTGCATAGCAAACGCACTGTGGAGTGGTGAAAACAACCAGATAACGTGTTTCTCACATTAAATAGCTCGAAAAGAGCGATCCCGATAATTCTGCATACTTCTGACAGACGTCTCACCAAGATTATCGTAGAAAATGCATATCTCAGCTTGAAACCCGACCGAAACCAAGATATCTCCGGTTCTGCATGTCAAACGTACTATGGAGTGGAGAATACACCAGACAACGTGTTTCTCGCATTAAATAGCTCGAAAAGAGCGATCCCAATAATTCTGCATACTTCTGATAGACGTCTCACCAAGATTATCCTAGAATGTGCATATCTCAGCTTGAACCCCGACGAAATCCAAGATGTCGCCGGTTCTGCATATCAAACGCACTGTGGAGTGGTGAAAACACCAGATAACGTGTTTCTCGCATTAAATAGCTCGAAAAGAGCGATCCCGATAATTCTGCATACTTCTGACTGAAGTCTCACCAAGATTATCGCAGAAAATGCATATCTCAGCTTGAAACCTCACGAAAACCAAGTTATCCTCGGTTCTGCGCATCAAACGGACTGTGGTGTGGTGAAAACACCAGAAAACTTGTTTTTTCGCATTAGATAGCTCGAAACGGGCGATCTAGATGATTCTGCATACTTCTGACAGAAGTCTCACCAAGATTATCGCAGAAAATGCATACCTGAGCTTGAAATCTCACGAAAATCAAGATGTCGCCGCTTCTGCATATCAAACGCACTGTGGAGTCGTGAAAACAACCAGATAATGTGTTTCTCGCATTAAATAGCTCGAAAAGAGCGATCCCGATGATTCTGCATACTTCTGACAGAAGTCTCACCAAGATTATCGTAGAATGTGCATATCTCAGCATGAACCCCGACGAAATCCAAGATGTCGCCGGTTCTGCATATCAAACGCACTGTGGAGTGGTGAAAACACCAGAAAACTTGTTTTTTCGCATTAAATAGCTCGAAACGAGCGATCCCGATGATTCTGCATACTTCTTACTGAAGTCTCACCAAGCTTCTCGTAGGAAATGCATATCTCAGCTTGAAACCTCACGAAAATCAAGATGTCGCCGCTTCTGCATAGCAAACGCACTGTGGAATGTTGAAAACACCAGAAATCTTGTTTTTTCGCATTAGATAGCTCGAAACGAGCGATCTAGATGATTCTGCATACTTCTGCCTGAAGTCTCACCAATATTATAGGAGAAAATGCATATCTCAGCTTGAAATCTCACGAAAATCATGATGTCGCCGGTTCTGCATGTCAAACGTACTGAGGAGTGGTGAAAACACCAGAAAACTTGTTTTTTCGCATTAGATAGCTCGAAACGAGCGATCTAGATGATTCTGCATACTTCTGCCTGAAGTCTCACCAATATTATAGGAGAAAATGCATATCTCAGCTTGAAATCTCACGAAAATCAAGTTGTCGCCGCTTCTGCATAGCAAACGCACTGTGGAATGTTGACAACACCAGAAATCTTGTTTTTTCGCATTGGATAGCTCGAAACGAGCGATCTAGATGATTCTGCATACTTCTGCCTGAAGTCTCACCAATATTATAGGAGAAAATGCATATCTCAGCATGAAATCTCACGAAAATCAAGATGTCGCCGGTTCTGCATGTCAAACGTACTGAGGAGTGGTGAAAACACCAGAAAACTTGTTTTTTCGCATTAAATAGCTCGAAACGAGAGATCTAGATGATTCTGCATACATATGACTGAAGTCTCACCAATATTATCGCAGAAAATGCATATCTCAGCTTGAAACCTCACCAAAATCATGATGTCGCCGGTTCTGCATATAAAACGCACTGTGGAGTGGTGAAAACACCAGATAACGTGTTTCTCGCATTAAATAGATCGAAAAGAGGGGTCTCGATGATTCTGCATACTACTGACAGAAGTCTCACCAAGATTATCGTAGAATGTGCATATCTCAGCTTGAACCCCGACGAAATCCAAGATGTCGCCGGTTCTGCATATCAAACGCACTGTGGAGTGGTGCAAACACCAGAAAACGTGATTCTCGCATTAAGTAGCTCGAAAAGAGCGATCCCGATGATTCTGCATACTTCTGACAGACGTCTCACCAAGATTATCGCAGAAAATGCATATCTCAGCTTGAAACCCGACCGAAACCAAGATATCTCCGGTTCTGCATATCAAACGCACTGTGGGGTGGCGAAAACACCAGAAAACGTGTTTCTCGCATTAAATAGCTCGAAAAGAGCGATCCCGATGATTCTGCATACTTCTGACAGAAGTCTCACCAATATTATCGCAGAAAATGCATATCTCAGCTTGAAACCTCACCAAAATCATGATGTCGCCGGTTCTGCATATAAAACGCACTGTGGAGTGGTGAAAACACCAGATAACGTGTTTCTCGCATTAAATAGCTCGAAAAGAGGGGTATCGATGATTCTGCATACTACTGACAGAAGTCTCACCAAGATTATCGTAGAATGTGCATATCTCAGCTTGAACCCCGACGAAATCCAAGATGTCGCCGGTTCTGTATATCAAACACACTGTGGAGTGGTGAAAACACCAGAAAACGTGATTCTGGCATTAAGTAGCTCGAAAAGAGCGATCTAGATGATTCTGCATACTTCTGACAGAAGTCTCACCAAGATTATCGTAGAATGTGCATATCTCAGCTTGAACCCCACGAAAACCAAGGTTTCGCTGGTTCTGCATATCAAACGCACTGTGGAGTGCTGAAAACACCAGATAACGTCTTTCTCGCATTAAATAGCTCGAAAAGAGCGATCTAGATAATTCTGCATACTTCTGACAGAAGTCTCACCAAGATTATCGTAGAAAATGCATATCTCAGCTTGAAACCCGACCGAAACCAAGATATCTCCGGTTCTGCATGTCAAACGTACTATGGAGTGGAGGATACACCAGACAACGTGTTTCTCGCATTAAATAGCTCGAAAAGAGCGATCCCAATAATTCTGCATACTTCTGATAGACGTCTCACCAAGATTATCCTAGAATGTGCATATCTCAGCTTGAACCCCGACGAAATCCAAGATGTCGCCGGTTCTGCATATCAAACGCACTGTGGAGTGGTGAAAACACCAGATAACGTGTTTCTCGCATTAAATAGCTCGAAAAGAGCGATCCCGATAATTCTGCATACTTCTGACTGAAGTCTCACCAAGATTATCGCAGAAAATGCATATCTCAGCTTGAAACCTCACGAAAACCAAGTTATCTCCGGTTCTGCGCATCAAACGGACTGTGGTGTGGTGAAAACACCAGAAAACTTGTTTTTTCGCATTAGATAGCTCGAAACGGGCGATCTAGATGATTCTGCATACTTCTGACAGAAGTCTCACCAAGATTATCGCAGAAAATGCATACCTGAGCTTGAAATCTCACGAAAATCAAGATGTCGCCGCTTCTGCATATCAAACGCACTGTGGAGTCGTGAAAACAACCAGATAACGTGTTTCTCGCATTAAATAGCTCGAAAAGAGCGATCCCGATGATTCTGCATACTTCTGACAGAAGTCTCACCAAGATTATCGTAGAATGTGCATATCACAGCTTGAACCCCGACGAAATCCAAGATGTCGCCGGTTCTGCATATCAAACGCACTGTGGAGTGGTGAAAACACCAGAAAACTTGTTTTTTCGCATTAAATAGCACGAAACGAGCGATCCCGATGATTCTGCATACTTCTTACTGAAGTCTCACCAAGCTTCTCGTAGGAAATGCATATCTCAGCTTGAAACCTCACGAAAATCAAGATGTCGCCGCTTCTGCATAGCAAACGCACTGTGGAATGTTGAAAACACCAGAAATCTTGTTTTTTCGCATTAGATAGCTCGAAACGAGCGATCTAGATGATTCTGCATACTTCTGCCTGAAGTCTCACCAATATTATAGGAGAAAATGCATATCTCAGCTTGAAATCTCACGAAAATCATGATGTCGCCGGTTCTGCATGTCAAACGTACTGAGGAGTGGTGAAAACACCAGAAAACTTGTTTTTTCGCATTAGATAGCTCGAAACGAGCGATCTAGATGATTCTGCATACTTCTGCCTGAAGTCTCACCAATATTATAGGAGAAAATGCATATCTCAGCTTGAAATCTCACGAAAATCAAGTTGTCGCCGCTTCTGCATAGCAAACGCACTGTGGAATGTTGAAAACACCAGAAATCTTGTTTTTTCGCATTGGATAGCTCGAAACGAGCGATCTAGATGATTCTGCATACTTCTGCCTGAAGTCTCACCAATATTATAGGAGAAAATGCATATCTCAGCATGAAATCTCATGAAAATCAAGATGTCGCCGGTTCTGCATGTCAAACGTACTGAGGAGTGGTGAAAACACCAGAAAACTTGTTTTTTCGCATTAAATAGCTCGAAACGAGAGATCTAGATGATTCTGCATACATATGACTGAAGTCTCACCAATATTATCGCAGAAAATGCATATCTCAGCTTGAAACCTCACCAAAATCATGATGTCGCCGGTTCTGCATATAAAACGCACTGTGGAGTGGTGAAAACACCAGATAACGTGTTTCTCGCATTAAATAGCTCGAAAAGAGGGGTCTCGATGATTCTGCATACTACTGACAGAAGTCTCACCAAGATTATCGTAGAATGTGCATATCTCAGCTTGAACCCCGACGAAATCCAAGATGTCGCCGGTTCTGCATATCAAACGCACTGTGGAGTGGTGCAAACACCAGAAAACGTGATTCTCGCATTAAGTAGCTCGAAAAGAGCGATCCCGATGATTCTGCATACTTCTGACAGACGTCTCACCAAGATTATCGCAGAAAATGCATATCTCAGCTTGAAACCCGACCGAAACCAAGATATCTCCGGTTCTGCATATCAAACGCACTGTGGGGTGGCGAAAACACCAGAAAACGTGTTTCTCGCATTAAATAGCTCGAAAAGAGCGATCCCGATGATTCTGCATACTTCTGACAGAAGTCTCACCAAGATTATCGTAGAATGTGCATATCTCAGCTTGAACCCCGACGAAATCCAAGATGTCGCCGGTTCTGCATATAAAACGCACTGTGGAGTGGTGAAAACACCAGAAAACATGTTTTTTCGCATTAAATAGCTCGAAACGAGCGATCCCGATGATTCTGCATACTTCTTACTGAAGTCTCACCAATATTATCGCAGAAAATGCATATCTCAGCTTGAAACCTCACCAAAATCATGATGTCGCCGGTTCTGCATATAAAACGCACTGTGGAGTGGTGAAAACACCAGATAACGTGTTTCTCGCATTAAATAGCTCGAAAAGAGGGGTATCGATGATTCTGCATACTACTGACAGAAGTCTCACCAAGATTATCGTAGAATGTGCATATCTCAGCTTGAACCCCGACGAAATCCAAGATGTCGCCGGTTCTGTATATCAAACACACTGTGGAGTGGTGAAAACACCAGAAAACGTGATTCTGGCATTAAGTAGCTCGAAAAGAGCGATCTAGATGATTCTGCATACTTCTGACAGAAGTCTCACCAAGATTATCGTAGAATGTGCATATCTCAGCTTGAACCCCACGAAAACCAAGGTTTCGCTGGTTCTGCATATCAAACGCACTGTGGAGTGCTGAAAACACCAGCTAACGTCTTTCTCGCATTAAATAGCTCGAAAAGAGCGATCTAGATAATTCTGCATACTTCTGACAGAAGTCTCACCAAGATTATCGTAGAATGTGTATATCTCAGCTTGAACCCCGACGAAATCCAAGATGTCGCCGGTTCTGCATATCAAACGCACAGTGGAGTCGTGAAAACATCAGATAACGTGGTTCTCGCATTAAATAGTTCGAAAAGAGCGATCTAGATGATTCTGCATACTTCTGACAGAAGTCTCACCAAGATTATCGCAGAAAATGCATATCTCAGCTGGAAACACCACGAAATTCAAGATATCGCCGGTTCTGCATATCAAACGCACTGTGGAGTGGTGCAAACACCAGAAAACGTGATTCTCGCATTAAGTAGCTCGAAAAGAGCGATCCCGATGATTCTGCATACTTCTGACAGACGTCTCACCAAGATTATCGCAGAAAATGCATATCTCAGCTTGAAACCCGACCGAAACCAAGATATCTCCGGTTCTGCATATCAAACGCACAGTGGAGTCGTGAAAACATCAGATAACGTGGTTCTCGCATTAAATATGTCGAAAAGTGCGATCTCGATGTTTCTGCATACTTCTGACAGACGTCTGACCAAGATTATCGCAGAAAATGCATATCTCAGCTTGAACCCCGACGAAATCCAAGATGTCGCCGGTTCTGCATATCAAACGCACTGTGGAGTGATGAAAACACCAGATAACGTGTTTCTCGCATTAAATAGCTCGAAATGAGCAATCCCGATGATTCTGCATACTTCTGACAGACGTCACACCAAGATTATCGTAGAAAATGCATATCTCGGCTTGAACCCCGACGAAATCCAAGATGTCGCCGGTTCTGCATATCAAACGCACTGTGGAGTGGTGGAAACACCAGTTAACGTGTTTCTCGCATCAAATAGCTCGAAAAGAGCGATCTCGATGATTCTGCATACTTCGGACAGAAGTCTCACCAAGATTATCGTAAAAAATGCATATCTCAGCTTGAAACCCAACGAAAGCCAAGATATCGCTGGTTCTGCATATCAAACGCACTGTGGAGCGGTGAAAACCCCTGACAAGGTTTTTCTCGCATTAACTAGCTCGAAAAGAGCGATCTCGATGATTCAGCCTAATTCGGACAGAAGTCTCTCCATGATTATCGCAGAAAATGCATATCTCTGCTAGAAACCCCCTCGAAAACCAAGATATCTCCGGTTCTGCACATCCAACGAACTGTGGTGTGGTGAAAACCCAAGAAAACGTGTTTCTCGCATTAAATAGCTCGAAAAGAGCGCTCTTGATGTTTCTGCATACTTCGGACAGATGTTTCACCAAGATTATCGTAGAAAAAGCATATCTCAACTTGAAACCCGACGAAAACCAAACATCGCCGGTTCTGCATATCAAACCAACTGTGGAGTGGTGAAAACACCAGATAACGTGTTTCTCGCATTAAATAGCTGGAAACGAGCGGTCTCGATGATTAAGCATACTTCGGACAGATTTCTCACCAAGATTATCGCAGAAAATGCACATCTGAGCTTGAAACCCCACGAAAACCAGGATATCGTCGGTTCTGCATATCACACGCACTGTGGAGTGGTGAAAACACCAGATAACGTGTTTCTCGCATTAAATAGCTGGAAACGAGCGATCTCGATGATTAAGCATACTTCGGACAGATTTCTCACCAAGATTATCGCAGGAATTGCATATCTCAGCTTGAACCCCGACGAAATCCAAGATGTCGCCGGTTCTGCATATCAAACGCACTGTGGAGTGGTGAAAACACCAGAAAACTTGTTTTTTCGCATTAAATAGCTCGAAAAGTGCGATCTTGATGATTCTGCATACTTCGGACAGATGTTTCTCCAAGATTATCGTAGAAAATGCATATCACAACTTGAAACCCGACGAAAACCAAACATCGCCGGTTCTGCATATCAAACCAACTGTGGAGTGGTGAAAACCCCAGAAAACGTGTTTCTCGCATTAAATAGCTCGAAAAGTACGATCTCGATGACTCTGCATCCTTCGGACAGAAGTCTCACCTAGATTATCGCAGAAATTGCATATCTCAGTTTGAATCCCCACGAAAACCAAGATATCGCTGGTTCTGCATATCAAACGCACTGTGGAGTGGTGAAAACACCAGATAACGTGTTTCTCGCATTAAATAGCTCGAAACGAGCGATCTCGATGATTAAGCATACTTCGGACAGAAGTCTCACCTAGATTATCGCAGAAATTGCATATCTCAGTTTGAATCCCCACGAAAACCAAGATATCGCTGGTTCTGCATATCCAACGAACTGTGGATTGGTGAATACCCCAGAAAACGTGTTTCTCGCATTAAATAGCTTGAAAAGTACGATCTCGATTACTCTGCATACTTCGGGCAGAAGTCTCACCAAGATTATCGCAGAAAATGCATATCTCAGCTTGAACCCCGACGAAATCCATGATGTCGCCGGTTCTGCATATCAAACGCACTGTGGAGTGGTGAAAACACCAGATAACGTGTTACTCGCATTAACTAGCTCGAAAAGATCGTTCTGGATGATTCTGCATACTTCTCATAGATGAAACACCAAGATTATCGCAGAAAATGCATATTTCAGCTGGAAACCCCACGAAAACCAAGATATCTCCTGTTCTGCATATCCAACGAACTGTGGATTGGTGAAAACCCCAGAAAACGAGTTTCTCGCATTAAATAGCTCGAAAATTACGATCTAGATGACTCTGCATACTTCGGACAGAAGTCTCACCAAGATTATCGCATAAAATGCATATCTCAGCTTGAAACCCGACGAAAACCAGACATTGCCGGTTCTGCATATCAAACCAACTGTGGAGTGGTGAAAACACCAGACAACGTGTTTCTCGCATTAAATAGATCGAAAAGTGCGATCTCGATGTTTCTGCATACTTCGGACAGATGTTTCACCAAGATTATCGCAGCAAATGCATATTTCAGCTGGAAACCCCACGAAAACCAAGATATCTCCTGTTCTGCATATCCAACGAACTGTGGATTGGTGAATACCCCAGAAAACGTGTTTCTCGCATTAAATAGCTCGAAAAGTACGATCTCGATGACTCTGCATACTTCGGACAGAAGTCTCACCAAGATTATCGCAGAAAATGCATATCTGAGCTTGAAACCCCACGAAAACCAAGATATCGCTGGATCTGCATATCAAACGCACTGTGGAGTGGTGAAAACACCAGATAACTTGCTTCTCGCATTAAATAGCTCGAGAAGAGCGATCTCGATGATTCTGCATACTTCGGACAGGAGTCTCACCAAGATTATCGCAGAAAATGCATATCTCATCTTGAAACCCCACGAAAACCAAGATATCGCTGGTTCTGCATATCAAACGCACTGTGGAGTGGTGAAAACACCAGATAACGTGTTTCTCGCATTAAATAGCTCGAAAAGAGCGATCTAGATGATTCAGCATTCTTCGGACAGAAGTCTCACCAAGATTATCGCAGCAAATGCATATCTCAGCTTGAACCCCGACGAAATCCATGATGTCGCCGGTTCTGCATATCAAACGCACTGTGGAGTGGTGAAAACACCAGATAACGTGTTACTCGCATTAACTAGCTCGAAAAGATCGTTCTGGATGATTCGGCATACTTCTCATAGATGAAACACCAAGATTATCGCAGCAAATGCATATTTCAGCTGGAAACCCCACGAAAACCAAGATATCTCCTGTTCTGCATATCCAACGAACTGTGGATTGGTGAATACCCCAGAAAACGTGTTTCTCGCATTAAATAGCTTGAAAAGTACGATCTCGATGACTCTGCATACTTCGGACAGAAGTCTCACCAATATTATCGCAGAAAATGCATATCTCAGCTGGAAACCCCACGAAAACCAAGATATCGCCGGTTCTGGATATCAAACGCCCTGTGGAGTGATGAAAACAACCAGATAACGTGTATCTCGCATTAAATAGCTCGAAAAGAGCGATCTAGATGATTCTGCATACTTGTGACAGAAGACTCACCAAGATTACCGCAGAAAATGCATATCTCAGCTTGAAACCCCACGAAAATCAAGATGTCGCCGGTCCTGCATATCAAACGCACTGTGGAGTGGTGAAAACAACCAAATAACGTGTTTCTCGTATTAAATAGCTCGAAACGAGCGATCTAGATGATTCTGCATACTTCTGACAAAAGTCGCACCAAGGTTAACGCAGAAAATGCATACCTCAGGATGAAAACCGACGAAAAAAAAGATTTCGCCATTTCTGCATATCAAACGCACTGTGAAGTTGTCAAAACACCAGATAACGCGTTTCTCACATTAAATAGCTCGAAAAGAGCGATATCGATGATTCTGCATACTTCGGACAGAAGTCTCACCAATATTATCGCAGAAAATGCATATGTCAGCTTGAAACCTCACGAAAATCAAGATGTCGCCAGTTCTGTATATAAAACGCACTGTGGAGTGGTGAAAACAACTAGATAACGTGTATCACGCATTTAATAGCTCGAAAAGAGCGATCTAGATGATTCTGCATACTGCTGACAGAAGACTCACCAAGATTATCGCAGAAAATGCATATCTCACCTGGAAACACCACGAAAATCAAGATATCGCCGGTTCCGCATGTCAAACGCACTGTGGAATGTTGAAAACACCAGAAAACTTGTTTTTTCGCATTAAATAGCTCGAAACGAGCGATCTAGATGATTCTGCATACTTCTGACTGAAGTCTCACCAAGATTATCGTTGAAAATGCATATCTCAGCTTGAAAACCGACGAAAACCAAGATATCGCCGGTTTTGCATATCAAACGCACTGTGGAGTGGTCAAGACACCAGATAACGTGTTTCTCGCATTAAATAGCTCGAATAGAGCGATCTCGATGATTCTGCATACTTCTGACAGAGGACTCACCAAGATTATCGCAGAAAATGCATATTTCAGCTGGAAACCCCACGAAAACCAAGTTATCGGCGGCTCTACATATCAAACGCACTGTGGAGTGGTCAAAACACCAGAAAACTTGTTTTTTCGCATTAAATAACTCGAAACGAACGATCTACATGATTCTGCATACTTCTGTCAGAAGACTCACCAAGATTATCGCAGAAAATGCACATTTAAGCTGGAAACCCCACGAAAACCAAGATGTCGCCGGTTCTGCATATCAGGCGCAATGTGGATGGTGAAAACACCAGATAACGTGTTTCTCGCTTTAAAGAGTTCGAATAGAGCGATCTCGATGATTCTGCATACTTCTGACAGAAGACTCACAAAGTTTATCGCAGATAATGCTTATTTCAGCTGGAAACCCCACGAAAACCAAGATATCCCCGATGCTGCATATCAAACGCCCTGTGGAGTGGTCAAAACACCAGATATCGTGATTCTCGCATTAAATAGATCGAAAAGAGCGATATCGATGATTCTGCATACTTCGGACAGAAGTCTCACCAATATTATCGCAGAAAATGCATATGTCAGCTTGAAACCTCACGAAAATCAAGATGTCGCCAGTTCTGTATATAAAACGCACTGTGGAGTGGTGAAAACACCAGATAACGTGTATCTCGCATTAAATAGCTCGAAACGAGCGTTCTCGAAGATTCTGCATACTTCTGACAGAAGTCTCACCAGAATTATCGTAGAAAATGCATATCTCAGCTTGAAACCCGACGAAAACCGATATATCTCCGGTTCTGCACATCAAACGTACCGTGGAGTGGTGAAAACACCAGAAAACGTGTTTCGCGCGTTAAGTAGCTCGAACAGAGCGTTCTCGAAGATTCGGCATAATTCTGACAGAAGTCTCACCAGGATTATCGTAGAAAATGCATATCTCAGCTTGAAACCCGACCGAAACCAAGATATCTCCGGTTCTGCATGTCAAACGTACTGTGGAGTGGTGAAAACACCAGAAAACGTGTTTCGTACATTAAGTAGCACGAAAAGAGCGATCTAGATGATTCTGCATACTTCTGACTGAAGTCTCACCAATATTATCGCAGAAAATGCATATCTCTGCTTGAAACCCCACGAAAACCAAGATATCGCTGGTTCTGCATGTCAAACGCACTGTGGAGTGGTGAAAACACCAGATAACGTGTTTCTCGCATTCAATAGCTCGAAACGAGCGATCTCGATGATTCTGCATACTTCGGACAGAAGTCTCAACAAGATTATCGCAGAAAATGCATATCTCAGCTTGAAACCCCACGAAAACCAAGATATCTACTGTTCTGCATATCAAACGCACTGTGGAGTGGTGAAAACACCAGATAACGTGTTTCTCGCACTAACTAGCTCGAAAAGGAAGATCTCGATGATTCAGCATACTTCGGACAGAAGTCTCACCAAGATTATCGCAGAAAATGCATATCTCAGCTTGAAACCCCACGAAAACCAAGATATCTACTGTTCTGCATATCAAACGCACTGTGGAGTGGTGAAAACACCAGATAACGTGTTTCTCGCACTAACTATCTCGAAAAGAGCGGTCTCGATGATTCAGCATACTTCGGGCAGAAGACTCACACAGATTATCGCAGAAAATGCGTATCTCAGCTTGAAACCCCACGAAAACCAAGATATCGCTAGTTCTGCATATCAAACGCACTGTGGAGTGGTGAAAACACCAGATAACGTGTTTCTCGCATTAAATAGCTCGAGACGAGCGATCTCGATGATTCTGCATACTTCGGACAGAAATCTCACCAAAATTATCGTAAAAAATGCATATCTCAGCTTGAAACCCCACGAAAACCAAGATATCGCCGGTTCTGCATACCATACGCACTGTGGAGTGGTGAAAACCCCAGATAACGTGTTTCTCGCATTAAATAGCTCGAAAAGTGCGATCTCGATGATTCTGCATACTTCGGACAGATGTCTCAACAAGATTATCGCAGAAAATGCACATTTCAGCTTGAAACCCCACGAAAACCAAGATATCTACTGTTCTGCATATCAAACGCACTGTGGAGTGGTGGAAACACCAGATAACGTGTTTCTCGCACTAACTAGCTCGAAAAGAGCGATATCGATGATTCAGCATACTTCGGACAGAAGTCTCACCAAGATTATCGTAAAAAATGCATATCTCAGCTTGAAACCCCACGAAAGCCAAGATATCGCTGGTTCTGCATATCAAACGCACTGTGGAGTGGCGAAAACACCAGAAAACGTGTTTCGCGCATTAAGTAGCTCGAAACGAGCGATCTCGATGATTCTGCATACTTCGGACAGAAGTCTCAACAAGATTATCGCAGAAAATGCATATCTCAGCTTGAAACCCCACGAAAACCAAGATATTTACTGTTCTGCATATCAAACGCACTGTGGAGTGGTGAAAACACCAGATAACGTGTTTCTCGCACTAACTAGCTCGAAAAGAGCGGTCTCGATGATTCAGCATACTTCGGACAGAAGACTCACCCAGATTATCGCAGAAAATGCATATCTCAGCTTGAAACCCCACGAAAACCAAGATATCGCTAGTTCTGCATATCAAACGCACTGTGGAGTGGTGAAAACACCAGATAACGTGTTTCTCGCATTAAATAGCTCGAGACGAGCGATCTCGATGAATCTGCATACTTCGGACAGAAGTCTCACCAAAATTATCGCAGAAAATGCATATTTCAGCTTGAAACCCCACGAAAACCAAGATATCTACTGTTCTGCATATCAAACGCACTGTGGAGTGGTGAAAACACCAGATAACGTGTTTCTCGCTCTAACTAGCTCGAAAAGAGCGATATCGATGATTCAGCATACTTCGGACAGAAGTCTCACAAAGATTATCGTAAAAAATGCATATCTCAGCTTGAAACCCCACGAAAGCCAAGATATCGCTGGTTCTGCATATCAAACGCACTGTGGAGTAGTGAAAACACCAGAAAACGTGTTTCGCGCATTAAGTAGCTCGAAAAGAGCGATCTAGATGATTCTGCATACTTCTGACTGAAGTCTCACCAATATTATCGCAGAAAATGCATATCTCCGCTTGAAACCCCACGAAAACCAAGATATCGCCGGTTCTGCGTATCAAACGCACTGTGGAGTGGTGAAAACACCAGATAACGTGTTTCTCGCATTAAATATCTCGAAAAGAGCGCTCTCGACGTTTCTGCAAACTTCGGACAGAAGTCTCAACAAGATTATCGCAGAAAATGCATATCTCAGCTTGAAACCCCACGAAAACCAAGATGTCGCCGGTTCTGCATATCAAACGCACTGTGGAGTGGTGAAAACACCAGAAAACGTGTTTCGCGCATTAAGCAGCTCGAAACGAGCGATCTCGATGATTCTGCATACTTCTGACAGAAGTCTCAACAAGATTATCGCAGAAAATGCATATCTCAGCTTGATACCCCACGAAAACCAAGATATCTGCTGTTCTGCATATCGAACGCACTGTGGAGTGGTGAAAACACCAGAAAACGTGTTTCGCGCATTAAGTAGCTCGAAAAGAGCGATCTGGATGATTCTGCATACTTCGGACAGAAGTCTCAACAAGATTATCGCAGAAAATGCATATCTCAGCTTGAAACCCCACGAAAACCAAGATGTCGCCGGTTCTGCATATCAAACGCTCTGTGGAGTGGTGAAAACACCAGAAAACGTGTTTCGCGCATTAAGTAGCTCGAACCGAGCGATCTCGATGATTCTGCATACTTCGGACAGAAGTCTCAACAAGATTATCGCAGAAAATGCATATCTCAGCTTGAAACCCCACGAAAACCAAGATATCTACTGTTCTGCATATCGAACGCACTGTGGAGTGGTGCAAACACCAGAAAACGCGTTTCGTGCATTAAGTAGCTCGAAAAGAGCGATCTAGATGATTCTGCATACTTCTGACTGAAGTCTCACCAGTATTATCGCAGAAAATGCATATCTCTGCTTGAAACCCCACAAAAACCAAATTATCGCCGGTTCTGCATATCAAACGCACTGTGGAGTGGTGAAAACACCAGATAACGTGTTTCTCGCATTAAATAGCTCGAATAGAGCGAACTTGACGATTAAACATACATCGGACAGAAGTCTCACCAAGATTATCGTAAAAAATGTATATCTCAGCTTGAAACCCCACAAAAACCAAGATATCGCCGGTTCTGCATATCAAACGCACTGTGGAGTGGTGAAAACACCAGATACCGTGTTTCTCGCATTAAATAGCTCGAAAAGTGCGATCTCGATGATTCTGCATACTTCGGACAGAAATCTCACCAAGATTATCGCAGAAAATGCATATCTGAGCTTGAAACCCCACGAAAACCAAGATATCGCTGGTTCTGCATATCAAACGCACTGTGGAGTGCTGAAAACACCAGATAACGTGTTTTTCGCATTAAATAGGTCGAAACGAGCGATCTCGATGATTCTGCATACTTCTGAAAGAAGACTCACCAAGATTATCGCAGAAAATGCATATCTCAGCTGGAAACACCACGAAAATCAAGATATCGCCGGTTCTGCATATAAAACGAACTGTGGAATGTTGAAAACACCAGAAAACTTGTTTTATCGCATTAAATAGCTTGAAAAGAGCGATCCCGATGATTCTGCATACTTCTGACAGAAGTCTCACCAAGATTATCGTTGAAAATGCATATCTCAGCTTGAAACCCCACGAAAACCAAGATATCTCCGGTTCTGCATATCCAACGAACTGTAGAGTGATGTAAACACCATATAACGTGTTTCTCGCATTAAATAGCTCGAAAAAAGGGATATCGATGATTCTGCATACTTCTGACAGAAGACTCACCAAGATTATCGCAGAAAATGCATATCTCAGCTGGAAACACAATGAAAATCAAGATATCGCCGGTTCTGCATATAAAACGCACTGTGGAAATTGAAAACACCAGAACACTTGTTTTTTCACATTAAATAGATCGAAAAGAGCGATCTCGAAGATTCTGCATACTTCTGACAGAAGTCTCACCAAGATTATCGTAAAAAATGCATAGCTCAGCTTGGAACCCCACGAAATCCAAGATATCTCCGGTTCTGCATATCCAACGAACTGCGGAGTGTTGAAAACCCCAGAAAAAGAGTTTCTCGCATTAAATAGCTCGAAAAGAGCGCTCTCGATGATTCTGCATACTTCGGACAGAAGTGTCACCAAGATTATCGCAGGAAATGCATATCTCAGCTTGAAACCCCACGAAAACCAAGATATCTCCGGCTCTGCATATCCAACGAACTGTTTAGTGGTGAAAACCCTAGAAAACGAGTTTCTCGCATTAAATAGCTCGAAAAGAGCGCTCTCGATGTTTCTGCATACTTCTAACAGAAGTCTCACCAAGATTATCGCAGAAAATGCATATCTCTGCTTGAAACCCCACGAAAACCAAGATATCTACTGTTCTGCATATCCAACGAACTGTGGTGTGGTGAAAACACCAGATACCGTGTTTCTCGCATTAAATAGCTCGAAAAGCGCGATCTCGATGTTTCTGCATACTTCGGACTGATGTCTCACCAAGCTTATCGTAGAAAATGCATATCTCAGCTTGAAACCCGGCGAAAACCAAAATATCTCCGGTTCTGCATATCAAACCAACTGTGGAGTGGTGAAAACAGCAGATAACGTGTTTCTCGCATTAAATAGCTCGACAAGTGCGATCTCGATGATTCTGCATACTTCTAACAGAAGTCTCACCAAGTTTATCGCAGAAAATGCATATCTCAGCTTGAAACCCCACGAAAACCAAGATATCTACTGTTCTGCATATCAAACGCACTGTGGAGTGGTGAAAACACCAGATAACGTGTTTCTCGCACTAACTATCTCGAAAAGAGCGGTCTCGATGATTCAGCATACTTCGGGCAGAAGACTCACCCAGATTATCGCAGAAAATGCGTATCTCAGCTTGAAACCCCACGAAAACCAAGATATCGCTAGTTCTGCATATCAAACGCACTGTGGAGTGGTGAAAACACCAGATAACGTGTTTCTCGCATTAAATAGCTCGAGACGAGCGATCTCGATGATTCTGCATACTTCGGACAGAAATCTCACCAAAATTATCGTAAAAAATGCATATCTCAGCTTGAAACCCCACGAAAACCAAGATATCGCCGGTTCTGCATACCATACGCACTGTGGAGTGGTGAAAACCCCAGATAACGTGTTTCTCGCATTAAATAGCTCGAAAAGTGCGATCTCGATGATTCTGCATACTTCGGACAGATGTCTCAACAAGATTATCGCAGAAAATGCACATTTCAGCTTGAAACCCCACGAAAACCAAGATATCTACTGTTCTGCATATCAAACGCACTGTGGAGTGGTGGAAACACCAGATAACGTGTTTCTCGCACTAACTAGCTCGAAAAGAGCGATATCGATGATTCAGCATACTTCGGACAGAAGTCTCACCAAGATTATCGTAAAAAATGCATATCTCAGCTTGAAACCCCACGAAAGCCAAGATATCGCTGGTTCTGCATATCAAACGCACTGTGGAGTGGCGAAAACACCAGAAAACGTGTTTCGCGCATTAAGTAGCTCGAAACGAGCGATCTCGATGATTCTGCATACTTCGGACAGAAGTCTCAACAAGATTATCGCAGAAAATGCATATCTCAGCTTGAAACCCCACGAAAACCAAGATATTTACTGTTCTGCATATCAAACGCACTGTGGAGTGGTGAAAACACCAGATAACGTGTTTCTCGCACTAACTAGCTCGAAAAGAGCGGTCTCGATGATTCAGCATACTTCGGACAGAAGACTCACCCAGATTATCGCAGAAAATGCATATCTCAGCTTGAAACCCCACGAAAACCAAGATATCGCTAGTTCTGCATATCAAACGCACTGTGGAGTGGTGAAAACACCAGATAACGTGTTTCTCGCATTAAATAGCTCGAGACGAGCGATCTCGATGAATCTGCATACTTCGGACAGAAGTCTCACCAAAATTATCGCAGAAAATGCATATTTCAGCTTGAAACCCCACGAAAACCAAGATATCTACTGTTCTGCATATCAAACGCACTGTGGAGTGGTGGAAACACCAGATAACGTGTTTCTCGCTCTAACTAGCTCGAAAAGAGCGATATCGATGATTCAGCATACTTCGGACAGAAGTCTCACCAAGATTATCGCAGAAAATGCATATCTCAGCTTGAAACCGCACGGAAACCAAGATATCGCCGGTTCTGCATATCAAACGCACTGTGGAGTGGTGAAAACACCAGATAACGTGTATCTCGCATTAAATAGCTCGAAACGAGCGTTCTCGAAGATTCTGCATACTTCTGACAGAAGTCTCACCAGAATTATCGTAGAAAATGCATATCTCAGCTTGAAACCCGACGAAAACCGATATATCTCCGGTTCTGCACATCAAACGTACCGTGGAGTGGTGAAAACACCAGAAAACGTGTTTCGCGCGTTAAGTAGCTCGAACAGAGCGTTCTCGAAGATTCGGCATAATTCTGACAGAAGTCTCACCAGGATTATCGTAGAAAATGCATATCTCAGCTTGAAACCCGACCGAAACCAAGATATCTCCGGTTCTGCATGTCAAACGTACTGTGGAGTGGTGAAAACACCAGAAAACGTGTTTCGTACATTAAGTAGCTCGAAAAGAGCGATCTAGATGATTCTGCATACTTCTGACTGAAGTCTCACCAATATTATCGCAGAAAATGCATATCTCAGCTTGAAACCCCACGAAAACCAAGAAATCGCTGGTTCTGCATGTCAAACGCACTGTGGAGTGGTGAAAACACCAGATAACGTGTTTCTCGCATTAAATAGCTCGAAACGAGCGATCTCGATGATTCTGCATACTTCGGACAGAAGTCTCAACAAGATTATCGCAGAAAATGCATATCTCAGCTTGAAACCCCACGAAAACCAAGATATCTACTGTTCTGCATATCAAACGCACTGTGGAGTGGTGAAAACACCAGATAACGTGTTTCTCGCACTAACTAGCTCGAAAAGGAAGATCTCGATGATTCAGCATACTTCGGACAGAAGTCTCACCAAGATTATCGCAGAAAATGCATATCTCAGCTTGAAACCCCACGAAAACCAAGATATCGCCGGTTCTGCATATCAAACGCACTGTGGAGTGGTGAACACCCCAGAAAACGTGTTTCTCGCATTAAATAGCTCGAATAGAGCGATCTCGATGATTCTTCATACTTCGGACAGAAGTCTCACCAAGATTATCGTAAAAAATGCATATCTCAGCTTGAAACCCCACGAAAGCCAAGATATCGCTGGTTCTGCATATCAAACGCACTGTGGAGTGGTGAAAACACCGGATAAGGTTTTTCTCGCATTAACTAGCTCGAAAAGAGCGATCTCGATGTTTAGGCATACTTCGGACAGAAGTCTCACCAAGCTTATCGTAGTAAATGCATATCTCAGCTTGAAACCGCACGGAAACCAAGATATCGCCGGTTCTGCATATCAAACGCACTGTGGAGTGGTGAAAACACCAGATAACGTGTATCTCGCATTAAATAGCTCGAAACGAGCGTTCTCGAAGATTCTGCATACTTCTGACAGAAGTCTCACCAGAATTATCGTAGAAAATGCATATCTCAGCTTGAAACCCGACGAAAACCGATATATCTCCGGTTCTGCACATCAAACGTAGCGTGGAGTGGTGAAAACACCAGAAAACGTGTTTCGCGCGTTAAGTAGCTCGAACAGAGCGTTCTCGAAGATTCGGCATAATTCTGACAGAAGTCTCACCAGGATTATCGTAGAAAATGCATATCTCAGCTTGAAACCCGACCGAAACCAAGATATCTCCGGTTCTGCATGTCAAACGTACTGTGGAGTGGTGAAAACACCAGAAAACGTGTTTCGTACATTAAGTAGCTCGAAAAGAGCGATCTAGATGATTCTGCATACTTCTGACTGAAGTCTCACCAATATTATCGCAGAAAATGCATATCTCAGCTTGAAACCCCACGAAAACCAAGATATCGCTGGTTCTGCATGTCAAACGCACTGTGGAGTGGTGAAAACACCAGATAACGTGTTTCTCGCACTAACTAGCTCGAAAAGGAAGATCTCGATGATTCAGCATACTTCGGACAGAAGTCTCACCAAGATTATCGCAGAAAATGCATATCTCAGCTTGAAACCCCACGAAAACCAAGATATCGCCGGTTCTGCATATCAAACGCACTGTGGAGTGGTGAACACCCCAGAAAACGTGTTTCTCGCATTAAATAGCTCGAATAGAGCGATCTCGATGATTCTTCATACTTCGGACAGAAGTCTCACCAAGATTATCGTAAAAAATGCATATCTCAGCTTGAAACCCCACGAAAGCCAAGATATCGCTGGTTCTGCATATCAAACGCACTGTGGAGTGGTGAAAACACCGGATAAGGTTTTTCTCGCATTAACTAGCTCGAAAAGAGCGATCTCGATGTTTAGGCATACTTCGGACAGAAGTCTCACCATGCTTATCGTAGTAAATGCATATTTCAGCTTGAAACCCGACGAAAACCAAAATATCTCCGCTTCTGCATATCCAACGCACTGTGGAGTGGTGAAAACACCAGATAACGTGTTTCTCGCATTAAATAGCTCGAAACGAGCGATCTCGATGATTCTGCATACTTCGGACAGAAGTCTCAACAAGATTATCGCAGAAAATGCATATCTCAGCTTGAAACCCGACGAAAACCGAGTTATCTCCGGTTCTGCACATTAAACGTACCGTGGAGTGGCCAAAACCCCAGAAAACGTGTTTCGCGCATTAAGTAGCTCGAAAAGAGCGATCTCGATGTTTAGGCATACTTCGGACAGAAGTCTCACCATGCTTATCGTAGTAAATGCATATTTCAGCTTGAAACCCGACGAAAACCAAGATATCGCCGGTTCTGCATACCATACGCACTGTGGAGTGGTGAAAACCCCAGATAACGTGTTTCTCGCATTAAATAGCTCGAAAAGTGCGATCTCGATGATTCTGCATACTTCGGACAGATGTCTCAACAAGATTATCGCAGAAAATGCACATTTCAGCTTGAAACCCCACGAAAACCAAGATATCTACTGTTCTGCATATCAAACGCACTGTGGAGTGGTGGAAACACCAGATAACGTGTTTCTCGCACTAACTAGCTCGAAAAGAGCGATATCGATGATTCAGCATACTTCGGACAGAAGTCTCACCAAGATTATCGTAAAAAATGCATATCTCAGCTTGAAACCCCACGAAAGCCAAGATATCGCTGGTTCTGCATATCAAACGCACTGTGGAGTGGCGAAAACACCAGAAAACGTGTTTCGCGCATTAAGTAGCTCGAAACGAGCGATCTCGATGATTCTGCATACTTCGGACAGAAGTCTCAACAAGATTATCGCAGAAAATGCATATCTCAGCTTGAAACCCCACGAAAACCAAGATATTTACTGTTCTGCATATCAAACGCACTGTGGAGTGGTGAAAACACCAGATAACGTGTTTCTCGCACTAACTAGCTCGAAAAGAGCGGTCTCGATGATTCAGCATACTTCGGACAGAAGACTCACCCAGATTATCGCAGAAAATGCATATCTCAGCTTGAAACCCCACGAAAACCAAGATATCGCTAGTTCTGCATATCAAACACACTGTGGAGTGGTGAAAACACCAGATAACGTGTTTCTCGCATTAAATAGCTCGAGACGAGCGATCTCGATGAATCTGCATACTTCGGACAGAAGTCTCACCAAAATTATCGCAGAAAATGCATATTTCAGCTTGAAACCCCACGAAAACCAAGATATCTACTGTTCTGCATATCAAACGCACTGTGGAGTGGTGGAAACACCAGATAACGTGTTTCTCGCTCTAACTAGCTCGAAAAGAGCGATATCGATGATTCAGCATACTTCGGACAGAAGACTCACCAAGATTATCGTAAAAAATGCATATCTCAGCTTGAAACCCCACGAAAGCCAAGATATCGCTGGTTCTGCATATCAAACGCACTGTGGAGTGGTGAAAACACCAGAAAACGTGATTCTCGCATTAAATCGCTCGAAAAGAGCGCTCTCGACGTTTCTGCATACTTCGGACAGATGTTTCACCAAGCTTATCGTAGAAAATGCATATCTCAGCTTGAAACCCGACGAAAACCAAAATATCTCAGGTTCTGCATATCCAACGCACTGTGGAGTGGTGAAAACACCAGATAACGTGTTTCTCGCATTAAATAGCTCGAAACGAGCGATCTGCATGATTCTGCATACTTCGGACAGAAGTCTCAACAAGATTATCGCAGAAAATGCATATCTCAGCTTGATACCCCACGAAAACCAAGATATCTGCTGTTCTGCATATCGAACGCACTGTGGAGTGGTGAAAACACCAGAAAACGTGTTTCGCGCATTAAGTAGCTCGAAAAGAGCGATCTAGATGATTCTGCATACTTCTGACTGAAGTCTCACCAATATTATCGCAGAAAATGCATATCTCATCTTGAAACCCCACGAAAAGCAAGATATCGCTGGTTCTGCATATCAAAAGCACTGTGGAGTGGTGAAAACACCAGAAAACGTGTTTCTCGCATTAAGTAGCTCGAAAAGAGCGCTCTCGACGTTTCTGCAAACTTCGGACAGAAGTCTCAACAAGATTATCGCAGAAAATGCATATCTCAGCTTGAAACCCCACGAAAACCAAGATATCTGCTGTTCTGCATATCGAACGCACTGTGGAGTGGTGAAAATACCAGAAAACGTGTTTCGCGCATTAAGTAGCTCGAAAAGCGCGATCTAGATGATTCTGCATACTTCTGACTGAAGTCTCACCAATATTATCGCAGAAAATGCATATCTCCGCTTGAAACCCCACGAAAACCAAGATATCGCCGGTTCTGCATATCATACGTACTGTGGAGTGGTGAAAACACCAGATAACGTGTTTCTCGCATTAAATAGCTCGAAAAGAGCGATCGCGATGATTCAGCATACTTCGGACAGAAGTCTCACCAAGATTATCGCAGAAAATGCATATGTCAGCTTGAAACCCGACGAAAACCGAAATATCTCCGGTTCTGCATATCAAACGCACTGTGGAATGTTGAAAACACCAGAAAACTTGTTTTTTCGCATTAAATAGCTCGAAAAGAGCGATCTAGATGATTCTGCATACTTCTGACTGAAGTCTCACCAATAGTATCGCAGAAAATGCATATCTCATCTTGAAACCCCACGAAAACCAAGATATCGCTGGTTCTGCATATCAAACGCACTGTGGAGTAGTGAAAACACCAGAAAACGTGTTTCGCGCATTAAGTAGCTCGAAAAGAGCGATCTAGATGATTCTGCATACTTCTGACTGAAGTCTCACCAATATTATCGCAGAAAATGCATATCTCCGCTTGAAACCCCACGAAAACCAAGATATCGCCGGTTCTGCGTATCAAACGCACTGTGGAGTGGTGAAAACACCAGATAACGTGTTTCTCGCATTAAATATCTCGAAAATAGCGCTCTCGACGTTTCTGCAAACTTCGGACAGAAGTCTCAACAAGATTATCGCAGAAAATGCATATCTCAGCTTGAAACCCCACGAAAACCAAGATGTCGCCGGTTCTGCATATCAAACGCACTGTGGAGTGGTGAAAACACCAGAAAACGTGTTTCGCGCATTAAGCAGCTCGAAACGAGCGATCTCGATGATTCTGCATACTTCTGACAGAAGTCTCAACAAGATTATCGCAGAAAATGCATATCTCAGCTTGATACCCCACGAAAACCAAGATATCTACTGTTCTGCATATCGAACGCACTGTGGAGTGGTGCAAACACCAGAAAACGCGTTTCGTGCATTAAGTAGCTCGAAAAGAGCGATCTAGATGATTCTGCATACTTCTGACTGAAGTCTCACCAGTATTATCGCAGAAAATGCATATCTCTGCTAGAAACCCCACAAAAACCAAATTATCGCCGGTTCTGCATATCAAACGCACTGTGGAGTGGTGAAAACACCAGATAACGTGTTTCTCGCATTAAATAGCTCGAATAGAGCGAACTTGACGATTAAACATACATCGGACAGAAGTCTCACCAAGATTATCGTAAAAAATGTATATCTCAGCTTGAAACCCCACAAAAACCAAGATATCGCCGGTTCTGCATATCAAACGCACTGTGGAGTGGTGAAAACACCAGATACCGTGTTTCTCGCATTAAATAGCTCGAAAAGTGCGATCTCGATGATTCTGCATACTTCGGACAGAAATCTCACCAAGATTATCGCAGAAAATGCATATCTGAGCTTGAAACCCCACGAAAACCAAGATATCGCTGGTTCTGCATATCAAACGCACTGTGGATTGCTGAAAACACCAGATAACGTGTTTTTCGCATTAAATAGGTCGAAACGAGCGATCTCGATGATTCTGCATACTTCTGAAAGAAGACTCACCAAGATTATCGCAGAAAATGCATATCTCAGCTGGAAACACCACGAAAATCAAGATATCGCCGGTTCTGCATATAAAACGAACTGTGGAATGTTGAAAACACCAGAAAACTTGTTTTATCGCATTAAATAGCTTGAAAAGAGCGATCCCGATGATTCTGCATACTTCTGACAGAAGTCTCACCAAGATTATCGTTGAAAATGCATATCTCAGCTTGAAACCCCACGAAAACCAAGATATCTCCGGTTCTGCATATCCAACGAACTGTAGAGTGATGTAAACACCATATAACGTGTTTCTCACATTAAATAGCTCGAAAAAAGGGATATCGATGATTCTGCATACTTCTGACAGAAGACTCACCAAGATTATCGCAGAAAATGCATATCTCAGCTGGAAACACAACGAAAATCAAGATATCGCCGGTTCTGCATATAAAACGCACTGTGGAAATTGAAAACACCAGAACACTTGTTTTTTCACATTAAATAGATCGAAAAGAGCGATCTCGAAGATTCTGCATACTTCTGACAGAAGTCTCACAAAAATTAACGTAGAAAATGCATATCTCAGCTTGAAACCCGACGAAATCCAAGATGTCGCCGGTTCTGCATATCAAACGCACTGTGGAGTGGTGAAAACACCAGATAACGTGTTTCTCGCATTAAATAGCTCGAAAAAAGGGATCTCGATGATTCTGCATACTTCTGAAAGAAGACTCACCAAGATTATCGCAGAAAATGCATATCTCAGCTTGAAACCCGACCGAAACCAAGATATCGCCGATTCTGCATATAAAACGCACTGTGGAATGTTGAAAACACCAGAAAACTTGTTTTATCGCATTAAATAGCTTGAAAAGAGCGATCCCGATGATTCTGCATACTTCTGACAGAAGTCTCACCAAGATTATCGTCGAAAATGCATATCTCAGCTTGATACCCGACGAAAGCCAAGATGTCGCCGGTTCTGCATATCAAACGCACTGTGGAGTTGTGAAAACACCTGATAACGTGTTTCTCGCATTATGTAGCTCGAAAAGAGCGTTCTCGAAGATTCTGCATACTTCTGACAGACGTCTCACCAAGATTATCGTGGAAAATGCATATCTCAGCTTGAAACCCGACCGAAACAAAGATATCTCCGGTTCTGCATGTCAAACGTACTGTTGAGTGGTGAAAACACCAGAAAACTTGTTTTTTCACATTAAATAGCTCGAAAAGAGCGATCTCGAAGATTCTGCATACTTCTGACAGAAGTCGCACAAAGATTAACGTAGAAAATGCATACCTCAGCTTGAAACCCGACGAAATCCAAGATGTCGCCGGTTCTTCATATCAAACGCACTGTGGAGTGGTGAAAACAACCAGATAACGTGTTTCTCGCATTAAATAGCTCGAAAAAAGGGATCTAGATGATTCTGCATACTTCTGACTGAAGTCTCACCAAGATTATCGTCAAAAATCCATATCTCAGCTTGAAACCTCACGAAAATCAAGATGTCGCCGGTTCTGCATGTCAAACGTACTGTGGTGTGGTGAATACACCAGAAAACGTGTTTCTCGCATTAAATAGCTCGAAAAGAGCGATCTAGATGGTTCTACATACTTCTGACAGAAGACTCACCAAGATTATCGCAGAAAGTGCATATCTCAGCTGGAAACAATACGAAAATCAAGATATCGCCGGTTCTGCATATCTAACGCACTGTGGAATGTTGAAAACACCAGAAAACTTGTTTTTTTTGCATTAAATAGCTCGACACGAGCGATCTAGATGATTCTGCATACTTCTGACTGAAGTCTCACCAATATTATCGGAGAAAATGCATATCTCAGCTTGAAACCTCACGAAAACCAAGTTATCTCCGGTTCTGCACATCAAACGTACTGTGGAGTGGTGAATACACCAGAAAACGTGTTTCTCGCATTGAATAGTTCGAAAAGAGCGATCTAGATGGTTCTACATACTTCTGACAGAAGACTCACCAAGATTATCGCAGAAAATGCATATCTCAGCTGGAAACAATACGAAAATCAAGATATCGCCGGTTCTGCATATCAAACGCACTGTGGAATGTTGAAAACACCAGAAAAATTGTTTTTTCGCATTAAATAGCTTGAAAAGAGCGATCTAGACGATTCTGCATACTTCTGACTGAAGTCTGACCAAGATTATCATAGAAAATCCATATCTCAGCTTGAATACCCACGAAAACGAAGATATCGCCGGTTCTGCATATCAAACGAACTGTGGTGTGGTGAAAACCCCAGAAAACGTGTTTCTCGCATTATATAGCTCGAAAAGAGCGATCTCGATGATTCTGCAGACTTCGGACAGAAGTCTCCCCAAGATTATCGCAGAAAATGCATATCTCTGCTTGAAACCCCACGAAAACCAAGATACCGCTGGTTCTGCATATCAAACGCACTGTGGAGTGCTGAAAACACCAGATAACGTGTTTCTCGCATTAAATAGGTCGAAACGAGCGATCTCGATGATTAAGCATACTTCGGACAGAAGTCTCACCAAGATTATCGTAAAAAATGCATATCTCAGCATGAAACCCGACGAAAACCAAAATATCGTCGGTTCTGCATATCATACGCACTGTGGAGTTTTGAAAACACCAGATAACGTGTTTCTCGCATTAAATAGCTCGCAACGAGCGATCTCGATGATTAAGCATACTTCGGACAGAAGTCTCACCAAGATTATCGCAGAAATTGCATATCTGAGCTTGAATCCCCACGAAAACCAAGATATCGCTGGTTCTGCATATCAAACGCACTGTGGAGTGCTGAAAACACCAGATAACGTGTTTCTCGCATTAAATAGCTCGAATAGAGCGATCTTGATGACTAAGCATACTTCGGACAGAAGTCTCACCAAGATTATCGTAAAAAATGCATATCTCAGCTTGAAACCCCTCGAAAACCAAGATATCGCAGGTTCTGCATATCAAACGCACTGTGGAGTGGTGAAAACACCAGATAACTTGTTTCTCGCATTAAATAGTTCGAAAAGAGCGATCTCGATGATTCTGCATACTTCGGACAGAAGTCTCTCCAAGATTATCGCAGAAAATGCATATCTCAGCTTCAAACCCCTCGAAAACCAAGATATCACCTGTTCTGCATATCCAACGAACTGTGGTGTGGTGAAAACCCCAGAAAACGTGTTTCTCGCATTAAATAGCTCGAAAACAGCGCTCTCGATGTTTCTGCATACTTCGGACTGATGTCTCACCAAGCTTATCGTAGAAAATGCATATTTCCGCATGAAACCCGACGAAAACCAAAATATCTCCGGTTCTGCATATCCAACGCACTGTGGAGTGGTGAAAACACCAGATAACGTGTTTCTCGCATTAAATAGCTCGAAACGAGCGATCTCGATGATTCTGCACACTTCGGACAGATGTCTCACCAAGATTATCGCAGAAAATGCATATCTCAGCTTCAAACCCCACGAAAACCAAGATATCGCCGGTTCTGCATATCATACGCACTGTGGAGTGGTGAAAACACCAGATAACGTGTATCTCGCATTAAATAGGTCGAAACGAGCGATCTCGATGATCAATCATACTTCGGACAGAAGTCTCACCAAGATTATCGTAAAAAATGCATATCTCAGCTTGAAACCCGACGAAAACCCAGATATCGCTGGTTCTGCATATCAAACGCACTGTGGAGTGCTGAAAACACCAGATAACATGTTTCTCGCATTAAATAGGTCGAAACGAGCGATCTCGATGATTAAGCATACTTCGGACAGAAGTCTCACCAAGATTATCGTAAAAAATGCATAGCTCAGCTTGGAACCCCACGAAATCCAAGATATCTCCGGTTCTGCATATCCAACGAACTGCGGAGTGTTGAAAACCCCAGAAAAAGAGTTTCTCGCATTAAATAGCTCGAAAAGAGCGCTCTCGATGATTCTGCATACTTCGGACAGAAGTGTCACCAAGATTATCGCAGGAAATGCATATCTCAGCTTGAAACCCCACGAAAACCAAGATATCTCCGGCTCTGCATATCCAACGAACTGTTTAGTGGTGAAAACCCTAGAAAACGAGTTTCTCGCATTAAATAGCTCGAAAAGAGCGCTCTCGATGTTTCTGCATACTTCTAACAGAAGTCTCACCAAGATTATCGCAGAAAATGCATATCTCTGCTTGAAACCCCACGAAAACAAAGATATCTACTGTTCTGCATATCCAACGAACTGTGGTGTGGTGAAAACACCAGATACCGTGTTTCTCGCATTAAATAGCTCGAAAAGCGCGATCTCGATGTTTCTGCATACTTCGGACTGATGTCTCACCAAGCTTATCGTAGAAAATGCATATCTCAGCTTGAAACCCGGCGAAAACCAAAATATCTCCGGTTCTGCATATCAAACCAACTGTGGAGTGGTGAAAACAGCAGATAACGTGTTTCTCGCATTAAATAGCTCGACAAGTGCGATCTCGATGATTCTGCATACTTCTAACAGAAGTCTCACCAAGTTTATCGCAGAAAATGCATATCTCAGCTTGAAACCCCACGAAAACCAAGATATCTACTGTTCTGCATATCAAACGCACTGTGGAGTGGTGAAAATACCAGATAACGTGTTTCTCGCACTAACTATCTCGAAAAGAGCGGTCTCGATGATTCAGCATACTTCGGGCAGAAGACTCACCCAGATTATCGCAGAAAACGCGTATCTCAGCTTGAAACCCCACGAAAACCAAGATATCGCTAGTTCTGCATATCAAACGCACTGTGGAGTGGTGAAAACACCAGATAACGTGTTTCTCGCATTAAATAGCTCGAGACGAGCGATCTCGATGATTCTGCATACTTCGGACAGAAATCTCACCAAAATTATCGTAAAAAATGCATATCTCAGCTTGAAACCCCACGAAAACCAAGATATCGCCGGTTCTGCATACCATACGCACTGTGGAGTGGTGAAAACCCCAGATAACGTGTTTCTCGCATTAAATAGCTCGAAACGTGCGATCTCGATGATTCTGCATACTTCGGACAGATGTCTCAACAAGATTATCGCAGAAAATGCACATTTCAGCTTGAAACCCCACGAAAACCAAGATATCTACTGTTCTGCATATCAAACGCACTGTGGAGTGGTGGAAACACCAGATAACGTGTTTCTCGCATTAAGTAGCTCGAAACGAGCGATCTCGATGATTCTGCATACTTCGGACAGAAGTCTCAACAAGATTATCGCAGAAAATGCATATCTCAGCTTGAAACCCCACGAAAACCAAGATATTTACTGTTCTGCATATCAAACGCACTGTGGAGTGGTGAAAACACCAGATAACGTGTTTCTCGCACTAACTAGCTCGAAAAGAGCGGTCTCGATGATTCAGCATACTTCGGACAGAAGACTCACCCAGATTATCGCAGAAAATGCATATCTCAGCTTGAAACCCCACGAAAACCAAGATATCGCTAGTTCTGCATATCAAACGCACTGTGGAGTGGTGAAAACACCAGATAACGTGTTTCTCGCATTAAATAGCTCGAGACGAGCGATCTCGATGAATCTGCATACTTCGGACAGAAGTCTCACCAAAATTATCGCAGAAAATGCATATTTCAGCTTGAAACCCCACGAAAACCAAGATATCTACTGTTCTGCATATCAAACGCACTGTGGAGTGGTGGAAACACCAGATAACGTGTTTCTCGCTCTAACTAGCTCGAAAAGAGCGATATCGATGATTCAGCATACTTCGGACAGAAGTCTCACCAAGATTATCGTAAAAAATGCATATCTCAGCTTGAAACCCCACGAAAGCCAAGATATCTGCTGTTCTGCATATCGAACGCACTGTGGAGTGGTGAAAACACCAGAAAACGTGTTTCGCGCATTAAGTAGCTCGAAAAGAGCGATCTAGATGATTCTGCATACTTCTGACTGAAGTCTCACCAATATTATCGCAGAAAATGCATATCTCATCTTGAAACCCCACGAAAAGCAAGATATCGCTGGTTCTGCATATCAAAAGCACTGTGGAGTGGTGAAAACACCAGAAAACGTGTTTCGCGCATTAAGTAGCTCGAAAAGCGCGATCTAGATGATTCTGCATACTTCTGACTGAAGTCTCACCAATATTATCGCAGAAAATGCATATCTCCGCTTGAAACCCCACGAAAACCAAGATATCGCCGGTTCTGCATATCATACGTACTGTGGAGTGGTGAAAACACCAGATAACGTGTTTCTCGCATTAAATAGCTCGAAAAGAGCGATCGCGATGATTCTGCATACTTCGGACAGAAGTCTCACCAAGATTATCGCAGAAAATGCATATCTCAGCCTGAAACCCCACGAAAACCAAGATATCGCCAGTTCGGCATATCAAACGCACTGTGGAGTGTTGAAAACACCAGAAAACGTGTTTCTCGCATTAAATAGCTCGAAAAGAGCGCTCTCGACGTTTCTGCATACTTCGGACAGATGTTTCACCAAGCTTATCGTAGAAAATGCATATGTCAGCTTGAAACCCGACGAAAACCAAAATATCTCCGGTTCTGCATATCAAACGCACTGTGGAATGTTGAAAACACCAGAAAACTTGTTTTTTCGCATTAAATAGCTCGAAAAGAGTGATCTAGATGATTCTGCTTACTTCTGACTGAAGTCTCACCAATATTATCGCAGAAAATGCATATCTCATCTTGAAACCCCACGAAAACCAAGATATCGCTGGTTCTGCATATCAAACGCACTGTGGAGTAGTGAAAACACCAGAAAACGTGTTTCGCGCATTAAGTAGCTCGAAAAGAGCGATCTAGATGATTCTGCATACTTCTGACTGAAGTCTCACCAATATTATCGCAGAAAATGCATATCTCCGCTTGAAACCCCACGAAAACCAAGATATCGCCGGTTCTGCGTATCAAACGCACTGTGGAGTGGTGAAAACACCAGATAACGTGTTTCTCGCATTAAATATCTCGAAAAGAGCGCTCTCGACGTTTCTGCAAACTTCGGACAGAAGTCTCAACAAGATTATCGCAGAAAATGCATATCTCAGCTTGAAACCCCACGAAAACCAAGATGTCGCCGGTTCTGCATATCAAACGCACTGTGGAGTGGTGAAAACACCAGAAAACGTGTTTCGCGCATTAAGCAGCTCGAAACGAGCGATCTCGATGATTCTGCATACTTCTGACAGAAGTCTCAACAAGATTATCGCAGAAAATGCATATCTCAGCTTGATACCCCACGAAAACCAAGATATCTGCTGTTCTGCATATCGAACGCACTGTGGAGTGGTGAAAACACCAGAAAACGTGTTTCGCGCATTAAGTAGCTCGAAAAGAGCGATCTGGATGATTCTGCATACTTCGGACAGAAGTCTCAACAAGATTATCGCAGAAAATGCATATCTCAGCTTGAAACTCCACGAAAACCAAGATGTCGCCGGTTCTGCATATCAAACGCTCTGTGGAGTGGTGAAAACACCAGAAAACGTGTTTCGCGCATTAAGTAGCTCGAAACGAGCGATCTCGATGATTCTGCATACTTCGGACAGAAGTCTCAACAAGATTATCGCAGAAAATGCATATCTCAGCTGGAAACACCACGAAAATCAAGATATCGCCGGTTCTGCATATAAAACGAACTGTGGAATGTTGAAAACACCAGAAAACTTGTTTTATCGCATTAAATAGCTTGAAAAGAGCGATCCCGATGATTCTGCATACTTCTGACAGAAGTCTCACCAAGATTATCGTTGAAAATGCATATCTCAGCTTGAAACCCCACGAAAACCAAGATATCTCCGGTTCTGCATATCCAACGAACTGTAGAGTGATGTAAACACCATATAACGTGTTTCTCGCATTAAATAGCTCGAAAAAAGGGATATCGATGATTCTGCATACTTCTGACAGAAGACTCACCAAGATTATCGCAGAAAATGCATATCTCAGCTGGAAACACAACGAAAATCAAGATATCGCCGGTTCTGCATATAAAACGCACTGTGGAAATTGAAAACACCAGAACACTTGTTTTTTCACATTAAATAGATCGAAAAGAGCGATCTCGAAGATTCTGCATATTTCTGACAGAAGTCTCACAAAAATTAACGTAGAAAATGCATATCTCAGCTTGAAACCCGACGAAATCCAAGATGTCGCCGGTTCTGCATATCAAACGCACTGTGGAGTGGTGTAAACACCAGATAACGTGTTTCTCGCATTAAATAGCTCGAAAAAAGGGATCTCGATGATTCTGCATACTTCTGAATGAAGACTCACCAAGATTATCGCAGAAAATGCATATCTCAGCTTGAAACCCGACCGAAACCAAGATATCGCCGATTCTGCATATAAAACGCACTGTGGAGTTGTGAAAACACCTGATAACGTGTTTCTCGCATTATGTAGCTCGAAAAGAGCGTTCTCGAAGATTCTGCATACTTCTGACAGACGTCTCACCAAGATTATCGTGGAAAATGCATATCTCAGCTTGAAACCCGACCGAAACAAAGATATCTCCGGTTCTGCATGTCAAACGTACTGTTGAGTGGTGAAAACACCAGAAAACTTGTTTTTTCACATTAAATAGCTCGAAAAGAGCGATCTCGAAGATTCTGCATACTTCTGACAGAAGTCGCACAAAGATTAACGTAGAAAATGCATACCTCAGCTTGAAACCCGACGAAATCCAAGATGTCGCCGGTTCTTCATATCAAACGCACTGTGGAGTGGTGAAAACACCAGAAAACGTGTTTCGCGCATTAAGCAGCTCGAAACGAGCGATCTCGATGATTCTGCATACTTCTGACTGAAGTCTCACCAAGATTATCGTCAAAAATCCATATCTCAGCTTGAAACCTCACGAAAATCAAGATGTCGCCGGTTCTGCATGTCAAACGTACTGTGGTGTTGTGAATACACCAGAAAACGTGTTTCTCGCATTAAATAGCTCGAAAAGAGCGATCTAGATGGTTCTACATACTTCTGACAGAAGACTCACCAAGATTATCGCAGAAAGTGCATATCTCAGCTGGAAACAATACGAAAATCAAGATATCGCCGGTTCTGCATATCTAACGCACTGTGGAATGTTGAAAACACCAGAAAACTTGTTTTTTTTGCATTAAATAGCTCGACACGAGCGATCTAGATGATTCTGCATACTTCTGACTGAAGTCTCACCAATATTATCGGAGAAAATGCATATCTCAGCTTGAAACCTCACGAAAACCAAGTTATCTCCGGTTCTGCACATCAAACGTACTGTGGAGTGGTGAATACACCAGAAAACGTGTTTCTCGCATTGAATAGTTCGAAAAGAGCGATCTAGATGGTTCTACATACTTCTGACAGAAGACTCACCAAGATTATCGCAGAAAATGCATATCTCAGCTGGAAACAATACGAAAATCAAGATATCGCCAGTTCTGCATATCAAACGCACTGTGGAATGTTGAAAACACCAGAAAAATTGTTTTTTCGCATTAAATAGCTTGAAAAGAGCGATCTAGACGATTCTGCATACTTCTGACTGAAGTCTGACCAAGATTATCATAGAAAATCCATATCTCAGCTTGAATACCCACGAAAACGAAGATATCGCCGGTTCTGCATATCAAACGAACTGTGGTGTGGTGAAAACCCCAGAAAACGTGTTTCTCGCATTATATAGCTCGAAAAGAGCGATCTCGATGATTCTGCAGACTTCGGACAGAAGTCTCCCCAAGATTATCGCAGAAAATGCATATCTCTGCTTGAAACCCCACGAAAACCAAGATATCGCTGGTTCTGCATATCAAACGCACTGTGGAGTGCTGAAAACACCAGATAACGTGTTTCTCGCATTAAATAGGTCGAAACGAGCGATCTCGATGATTAAGCATACTTCGGACAGAAGTCTCACCAAGATTATCGTAAAAAATGCATATCTCAGCATGAAACCCGACGAAAACCAAAATATCGTCGGTTCTGCATATCATACGCACTGTGGAGTTTTGAAAACACCAGATAACGTGTTTCTCGCATTAAATAGCTCGCAACGAGCGATCTCGATGATTAAGCATACTTCGGACAGAAGTCTCACCAAGATTATCGCAGAAATTGCATATCTGAGCTTGAATCCCCACGAAAACCAAGATATCGCTGGTTCTGCATATCAAACGCACTGTGGAGTGCTGAAAACACCAGATAACGTGTTTCTCGCATTAAATAGCTCGAATAGACCGATCTTGATGACTAAGCATACTTCGGACAGAAGTCTCACCAAGATTATCGTAAAAAATGCATATCTCAGCTTGAAACCCCTCGAAAACCAAGATATCGCAGGTTCTGCATATCAAACGCACTGTGGAGTGGTGAAAACACCAGATAACTTGTTTCTCGCATTAAATAGTTCGAAAAGAGCGATCTCGATGATTCTGCATACTTCGGACAGAAGTCTCTCCAAGATTATCGCAGAAAATGCATATCTCAGCTTCAAACCCCTCGAAAACCAAGATATCACCTGTTCTGCATATCCAACGAACTGTGGTGTGGTGAAAACCCCAGAAAACGTGTTTCTCGCATTAAATAGCTCGAAAACAGCGCTCTCGATGTTTCTGCATACTTCGGACTGATGTCTCACCAAGCTTATCGTAGAAAATGCATATTTCCGCATGAAACCCGACGAAAACCAAAATATCTCCGGTTCTGCATATCCAACGCACTGTGGAGTGGTGAAAACACCAGATAACGTGTTTCTCGCAGTAAATAGCTCGAAACGAGCGATCTCGATGATTCTGCACACTTCGGACAGATGTCTCACCAAGATTATCGCAGAAAATGCATATCTCAGCTTCAAACCCCACGAAAACCAAGATATCGCCGGTTCTGCATATCATACGCACTGTGGAGTGGTGAAAACACCAGATAACGTGTATCTCGCATTAAATAGGTCGAAACGAGTGATCTCGATGATCAATCATACTTCGGACAGAAGTCTCACCAAGATTATCGTAAAAAATGCATATCTCAGCTTGAAACCCGACGAAAACCCAGATATCGCTGGTTCTGCATATCAAACGCACTGTGGAGTGCTGAAAACACCAGATAACATGTTTCTCGCATTAAATAGGTCGAAACGAGCGATCTCGATGATTAAGCATACTTCGGACAGAAGTCTCACCAAGATTATCGTAAAAAATGCATAGCTCAGCTTGGAACCCCACGAAATCCAAGATATCTGCGGTTCTGCATATCCAACGAACTGCGGAGTGTTGAAAACCCCAGAAAAAGAGTTTCTCGCATTAAATAGCTCGAAAAGAGCGCTCTCGATGTTTCTGCATACTTCGGACAGATGTCTCACCTAGCTTATGGTAGAAAATGCATATCTCAGCATGAAACCCGACGAAAACCAAAATATCTCCGGTTCTGCATATCCAACGAACTGTGGAGTGGTGAAAACCCCAGAAAACGAGTTTCTCGCATTAAATAGCTCGAAAAGAGCGCTCTCGATGTTTCTGCATACTTCGGACAGATGACTCACCAAGCTTATCGTAGAAAATGCATATCTCAGCTTGAAACCCCTCGAAAACCAAGATATCACCTGTTCTGCATATCCAACGAACTGTGGAGTGGTGAAAACCCCAGAAAACGTGTTTCTCGCATTAAATAGCTCGAAAAGTACGATCTCGATGACTCTGCATACTTCGGACAGAAGTCTCACCAAGATTATCGCAGAAAATGCATATCTGAGCTTGAAACCCCACGAAAACCAAGATATCGTCGGTTCTGCATATCATACGCACTGTGGAGTTTTGAAAACACCAGATATCGTGTTTCTCGCATTAAATAGCTCGAAACGAGCGATCTCGATGATTAAGCATACTTCGGACAGAAGTCTAACCAAGATGTTCGTAGAAATTGCATATCTGAGCTTGAATCCCCACGAAAACCAAGATATCGCTGGTTCTGCATATCAAACGCACTGTGGAGTGCTGAAAACACCAGATAACGTGTTTCTCGCATTAAATAGCTCGAATAGAGCGAACTTGACGATTAAGCATACATCGGACAGAAGTCTCACCAAGATTATCGTAAAAAATGTATATCTCAGGTTGAAACCCCACAAAAACCAAGATATCGCCGGTTCTGCATATCAAACGCACTGTGGAGTGGTGAAAACACCAGATACCGTGTTTCTCGCATTAAATAGCTCGAAAAGTGCGATCTCGATGATTCTGCATACTTCGGACAGAAATCTCACCAAGATTATCGCAGAAAATGCATATCTCAGCTTCAAACCCCTCGAAAACCAAGATATCACCTGTTCTGCATATCCAACGAACTGTGGTGTGGTGAAAACCCCAGAAAACGTGTTTCTCGCATTAAATAGCTCGAAAACAGCGCTCTCGATGTTTCTGCATACTTCGGACTGATGTCTCACCAAGCTTATCGTAGAAAATGCATATTTCAGCATGAAACCCGGCGAAAACCAAAATATCTCCGGTTCTGCATATCCAACGCACTGTGGAGTGGTGAAAACACCAGATAACGTGTTTCTCGCACTAAATAGCTCGAAACGAGCGATCTCGATGATTCTGCACACTTCGGACAGATGTCTCACCAAGATTATCGCAGAAAATGCATATCTCAGCTTCAAACCCCACGAAAACCAAGATATCGCCGGTTCTGCATATCATACGCACTGTGGAGTGGTGAAAACACCAGATAACGTGTTTCTCGCATTAAATAGGTCGAAACGAGCGATCTCGATGATCAATCATACTTCGGACAGAAGTCTCACCAAGATTATCGTAAAAAATGCATATCTCAGCTTGAAACCCGACGAAAACCCAGATATCGCTGGTTCTGCATATCAAACGCACTGTGGAGTGCTGAAAGCTCCAGATAACATGTTTCTCGCATTAAATAGGTCGAAACGAGCGATCTCGATGATTAAGCATACTTCGGACAGAAGTCTCACCAAGATTATCGTAAAAAATGCATAGCTCAGCTTGGAACCCCACGAAATCCAAGATATCTCCGGTTCTGCATATCCAACGAACTGCGGAGTGTTGAAAACCCCAGAAAAAGAGTTTCTCGCATTAAATAGCTCGAAAAGAGCGCTCTCGATGTTTCTGCATACTTCGGACAGATGTCTCACCTAGCTTATCGTAGAAAATGCATATCTCAGCATGAAACCCGACGAAAACCAAAATATCTCTGGTTCTGCATATCCAACGAACTGTGGAGTGGTGAAAACCCCAGAAAACGAGTTTCTCGCATTAAATAGCTCGAAAAGAGCGCTCTCGATGTTTCTGCATACTTCGGACAGATGACTCACCAAGCTTATCGTAGAAAATGCATATCTCAGCTTGAAACCCCTCGAAAACCAAGATATCACCTGTTCTGCATATCAAACGCACTGCGGAGTGGTGAAAACACCAGATAAGTTGTTTCTCGCAATAAATAGCTCGAAAAGAGCGATCTCGATGATTCTGCATACTTCGGACAGAAGTCTCTCCAAGATTATCGCAGAAAATGCATATCTCAGCTTGAAACCCCTCGAAAGCCAAGATATCACCTGTTCTGCATATCCGACGAACTCTGGTGTGGTGAAAACCCCAGAAAACGTGTTTCTCGCATTAAATTGCTCGAAAAGAGCGATCTCGATGATTAAGCATACTTCGGACAGAAGTCTCACCAAGATTATCGTAAAAAATGCATATCTCAGCTTGAAACCCAACAAAAACCAAGATATCGCCGGTTCTGATTATCAAACGCACTGTGGAGTGGAGAAAACACCAGATAACGTGTTTCTCGCATTAAATAGCTCGAAAAGTACGATCTCGATGACTCTGCATACTTCGGACAGAAGTCTCACAAAGATTATCGCAGAAAATGCATATCTGAGCTTGAAACCCCACGAAAACCAAGATATCGTCGGTTCTGCATATCATACGCACTGTGGAGTTTTGAAAACACCAGATAACGTGTTTCTCGCATTAAATAGCTCGAAACGAGCGATCTCGATGATTAAGCATACTTCGGACAGAAGTCTAACCAAGATTATCGTAAAAAATGCATATCTCAGCTTGAAACCCGACGAAAACCCAGATATCGCTGGTTCTGCATATCAAACGCACTGTGGAGTGCTGAAAGCACCAGATAACATGTTTCTCGCATTAAATAGGTCGAAACGAGCGATCTCGATGATTAAGCATACTTCGGACAGAAGTCTCACCAAGATTATCGTAAAAAATGCATAGCTCAGCTTGGAACCCCACGAAATCCAAGATATCTCCGGTTCTGCATATCCAACGAACTGCGGAGTGTTGAAAACCCCAGAAAAAGAGTTTCTCGCATTAAATAGCTCGAAAAGAGCGCTCTCGATGTTTCTGCATACTTCGGACAGATGTCTCACCTAGCTTATCGTAGAAAATGCATATCTCAGCATGAAACCCGACGAAAACCAAAATATCTCCGGTTCTGCATATCCAACGAACTGTGGAGTGGTGAAAACCCCAGAAAACGAGTTTCTCGCATTAAATAGCTCGAAAAGAGCGCTCTCGATGTTTCTGCATACTTCAGACAGATGACTCACCAAGCTTATCGTAGAAAATGCATATCTCAGCTTGAAACCCCTCGAAAACCAAGATATCACCTGTTCTGCATATCAAACGCACTGTGGAGTGGTGAAAACCCCAGAAAACGTGTTTCTCGCATTAAATTGCTCGAAAAGAGCGATCTCGATGATTAAGCATACTTCGGACAGAAGTCTCACCAAGATTATCGTAAAAAATGCATATCTCAGCTTGAAACCCAACAAAAACCAAGATATCGCCGGTTCTGATTATCAAACGCACTGTGGAGTGGAGAAACCACCAGATAACGTGTTTCTCGCATTAAATAGCTCGAAAAGTACGATCTCGATGACTCTGCATACTTCGGACAGAAGTCTCACCAAGATTATCGCAGAAAATGCATATCTGAGCTTGAAACCCCACGAAAACCAAGATATCGTCGGTTCTGCATATCATACGCACTGTGGAGTTTTGAAAACACCAGATAACGTGTTTCTCGCATTAAATAGCTCGAAACGAGCGATCTCGATGATTAAGCATACTTCGGACAGAAGTCTAACCAAGATGTTCGTAGAAATTGCATATCTGAGCTTGAATCCCCACGAAAACCAAGATATCGCTGGTTCTGCATATCAAAGGCACTGTGGAGTGCTGAAAACACCAGATAACGTGTTTCTCGCATTAAATACCTCGAATAGAGCGATCGTGATGACTAAGCATACTTCGGTCAGAAGTCTCACCAAGATTATCGTAAAAAATGCATATCTCAGCTTGAAACCCCACATAAACCAAGATATCGCCAGTTCTGCATATCAAACGCACTGTGGAGTGCTGAAAACACCAGATAACGTGTTTCTCGCATTAAATAGCTCGAAAAGTGCGATCTCGATGATTCTGCATACTTCGGACAGAAGTCTCTCCAAGATTATCGCAGAAAATGCATATCTCAGCTTGAAACCCCACGAAAACCAAGGTATCACCTGTTCTGCATATCCAACGAACTGTGGTGTGGTGAAAACCCTAGAAAACGTGTTTCTCGCATTAAATAGCTCGAAAAGAGCGATCTCGATGATTCTGCATACTTCGGACAGAAATCTCACCAAGATTATCGCAGAAAATGCATATCTGAGCTTGAAACCCCACGAAAACCAAGATATCGCTGGTTCTGCATATCAAACGCACTGTGGAGTGGTGAAAACACCAGATAACTTGTTTCTCGCAATAAATAGCTCGAAAAGAGCGATCTCGATGATTCTGCATACTTCGGACAGAAGTCTCTCCAAGATTATCGCAGAAAATGCATATCTCAGCTTGAAACCCCTCGAAAGCCAAGATATCACCTGTTCTGCATATCCGACGAACTCTGGTGTGGTGAAAACCCCAGAAAACGTGTTTCTCGCATTAAATTGCTCGAATAGAGCGATCTCGATGATTAAGCATACTTCGGACAGAAGTCTCACCAAGATTATCGTAAAAAATGCATATCTCAGCTTGAAACCCAACAAAAACCAAGATATCGCCGGTTCTGATTATCAAACGCACTGTGGAGTGGAGAAAACACCAGATAACGTGTTTCTCGCATTAAATAGCTCGAAACGAGCGATCTCGATGATTCTGCATACTTCGGACAGAAGTCTCACCAAGATTATCGTAAAAAATGCATATCTCAGCTTGAAACCCAACAAAAACCAAGATATCGCCGGTTCTGTTTATCAAACGCACTGTAGAGTGTTGACAACACCAGATAACGTGTTTCTCGCATTAAATAGCTCGAAAAGAGCGCTCTCGATGTTTCTGCATACTTCGGACTGATGTCTCTCCAAGATTATCGCAGAAAATGCATATCTCTGCTAGAAACCCCACGAAAACCATGATATCTCCTGTTCTGCATATCCAACGAACTGTGGAGTGGTGAAAACCCCAGAAAACGTGTTTCTCGCATTAAATAGCTCGAAAAGTACGATCTCGATGACTCTGCATACTTCGGACAGAAGTCTCACCAAGATTATCGCAGAAAATGCATATCTGAGCTTGAAACCCCACGAAAACCAAGATATCGTCGGTTCTGCATATCATACGCACTGTGGAGTTTTGAAAACACCAGATAACGTGTTTCTCGCATTAAATAGCTCGAAACGAGCGATCTCGATGATTAAGCATACTTCGGACAGAAGTCTAACCAAGATGTTCGTAGAAATTGCATATCTGAGCTTGAATCCCCAAGGAAACCAAGATATCGCTGGTTCTGCATATCAAACGCACTGTGGAGTGCTGAAAACACCAGATAACGTGTTTCTCGCATTAAATACCTCGAATAGAGCGATCTTGATGACTAAGCATACTTCGGACAGAAGTCTCACCAAGATTATCGTAAAAAATGCATATCTCAGCTTGAAACCCCACAAAAACCAAGATATCGCCGGTTCTGCATATCAAACGCACTGTGGTGTGGTGAAAACACCAGATAACGTGTTTCTCGCATTAAATAGCTCGAAAAGTGCGATCTCGATGATTCTGCATACTTCGGACAGAAGTCTCTCCAAGATTATGGCAGGAAATGCATATCTCAGCTTGAAACCCCTCGAAAACCAAGATATCACCTGTTCTGCATATCCAACGAACTATGGTGTGGTGAAAACCCCAGAAAACGTGTTTCTCGCATTAAATAGCTTGAAAAGAGCGCTCTCGATGTTTCTGCATACTTCGGACAGATGTCTCACCTAGCTTATCGCAGAAAATGCATATCTCAGCTTCAAACCCCTCGAAAACCAAGATATCACCTGTTCTGCATATCCAACGAACTGTGGTGTGGTGAAAAACCCAGAAAACGTGTTTATCGCATTAAATAGCTCGAAAAGAGCGATCTCGATGATTCTGCATACTTCGGACAGAAATCTCACCAAGATTATCGCAGAAAATGCATATCTGAGCTTGATACCCCACGAAAACCAAGATATCGCTGGTTCTGCATATCAAACGCACTGCGGAGTGGTGAAAACACCAGATAACTTGTTTCTCGCATTAAATACCTCGAAAAGAGCGATCTCGATGATTCTGCATACTTCGGACAGAAGTCTCTCCAAGATTATGGCAGAAAATGCATATCTCAGCTTGAAACCCCTCGAAAACCAAGATATCACCTGTTCTGCATATCCAACGAACTATGGTGTGGTGAAAACCCCAGAAAACGTGTTTCTCGCATTAAATAGCTCGAAAAGAGCGCTCTCGATGTTTCTGCATACTTCGGACAGATGTCTCACCTAGCTTATCGTAGAAAATGCATATCTCAGCATGAAACCCGACGAAAACCAACATATCTCCGGTTCTGCATATCCAACGAACTGTGGAGTATTGAAAACCCCTGAAAACGAGTTTCTCGGATTAAATAGCTCGAAAAGAGCGCTCTCGATGTTTCTGCATACTTCGGACAGATGTCTCACCAAGCTTATTGTAGAAATTGCATATCTCAGCATGAAACCCGACGAAAACCAAAATATCTCCGGTTCTGCATATCCAACGCACTGTGGAGTGGTGAAAACACCAGATAACGTGTTTCTCGCATTAAATAGCTCGAAATGAGCGATCTCGATGATTCTGCATACTTCGGACAGAAGTCTCACCAAGATTATCGTAAAAAATGCATATCTCAGCTTGAAACCCAACAAAAACCAAGATATCGCCGGTTCTGATTATCAAACGCACTGTGGAGTGGTGAAAACACCAGATAACGTGTTTCTCGCATTAAAAAGCTAGAAAAGAGCGCTCTCGATGTTTCTGCATACTTCGGACTGATGTCTCTCCAAGATTATCGCAGAAAATGCATATCTCTGCTAGAAACCCCACGAAAACCAAGATATCTCCTGTTCTGCATATCCAACGAACTGTGGAGTGGTGAAAACCCCAGAAAACGTGTTTCTCGCATTAAATAGCTCGAAAAGTACGATCTCGATGACTCTGCATACTTCGGACAGAAGTCTCACCAAGATTATCGCAGAAAATGCATATCTGAGCTTGAAACCCCACGAAAACCAAGATATCGCCGGTTCTGCATATCAAACGCACTGTGGAGTGGTGAAAACACCAGATAACGTGTTTCTCGCATTAAATAGGTCGAAACGAGCGATCTCGATGATCAAGCATACTTCGGACAGAAGTCTCACCAAGATTATCGTAAAAAATGCATATCACAGCTTGAAACCCGACGAAAACCCAGATATCGCTGGTTCTGCATATCAAACGCACTGTGGAGTGCTGAAAACACCAGATAACGTGTTTCTCGCATTAAATAGCTAGAAAAGAGCGCTCTCGATGTTTCTGCATACTTCGGACTGATGTCTCTCCAAGATTATCGCAGAAAATGCATATCTCAGCTTGAAACCCCTCGAAAACCAAGATATCACCTGTTCTGCATATCCAACGAACTGTGGTGTGGTGAAAACCCCAGAAAACGTGTTTCTCGCATTAAATAGCTCGAAAAGAGCGCTCTCGATGTTTCTGCATACTGCGGACAGATGTCTCACCTAGCTTATCGTAGAAAATGCATATCTCAGCATGAAACCCGACGAAAACCGAAATATCTCCGGTTCTGCATATCCAACGAACTGTGGAGTGGTGAAAACCCCTGAAAACGAGTTTCTCGCATTAAATAGCTCGAAAAGAACGCTCTCGATGTTTCTGCATACTTCGGACAGATGTCTCACCAAGCTGATCGTAGAAAATGCATATCTCAGCATGAAACCCGACGAAAACCAAAATATCTCCGGTTCTGCATATCCAACGCACTGTGGAGTGGTGAAAACACCAGATAACGTGTTTCTCGCATTAAATAGCTCGAAACGAGCGATATCGATGATTCTGCATACTTCGGACAGAAGTCTCACCAAGATTATCGTAAAAAATGCATATCTCAGCTTGAAACCCCACGAAAACCAAGATATCGCTGGTTCTGCATATCAAACGCACTGTGGAGTGGTGAAAACACCAGATAACGTGTTTCTCGCATTAAATAACTCGAAAAGAGCGATCTCGATGATTCTGCACACTTCGGACAGAAGTCTCACCAAGATTATCGCAGAAAATGCATATCTCAGCTTGAAACCCCACGAAAACCAAGATATCGCCTGTTCTGCATATCATACGCACTGTGGAGTGGTGAAAACACCAGATAACGTGTTTCTCGCATTAAATAGGTAGAAACGAGCGATCTCGATGATCAAGCATACTTCGGACAGAAGTCTCACCAAGATTATCGTAAAAAATGCATATCTCAGCTTGAAACCCGACGAAAACCCAGATATCGCTGGTTCTGCATATCAAACGCACTGTGGAGTGCTGAAAACACCAGATAACGTGTTTCTCGCATTAAATAGGTCGAAACGAGCGATCTCGATGATTAAGCATACTTCGGACAGGAGTCTCACCAAGATTATCGTAAAAAATGCATAGCTCAGCTTGAAACCCCACGAAATCCATGATATCTCCGGTTCTGCATATCCAACGAACTGCGGAGTGGTGAAAACCCCAGAAAAAGAGTTTCTCGCATTAAATAGCTCGAAAAGAGCGCTCTCGATGTTTCTGCATACTTCGGACAGATGTCTCACCTAGCTTATCGTAGAAAATGCATATCTCAGCATGAAACCCGACGAAAACCAAAATATCTCCGGTTCTGCATATCCAACGAACTGTGGAGTGGTGAAAACCCCAGAAAACGAGTTTCTCGCATTAAATAGCTCGAAAAGAGCGCTCTCGATGTTTCTGCATACTTCGGACAGATGTCTCACCAAGCTTATCGTAGAAAATGCATATCTCAGCATGAAACCCGACGAAAACCAAAATATCTCCGGTTCTGCATATCCAACGCACTGTGGAGTGGTGAAAACACCAGATAACGTGTTTCTCGCATTAAATAGCTCGAAACGAGCGATCTCGATGATTCTGCATACTTCGGACAGAAGTCTCACCAAGATTATCGTAAAAAATGCATATCTCAGCTTGAAACCCCACGAAAACCAAGATATCGCTGGTTCTGCATATCAAACGCACTGTGGAGTGGTGAAAACACCAGATAACGTGTTTCTTGCATTAAATAGCTCGAAAAGAGCGATTTCGATGATTCTGCATAGTTCGAACAGAAGTCTCTCCAAGATTATCGCAGAAAATGCATATCTCAGCTTGAAACCCCTCGAAAACCAAGATATCACCTGTTCTGCATATCCATCGAACTGTGTTGTGGTGAAAACCCCAGAAAACGTGTTTCTCGCATTAAATAGCTCGAAAAGAGCGATCTCGATGATTCTGCATACTTCGGACAGAAGTCTCACCAAGATTATCGCAGAAAATGCATATCTAAACTTGAAACCCCTCGAAAACCAAGATATCACCTGTTCTGCATATCCAACGAACTGTGGTGTGGTGAAAACCCCAGAAAACGTGTTTCTCGCATTAAATAGCTCGAAAAGAACGATCTCGATGATTCTGCATACTTCGGACAGAAGTCTCTCCAAGATTATCGCAGAAAATGCATATCTCAGCTTGAAACCCCTCGAAAACCAAGGTATCACCTGTTCTGCATATCCAACGAACTGTGGTGTGGTGAAAACCCCAGAAAACGTGTTTCTCGCATTAAATAGCTCCAAAAGAGCGATCTCGATGATTCTGCATACTTCGGACAGAAGTCTCTCCAAGATTATCGCAGAAAATGCATATCTCAGCTTGAAACCCCTCGAAAACCAAGATATCACCTGTTCTACATATCCGAAGAACTGTGTGTCGTGAAAACCCCAGAAAACGTGTTTCTCGCATTAAATAGCTCGAAAAGAGCGATCTCGATGATTAAGCATACTTCGGACAGAAGTCTCACCAAGATTATCGTAAAAAATGCATATCTCAGCTTGAAACCCAACAAAAACCAAGATATCGCCGGTTCTGATTATCAAACGCACTGTGCAGTGGTGATAACACCAGATAACGTGTTTCTCGCATTAAACAGCTCGAAAAGAGCGCTCTCGATGTTTCTGCATACTTCGGACTGATGTCTCACCAAGCTTATCGTAGAAAATGCATATTACAGCATGAAACCCGACGAAAACCAAAATATCTCCGGTTCTGCATATCCAACGCACTGTGGAGTGGTGAAAACACCAGATAACGTGTTTCTCGCATTAAATAGCTCGAACCGAGCGATCTCGATGATTAAGCATACTTCGGAGAGAAGTCTCACCAAGATTATCATAAAAAATGCATATCTCAGCTTGATACCCCACGAAAACCAAGATACCGCCAGTTCTGCATATCAACCGCACTGTGGAGTGCTGAAAACACCGGAAAACGTGTTTCTCGCATTAAATTGATCGAAAAGTACTATCTCGATGACTCTGCATACTTCGGACAGAAGTCTCACCAAGATTATCGCAGAAAATGCATATCTGAGCTTGAATCCCCACGAAAACCAAGAGATCGCAGGTTCTGCATATCAAACGCACTGTGGAGTGCTGAAAACACCAGATAACGTGTTCCTCGCATTAAATAGCTCGAATAGAGCGATCTCGATGATTAAGCATACTTCGGAGAGAAGTCTCACCAAGATTATCATAAAAAATGCATATCTCAGCTTGAAACCCCACGAAAACCAAGATACCGCCAGTTCTGCATATCAACCGCACTGTGGAGTGCTGAAAACACCAGATAACGTGTTTCTGGCATTAAATTGGTCGAAACGAGCGATCTCGATGATTAAGCATACTTCGGACAGAAGTCTCATCAAGATTATCGTAAAAAATGCATATCTCAGCTTGAAACCCGACGAAAACCAAACATCGCCGGTTCTGCATATCAAACCAACTGTGGAGTGGTGAAACCACCAGACAACGTGTTTCTCGCATTAAATAGCTCGAATGGAGCCATCTCGATGATTCTGCATACTTCGGACAGAAGTCTCACCAAGATTATCGCAGGGAAATGCATATCTCAGCTTGAAACCCCACGAAAACCAAGATATCGCTGGTTCTGCATATCAAACGCACTGTGGAGTGGTGAAAACACCAGATAACGTGTTTCTCGCATTAAATAGGTCGAAACGAGCGATCTCGATGATTAAGCATACTTCGGACAGAAGTCTCACCAAGATTATCGTAAAAAATGCATAATTCAGCTTGAAACCCCACGAAAACCCAGATATCGCCGGTTCTGCATATCAAACCAACTGTGGAGTGGTGAAAACACCAGACAACGTGTTTCTCGAATTAAATAGATCGAAATGTGCGATCTCGATGGTTCTGCATACTTCTAACAGAAGTCTCACCATGATTATCGCAGAAAATGCATATCTCTGCTAGAAACCCAACGAAAACCAAGCTATCTCCTGTTCTGCATATCCAACGAACTGTGGAGTGGTGAAAACCCCAGAAAACGTGTTTCTCGCTTTAAATAGCTCGAAAAGTACGATCTCGATGATTAAGCATACTTCGGACAGAAGTCTCACCAAGATTATCGTAAAAAATGCATATCTCTGCTTGAAACCCCACAAAAACCAAGATATAGCCGGTTCTGCATATCAAACGCATTGTGGAGTGGTGAAAACACCAGATAATGTGTTTCTCGCATTAAATAGCTCGAAAAGTGCGATCGCGATGATTCTGCATACTTCGGACAGAAGTCTCACCAAGATTATCGCAGAAAATGCATATCTGAGCTTGAAACCCCACGAAAACCAAGATATCGCTGGTTCTGCATATCAAACGCACTGTGGAGTGGTGAAAACACCAGATAACTTGTTTCTCGCATTAAATAGCTCGAAAAGTGCGATCTCGATGATTCTGCATACTTCGGACAGAAGTCTCAACAAGATTATCGCAGGGAAATGCATATCTCAGCTTGAAACCCCACGAAAACCAAGATATCGCTGGTTCTGCATATCAAACGAACTGTGGAGTGGTGAAAAAACCAGATAACGTGTTTCTCGCATTAAATAGGTCGAAACGAGTGATCTCGATGGTTCAGCATACTTCGGACAGAAGTCTCACCAACATTATCGCAGAAAATGCATATCTCAGCTTGAACCCCGACAAAATCCATGATGTCGCCGGTTCTGCATATCAAACGCACTGTGGAGTGGTGAAAACACCAGATAACGTGTTACTCGCATTAACTAGCTCGAAAAGATCGTTCTGGGTGATTCTGCATACTTCTCATAGATGAAACACCAAGATTATCGCAGAAAATGCATATTTCATCTGGAAACCCCACGAAAACCAAGATATCTCCTGTTCTGCATATCCAACGAACTGTGGATTGGTGAAAACTCCAGAAAACGTGTTTCTCGCATTAAATAGCTCGAAAAGTACGATCTAGATGACTCTGCATACTTCGGACAGAAGTCTCACCAATATTATCGCAGAAAATGCATATCTCAGCTGGAAACCCCACGAAAACCAAGATATCGCCGGTTCTGCATATCAAACGCCCTGTGGAGTGATGAAAACAACCTGATAACGTGTATCTCGCATTAAATAGATCGAAAAGTGCGATCTCGATGATTCTGCATACTTCGAACAGAAGTCGCACCAAGATTATCGCAAAAAACGCATATCTGAGCTTGAAACCCCACGAAAACAAAGATATCGCTGGTTCTGCATATCAAACGCACTGTGGAGTGGTGAAAACACCAGATAACTTGTTTCTCGCATTAAATAGCTCGAGAAGTGCGATCTCGATGATTCTGCATACTTCGGACAGAAGTCTCACCAAGATTATCGCAGAAAATGCATATCTCATCTTGAAACCCCACGAAAACCAAGATATCGCTGGTTCTGCATATCAAACGCACTGTGTAGTGGTGAAAACACCAGATAACGTGTTTCTCGCATTAAATAGCTCGAAAAGAGCGATCTAGATGATTCAGCATACTTCGGACAGAAGTCTCACCAAGATTATCGCAGAAAATGCATATCTCAGCTTGAACCCCGACGAAATCCATGATGTCGCCGGTTCTGCATATCAAACGCGCTGTGGAGTGGTGAATACACCAGATAACGTGTTTCTCGCATTAAATAGCTCGAAAAGTGCGATCTCGATGATTCTGCATACTTCGGACAGAAGTCTCACCAAGATTATCGCAGAAAATGCATATCTGAGCTTGAAACCCCACGAAAACCAAGATATCGCTGGTTCTGCATATCAAACGCACTGTGGAGTGGTGAAAACACCAGGTAAATTGTTTCTCGCATTAAATAGCTCGAAAAGAGCGATCTCGATGACTCTGCATACTTCGGACAGAAGTCTCACCAAGATTATCGCAGAAAATGCATATCTGAGCTTGAAACCCCACGAAAACCAAGATATCGTCGGTTCTGCATATCATTCGCCCTGTGGAGTGGTGAAAACACCAGATCACGTGTTTCTCGCATTAAGTAGCTCGAAACGAGCGATCTCGATGATTAAGCATACTTCGGACAGAAGTCTCACCTAGATTATCGCAGAAATTGCATATCTCAGTTTGAATCCCCACGAAAACCAAGATATCGCTGGTTCTGCATATCAAACGCACTGTGGAGTGGTGAAAACACCAGATAACGTGTTTCTCGCATTAAATAGCTCGAAAAGAGCGATCTAGATGATTCAGCATACTTCGGACAGAAGTCTCACCAAGATTATCGCAGAAAATGCATATCTCAGCTTGAACCCCGACGAAATCCATGATGTCGCCGGTTCTGCATATCAAACGCACTGTGGAGTGGTGAAAACACCAGATAACGTGTTACTCGCATTAACTAGCTCGAAAAGATCGTTCTGGATGATTCTGCATACTTCTCATAGATGAAACACCAAGATTATCGCAGCAAATGCATATTTCAGCTGGAAACCCCACGAAAATCAAGATATCTCCTGTTCTGCATATCCAACGAACTGTGGATTGGTGAATACCCCAGAAAACGTGTTTCTCGCATTAAATAGCTTGAAAAGTACGATCTCGATTACTCTGCATACTTCGGACAGAAGTCTCACCAAGATTATCGCAGAAAATGCATATCTCAGCTTGAACCTCGACGAAATCCATGATGTCGCCGGTTCTGCATATCAAACGCACTGTGGAGTGGTGAAAACACCAGATAACGTGTTACTCGCATTAACTAGCTCGAAAAGATCGTTCTGGATGATTCTGCATACTTCTCATAGATGAAACACCAAGATTATCGCAGAAAATGCATATTTCAGCTGGAAACCCCACGAAAACCAAGATATCTCCTGTTCTGCATATCCAACGAACTGCGGATTGGTGAAAACCCCAGAAAACGAGTTTCTCGCATTAAATAGCTCGAAAATTACGATCTAGATGACTCTGCATACTTCGGACAGAAGTCTCACCAAGATTATCGCATAAAATGCATATCTCAGCTTGAAACCCGACGAAAACCAGACATTGCCGGTTCTGCATATCAAACCAACTGTGGAGTGGTGAAAACACCAGACAACGTGTTTCTCGCATTAAATAGATCGAAAAGTGCGATCTCGATGTTTCTGCATACTTCGGACAGATGTTTCACCAAGATTATCGCAGCAAATGCATATTTCAGCTGGAAACCCCACGAAAACCAAGATATCTCCTGTTCTGCATATCCAACGAACTGTGGATTGGTGAATACCCCAGAAAACGTGTTTCTCGCATTAAATAGCTCGAAAAGTACGATCTCGATGACTCTGCATACTTCGGACAGAAGTCTCACCAAGATTATCGCAGAAAATGCATATCTGAGCTTGAAACCCCACGAAAACCAAGATATCGCTGGATCTGCATATCAAACGCACTGTGGAGTGGTGAAAACACCAGATAACTTGTTTCTCGCATTAAATAGCTCGAGAAGAGCGATCTCGATGATTCTGCATACTTCGGACAGGAGTCTCACCAAGATTATCGCAGAAAATGCATATCTCATCTTGAAACCCCACGAAAACCAAGATATCGCTGGTTCTGCATATCAAACGCACTGTGGAGTGGTGAAAACACCAGATAACGTGTTTCTCGCATTAAATAGCTAGAAAAGAGCGATCTAGATGATTCAGCACACTTCGGACAGAAGTCTCACCAAGATTATCGCAGAAAATGCATATCTCAGCTGGAAACACCACGAAAATCAAGATATCGCCGGGTCTGCATATCAAACGCACTGTGGAATGTTGAAAACACCAGAAAACTTGTTTTTTTCGCATTAAATAGCTCGAAACGAGCGATCTAGATGATTCTGCATACTTCTTACTGAAGTCTCACCAATATTATCGCAGAAAATGCATATCTCAGCTTGAAACCCCACGAAAATCAAGATGTCGCCGGTCCTGCATATCAAACGCACTGTGGAGTGGTGAAAACAACCAGATAACGTGTTTCTCGTATTAAATAGCTCGAAACGAGCGATCTAGATGATGCTGCATACTTCTGACAAAAGTCGCACGAAGATTATCGCAGAAAATGCATATCTCACCTGGAAACACCACGAAAATCAAGATATCGCCGGTTCCGCATATCAAACGCACTGTGGAATGTTGAAAACACCAGAAAACTTGTTTTTTCGCATTAAATAGCTCGAAACGAGCGATCTAGATGATTCTGCATACTTCTGACTGAAGTCTCACCAAGATTATCGTTGAAAATGCATATCTCAGCTTGAAAACCGACGAAAACCAAGATATCGCCGGTTTTGCATATCAAACGCACTGTGGAGTGGTCAATACACCAGATAACGTGTTTCTCGCATTAAATAGCTCGAATAGAGCGATCTCGATGATTCTGCATACTTCTGACAGAGGACTCAGCAAGATTATCGCAGAAAATGCATATTTCAGCTGGAAACCCCACGAAAACCAAGTTATCGGCGGCTCTACATATCAAACGCACTGTGGAGTGGTCAAAACACCAGAAAACTTGTTTTTTCGCATTAAATAACTCGAAACGAACGATCTACATGATTCTGCATACTTCTGTCAGAAGACTCACCAAGATTATCGCAGAAAATGCATATCTCACCTGGAAACACCACGAAAATCAAGATATCGCCGGTTCCGCATATCAAACGCACTGTGGAATGTTGAAAACACCAGAAAACTTGTTTTTTAGCATTAAATAGCTGGAAACGTGCGATCTAGATGATTCTGCATACTTCTGACTGAAGTCTCACCAACATTATCGTTGAAAATGCATATCTCACCTGGAAACACCACGAAAATCAAGATATCGCCGGTTCCGCATATCAAACGCACTGTGGAGTGGTCAATACACCAGATAACGTGTTTCTCGCATTAAATAGCTCGAATAGAGCGATCTCGATGATTCTGCATACTTCTGACAGAGGACTCACCAAGATTATCGCAGAAAATGCATATTTCAGCTGGAAACCCCACGAAAACCAAGTTATCGGCGGCTCTACATATCAAACGCACTGTGGAGTGGTCAAAACACCAGAAAACTTGTTTTTTCGCATTAAAAAACTCGAAACGAGCGATCTAGATGATTCTGCATACTTCGGACAGAAGTCTCACCAAGATTATCGCAGAAAATGCATATCTCAGCTTGAACCCCGACGAAATCCATGATGTCGCCGGTCCTGCATATCAAACGCACTGTGGAGTGGTGAAAACAACCAGATAACGTGTTTCTCGTATTAAATAGCTCGAAACGAGCGATCTAGATGATTCTGCATACTTCTGACAAAAGTCGCACCAAGGTTAACGCAGAAAATGCATACCTCAGGATGAAAACCGACGAAAACCAAGATTTCGCCATTTCTGCATATCAAACGCACTGTGAAGTTGTCAAAACACCAGATATCGCGTTTCTCACATTAAATAGCTCGAAAAGAGCGATATCGATGATTCTGCATACTTCGGACAGAAGTCTCACCAATATTATCGCAGAAAATGCATATGTCAGCTTGAAACCTCACGAAAATCAAGATGTCGCCAGTTCTGTATATAAAACGCACTGTGGAGTGGTGAAAACAACTAGATAACGTGTATCACGCAATTAATAGCTCGAAAAGAGCGATCTAGATGATTCTGCATACTGCTGACAGAAGACTCACCAAGATTATCGCAGAAAATGCATATCTCACCTGGAAACACCACGAAAATCAAGATATCGCCGGTTCCGCATATCAAACGCACTGTGGAATGTTGAAAACACCAGAAAACTTGTTTTTTCGCATTAAATAGCTCGAAACGAGCGATCTAGATGATTCTGCATACTTCTGACTGAAGTCTCACCAAGATTATCGTTGAAAATGCATATCTCAGCTTGAAAACCGACGAAAACCAAGATATCGCCGGTTTTGCATATCAAACGCACTGTGGAGTGGTCAATACACCAGATAACGTGTTACTCGCATTAAATAGCTCGAATAGAGCGATCTCGATGATTCTGCATACTTCTGACAGAGGACTCACCAAGATTATCGCAGAAAATGCATATTTCAGCTGGAAACCCCACGAAAACCAAGTTATCGGCGGCTCTACATATCAAACGCACTGTGGAGTGGTCAAAACACCAGAAAACTTGTTTTTTCGCATTAAATAACTCGAAACGAACGATCTACATGATTCTGCATACTTCTGTCAGAAGACTCACCAAGATTATCGCAGAAAATGCACATTTAAGCTGGAAACCCCACGAAAACCAAGATGTCGCCGGTTCTGCATATCAGGCGCAATGTGGATGGTGAAAACACCAGATAACGTGTTTCTCGCTTTAAAGAGGTCGAATAGAGCGATCTCGATGATTCTGCATACTTCTGACAGAAGACTCAAGAAGTTTATCGCAGAAAATGTATATTTCAGCTGGAAACCCCACGAAAACCAAGATATCCCCGATGCTGCATATCAAACGCCCTGTGGAGTGGTCAAAACACCAGATATCGTGTTTCTCGCATTAAATAGATCGAAAAGAGCGATATCGATGATTCTGCATACTTCGGACCGAAGTCTCACCAATATTATCGCAGAAAATGCATATGTCAGCTTGAAACCTCACGAAAATCAAGATGTCGCCAGTTCTGTATATAAAACGCACTGTGGAGTGGTGAAAACAACTAGATAACGTGTATCTCGCATTTAATAGCTCGAAAAGAGCGATCTAGATGATTCTGCATACTGCTGACAGAAGACTCACCAAGATTATCGCAGAAAATGCATATCTCACCTGGAAACACCACGAAAATCAAGATATCGCCGGTTCCGCATATCAAACGCACTGTGGAATGTTGAAAACACCAGAAAACTTGTTTTTTCGCATTAAATAGCTCGAAACGAGCGATCTAGATGATTCTGCATACTTCGGACAGAAGTCTCACCAAGATTATCGCAGAAAATGCATATCTCAGCTTGAACCCCGACGAAATCCATGATGTCGCCGGTTCTGCATATCAACCGCACTGTGGAGTGTTCAATACACCAGATAACGTGGTTCTCGCATTAAATAGCTCGAAACGAGCGATCTAGAAGATTCTGCATACTTCTGACTGAAGTCTCACCAATATTATCGCAGAAAATGCATATCTCAGCTTGATACCTCACGAAAATCAAGATGGCACCGGTTCTGCATATCAAACGCACTGTGGAGTGGTCAAAACACCAGAAAACTTGTTTTTTCGCATTAAATAGCTCGAAACGAACGATCTACATGATTCTGCATACTTCTGACAGAAGACTCACCAAGATTATCGCAGAAAATGCATATTTCAGCTGGAAACCCCACGAAAACCAAGATGTCGCCGGTTCTGCATATCAGGCGCAATGTGGAGTGGTGAAAACACCAGATAACGTGTTTCTCGCATTAAATAGCTCGAATAGAGCGATCTCGGTGATTCTGCATACTTCTGACAGAAGACTCACCAGGTTTATCGCAGAAAATGCATATCTCAGCTGGAAACCCCACGAAAACCAAGTTATCGGCGGCTCTACATATCAAATCACTGTGGAGTGGTCAATACACCAGATAACGTGTTTGTCGCATTAAATAGCTCGAAAAGAGCGATCTAGATGATTCTGCATACTGCTGACAGAAGACTCACCAAGATTATCGCAGAAAATACGTATCTCAACTTGAAACCCGACGAAATCCAAGATGTCGCCGGTTCTGCATATCAAACGCACTGTGGGGTGGTGAAAACACCAGAAAACGTGTTTCTCGCATTAACTAGCTCGAAAAGAGCGATCTCGATGTTTCTGCATACTTCTCATAGATGAAACACCAAGATTATCGCAGAAAATGCATATCTCAGCTTGATACCCGACGAAAGTCAAGATGTCGTCGGTTCTGCATATCAAACGCACTGTGGAGTGGTGAAATCACCACATAAGGTGTTTCTCGCATTAAATAGCTCGAAAAGAGCGATCTAGAAGATTCTGTATACTTCTGACTGAAATCTCTCCAAGATTATCGTTGAAAATGCATATTTCAGCTGGAAACCCCACGAAAACCAAGATGTCGCCGGTTCTGCATATCAAACGCACTGGGGAGTGGTCAATACACCAGATAACGTGGTTCTCGCATTAAGTAGCTCGAAAAGAGTGATCTAGATGATTCTGCATACTGCTGACAGAAGACCCACCAAGATTATCGCAGAAAATGCATATCTCAGCTGGAAACACCACGAAAACCACGATATCGTCGGTTCTGCATATCAGACGCACTGTGGAATGTTGAAAACACCAGAAATCGTGTTTCTCGCATTAACTAACTCGAAAAGAGCGTTCTCGATCATTCTGCATACTTCTCATAGATGAAACACCAAGATCATCGCAGAAAATGCATATTTCAGTTGGAAACCCCGCGAAGACAAAGTTATCGGCGGCTCTACATATCATACGCACTGTGGAGTGGTCAAAACAACAGAAAACTTGTTTTTTCGCATTAAATAGCTCGAAACGAGCGATCTAGATGATTCTGCATACTTCTGACAGAAGACTCACCAAGATTATCGCAGAAAATGCATATCTCAGCTGGAAACCCCACGAAAATCAAGATATCGCCGGTTCTGCATATCAAACGCACTGTGGAGCGGTGAAAACACCAGAAAACTTGTTTTTTCGCATTAAATAGCTCGAAACGAGCGATCTAGATGATTCTGCATACTTCTGACTAAAGTCTCACCAAGATTATCGTTGAAAATGCATATCTCAGCTTGATACCCGACGAAAGCCAAGATGTCGCTGTTTCTGCATATCAAACGCACTGTGGAGTGGTGAAAACACCAGATAACGTGTTTCTCGCATTATGTAGCTCGAAAAGAGCGTTCTCGAAGATTCTGCATACTTCTGACAGTAGTCTCACCAAGATTATCGACGAAAATGCATATCTCAGGTTGAAATCTCACGAAATTCAAGATGTCGCCTGTTCTGGATATCAAACGCAATGTGGTGTCGTGAAAACACCAGATAACGTGTTTCTCGCATTAAATAGCTCTAAAGAGCGATCTCGAAGGTTCTGCATACTTCTGACGGAAGTCTCACCAAGATTATCGTAGAAAATGCATATCTCAGGTTGAAATCTCACGAAAATCAAGATGTCGCCGGTTCTGCATATCAAACGCACTGCGGAGTGGTCAATACACCAGATAACGTGGTTCTCGCATTAACTAGCACGAAAAGAGCGTTCACGATGATTCTGCATACTTCTCATAGATGAAACACCAAGATTATCGCAGAAAATGAATATCTCAGCTTGATACCCGACGAAAGTCAAGATGTCGTCGGTTCTGCATATCAAACGCACTGTGGAGTGGTGAAAACACCAGATAACGTGTTTCTCGCATTATGTAGCTCGAAAAGAGCGTTCTCGAAGATTCTGCATACTTCTGACAGTAGTCTCACCAAGATTATCGACGAAAATGCATATCTCAGGTTGAAACCCGACGAAATCCAAGATGTCGCCGGTTCTGCATATCAAACGCACTGTGGAATGTTGAAAACACCAGAAAACTTGTTTTTTCGCATTAAATAGCTTGAAAAGAGCGATCTAGATGAGTCTGCATACTTCTGACTGAAGTCTCACCAAGATTATCGCAGAAAATCCATATCTCAGCTGGAAAACATCACGAAAATCAAGATGTCGCCGGTTCTGCATATCAAACGCACTGTGGAGTCGTGAAAACAACCAGACAACGTGTTTCTCGCATTAAATAGCTCGAAAAGAGCGATCCCGATGATTCTGCATACTTCTGACAGAAGTCTCACCAAGATTATCGTTGAAAATGCATATCTCAGCTTGATACCCGACGAAAGCCAAGATGTCGCTGGTTCTGCATATCAAACGCACTGTGGAGTGGTGAAAACACCAGATAACGTGTTTCTCGCATTATGTAGCTCGAAAACAGCGTTCTCGAAGATTCTGCATACTTCTGACAGAAGTCTCACCATGATTATCGCAGAACAAGCATATCTCAGCTTGAAAACCCACGAAAAGCAAGATTTCGCCGGTTCTGCATGTCAAACGTACTGTGGAGTGGTGAATACACCAGAAAACGAGTTTCTCGCATTAAATAGCTCGAAAAGAGCGATCTCGATGATTCTGCATACTTCTGACAGAAGTCTCACCAAGATTATCGTAGAAAATGCATATCTCAGTATGAACCCCGACGAAATCCAAGATGCCGCCGGTTCTGCATATCAAACGCACTGTGGAGTGGTGAATACACCAGAAAACGTGTTTCTCGCATTAAATAGCTCGAAATAAGCGATCTAGATGATTCTGCATACTTCTGACAGAAGACTCACCAAGATTATCGCAGAAAATGCATATCTCAGCTGGAAACACCACGAAAATCAAGATATCGCCGGTTCTGCATATCAAACGCACTGTGGAGTGGTGAAAACACCAGATATCGTGTTTCTCGCATTAAGTAGCTCGAACAGAGCGATCTCGAAGATTCTGCATACTTCTGACAGAAGTCTCACCAAGATTATTGTAGAAAATGCATATCTCAGCTTGAAACCCGACGAAATCCAAGATGTCGCCGGTTCTGCATATCAAACGCACTGTGGAATGTTGAAAACACTAGAAAACTTGTTTTTTCGCATTAAATAGCTTGAAAAGAGCGTTCTCGAAGATTCTGCATACTTCTGACAGTAGTCTCACCAAGATTATCGACGAAAATGCATATCTCAGGTTGAAATCTCACGAAATTCAAGATGTCGCCTGTTCTGGATATCAAACGCACTGTGGTGTCGTGAAAACACCAGATAACGTGTTTCTCGCATTAAATAGCTCTAAAGAGCGATCTCGAAGGTTCTGCATACTTCTGACGGAAGTCTCACCAAGATTATCGTAGAAAATGCATATCTCAGGTTGAAATCTCACGAAAATCAAGATGTCGCCGGTTCTGCATATCAAACGCACTGCGGAGTGGTCAATACACCAGATAACGTGGTTCTCGCATTAACTAGCACGAAAAGAGCGTTCACGATGATTCTGCATACTTCTCATAGATGAAACACCAAGATTATCGCAGAAAATGAATATCTCAGCTTGATACCCGACGAAAGTCAAGATGTCGTCGGTTCTGCATATCAAACGCACTGTGGAGTGGTGAAAACACCAGATAACGTGTTTCTCGCATTAAATAGCTTGAAAAGAGCGATCTAGATGATTCTGCATACTTCTGACTGAAGTCTCACCAAGATTATCGCAGAAAATCCATATCTCAGCTGGAAAACATCACGAAAATCAAGATGTCGCCGGTTCTGCATATCAAACGCACTGTGGAGTCGTGAAAACAACCAGACAACGTGTTTCTCGCATTAAATAGCTCGAAAAGAGCGATCCCGATGATTCTGCATACTTCTGACAGAAGTCTCACCAAGATTATCGTTGAAAATGCATATCTCAGCTTGATACCCGACGAAAGCCAAGATGTCGCTGGTTCTGCATATCAAACGCACTGTGGAGTGGTGAAAACACCAGATAACGTGTTTCTCGCATTATGTAGCTCGAAAACAGCGTTCTCGAAGATTCTGCATACTTCTGACAGAAGTCTCACCATGATTATCGCAGAACAAGCATATCTCAGCTTGAAAACCCACGAAAAGCAAGATTTCGCCGGTTCTGCATGTCAAACGTACTGTGGAGTGGTGAATACACCAGAAAACGAGTTTCTCGCATTAAATAGCTCGAAAAGAGCGATCTCGATGATTCTGCATACTTCTGACAGAAGTCTCACCAAGATTATCGTAGAAAATGCATATCTCAGTATGAACCCCGACGAAATCCAAGATGCCGCCGGTTCTGCATATCAAACGCACTGTGGAGTGGTGAATACACCAGAAAACGTGTTTCTCGCATTAAATAGCTCGAAATAAGCGTTCTCGATGATTCTGCATACTTCTGACAGAAGACTCACCAAGATTATCGCAGAAAATGCATATCTCAGCTGGAAACACCACGAAAATCAAGATATCGCCGGTTCTGCATATCAAACGCACTGTGGAGTGGTGAAAACACCAGATATCGTGTTTCTCGCATTAAGTATCTCGAAAAGAGCGATCTCGAAGATTCTGCATACTTCTGACAGAAGTCTCACCAAGATTATCGTAGAAAATGCATATCTCAGCTTGAAACCCGACGAAATCCAAGATGTCGCCGGTTCTGCATATCAAACGCACTGTGGAATGTTGAAAACACTAGAAAACTTGTTTTTTCGCATTAAATAGCTTGAAAAGAGCGATCTAGATGATTCTGCATACCTCTGACTGAAGTCTCACCAAGATTATCGCAGAAAATCCATATCTCAGCTTGAAACATCACGAAAATTAAGATGTCGCCGGTTCTGCATATCAAACGCACTGTGGAGTCGTGAAAACAACCAGACAACGTGTTTCTCGCATTAAATAGCTCGAAAAGAGCGATCCCGATGATTCTGCATACTTCTGACAGAAGTCTCACCAAGATTATCGTTGAAAATGCATATCTCCGCTTGATACCCGACGAAAGCCAAGATGTCGCTGGTTCTGCATATCAAACGCACTGTGGAGTGGTGAAAACACCAGATAACGTGTTTCTCGCATTATGTAGCTCGAAAAGAGCGTTCTCGAAGATTCTGCATACTTCTGACAGAAGTCTCACCAAGATTATCGACGAAAATGCATATCTCAGGTTGAAATCTCACGAAATTCAAGATGTCGCCTGTTCTGGATATCAAACGCACTGTGGTGTCGTGAAAACACCAGATAACGTGTTTCTCGCATTAAATAGCTCGAAAAGAGCGATCTCGAAGATTCTGCATACTTCTGACGGAAGTCTCACCAAGATTATCGTAGAAAATGCATATCTCAGGTTGAAATCTCACGAAAATCAAGATGTCGCCGGTTCTGCATATCAAACGCACTGAGGAGTGGCGAAAACAACAGATAACGTGTTTCTCGCATTAAATAGCTCGAAAAGAGCGATCTCGAAGATTCTGCATACTTCTGACAGAAGTCTCACCAAGATTATCGTAGAAAATGCATATCTCAGCTTGAAACCCGACGAAATCCAAGATGTCGCCGGTTCTGCATATCAAACGCACTGTGGAATGTTGAAAACACCAGAAAACTTGTTTTTTCGCATTAAATAGCTTGAAAAGAGCGATCTAGATGATTCTGCATACTTCTGACTGAAGTCTCACCAAGATTATCGCAGAAAATCCATATCTCAGCTGGAAAACATCACGAAAATCAAGATGTCGCCGGTTCTGCATATCAAACGCACTGTGGATTCGTGAAAACAACCAGACAACGTGTTTCTCGCATTAAATAGCTCGAAAAGAGCGATCCCGATGATTCTGCATACTTCTGACAGAAGTCTCACCAAGATTATCGTTGAAAATGCATATCTCAGCTTGATACCCGACGAAAGCCAAGATGTCGCTGGTTCTGCATATCAAACGCACTGTGGAGTGGTGAAAACACCAGATAACGTGTTTCTCGCATTATGTAGCTCGAAAACAGCGTTCTCGATGATTCTGCATACTTCTGACAGAAGACTCACCAAGATTATCGCAGAAAATGCATATCTCAGCTGGAAACACCACGAAAATCAAGATATCGCCGGTTCTGCATATCAAACGCACTGTGGAGTGGTGAAAACACCAGATATCGTGTTTCTCGCATTAAGTATCTCGAAAAGAGCGATCTCGAAGATTCTGCATACTTCTGACAGAAGTCTCACCAAGATTATCGTAGAAAATGCATATCTCAGTATGAACCCCGACGAAATCCAAGATGCCGCCGGTTCTGCATATCAAACGTACTGTGGAGTGGTGAATACACCAGAAAACGTGTTTCTCGCATTAAATAGCTCGAAATAAGCGATCTAGATGATTCTGCATACTTCTGACAGAAGACTCACCAAGATTATCGCAGAAAATGCATATCTCAGCTGGAAACACCACGAAAATCAAGATATCGCCGGTTCTGCATATCAAACGCACTGTGGAGTGGTGAAAACACCAGATATCGTGTTTCTCGCATTAAGTATCTCGAAAAGAGCGATCTCGAAGATTCTGCATACTTCTGACAGAAGTCTCACCAAGATTATCGTAGAAAATGCATATCTCAGCTTGAAACCCGACGAAATCCAAGATGTCGCCGGTTCTGCATATCAAACGCACTGTGGAATGTTGAAAACACTAGAAAACTTGTTTTTTCGCATTAAATAGCTTGAAAAGAGCGATCTAGATGATTCTGCATACCTCTGACTGAAGTCTCACCAAGATTATCGCAGAAAATCCATATCTCAGCTTGAAACATCACGAAAATTAAGATGTCGCCGGTTCTGCATATCAAACGCACTGTGGAGTCGTGAAAACAACCAGACAACGTGTTTCTCGCATTAAATAGCTCGAAAAGAGCGATCCCGATGATTCTGCATACTTCTGACAGAAGTCTCACCAAGATTATCGTTGAAAATGCATATCTCAGCTTGATACCCGACGAAAGCCAAGATGTCGCTGGTTCTGCATATCAAACGCACTGTGGAGTGGTGAAAACACCAGATAACGTGTTTCTCGCATTATGTAGCTCGAAAAGAGCGTTCTCGAAGATTCTGCATACTTCTGACAGAAGTCTCACCAAGATTATCGACGAAAATGCATATCTCAGGTTGAAATCTCACGAAATTCAAGATGTCGCCTGTTCTGGATATCAAACGCACTGTGGTGTCGTGAAAACACCAGATAACGTGTTTCTCGCATTAAATAGCTCGAAAAGAGCGATCTCGAAGATTCTGCATACTTCTGACGGAAGTCTCACCAAGATTATCGTAGAAAATGCATATCTCAGGTTGAAATCTCACGAAAATCAAGATGTCGCCGGTTCTGCATATCAAACGCACTGAGGAGTGGCGAAAACAACAGATAACGTGTTTCTCGCATTAAATAGCTCGAAAAGAGGGGTCCCGATGATTCTGCATACTACTGACAGAAGACTCACCAAGATTATCGACGAAAATGCATATCTCAGGTTGAAATCTCACGAAAATCTAGATGTCGCCGGTTCTGGATATCAAACGCACTGTGGTGTCGTGAAAACACTAGAAAACTTGTTCATTCGCATTAAATAGCTTGAAAAGAGCGATCTAGACGATTCTGCATACTTCTGACTGAAGTCTCACCAAGATTATCGCAGAAAATCCATATCTCAGCTGGAAAACATCACGAAAATCAAGATGTCGCCGGTTCTGCATATCAAACGCACTGTGGAGTCGTGAAAACAACCAGACAACGTGTTTCTCGCATTAAATAGCTCGAAAAGAGCGATCCCGATGATTCTGCATACTTCTGACAGAAGTCTCACCAAGATTATCGTTGAAAATGCATATCTCAGCTTGATACCCGACGAAAGCCAAGATGCCGCTGGTTCTGCATATCAAACGCACTGTGGAGTGGTGAAAACACCAGATAACGTGTTTCTCGCATTATGTAGCTCGAAAACAGCGTTCTCGATGATTCTGCATACTTCTGACAGAAGACTCACCAAGATTATCGCAGAAAATGCATATCTCAGCTGGAAACACCACGAAAATCAAGATATCGCCGGTTCTGCATATCAAACGCACTGTGGAGTGGTGAAAACACCAGATATCGTGTTTCTCGCATTAAGTATCTCGAAAAGAGCGATCTCGAAGATTCTGCATACTTCTGACAGAAGTCTCACCAAGATTATCGTAGAAAATGCATATCTCAGTATGAACCCCGACGAAATCCAAGATGCCGCCGGTTCTGCATATCAAACGCACTGTGGAGTGGTGAATACACCAGAAAACGTGTTTCTCGCATTAAATAGCTCGAAATAAGCGATCTAGATGATTCTGCATACTTCTGACAGAAGACTCACCAAGATTATCGCAGAAAATGCATATCTCAGCTGGAAACACCACGAAAATCAAGATATCGCCGGTTCTGCATATCAAACGCACTGTGGAGTGGTGAAAACACCAGATATCGTGTTTCTCGCATTAAGTATCTCGAAAAGAGCGATCTCGAAGATTCTGCATACTTCTGACAGAAGTCTCACCAAGATTATCGTAGAAAATGCATATCTCAGCTTGAAACCCGACGAAATCCAAGATGTCGCCGGTTCTGCATATCAAACGCACTGTGGAATGTTGAAAACACTAGAAAACTTGTTTTTTCGCATTAAATAGCTTGAAAAGAGCGATCTAGATGATTCTGCATACCTCTGACTGAAGTCTCACCAAGATTATCGCAGAAAATCCATATCTCAGCTTGAAACATCACGAAAATTAAGATGTCGCCGGTTCTGCATATCAAACGCACTGTGGAGTCGTGAAAACAACCAGACAACGTGTTTCTCGCATTAAATAGCTCGAAAAGAGCGATCCCGATGATTCTGCATACTTCTGACAGAAGTCTCACCAAGATTATCGTTGAAAATGCATATCTCCGCTTGATACCCGACGAAAGCCAAGATGTCGCTGGTTCTGCATATCAAACGCACTGTGGAGTGGTGAAAACACCAGATAACGTGTTTCTCGCATTATGTAGCTCGAAAAGAGCGTTCTCGAAGATTCTGCATACTTCTGACAGAAGTCTCACCAAGATTATCGACGAAAATGCATATCTCAGGTTGAAATCTCACGAAATTCAAGATGTCGCCTGTTCTGGATATCAAACGCACTGTGGTGTCGTGAAAACACCAGATAACGTGTTTCTCGCATTAAATAGCTCGAAAAGAGCGATCTCGAAGATTCTGCATACTTCTGACGGAAGTCTCACCAAGATTATCGTAGAAAATGCATATCTCAGGTTGAAATCTCACGAAAATCAAGATGTCGCCGGTTCTGCATATCAAACGCACTGAGGAGTGGCGAAAACAACAGATAACGTGTTTCTCGCATTAAATAGCTCGAAAAGAGCGATCTCGAAGATTCTGCATACTTCTGACAGAAGTCTCACCAAGATTATCGTAGAAAATGCATATCTCAGCTTGAAACCCGACGAAATCCAAGATGTCGCCGGTTCTGCATATCAAACGCACTGTGGAATGTTGAAAACACCAGAAAACTTGTTTTTTCGCATTAAATAGCTTGAAAAGAGCGATCTAGATGATTCTGCATACTTCTGACTGAAGTCTCACCAAGATTATCGCAGAAAATCCATATCTCAGCTGGAAAACATCACGAAAATCAAGATGTCGCCGGTTCTGCATATCAAACGCACTGTGGATTCGTGAAAACAACCAGACAACGTGTTTCTCGCATTAAATAGCTCGAAAAGAGCGATCCCGATGATTCTGCATACTTCTGACAGAAGTCTCACCAAGATTATCGTTGAAAATGCATATCTCAGCTTGATACCCGACGAAAGCCAAGATGTCGCTGGTTCTGCATATCAAACGCACTGTGGAGTGGTGAAAACACCAGATAACGTGTTTCTCGCATTATGTAGCTCGAAAACAGCGTTCTCGATGATTCTGCATACTTCTGACAGAAGACTCACCAAGATTATCGCAGAAAATGCATATCTCAGCTGGAAACACCACGAAAATCAAGATATCGCCGGTTCTGCATATCAAACGCACTGTGGAGTGGTGAAAACACCAGATATCGTGTTTCTCGCATTAAGTATCTCGAAAAGAGCGATCTCGAAGATTCTGCATACTTCTGACAGAAGTCTCACCAAGATTATCGTAGAAAATGCATATCTCAGTATGAACCCCGACGAAATCCAAGATGCCGCCGGTTCTGCATATCAAACGTACTGTGGAGTGGTGAATACACCAGAAAACGTGTTTCTCGCATTAAATAGCTCGAAATAAGCGATCTAGATGATTCTGCATACTTCTGACAGAAGACTCACCAAGATTATCGCAGAAAATGCATATCTCAGCTGGAAACACCACGAAAATCAAGATATCGCCGGTTCTGCATATCAAACGCACTGTGGAGTGGTGAAAACACCAGATATCGTGTTTCTCGCATTAAGTATCTCGAAAAGAGCGATCTCGAAGATTCTGCATACTTCTGACAGAAGTCTCACCAAGATTATCGTAGAAAATGCATATCTCAGCTTGAAACCCGACGAAATCCAAGATGTCGCCGGTTCTGCATATCAAACGCACTGTGGAATGTTGAAAACACTAGAAAACTTGTTTTTTCGCATTAAATAGCTTGAAAAGAGCGATCTAGATGATTCTGCATACCTCTGACTGAAGTCTCACCAAGATTATCGCAGAAAATCCATATCTCAGCTTGAAACATCACGAAAATTAAGATGTCGCCGGTTCTGCATATCAAACGCACTGTGGAGTCGTGAAAACAACCAGACAACGTGTTTCTCGCATTAAATAGCTCGAAAAGAGCGATCCCGATGATTCTGCATACTTCTGACAGAAGTCTCACCAAGATTATCGTTGAAAATGCATATCTCAGCTTGATACCCGACGAAAGCCAAGATGTCGCTGGTTCTGCATATCAAACGCACTGTGGAGTGGTGAAAACACCAGATAACGTGTTTCTCGCATTATGTAGCTCGAAAAGAGCGTTCTCGAAGATTCTGCATACTTCTGACAGAAGTCTCACCAAGATTATCGACGAAAATGCATATCTCAGGTTGAAATCTCACGAAATTCAAGATGTCGCCTGTTCTGGATATCAAACGCACTGTGGTGTCGTGAAAACACCAGATAACGTGTTTCTCGCATTAAATAGCTCGAAAAGAGCGATCTCGAAGATTCTGCATACTTCTGACGGAAGTCTCACCAAGATTATCGTAGAAAATGCATATCTCAGGTTGAAATCTCACGAAAATCAAGATGTCGCCGGTTCTGCATATCAAACGCACTGAGGAGTGGCGAAAACAACAGATAACGTGTTTCTCGCATTAAATAGCTCGAAAAGAGGGGTCCCGATGATTCTGCATACTACTGACAGAAGACTCACCAAGATTATCGACGAAAATGCATATCTCAGGTTGAAATCTCACGAAAATCTAGATGTCGCCGGTTCTGGATATCAAACGCACTGTGGTGTCGTGAAAACACTAGAAAACTTGTTCATTCGCATTAAATAGCTTGAAAAGAGCGATCTAGACGATTCTGCATACTTCTGACTGAAGTCTCACCAAGATTATCGCAGAAAATCCATATCTCAGCTGGAAAACATCACGAAAATCAAGATGTCGCCGGTTCTGCATATCAAACGCACTGTGGAGTCGTGAAAACAACCAGACAACGTGTTTCTCGCATTAAATAGCTCGAAAAGAGCGATCCCGATGATTCTGCATACTTCTGACAGAAGTCTCACCAAGATTATCGTTGAAAATGCATATCTCAGCTTGATACCCGACGAAAGCCAAGATGCCGCTGGTTCTGCATATCAAACGCACTGTGGAGTGGTGAAAACACCAGATAACGTGTTTCTCGCATTATGTAGCTCGAAAACAGCGTTCTCGATGATTCTGCATACTTCTGACAGAAGACTCACCAAGATTATCGCAGAAAATGCATATCTCAGCTGGAAACACCACGAAAATCAAGATATCGCCGGTTCTGCATATCAAACGCACTGTGGAGTGGTGAAAACACCAGATATCGTGTTTCTCGCATTAAGTATCTCGAAAAGAGCGATCTCGAAGATTCTGCATACTTCTGACAGAAGTCTCACCAAGATTATCGTAGAAAATGCATATCTCAGTATGAACCCCGACGAAATCCAAGATGCCGCCGGTTCTGCATATCAAACGCACTGTGGAGTGGTGAATACACCAGAAAACGTGTTTCTCGCATTAAATAGCTCGAAATAAGCGATCTAGATGATTCTGCATACTTCTGACAGAAGACTCACCAAGATTATCGCAGAAAATGCATATCTCAGCTGGAAACACCACGAAAATCAAGATATCGCCGGTTCTGCATATCAAACGCACTGTGGAGTGGTGAAAACACCAGATATCGTGTTTCTCGCATTAAGTATCTCGAAAAGAGCGATCTCGAAGATTCTGCATACTTCTGACAGAAGTCTCACCAAGATTATCGTAGAAAATGCATATCTCAGCTTGAAACCCGACGAAATCCAAGATGTCGCCGGTTCTGCATATCAAACGCACTGTGGAATGTTGAAAACACTAGAAAACTTGTTTTTTCGCATTAAATAGCTTGAAAAGAGCGATCTAGATGATTCTGCATACCTCTGACTGAAGTCTCACCAAGATTATCGCAGAAAATCCATATCTCAGCTTGAAACATCACGAAAATTAAGATGTCGCCGGTTCTGCATATCAAACGCACTGTGGAGTCGTGAAAACAACCAGACAACGTGTTTCTCGCATTAAATAGCTCGAAAAGAGCGATCCCGATGATTCTGCATACTTCTGACAGAAGTCTCACCAAGATTATCGTTGAAAATGCATATCTCAGCTTGATACCCGACGAAAGCCAAGATGTCGCTGGTTCTGCATATCAAACGCACTGTGGAGTGGTGAAAACACCAGATAACGTGTTTCTCGCATTATGTAGCTCGAAAAGAGCGTTCTCGAAGATTCTGCATACTTCTGACAGAAGTCTCACCAAGATTATCGACGAAAATGCATATCTCAGGTTGAAATCTCACGAAATTCAAGATGTCGCCTGTTCTGGATATCAAACGCACTGTGGTGTCGTGAAAACACCAGATAACGTGTTTCTCGCATTAAATAGCTCGAAAAGAGCGATCTCGAAGATTCTGCATACTTCTGACGGAAGTCTCACCAAGATTATCGTAGAAAATGCATATCTCAGGTTGAAATCTCACGAAAATCAAGATGTCGCCGGTTCTGCATATCAAACGCACTGAGGAGTGGCGAAAACAACAGATAACGTGTTTCTCGCATTAAATAGCTCGAAAAGAGGGGTCCCGATGATTCTGCATACTACTGACAGAAGACTCACCAAGATTATCGACGAAAATGCATATCTCAGGTTGAAATCTCACGAAAATCTAGATGTCGCCGGTTCTGGATATCAAACGCACTGTGGTGTCGTGAAAACACTAGAAAACTTGTTTATTCGCATTAAATAGCTTGAAAAGAGCGATCTAGACGATTCTGCATACTTCTGACTGAAGTCTCACCAAGATTATCGCAGAAAATGCATATCTCAGCTTGAAACCTCACGAAAATCAAGATGTCGCCGGTTCTGCAAATCAAACGCACTGTGGAGAGGTGAAAACAACCAGATAACGTGTTTCTCGCATTAAATAGCTCGAGAAGTGCGATCCCGATGATTATGCATACTTCTGACAGAAGTCTCACCAAGATAATCGCAGAAAATGCATATCTCAGCTTGAAACCTCACGAAAACCAAGTTATCTCCGGTTCTGCATATCAGACGCACTGTGGAGTGGTGAAAACACCAGAAAACGTGTTTCTCGCATTAACTAACTCGAAAAGAGCGTTCTCGATCATTCTGCATACTTCTCATAGATGAAACACCAAGATCATCGCAGAAAATGCATATTTCAGCTGGAAACCCCGCGAAGACCAAGTTATCGGCGGCTCTACATATCATACGCACTGTGGAGTGGTCAAGACAACAGAAAACTTGTTTTTTCGCATTAAATAGCTCGAAACGAGCGATCTAGATGATTCTGCATACTTCTGACAGAAGACTCACCAAGATTATCGCAGAAAATGCATATCTCAGCTGGAAACACCACGAAAATCAAGATATCGCCGGTTCTGCATATCAAACGCACTGTGGAGTGGTGAAAACACCAGATATAGTGTTTCTCGCATTAAGTAGCTCGAAAAGAGCGATCTCGAAGATTCTGCATACTTCTGACAGAAGTCTCACCAAGATTATCGTAGAAAATGCATATCTCAGCTTGAAACCCGACGAAATCCAAGATGTCGCCGGTTCTGCATATCAAACGCACTGTGGAATGTTGAAAACACTAGAAAACTTGTTTTTCCGCATTAAATAGCTTGAAAAGAGCGATCTAGATGATTCTGCATATCTCTGACTGAAGTCTCACCAAGATTATCGCAGAAAATCCATATCTCAGCTTGAAACATCACGAAAATTAAGATGTCGCCTGTTCTGGATATCAAACGCACTGTGGTGTCGTGGAAACACCAGATAACGTGTTTCTCGCATTAAATAGCTCGAAAAGAGCGATCTCGAAGATTCTGCATACTTCTGACGGAAGTCTCACCAAGATTATCGTAGAAAATGCATATCTCAGGTTGAAATCTCACGAAAATCAAGATGTCGCCGGTTCTGCATATCAAACGCACTGCGGAGTGGTGAAAACAACAGATAACGTGTTTCTCGCATTAAATAGCTCGAAAAGAGGGGTCCCGATGATTCTGCATACTACTGACAGAAGACTCACCTAGATTATCGACGAAAATGCATATCTCAGGTTGAAATCTCACTAAAATCTAGATGTCGCCGGTTCTGCATATCAAACGCACTGTGGAGTGGTAAATACACCAGATAACGTGTTTCTTGCATTAAATAGCTCGAAAAGAGCGATCTCGATGTTTCCGCATACTTCTGACGGAAGTCTCACCAAGATTATCGTAGAAAATGCATATCTCAGGTTGAAATCTCACTAAAATCTAGATGTCGCCGGTTCTGCATATCAAACGCACTGTGGAGTGGTAAATACACCAGATAACGTGTTTCTCGCATTAAATAGCTCGAAAAGAGCGATCTCGAAGATTCTGCATACTTCTGACGGAAGTCTCACCAAGATTATCGTAGAAAATGCATATCTCAGGTTGAAATCTCACGAAAATCAAGATGTCGCCGGTTCTGCATATCAAACGCACTGCGGAGTGGTGAAAACAACAGATAACGTGTTTCTCGCATTAAATAGCTCGAAAAGAGGGGTCCCGATGATTCTGCATACTACTGACAGAAGACTCACCTAGATTATCGACGAAAATGCATATCTCAGGTTGAAATCTCACTAAAATCTAGATGTCGCCGGTTCTGCATATCAAACGCACTGTGGAGTGGTAAATACACCAGATAACGTGTTTCTTGCATTAAATAGCTCGAAAAGAGCGATCTCGATGTTTCCGCATACTTCTGACTGAAATCTTACCAATATTATCGCAGAAAATGCATATTTCAGCTTGAAACCCGACGAAATCCAAGATGTCGCCGGTTCTGCATATCAGACGCACTGTGGAGTGGTGAAAACACCAGAAAACGTGTTTCTCGCATTAACTAGCTCGAAAAGAGCGTTCACGATGATTCTGCATACTTCTCATAGATGAAACACCAAGATTATCGCAGAAAATGCATATCTCAGCTTGATACCCGACGAAAGTCAAGATGTCGTCGGTTCTGCATATCAAACGCACTGTGGAGTGGTGAAATCACCACATAAGGTGTTTCTCGCATTAAATAGCTCGAAAAGAGCGATCCCGATGATTCTGCATGCTTCTGACAGAAGTCTCACAAAGATTATCGCAGAAAATGCATATCTCAGCTGGAAACCCCACGAAAACCAAGATGTCGCCGGTTCTGCATATCAAACGCCCTGTGGAGTGATGAAAACACCAGATAACATGTTTCTCGCATTAAATAGCTCAAATAGAGCGATCTCGATGATTCTGCATACTTCTGACAGAAGACTCACCAAGATTATCGCAGAAAATGCATATTTCAGCTGGAAACCCCACGAAAACCAAGTTATCGGCGGCTCTACATATCAAACGCCCTGTGGAGTGGTCAATACACCAGATAACGTGTTTCTCGCATTAAATAGCTCGAAACGAGCGATCTAGAAGATTCTGTATACTTCTGACTGAAGTCTCACCAATATTATCGCAGAAAATGCATATCTCAGCTGGAAACACCACGAAAATCAAGATATCGCCGGTTCTGCATATCAAACGCACTGTGGAATGTTGAAAACACCAGAAAACTTGTTTTTCGCATTAAATAGCTCGAAACGAGCGATCTAGATGATTCTGCATACTTCTGACTGAAATCTCACCATGATTATCGTTGAAAATGCATATTTCAGCTGGAAACCCCACGAAAACCAAGATGTCGCCGGTTCTGCATATCAAACGCACTGGGGAGTGGTCAATACACCAGATAACGTGGTTCTCGCATTAAGTAGCTCGAAAAGAGTGATCTAGATGATTCTGCATACTGCTGACAGAAGACCCACCAAGATTATCGCAGAAAGTGCATATCTCAGCTGGAAACACCACGAAAACCACGATATCGTCGGTTCTGCATATCAGACGCACTGTGGAATGTTGAAAACACCAGAAAACGTGTTTCTCGCATTAAATAGCTTGAAAAGAGCGATCTAGATGATTCTGCATACCTCTGACTGAAGTCTCACCAAGATTATCGCAGAAAATCCATATCTCAGCTTGAAACATCACGAAAATTAAGATGTCGCCGGTTCTGCATATCAAACGCACTGTGGAGTCGTGAAAACAACCAGACAACGTGTTTCTCGCATTAAATAGCTCGAAAAGTGCGATCCCGATGATTCTGCATACTTCTGACAGAAATCTCACCAAGATTATCGTTGAAAATGCATATCTCAGCTGGAAACCCCACGAAAACCAAGATATCGCCGGTTCTGCATATCAAACGCCCTGTGGAGTGATGAAAACACCAGATAACATGTTTCTCGCATTAAATAGCTCGAAACGAGCGATCTAGAAGATTCTGCATACTTCTGACTAAAGTCTCACCAAGATTATCGTAGAAAATGCATATCTCAGCTGGAAACCCCACGAAAACCAAGATATCGCCGGTTCTGCATATCAAACGCCCTGTGGAGTGATGAAAACACCAGATAACATGTTTCTCGCATTAAATAGCTCGAAAAGAGCGATCTCGAAGATTCTGCATACTTCTGACAGAAGTCTCACCAAGATTATCGTAGAAAACGCATATCTCAGCTTGAAACCCGACGAAATCCAAGATGTCGCCGGTTCTGCATATCAAACGCACTGTGGAATGTTGAAAACACTAGAAAACTTGTTTTTTCGCATTAAATAGCTTGAAAAGAGCGATCTAGATGATTCTGCATACCTCTGACTGAAGTCTCACCAAGATTATCGCAGAAAATCCATATCTCAGCTTGAAACATCACGAAAATTAAGATGTCGCCGGTTCTGCATATCAAACGCACTGTGGAGTCGTGAAAACAACCAGACAACGTGTTTCTCGCATTAAATAGCTCGAAAAGTGCGATCCCGATGATTCTGCATACTTCTGACAGAAATCTCACCAAGATTATCGTTGAAAATGCATATCTCAGCTGGAAACCCCACGAAAACCAAGATATCGCCGGTTCTGCATATCAAACGCCCTGTGGAGTGATGAAAACACCAGATAACATGTTTCTCGCATTAAATAGCTCGAAAAGAGCGATATCGAAGATTCTGCATACTTCTGACAGAAGTCTCACCAAGATTATCGTAGAAAATGCATATCTCAGCTTGAAACCCGACGAAATCCAAGATGTCGCCGGTTCTGCATATCAAACGCACTGTGGAGTGGTGAAAACACCAGATAACGTGTTTCTCGCATTATGTAGCTCGAAAAGAGCGTTCTCGAAGATTCTGCATACTTCTGACAGTAGTCTCACCAAGATTATCGACGAAAATGCATATCTCAGGTTGAAATCTCACGAAATTCAAGATGTCGCCTGTTCTGGATATCAAACGCACTGTGGTGTCGTGAAAACACCAGATAACGTGTTTCTCGCATTAAATAGCTCGAAAAGAGCGATCTCGAAGATTCTGCATACTTCTGACGGAAGTCTCACCAAGATTATCGTAGAAAATGCATATCTCAGGTTGAAATCTCTTGAAAATCAAGATGTCGCCGGTTCTGCATATCAAACGCACTGCGGAGTGGTGAAAACAACAGATAACGTGTTTCTCGCATTAAATAGCTCGAAAAGAGGGGTCCCGATGATTCTGCATACTACTGACAGAAGACTCACCAAGATTATCGACGAAAATGCATATCTCAGGTTGAAATCTCACGAAAATCTAGATGTCGCCGGTTCTGGATATCAAACGCACTGTGGTGTCGTGAAAACACTAGAAAACTTGTTTTTTCGCAGTAAATAGCTTGAAAAGAGCGATCTAGATGATTCTGCATACTTCTGACTGAAGTCTCACCAAGATTATCGCAGAAAATCCATATCTCATCTTGAAACATCACGAAAATTAAGATGTCGCCGGTTCTGCATATAAAACGCACTGTGGAGTCGTGAAAACAACCAGACAACGTGTTTCTCGCATTAAATAGCTCGAAAAGAGCGATCCCGATGATTCTGCATACTTCTGACAGAAGTCTCACCAAGATTATCGCAGAAAATGCATATCTCAGCTTGAAACCTCACGAAAATCAAGATGTCGCCGGTTCTGCAAATCAAACGCACTGTGGAGTGGTGAAAACAACCAGATAACGTGTTTCTCGCATTAAATAGCTCGAGAAGTGCGATCCCGATGATTATGCATACTTCTGACAGAAGTCTCACCAAGATAATCGCAGAAAATGCATATCTCAGCTTGAAACCTCACGAAAACCAAGTTATCTCCGGTTCTGCATATCTGACGCACTGTGGAGTGGTGAAAACACCAGAAAACGTGTTTCTCGCATTAACTAGCTCGCAAAGAGCGTTCACGATGATTCTGCATACTTCTCATAGATGAAACACCAAGATTATCGCAGAAAATGCATATCTCAGCTTGATACCCGACGAAAGTCAAGATGTCGTCGGTTCTGCATATCAAACGCACTGTGGAGTGGTGAAATCACCACATAAGGTGTTTCTCGCATTAAATAGCTCGAAAAGAGCGATCTAGAAGATTCTGTATACTTCTGACTGAAATCTCACCAAGATTATCGTTGAAAATGCATATTTCTGCTGGAAACCCCACGAAAACCAAGATGTCGCCGGTTCTGCATATCAAACGCACTGGGGAGTGGTCAATACACCAGATAACGTGGTTCTCGCATTAAGTAGCTCGAAAAGAGTGATCTAGATGATTCTGCATACTGCTGACAGAAGACCCACCAAGATTATCGCAGAAAATGCATATCTCAGCTGGAAACACCACGAAAACCACGATATCGTCGGTTCTGCATATCAGACGCACTGTGGAATGTTGAAAACACCAGAAAACGTGTTTCTCGCATTAACTAACTCGAAAAGAGCGTTCTCGATCATTCTGCATACTTCTCATAGATGAAACACCAAGATCATCGCAGAAAATGCATATTTCAGCTGGAAACCCCGCGAAGACAAAGTTATCGGCGGCTCTACATATCATACGCACTGTGGAGTGGTCAAAACAACAGAAAACTTGTTTTTTCGCATTAAATAGCTCGAAACGAGCGATCTAGATGATTCTGCATACTTCTGACAGAAGACTCACCAAGATTATCGCAGAAAATGCATATCTCAGCTGGAAACACCACGAAAATCAAGATATCGCCGGTTCTGCATATCAAACGCACTGTGGAGCGGTGAAAACACCAGAAAACTTGTTTTTTCGCATTAAATAGCTCGAAACGAGCGATCTAGATGATTCTGCATACTTCTGACTAAAGTCTCACCAAGATTATCGTTGAAAATGCATATCTCAGCTTGATACCCGACGAAAGCCAAGATGTCGCTGTTTCTGCATATCAAACGCACTGTGGAGTGGTGAAAACACCAGATAACGTGTTTCTCGCATTATGTAGCTCGAAAAGAGCGTTCTCGAAGATTCTGCATACTTCTGACAGTAGTCTCACCAAGATTATCGACGAAAATGCATATCTCAGGTTGAAATCTCACGAAATTCAAGATGTCGCCTGTTCTGGATATCAAACGCACTGTGGTGTCGTGAAAACACCAGATAACGTGTTTCTCGCATTAAATAGCTTGAAAAGAGCGATCTAGATGATTCTGCATACCTCTGACTGAAGTCTCACCAAGATTATCGCAGAAAATCCATATCTCAGCTTGAAACATCACGAAAATTAAGATGTCGCCGGTTCTGCATATCAAACGCACTGTGGAGTCGTGAAAACAACCAGACAACGTGTTTCTCGCATTAAATAGCTCGAAAAGTGCGATCCCGATGATTCTGCATACTTCTGACAGAAATCTCACCAAGATTATCGTTGAAAATGCATATCTCAGCTGGAAACCCCACGAAAACCAAGATATCGCCGGTTCTGCATATCAAACGCCCTGTGGAGTGATGAAAACACCAGATAACATGTTTCTCGCATTAAATAGCTCGAAACGAGCTATCTAGAAGATTCTGCATACTTCTGACTAAAGTCTCACCAAGATTATCGTAGAAAATGCATATCTCAGCTGGAAACCCCACGAAAACCAAGATATCGCCGGTTCTGCATATCAAACGCCCTGTGGAGTGATGAAAACACCAGATAACATGTTTCTCGCATTAAATAGCTCGAAAAGAGCGATCTCGAAGATTCTGCATACTTCTGACAGAAGTCTCACCAAGATTATCGTAGAAAACGCATATCTCAGCTTGAAACCCGACGAAATCCAAGATGTCGCCGGTTCTGCATATCAAACGCACTGTGGAATGTTGAAAACACTAGAAAACTTGTTTTTTCGCATTAAATAGCTTGAAAAGAGCGATCTAGATGATTCTGCATACCTCTGACTGAAGTCTCACCAAGATTATCGCAGAAAATCCATATCTCAGCTTGAAACATCACGAAAATTAAGATGTCGCCGGTTCTGCATATCAAACGCACTGTGGAGTCGTGAAAACAACCAGACAACGTGTTTCTCGCATTAAATAGCTCGAAAAGTGCGATCCCGATGATTCTGCATACTTCTGACAGAAATCTCACCAAGATTATCGTTGAAAATGCATATCTCAGCTGGAAACCCCACGAAAACCAAGATATCGCAGGTTCTGCATATCAAACGCCCTGTGGAGTGATGAAAACACCAGATAACATGTTTCTCGCATTAAATAGCTCGAAAAGAGCGATCTCGAAGATTCTGCATACTTCTGACAGAAGTCTCACCAAGATTATCGTAGAAAATGCATATCTCAGCTTGAAACCCGACGAAATCCAAGATGTCGCCGGTTCTGCATATCAAACGCACTGTGGAGTGGTGAAAACACCAGATAACGTGTTTCTCGCATTATGTAGCTCGAAAAGAGCGTTCTCGAAGATTCTGCATACTTCTGACAGTAGTCTCACCAAGATTATCGACGAAAATGCATATCTCAGGTTGAAATCTCACGAAATTCAAGATGTCGCCTGTTCTGGATATCAAACGCACTGTGGTGTCGTGAAAACACCAGATAACGTGTTTCTCGCATTAAATAGCTCGAAAAGAGCGATCTCGAAGATTCTGCATACTTCTGACGGAAGTCTCACCAAGATTATCGTAGAAAATGCATATCTCAGGTTGAAATCTCTTGAAAATGAAGATGTCGCCGGTTCTGCATATCAAACGCACTGCGGAGTGGTGAAAACAACAGATAACGTGTTTCTCGCATTAAATAGCTCGAAAAGAGGGGTCCCGATGATTCTGCATACTACTGACGGAAGACTCACCAAGATTATCGACGAAAATGCATATCTCAGGTTGAAATCTCACGAAAATCTAGATGTCGCCGGTTCTGGATATCAAACGCACTGTGGTGTCGTGAAAACACTAGAAAACTTGTTTTTTCGCAGTAAATAGCTTGAAAAGAGCGATCTAGATGATTCTGCATACTTCTGACTGAAGTCTCACCAAGATTATCGCAGAAAATCCATATCTCATCTTGAAACATCACGAAAATTAAGATGTCGCCGGTTCTGCATATAAAACGCACTGTGGAGTCGTGAAAACAACCAGACAACGTGTTTCTCGCATTAAATAGCTCGAAAAGAGCGATCCCGATGATTCTGCATACTTCTGACAGAAGTCTCACCAAGATTATCGCAGAAAATGCATATCTTAGCTTGAAACATCACGAAAATTAAGATGTCGCCGGTTCTGCATATAAAACGCACTGTGGAGTCGTGAAAACAACCAGACAACGTGTTTCTCGCATTAAATAGCTCGAAAAGAGCGATCCCGATGATTCTGCATACTTCTGACAGAAGTCTCACCAAGATTATCGCAGAAAATGCATATCTTAGCTTGAAACCTCACGAAAATCAAGATGTCGCCGGTTCTGCAAATCAAACGCACTGTGGAGTGGTGAAAACAACCAGATAACGTGTTTCTCGCATTAAATAGCTCGAGAAGTGCGATCCCGATGATTATGCATACTTCTGACAGAAGTCTCACCAAGATAATCGCAGAAAATGCATATCTCAGCTTGAAACCTCACGAAAACCAAGTTATCTCCGGTTCTGCATATCTGACGCACTGTGGAGTGGTGAAAACACCAGAAAACGTGTTTCTCGCATTAACTAGCTCGCAAAGAGCGTTCACGATGATTCTGCATACTTCTCATAGATGAAACACCAAGATTATCGCAGAAAATGCATATCTCAGCTTGATACCCGACGAAAGTCAAGATGTCGTCGGTTCTGCATATCAAACGCACTGTGGAATGTTGAAAACACCAGAAAACGTGTTTCTCGCATTAACTAACTCGAAAAGAGCGTTCTCGATCATTCTGCATACTTCTCATAGATGAAACACCAAGATCATCGCAGAAAATGCATATTTCAGCTGGAAACCCCGCGAAGACAAAGTTATCGGCGGCTCTACATATCATACGCACTGTGGAGTGGTCAAAACAACAGAAAACTTGTTTTTTCGCATTAAATAGCTCGAAACGAGCGATCTAGATGATTCTGCATACTTCTGACTGAAATCTCACCAAGATTATCGTTGAAAATGCATATTTCTGCTGGAAACCCCACGAAAACCAAGATGTCGCCGGTTCTGCATATCAAACGCACTGGGGAGTGGTCAATACACCAGATAACGTGGTTCTCGCATTAAGTAGCTCGAAAAGAGTGATCTAGATGATTCTGCATACTGCTGACAGAAGACCCACCAAGATTATCGCAGAAAATGCATATCTCAGCTGGAAACACCACGAAAACCACGATATCGTCGGTTCTGCATATCAGACGCACTGTGGAATGTTGAAAACACCAGAAAACGTGTTTCTCGCATTAACTAACTCGAAAAGAGCGTTCTCGATCATTCTGCATACTTCTCATAGATGAAACACCAAGATCATCGCAGAAAATGCATATTTCAGCTGGAAACCCCGCGAAGACAAAGTTATCGGCGGCTCTACATATCATACGCACTGTGGAGTGGTCAAAACAACAGAAAACTTGTTTTTTCGCATTAAATAGCTCGAAACGAGCGATCTAGATGATTCTGCATACTTCTGACAGAAGACTCACCAAGATTATCGCAGAAAATGCATATCTCAGCTGGAAACACCACGAAAATCAAGATATCGCCGGTTCTGCATATCAAACGCACTGTGGAGCGGTGAAAACACCAGAAAACTTGTTTTTTCGCATTAAATAGCTCGAAACGAGCGATCTAGATGATTCTGCATACTTCTGACTAAAGTCTCACCAAGATTATCGTTGAAAATGCATATCTCAGCTTGATACCCGACGAAAGCCAAGATGTCGCTGTTTCTGCATATCAAACGCACTGTGGAGTGGTGAAAACACCAGATAACGTGTTTCTCGCATTATGTAGCTCGAAAAGAGCGTTCTCGAAGATTCTGCATACTTCTGACAGTAGTCTCACCAAGATTATCGACGAAAATGCACATCTCAGGTTGAAATCTCACGAAATTCAAGATGTCGCCTGTTCTGGATATCAAACGCACTGTGGTGTCGTGAAAACACCAGATAACGTGTTTCTCGCATTAAATAGCTCTAAAGAGCGATCTCGAAGATTCTGCATACTTCTGACGGAAGTCTCACCAAGATTATCGTAGAAAATGCATATCTCAGGTTGAAATCTCACGAAAATCAAGATGTCGCCGGTTCTGCATATCAAACGCACTGTGGAGTGGTGAAAACACCAGATAACGTGTTTCTCGCTCTAACTAGCTCGAAAAGAGCGATCTCGATGATTCAGCATTCTTCGGACAGAAGTCTCACCAAGATTATCGCAGAAAATGCATATCTCAGCTGGAAACCCCACGAAAACCAAGATATCGCCGGTTCTGCATATCAAACGCCCTGTGGAGTGATGAAAACACCAGATAACATGTTTCTCGCATTAAATAGCTCGAAAAGAGCGATCTCGAAGATTCTGCATACTTCTGACAGAAGTCTCACCAAGATTATCGTAGAAAATGCATATCTCAGCTTGAAACCCGACGAAATCCAAGATGTCGCCGGTTCTGCATATCAAACGCACTGTGGAGTGGTGAAAACACCAGATAACGTGTTTCTCGCATTATGTAGCTCGAAAAGAGCGTTCTCGAAGATTCTGCATACTTCTGACAGTAGTCTCACCAAGATTATCGACGAAAATGCATATCTCAGGTTGAAATCTCACGAAATTCAAGATGTCGCCTGTTCTGGATATGAAACGCACTGTGGTGTCGTGAAAACACCAGATAACGTGTTTCTCGCATTAAATAGCTCGAAAAGAGCGATCTCGAAGATTCTGCATACTTCTGACGGAAGTCTCACCAAGATTATCGTAGAAAATGCATATCTCAGGTTGAAATCTCTTGAAAATCAAGATGTCGCCGGTTCTGCATATCAAACGCACTGCGGAGTGGTGAAAACAACAGATAACGTGTTTCTCGCATTAAATAGCTCGAAAAGAGGGGTCCCGATGATTCTGCATACTACTGACAGAAGACTCACCAAGATTATCGACGAAATTGCATATCTCAGGTTGAAATCTCACGAAAATCTAGATGTCGCCGGTTCTGGATATCAAACGCACTGTGGTGTCGTGAAAACACTAGAAAACTTGTTTTTTCGCAGTAAATAGCTTGAAAAGAGCGATCTAGATGATTCTGCATACTTCTGACTGAAGTCTCACCAAGATTATCGCAGAAAATCCATATCTCATCTTGATACATCACGAAAATTAAGATGTCGCCGGTTCTGCATATAAAACGCACTGTGGAGTCGTGAAAACAACCAGACAACGTGTTTCTCGCATTAAATAGCTCGAAAAGAGCGATCCCGATGATTCTGCATACTTCTGACAGAAGTCTCACCAAGATTATCGCAGAAAATGCATATCTCAGCTTGAAACCTCACGAAAATCAAGATGTCGCCGGTTCTGCAAATAAACGCACTGTGGAGTGGTGAAAACAACCAGATAACGTGTTTCTCGCATTAAATAGCTCGAGAAGTGCGATCCCGATGATTATGCATACTTCTGACAGAAGTCTCACCAAGATAATCGCAGAAAATGCATATCTCAGCTTGAAACCTCACGAAAACCAAGTTATCTCCGGTTCTGCATATCTGACGCACTGTGGAGTGGTGAAAACACCAGAAAACGTGTTTCTCGCATTAACTAGCTCGCAAAGAGCGTTCACGATGATTCTGCATACTTCTCATAGATGAAACACCAAGATCATCGCAGAAAATGCATATTTCAGCTGGAAACCCCGCGAAGACAAAGTTATCGGCGGCTCTACATATCATACGCACTGTGGAGTGGTCAAAACAACAGAAAACTTGTTTTTTCGCGTTAAATAGCTCGAAACGAGCGATCTAGATGATTCTGCATACTTCTGACAGAAGACTCACCAAGATTATCGCAGAAAATGCATATCTCAGCTGGAAACACCACGAAAATCAAGATATCGCCGGTTCTGCATATCAAACGCACTGTGGAGTGGTGAAAACACCAGAAAACTTGTTTTTTCGCATTAAATAGCTCGAAACGAGCGATCTAGATGATTCTGCATACTTCTGACTAAAGTCTCACCAAGATTATCGTTGAAAATGCATATCTCAGCTTGATACCCGACGAAAGCCAAGATGTCGCTGTTTCTGCATATCAAACGCACTGTGGAGTGGTGAAAACACCAGATAACGTGTTTCTCGCATTATGTAGCTCGAAAAGAGCGTTCTCGAAGATTCTGCATACTTCTGACAGTAGTCTCACCAAGATTATCGACGAAAATGCATATCTCAGGTTGAAATCTCACGAAATTCAAGATGTCGCCTGTCTGGATATCAAACGCACTGTGGTGTCGTGAAAGCACCAGATAACGTGTTTCTCGCATTAAATAGCTCTAAAGAGCGATCTCGAAGATTCTGCATACTTCTGACGGAAGTCTCACCAAGATTATCGTAGAAAATGCATATTTCAGGTAGAAATCTCACGAAAATCAAGATGTCGCCGGTTCTGCATATCAAACGCACTGCGGATTGGTGAAAACAACAGATAACGTGTTTCTCGCATTAAATAGCTCGAAAAGAGGGGTCCCGATGATTCTGCATACTACTGACAGAAGACTCACCAAGATTATCGACGAAAATGCATATCTCAGGTTGAAATCTCACGAAAATCTAGATGTCGCCGGTTCTGGATATCAAATGCACTGTGGTGTCGTGAAAACACTAGAAAACCTGTTTTTTCGCAGTAAATAGCTTGAAAAGAGCGATCTAGATGATTCTGCATACTTCTGACTGAAGTCTCACCAAGATTATCGCAGAAAATCCATATCTCAGCTTGAAACATCACGAAAATCAAGATCTCGCCGGTTCTGCAAATCAAACGCACTGTGGAGTGGTGAAAACAACCAGATAACGTGTTTCTCGCATTAAATAGCTCGAGAAGTGCGATCCCGATGATTCTGCATACTTCTGACAGAAGTCTCACCAAGATTATCGCAGAAAATGCATATCTCAGCTTGAAACCTCACGAAAATCAAGATCTCGCCGGTTCTGCAAATCAAACGCACTGTGGAGTGGTGAAAACAACCAGATAACGTGTTTCTCGCATTAAATAGCTCGAGAAGTGCGATCCCGATGATTATGCATACTTCTGACAGAAGTCTCACCAAGATAATCGCAGAAAATGCATATCTCAGCTTGAAACCTCACGAAAACCAAGTTATCTCCGGTTCTGCATATCAGACGCACTGTGGAGTGGTGAAAACACCAGAAAACGTGTTTCTCGCATTAAATAGCTCGAAAAGAGCGATCTCGAAGATTCTGCATACTTCTGACGGAAGTCTCACCAAGATTATCGTAGAAAATGCATATCTCAGGTTGAAATCTCTTGAAAATCAAGATGTCGCCGGTTCTGCATATCAAACGCACTGCGGAGTGGTGAAAACAACAGATAACGTGTTTCTCGCATTAAATAGCTCGAAAAGAGGGGTCCCGATGATTCTGCATACTACTGACAGAAGACTCACAAAGATTATCGACGAAAATGCATATCTCAGGTTGAAATCTCACGAAAATCTAGATGTCGCCGGTTCTGGATATCAAACGCACTGTGGTGTCGTGAAAACACTAGAAAACTTGTTTTTTCGCAGTAAATAGCTTGAAAAGAGCGATCTAGATGATTCTGCATACTTCTGACTGAAGTCTCACCAAGATTATCGCAGAAAATCCATATCTCATCTTGATACATCACGAAAATTAAGATGTCGCCGGTTCTGCATATAAAACGCACTGTGGAGTCGTGAAAACAACCAGACAACGTGTTTCTCGCATTAAATAGCTCGAAAAGAGCGATCCCGATGATTCTGCATACTTCTGACAGAAGTCTCACCAAGATTATCGCAGAAAATGCATATCTCAGCTTGAAACCTCACGAAAATCAAGATGTCGCCGGTTCTGCAAATAAACGCACTGTGGAGTGGTGAAAACAACCAGATAACGTGTTTCTCGCATTAAATAGCTCGAGAAGTGCGATCCCGATGATTATGCATACTTCTGACAGAAGTCTCACCAAGATAATCGCAGAAAATGCATATCTCAGCTTGAAACCTCACGAAAACCAAGTTATCTCCGGTTCTGCATATCTGACGCACTGTGGAGTGGTGAAAACACCAGAAAACGTGTTTCTCGCATTAACTAGCTCGCAAAGAGCGTTCACGATGATTCTGCATACTTCTCATAGATGAAACACCAAGATCATCGCAGAAAATGCATATTTCAGCTGGAAACCCCGCGAAGACAAAGTTATCGGCGGCTCTACATATCATACGCACTGTGGAGTGGTCAAAACAACAGAAAACTTGTTTTTTCGCGTTAAATAGCTCGAAACGAGCGATCTAGATGATTCTGCATACTTCTGACAGAAGACTCACCAAGATTATCGCAGAAAATGCATATCTCAGCTGGAAACACCACGAAAATCAAGATATCGCCGGTTCTGCATATCAAACGCACTGTGGAGCGGTGAAAACACCAGAAAACTTGTTTTTTCGCATTAAATAGCTCGAAACGAGCGATCTAGATGATTCTGCATACTTCTGACTAAAGTCTCACCACGATTATCGTTGAAAATGCATATCTCAGCTTGATACCCGACGAAAGCCAAGATGTCGCTGTTTCTGCATATCAAACGCACTGTGGAGTGGTGAAAACACCAGATAACGTGTTTCTCGCATTATGTAGCTCGAAAAGAGCGTTCTCGAAGATTCTGCATACTTCTGACAGTAGTCTCACCAAGATTATCGACGAAAATGCATATCTCAGGTTGAAATCTCACGAAATTCAAGATGTCGCCTGTTCTGGATATCAAACGCACTGTGGTGTCGTGAAAACACCAGATAACGTGTTTCTCGCATTAAATAGCTCTAAAGAGCGATCTCGAAGATTCTGCATACTTCTGACGGAAGTCTCACCAAGATTATCGTAGAAAATGCATATCTCAGGTTGAAATCTCACGAAAATCAAGATGTCGCCGGTTCTGCATATCAAACGCACTGCGGAGTGGTCAATACACCAGATAACGTGGTTCTCGCATTAACTAGCTCGAAAAGAGCGTTCACGATGATTCTGCATACTTCTCATAGATGAAACACCAAGATTATCGCAGAAAATGAATATCTCAGCTTGATACCCGACGAAAGTCAAGATGTCGTCGGTTCTGCATATCAAACGCACTGTGGAGTGGTGAAATCACCACATAAGGTGTTTCTCGCATTAAATAGCTCGAAAAGAGCGATCTAGAAGATTCTGTATACTTCTGACTGAAATCTCACCAAGATTATCGTTGAAAATGCATATTTCAGCTGGAAACCCCACGAAAACCAAGATGTCGCCGGTTCTGCATATCAAACGCACTGGGGAGTGGTCAATACACCAGATAACGTGGTTCTCGCATTAAGTAGCTCGAAAAGAGTGATCTAGATGATTCTGCATACTGCTGACAGAAGACCCACCAAGATTATCGCAGAAAATGCATATCTCAGCTGGAAACACCACGAAAACCACGATATCGTCGGTTCTGCATATCAGACGCACTGTGGAATGTTGAAAACACCAGAAAACGTGTTTCTCGCATTAACTAACTCGAAAAGAGCGTTCTCGATCATTCTGCATACTTCTCATAGATGAAACACCAAGATTATCGCAGAAAATGCATATCTCAGCTGGAAACACCACGAAAATCAAGATATCGCCGGTTCTGCATATCAAACGCACTGTGGAGTGGTGAAAACACCAGAAAACTTGTTTTTTCGCATTAAATAGCTCGAAACGAGCGATCTAGATGATTCTGCATACTTCTGACTAAAGTCTCACCAAGATTATCGTTGAAAATGCATATCTCAGCTTGATACCCGACGAAAGCCAAGATGTCGCTGTTTCTGCATATCAAACGCACTGTGGAGTGGTGAAAACACCAGATAACGTGTTTCTCGCATTATGTAGCTCGAAAAGAGCGTTCTCGAAGATTCTGCATACTTCTGACAGTAGTCTCACCAAGATTATCGACGAAAATGCATATCTCAGGTTGAAATCTCACGAAATTCAAGATGTCGCCTGTCTGGATATCAAACGCACTGTGGTGTCGTGAAAGCACCAGATAACGTGTTTCTCGCATTAAATAGCTCTAAAGAGCGATCTCGAAGATTCTGCATACTTCTGACGGAAGTCTCACCAAGATTATCGTAGAAAATGCATATTTCAGGTAGAAATCTCACGAAAATCAAGATGTCGCCGGTTCTGCATATCAAACGCACTGCGGATTGGTGAAAACAACAGATAACGTGTTTCTCGCATTAAATAGCTCGAAAAGAGGGGTCCCGATGATTCTGCATACTACTGACAGAAGACTCACCAAGATTATCGACGAAAATGCATATCTCAGGTTGAAATCTCACGAAAATCTAGATGTCGCCGGTTCTGGATATCAAATGCACTGTGGTGTCGTGAAAACACTAGAAAACCTGTTTTTTCGCAGTAAATAGCTTGAAAAGAGCGATCTAGATGATTCTGCATACTTCTGACTGAAGTCTCACCAAGATTATCGCAGAAAATCCATATCTCAGCTTGAAACATCACGAAAATTAAGATGTCGCCGGTTCTGCATATAAAACGCACTGTGGAGTCGTGAAAACAACCAGACAACGTGTTTCTCGCATTAAATAGCTCGAAAAGAGCGATCCCGATGATTCTGCATACTTCTGACAGAAGTCTCACCAAGATTATCGCAGAAAATGCATATCTCAGCTTGAAACCTCACGAAAATCAAGATGTCGCCGGTTCTGCAAATCAAACGCACTGTGGAGTGGTGAAAACAACCAGATAACGTGTTTCTCGCATTAAATAGCTCGAGAAGTGCGATCCCGATGATTATGCATACTTCTGACAGAAGTCTCACCAAGATAATCGCAGAAAATGCATATCTCAGCTTGAAACCTCACGAAAACCAAGTTATCTCCGGTTCTGCATATCAGACGCACTGTGGAGTGGTGAAAACACCAGAAAACGTGTTTCTCGCATTAACTAGCTCGAAAAGAGCGTTCACGATGATTCTGCATACTTCTCATAGATGAAACACCAAGATTATCGCAGAAAATGCATATCTCAGCTTGATACCCGACGAAAGTCAAGATGCCGCCGGTTCTGCATATCAAACGCACTGTGGAGTGGTGAAATCACCACATAAGGTGTTTCTCGCATTAAATAGCTCGAAAAGAGCGATCTAGAAGATTCTGTATACTTCTGACTGAAATCTCACCAAGATTATCGTTGAAAATGCATATCTCAGCTTGATACCCGACGAAAGCCTAGATGTCGCTGGTTCTGCATATCAAACGCACTGTGGAGTGGTGAAAACACCAGATAACGTGTTTCTCGCATTATGTAGCTCGAAAACAGCGTTCTCGAAGATTCTGCATACTTCTGACAGAAGTCTCACCATGATTATCGCAGAAAAAGCATATCTCAGCTTGAAAACCCACGAAAAGCAAGATTCCGCCGGTTCTGCATGTCAAACGTACTGTGGAGTGGTGAATACACCAGAAAACGAGTTTCTCGCATTAAATAGCTCGAAAAGAGCGATCTCGATGATTCTGCATACTTCTGACAGAAGTCTCACCAAGATTATCGTAGAAAATGCATATCTCAGTATGAACCCCGACGAAATCCAAGATGTCGCCGGTTCTGCATATCAAACGCACTGTGGAGTGGTGAATACACCAGAAAACGTGTTTCTCGCATTAAATAGCTCGAAATAAGCGATCTAGATGATTCTGCATACTTCTGACAGAAGACTCACCAAGATTATCGCAGAAAATGCATATCTCAGCTGGAAACATCACGAAAATCAAGATATCGCCGGTTCTGCATATCAAACGCACTGTGGAGTGGTGAAAACACCAGATATCGTGTTTCTCGCATTAAGTAGCTCGAAAAGAGCGATCTAGATGATTCTGCATACTTCTGACTGAAGTCTCACCAATATTATCGCAGAAAATGCATATCTCAGCTTGAAACCTCACGAAAATCAAGATGGCGCCGGTTCTGCATATCAAACGCACTGTGGAGTGGTGAAAACACCAGATAACGTGTTTCTCGCATTATGTAGCTCGAAAAGAGCGATTACGAAGATTCTGCATACTTCTGACGGAAGTCTCACCAAGATTATCGTAGAAAATGCATATCTCAGGTTGAAATCTCACGAAAATCAAGATATCGCCGTTTCTGCATATCAAACGCACTGTGGAGTGGTGAAAACACCAGATATCGTGTTTCTCGCATTAAGTAGCTCGAAAAGAGCGATCTCGAAGATTCTGTATACTTCTGACTGAAGTCTCACCAATATTATCGCAGAAAATGCATATCTCAGCTTGAAACCTCACGAAAATCAAGATGGCGCCGGTTCTGCATATCAAACGCACTGTGGAGTGGTCAATACACCAGTTAACGTGTTTCTCGCATTAAATAGCTCGAAAAGAGCGATCTCGATGTTTCCGCATACTTCTGACTGAAGTCTTACCAATATTATCGCAGAAAATGCATATTTCAGCTGGAAACCCCACGAAAACCAAGCTATCGGCGGCACTACATATCAAACGCACTGTGGAGTGGTCAAAACACCAGAAAACTTGTTTTTTCGCATTAAATAGCTCGAAACGAGCGATCTAGATGATTCTGCAAACTTCTGACAGAAGTCTCACCAAGATTATCGCAGAAAATGCATATCTCAGCTGGAAAACCCCACGAAAACCAAGATATCGCCGGTTCTGCATATCAGACGCACTGTGGAGTGGTGAAAACACCAGAAAACGTGTTTCTCGCATTAACTAGCTCGAAAAGAGCGTTCACGATGATTCTGCATACTTCTCATAGATGATACACCAAGATTATCGCAGAAAATGCATATCTCAGCTTGATACCCGACGAAAGTCAAGATGTCGTCGGTTCTGCATATCAAACGCACTGTGGAGTGGTGAAATCACCACATAAGGTGTTTCTCGCATTAAATAGCTCGAAAAGAGCGATCCCGATGATTCTGCATGCTTCTGACAGAAGTCTCACAAAGATTATCGCAGAAAATGCATATCTCAGCTGGAAACCCCACGAAAACCAAGATATCGCCGGTTCTGCATATCAAACGCCCTGTGGAGTGATGAAAACACCAGATAACATGTTTCTCGCATTAAATAGCTCAATTAGAGCGATCTCGATGATTCTGCATACTTCTGACAGAAGACTCACCAAGATTATCGCAGGAAATGCATATTTCAGCTGGAAACCCCACGAAAACCAAGTTATCGGCGGCTCTACATATCAAACGCCCTGTGGAGTGGTCAATACACCAGATAACGTGTTTCTCGCATTAAATAGCTCGAAACGAGCGATCTAGAAGATTCTGTATACTTCTGACTGAAGTCTCACGAATATTATCGCAGAAAATGCATATCTCAGCTGGAAACCCCACGAAAACCACGATATCGTCGGTTCTGCATATCAGACGCACTGTGGAATGTTGAAAACACCAGAAAACGTGTTTCTCGCATTAACTAACTCGAAAAGAGCGTTATCGATCATTCTGCATACTTCTCATAGATGAAACACCAAGATTATCGCAGAAAATGCATATTTCAGCTGGAAACCCCGCGAAGACCAACTTATCGGCGGCTCTACATATCATACGGACTGTGGAGTGGTCAAAACACCAGAAAACTTGTTTTTTCGCATTAAATAGCTCGAAACGAGCGATCTAGATGATTCTGCATACTTCTGACTAAAGTCTCACCAAGATTATCGCAGAAAATGCATATCTCAGCTGGAAACCCCACGAAAACCAAGATATCGCCGGTTCTGCATATCAAACGCCCTGTGGAGTGATGAAAACACCAGATAACATGTTTCTCGCATTAAATAGCTCGAAAAGAGCGATCTCGAAGATTCTGCATACTTCTGACAGAAGTCTCACCAAGATTATCGTAGAAAATGCATATCTCAGCTTGAAACCCGACGAAATCCAAGATATCGCCGGTTCTGCATATCAAACGCACTGTGGAATGTTGAAACCACCAGAAAAATTGTTTTTTCGCATTAAATAGCTTGAAAAGAGCGATCTAGATGATTCTGCATACCTCTGACTGAAGTCTCACCAAGATTATCGCAGAAAATCCATATCTCAGCTTGAAACATCACGAAAATTAAGATGTCGCCGGTTCTGCATATCAAACGCACTGTGGAGTCGTGAAAACAACGAGACAACGTGTTTCTCGCATTAAATAGCTCGAAAAGAGCGATCCCGATGATTCTGCATACTTCTGACAGAAGTCTCACCAAGATTATCGTTGAAAATGCATATCTCAGCTTGATACCCGACGAAAGTCAAGATGTCGCTGGTTCTGCATATCAAACGCACTGTGGAGTGGTGAAAACACCAGATAACGTGTTTCTCGCATTATGTAGCTCGAAAAGAGCGTTCTCGAAGATTCTGCATACTTCTGACAGAAGTCTCACCAAGATTATCGACGAAAATGCATATCTCAGGTTGAAATCTCACGAAATTCAAGATGTCGCCTGTTCTGGATATCAAACGCACTGTGGTGTCGTGAAAACACCAGATAACGTGTTTCTCGCATTAAATAGCTCGGAAAGAGCGATCTCGAAGATTCTGCATACTTCTGACGGAAGTCTCACCAAGATTATCGTAGAAAATGCATATCTCAGGTTGAAATCTCACGAAAATCAAGATGACGCCGGTTCTGCATATCAAACGCACTGCGGAGTGGTGAAAACAACAGATAACGTGTTTCTCGCATTAAATAGCTCGAAAAGAGGGGTCCCGATGATTCTGCATACTACTGACAGAAGACTCACCAAGATTATCGCAGAAAATGCATATCTCAGCTGGAAACACCACGAAAATCAAGATATCGCCGGTTCTGCATATCAAACGCACTGTGGAGTGGTGAAAACACCAGATATCGTGTTTCTCGCATTAAGTAGCTCGAAAAGAGCGATCTCGAAGATTCTGCATACTTCTGACAGAAGTCTCACCAAGATTATCGTAGAAAATGCATATCTCAGCTTGAAACCCGACGAAATCCAAGATGTCGCCGGTTCTGCATATCAAACGCACTGTGGAATGTTGAAAACACTAGAAAACTTGTTTTTTCGCATTAAATAGCTTGAAAAGAGCGATCTAGATGATTCTGCATACCTCTGACTGAAGTCTCACCAAGGTTATCGCAGAAAATCCATATCTCAGCTTGAAACATCACGAAAATTAAGATGTCGCCGGTTCTGCATATCAAACGCACTGTGGAGTCGTGAAAACTACCAGACAACGTGTTTCTCGCATTAAATAGCTCGAAAAGAGCGTTCTCGAAGATTCTGCATACTTCTGACGGAAGTCTCACCAAGATTATCGTAGAAAATGCATATCTCAGGTTGAAATCTCACGAAAATCAAGATGTCGCCGGTTCTGCATATCAAACGCACTGCGGAGTGGTGAAAACAACAGATAACGTGTTTCTCGCATTAAATAGCTCGAAAAGAGGGGTCCCGATGATTCTGCATACTACTGACAGAAGACTCACCTAGATTATCGACGAAAATGCATATCTCAGGTTGAAATCTCACGAAAATCTAGATGTCGCCGGTTCTGGATATCAAACGCACTGTGGTGTCGTGAAAACACTAGAAAACTTGATTTTTCACATTAAATAGCTTGAAAAGAGCGATCTAGATGATTCTGCATACTTCTGACTGAAGTGTCACCCAGATTATCGCAGAAAATCCATATCTCAGCTTGAAACATCACGAAAATTAAGATGTCGCCGGTTCTGCATATCAAACGCACTGTGGAGTCGTGAAAACAACCAGACAACGTGTTTCTCGCATTAAATAGCTCGAAAAGAGCGATCCCGATGATTCTGCATACTTCTGACAGAAGTCTCACCAAGATTATCGCAGAAAATGCATATCTCAGCTTGAAACCTCACGAAAATCAAGATGTCGCCGGTTCTGCATATCAAACGCACTGCGGAGTGGTGAAAACAACAGATAACGTGTTTCTCGCATTAAATAGCTCGAAAAGAGGGGTCCCGATGATTCTGCATACTACTGACAGAAGACTCACCTAGATTATCGACGAAAATGCATATCTCAGGTTGAAATCTCACGAAAATCTAGATGTCGCCGGTTCTGCATATCAAACGCACTGTGGAGTGGTCAATACACCAGTTAACGTGCTTCTCGCATTAAATAGCTCGAAAAGAGCGATCTCGAAGATTCTGCATACTTCTGACAGAAGTCTCACAAAGATTATCGCAGAAAATGCATATCTCAGCTGGAAACCCCACGAAAACCAAGATATCGCCGGTTCTGCATATCAAACGCCCTGTGGAGTGATGAAAACACCAGATAACATGTTTCTCGCATTAAATAGCTCAATTAGAGCGATCTCGATGATTCTGCATACTTCTGACAGAAGACTCACCAAGATTATCGCAGGAAATGCATATTTCAGCTGGAAACCCCACGAAAACCAAGTTATCGGCGGCTCTACATATCAAACGCCCTGTGGAGTGGTCAATACACCAGATAACGTGTTTCTCGCATTAAATAGCTCGAAACGAGCGATCTAGAAGATTCTGTATACTTCTGACTGAAGTCTCACGAATATTATCGCAGAAAATGCATATCTCAGCTGGAAACACCACGAAAATCAAGATATCGCCGCTTCTGCATATCAAACGCACTGTGGAATGTTGAAAACACCAGAAAACTTGATTTTTCGTATTAAATAGCTCGAAACGAGCGATCTAGATGATTCTGCATACTTCTGACTGAAATCTCAGCAAGATTATCGTTGAAAATGCATATTTCAGCTGGAAACCCCACGAAAACCAAGATGTCGCCGGTTCTGCATATCAAACGCACTGGGGAGAGGTCAATACACCAGATAACGTGGTTCTCGCATTAAGTAGCTCGAAAAGAGTGATCTAGATGATTCTGCATACTTCTGTCAGCAGACCCACCAAGATTATCGCAGAAAATGCATATCTCAGCTGGAAACACCACGAAAACCACGATATCGTCGGTTCTGCATATCATACGCACTGTGGAATGTTGAAAACACCAGAAAACGTGTTTCTCGCATTAACTAACTCGAAAAGAGCGTTCTCGATCATTCTGCATACTTCTCATAGATGAAACACCAAGATTATCGCAGAAAATGCATATTTCAGCTGGAAACCCCGCGAAGACCAAGTTATCGGCGGCTCTACATATCATACGGACTGTGGAGTGGTCAAAACACCAGAAAACTTGTTTTTTCGCATTAAATAGCTCGAAACGAGCGATCTAGATGATTCTGCATACTTCTGACTAAAGTCTCACCAAGATTATCGCAGAAAATGCATATCTCAGCTGGAAACCCCACGAAAACCAAGATATCGCCGGTTCTGCATATCAAACGCCCTGTGGAGTGATGAAAACACCAGATAACATGTTTCTCGCATTAAATAGCTCGAAAAGAGCGATCTCGAAGATTCTGCATACTTCTGACAGAAGTCTCACCAAGATTATCGTAGAAAATGCATATCTCAGCTTGAAACCCGACGAAATCCAAGATGTCGCCGGTTCTGCATATCAAACGCACTGTGGAATGTTGAAAACACCAGAAAAATTGTTTTTTCGCATAAAATAGCTTGAAAAGAGCGATCTAGATGATTCTGCATACCTCTGACTGAAGTCTCACCAAGATTATCGCAGAAAATCCATATCTCAGCTTGAAACATCACGAAAATTAAGATGTCGCCGGTTCTGCATATCAAACGCACTGTGGAGTCGTGAAAACAACCAGACAACGTGTTTCTCGCATTAAATAGCTCGAAAAGAGCGATCCCGATGATTCTGCATACTTCCGACAGAAGTCTCACCAAGATTATCGTTGAAAATGCATATCTCAGCTTGATACCCGACGAAAGTCAAGATGTCGCTGGTTCTGCATATCAAACGCACTGTGGAGTGGTGAAAACACCAGATAACGTGTTTCTCGCATTATGTAGCTCGAAAAGAGCGTTCTCGAAGATTCTGCATACTTCTGACAGAAGTCTCACCAAGATTATCGACGAAAATGCATATCTCAGGTTGAAATCTCACGAAATTCAAGATGTCGCCTGTTCTGGATATCAAACGCACTGTGGTGTCGTGAAAACACCAGATAACGTGTTTCTCGCATTAAATAGCTCGGAAAGAGCGATCTCGAAGATTCTGCATACTTCTGACGGAAGTCTCACCAAGATTATCGTAGAAAATGCATATCTCAGGTTGAAATCTCACGAAAATCAAGATGACGCCGGTTCTGCATATCAAACGCACTGCGGAGTGGTGAAAACAACAGATAACGTGTTTCTCGCATTAAATAGCTCGAAAAGTGGGGTCCCGATGATTCTGCATACTACTGACAGAAGACTCACCAAGATTATCGCAGAAAATGCATATCTCAGCTGGAAACACCACGAAAATCAAGATATCGCCGGTTCTGCATATCAAACGCACTGTGGAGTGGTGAAAACACCAGATATCGTGTTTCTCGCATTAAGTAGCTCGAAACGAGCGATCTAGATGATTCTGCAAACTTCTGACAGAAGTCTCACCAAGATTATCGCAGAAAATGCATATCTCAGCTGGAAAACCCCACGAAAACCAAGATATCGCCGGTTCTGCATATCAAACGCCCTGTGGAGTGATGAAAACACCAGATAACATGTTTCTCGCATTAAATAGCTCAATTAGAGCGATCTCGATGATTCGGCATACTTCTGACAGAAGACTCACCAAGATTATCGCAGGAAATGCATATTTCAGCTGGAAACCCCACGAAAACCAAGTTATCGGCGGCTCTACATATCAAACGCCCTGTGGAGTGGTCAATACACCAGATAACGTGTTTCTCGCATTAAATAGCTCGAAACGAGCGATCTAGAAGATTCTGTATGCTTCTGACTGAAGTCTCACGAATATTATCGCAGAAAATGCATATCTCAGCTGGAAACACCACGAAAATCAAGATATCGCCGCTTCTGCATATCAAACGCACTGTGGAATGTTGAAAACACCAGAAAACTTGATTTTTCGTATTAAATAGCTCGAAACGAGCGATCTAGATGATTCTGCATACTTCTGACTGAAATCTCAGCAAGATTATCGTTGAAAATGCATATTTCAGCTGGAAACCCCACGAAAACCAAGATGTCGCCGGTTCTGCATATCAAACGCACTGGGGAGAGGTCAATACACCAGATAACGTGGTTCTCGCATTAAGTAGCTCGAAAAGAGTGATCTAGATGATTCTGCATACTTCTGTCAGCAGACCCACCAAGATTATCGCAGAAAATGCATATCTCAGCTGGAAACACCACGAAAACCACGATATCGTCGGTTCTGCATATCATACGCACTGTGGAATGTTGAAAACACCAGAAAACGTGTTTCTCGCATTAACTAACTCGAAAAGAGCGTTCTCGATCATTCTGCATACTTCTCATAGATGAAACACCAAGATTATCGCAGAAAATGCATATTTCAGCTGGAAACCCCGCGAAGACCAAGTTATCGGCGGCTCTACATATCATACGGACTGTGGAGTGGTCAAAACACCAGAAAACTTGTTTTTTCGCATTAAATAGCTCGAAACGAGCGATCTAGATGATTCTGCATACTTCTGACTAAAGTCTCACCAAGATTATCGCAGAAAATGCATATCTCAGCTGGAAACCCCACGAAAACCAAGATATCGCCGGTTCTGCATATCAAACGCACTGTGGAGTGGTGAAAACACCAGATAACGTGTTTCTCGCATTATGTAGCTCGAAAAGAGCGTTCTCGAAGATTCTGCATACTTCTGACAGAAGTCTCACCAAGATTATCAACGAAAATGCATATCTCAGGTTGAAATCTCACGAAATTCAAGATGTCGCCTGTTCTGGATATCAAACGCACTGTGGTGTCGTGAAAACACCAGATAACGTGTTTCTCGCATTAAATAGCTCGGAAAGAGCGATCTCGAAGATTCTGCATACTTCTGACGGAAGTCTCACCAAGATTATCGTAGAAAATGCATATCTCAGGTTGAAATCTCACGAAAATCAAGATGACGCCGGTTCTGCATATCAAACGCACTGCGGAGTGGTGAAAACAACAGATAACGTGTTTCTCGCATTAAATAGCTCGAAAAGAGGGGTCCCGATGATTCTGCATACTACTGACAGAAGACTCACCAAGATTATCGCAGAAAATGCATATCTCAGCTGGAAACACCACGAAAATCAAGATATCGCCGGTTCTGCATATCAAACGCACTGTGGAGTGGTGAAAACACCAGATATCGTGTTTCTCGCATTAAGTAGCTCGAAAAGAGCGATCTCGAAGATTCTGCATACTTCTGACAGAAGTCTCACCAAGATTATCGTAGAAAATGCATATCTCAGCTTGAAACCCGACGAAATCCAAGATGTCGCCGGTTCTGCATATCAAACGCACTGTGGAATGTTGAAAACACTAGAAAACTTGTTTTTTCGCATTAAATAGCTTGAAAAGAGCGATCTAGATGATTCTGCATACCTCTGACTGAAGTCTCACCAAGGTTATCGCAGAAAATCCATATCTCAGCTTGAAACATCACGAAAATTAAGATGTCGCCGGTTCTGCATATCAAACGCACTGTGGAGTCGTGAAAACAACCAGACAACGTGTTTCTCGCATTAAATAGCTCGAAAAGAGCGATCTCGAAGATTCTGCATACTTCTGACGGAAGTCTCACCAAGATTATCGTAGAAAATGCATATCTCAGGTTGAAATCTCACGAAAATCAAGATGTCGCCGGTTCTGCATATCAAACGCACTGCGGAGTGGTGAAAACAACAGATAACGTGTTTCTCGCATTAAATAGCTCGAAAAGAGGGGTCCCGATGATTCTGCATACTACTGACAGAAGACTCACCTAGATTATCGACGAAAATGCATATCTCAGGTTGAAATCTCACGAAAATCTAGATGTCGCCGGTTCTGGATATCAAACGCACTGTGGTGTCGTGAAAACACTAGAAAACTTGATTTTTCGCATTAAATAGCTTGAAAAGAGCGATCTAGATGATTCTGCATACTTCTGACTGAAGTGTCACCAAGATTATCGCAGAAAATCCATATCTCAGCTTGAAACATCACGAAAATTAAGATGTCGCCGGTTCTGCATATCAAACGCACTGTGGAGTCGTGAAAACACCCAGACAACGTGTTTCTCGCATTAAATAGCTCGAAAAGAGCGATCCCGATGATTCTGCATACTTCTGACAGAAGTCTCACCAAGATTATCGCAGAAAATGCATATCTCAGCTTGAAACCTCACGAAAATCAAGATGTCGCCGGTTCTGCAAATCAAACGCACTGTGGAGTGGTGAAAACAACCAGATAACGTGTTTCTCGCATTAAATAGCTCGAGAAGTGCGATCCCGATGATTATGCATACTTCTGACAGAAGTCTCACCAAGATAATCGCAGAAAATGCATATCTCAGCTTGAAACCTCACGAAAACCAAGTTATCTCCGGTTCTGCACATCAAACGTACTGTGGAGTGGTGAAAACACCAGAAAACGTGTTTCTCGCATTATGTAGCTCGAAAAGAGCGTTCTCGAAGATTCTGCATACTTCTGACGGAAACTCTCACCAAGATTATCGTAGAAAATGCATATCTCAGGTTGAAATCTCACGAAAATCAAGATGTCGCCGGTTCTGCATATCAAACGCACTGCGGAGTGGTGAAAACAACAGATAACGTGTTTCTCGCATTAAATAGCTCGAAAAGAGGGGTCCCGATGATTCTGCATACTACTGACAGAAGACTCACCTAGATTATCGACGAAAATGCATATCTCAGGTTGAAATCTCACGAAAATCTAGATGTAGCCGGTTCTGGATATCAAACGCACTGTGGTGTCGTGAAAACACTAGAAAACTTGATTTTTCGCATTAAATAGCTTGAAAAGAGCGATCTAGATGATTCTGCATACTTCTGACTGAAGTGTCACCAAGATTATCGCAGAAAATCCATATCTCAGCTTGAAACATCACGAAAATTAAGATGTCGCCGGTTCTGCATATCAAACGCACTGTGGATTCGTGAAAACAACCAGACAACGTGTTTCTCGCATTAAATAGCTCGAAAAGAGCGATCCCGATGATTCTGCATACTTCTGACAGAAGTCTCACCAAGATTATCGCAGAAAATGCATATCTCAGCTTGAAACCTCACGAAAATCAAGATGTCGCCGGTACTGCAAATCAAACGCACTGTGGAGTGGTGAAAACAACCAGATAACGTGTTTCTCGCATTAAATAGCTCGAGAAGTGCGATCCCGATGATTATGCATACTTCTGACATAAGTCTCACCAAGATAATCGCAGAAAATGCATATCTCAGCTTGAAACCTCACGAAAACCAAGTTATCTCCGGTACTGCACATCAAACGTACTGTGGAGTGGTGAAAACACCAGAAAACGTGTTTCTCGCATTAAGTAGCTCGAAAAGAGCGTTCTCGAAGATTCTGCATACTTGTGACAGAAGTCTCACCAAGATTATCGTAGAAAATGCATATCTCAGTATGAAACCCGACCGAAACCATGATATCGCCGGTTCTGCATGTCAAACGTACTGTGGAGTGGCGAATACACCAGAAAACGTGTTTCTCGCATTAAATAGCTCGAAAAGAGCGATCCAGATGATTCTGCATTCTTCTGACAGAAGACTCACCAAGATTATCGCAGAAAATGCATATCTCAGCTGGAAACACCACGAAAATCAAGATATCGCCGGTTCTGCATATCAAACGCACTGTGGAGTGGTGAAAACACCAGATATCGTGTTTGTCGCATTAAGTAGCTCGAAAAGAGCGATCTCGAAGATTCTGCATACTTCTGACAGAAGTCTCACCAAGATTATCGTAGAAAATGCATATCTCAGCTTGAATCCCGACGAAATCCAAGATATCGCCGGTTCTGCATATCAAACGCACTGTGGAATGTTGAAAACACCAGAAAACTTGTTTTTTCGCATTAAATAGCTTGAAAAGAGCGATCTAGATGATTCTGCATACTTCTGACTGAAGTCTCACCAAGATTATCGCAGAAAATCCATATCTCAGCTGGAAAACATCACGAAAATCAAGATGTCGCCGGTTCTGCATATCAAACGCACTGTGGAGTCGTGAAAACAACCAGACAACGTGTTTCCCGCATTAAATAGCTCGAAAAGTGCGATCCCGATGATTCTGCATACTTCTGACAGAAGTCTCGCCAAGATTATCGCAGAAAATGCATATCTCAGCTTGAAAACCCACGAAAAGCAAGATTTCGCCGGTTCTGCATGTCAAACGCACTGTGGATTGGTGAATACACCAGAAAACGTGTTTCTCGCATTAAATAGCTCGAAAAGAGCGATTTAGATGATTCTGCATACTTCTGACAGAAGTCTCACCAAGATTATCGCAGAAAATGCATATCTCAGCTTGAAAACCCACGAAAAGCAAGATTTCGCCGGTTCTGCATGTCAAACGCACTGTGGATTGGTGAATACACCAGAAAACGTGTTTCTCGCATTAAATAGCTCGAAAAGAGCGATTTAGATGATTCTGCATACTTCTGACAGAAGTCTCACCAAGATTATCGCAGAAAATGCATATCTCAGCTTGAAAACCCACGAAAAGCAAGATTTCGCCGGTTCTGCATGTCAAACGCACTGTGGATTGGTGAATACACCAGAAAACGTGTTTCTCGCATTAAATAGCTCGAAAAGAGCGATTTAGATGATTCTGCATACTTCTGACAGAAGACTCACCAAGATTATCGTAGAAAATGCATATCTCAGCTTGAAACCCGACGAAATTCAAGATGTCGCCGGTTCTGCATATCAAACGCACTGTGGAGTGGTGAATACACCAGAAAACGTGTTTCTCGCATTAAATAGCTCGAAAAGAGCGATCTAGATGATTCTGCATACTTCTGACAGAAGACTCACCAAGATTATCGCAGAAAATGCATATCTCAGCTGGAAACACCACGAAAATCAAGATATCGCCGGTTCTGCATATCAAACGCACTGTGGAGTGGTGAAAACACCAGATATCGTGTTTCTCGCATTAAGTAGCTCGAAAAGAGCGATCTCGAAGATTCTGCATACTTCTGACAGAAGTCTCACCATGATTATCGTTGAAAATGCACATCTCAGCTTGATACCCGACGAAAGCCAAGATGTCGCTGTTTCTGCATATCAAACGCACTGTGGAGTGGTGAAAACACCAGATAACGTGTTTCTCGCATTATGTAGCTCGAAAAGAGCGTTCTCGAAGATTCTGCATACTTCTGACAGAAGTCTCACCAAGATTATCGAAGAAAATGCATATCTCAACTTGAAACCCGACCGAAACAAAGATATCTCCGGTTCTGCATGTCAAACGTACTGTGGAGTGGTGAATACACCAGAAAACGTGTTTCTCGCATTAAATAGCTCGAAAAGAGCGATCTAGATGATTCTACATACTTCTGACTGAAGACTCACCAAGATTATCGCAGAAAATGCATATCTCAGCTTGAAACATCACGAAAATCAAGATGTCGCCGGTTCTGCATATCAAACGCACTGTGAAGTCGTGAAAACAACCAGACAATGTGTTTCTCGCATTAAATAGCTCGCAAAGAGCGATCCCGATGATTCTGCATACTTCCGACAGAAGTCTCACCAAGATTATCGTTGAAAATGCACATCTCAGCTTGAAACCCGACGAAATCCAAGATGTCGGCGGTTCTGCATATCAAACGCAATGTGGAGTGGTGAAAACACCAGATAACGTGTTTCTCGCATTAAATAGCTCGAAAAAAGGGATCTCGATGATTCTGCATACTTCTGACAGAAGACTCACCAAGATCATCGCAGAAAATGCATATCTCAGCTGGAAACACCACGAAAATCAAGATATCGCCGGTTCTGCATATAAAACGCACTGTGGAATGTTGAAAACACCAGAAAACTTGTTTTTTCGCATTAAATAGCTCGAAAAGAGCGATCTCGAAGATTCTGCATACTTCTGACAGAAGTCTCACAAAGATTAACGTAGAAAATGCATATCTCAGCTTGAAACCCGACGAAATCCAAGATGTCGCCGGTTCTGCATATCAAACGCACTGTGGAGTTGTGAAAACACCAGATAACGTGTTTCTCGCATTATGTAGCTCGAAAAGAGCGTTCTCGAAGATTCTGCATACTTCTGACAGAAGTCTCACCAAGATTATCGAAGAAAATGCATATCTCAACTTGAAACCCGACCGAAACAAAGATATCTCCGGTTCTGCATGTCAAACGTACTGTGGAGTGGTGAATGCACCAGAAAACTTGTTTTTTTCGCATTAGATAGCTCGAAACGGGCGATCTATATGGTTCTGCATACTTCTGACAGAAGTCTCACCAAGATTATCGCAGAAAATGCATACCGCAGCTTGAAATCTCACGAAAATCAAGATGTCGCCGCTTCTGCATATCAAACGCACTGTGGAGTGGTGAAAACAACCAGATAACGTGTTTCCCGAATTAAACAGCTCGAAAAGAGCGATCTAGATGATTCTGCATACTTCTGACTGAAGTCGCACCAAGATTATCATAGACAATCTATATCTCAGCTAGAAACCTCACGAAAATCAAGATGTCGCCGGTTCTGCATATCAAACGCACTGTGGAATGTTGAAAACACCAGAAAACTTGTTTTTTCGCATTAAATAGCTTGAAAAGAGCGATCTAGATGATTCTGCATACTTCTGACTGAAGTCTCACCAAGATTATCGCAGAAAATGCATATCTCAGCTGGAAACACCACGAAAATCAAGATATCGCCGGTTCTGCATATCAAACGCACTGTGGAGTGGTGAAAACACCAGATATCGTGTTTCTCGCATTAAGTAGCTCGAAAAGAGCGATCTCGAAGATTCTGCATACTTCTGACAGAAGTCTCACCAAGATTATCGTAGAAAATGCATATCTCAGCTTGAAACCCGACGAAATCCAAGATGTCGCCGGTTCTGCATATCAAACGCACTGTGGAATGTTGAAAACACTAGAAAACTTGTTTTTTCGCATTAAATAGCTTGAAAAGAGCGATCTAGATGATTCTGCATACCTCTGACTGAAGTCTCACCAAGGTTATCGCAGAAAATCCATATCTCAGCTTGAAACATCACGAAAATTAAGATGTCGCCGGTTCTGCATATCAAACGCACTGTGGATTCGTGAAAACAACCAGACAAAGTGTTTCTCGCATTAAATAGCTCGAAAAGAGCGATCCCGATGATTCTGCATACTTCTGACAGAAGTCTCACCAAGATTATCGCAGAAAATGCATATCTCAGCTTGAAACCTCACGAAAATCAAGATGTCGCCGGTACTGCAAATCAAACGCACTGTGGAGTGGTGAAAACAACCAGATAACGTGTTTCTCGCATTAAATAGCTCGAGAAGTGCGATCCCGATGATTATGCATACTTCTGACATAAGTCTCACCAAGATAATCGCAGAAAATGCATATCTCAGCTTGAAACCTCACGAAAACCAAGTTATCTCCGGTACTGCACATCAAACGTACTGTGGAGTGGTGAAAACACCAGAAAACGTGTTTCTCGCATTAAGTAGCTCGAAAAGAGCGTTCTCGAAGATTCTGCATACTTGTGACAGAAGTCTCACCAAGATTATCGTAGAAAATGCATATCTCAGTATGAAACCCGACCGAAACCATGATATCGCCGGTTCTGCATGTCAAACGTACTGTGGAGTGGCGAATACACCAGAAAACGTGTTTCTCGCATTAAATAGCTCGAAAAGAGCGATCCAGATGATTCTGCATTCTTCTGACAGAAGACTCACCAAGATTATCGCAGAAAATGCATATCTCAGCTTGAAACCCGACGAAATCCAAGATATCGCCGGTTCTGCATATCAAACGCACTGTGGAATGTTGAAAACACCAGAAAACTTGTTTTTTCGCATTAAATAGCTTGAAAAGAGCGATCTAGATGATTCTGCATACCTCTGACTGAAGTCTCACCAAGGTTATCGCAGAAAATCCATATCTCAGCTGGAAACACCACGAAAATCAAGATATCGCCGGTTCTGCATATCAAACGCACTGTGGAGTGGTGAAAACACCAGATATCGTGTTTGTCGCATTAAGTAGCTCGAAAAGAGCGATCTCGAAGATTCTGCATACTTCTGACAGAAGTCTCACCAAGATTATCGTAGAAAATGCATATCTCAGCTTGAAACCCGACGAAATCCAAGATATCGCCGGTTCTGCATATCAAACGCACTGTGGAATGTTGAAAACACCAGAAAACTTGTTTTTTCGCATTAAATAGCTTGAAAAGAGCGATCTAGATGATTCTGCATACCTCTGACTGAAGTCTCACCAAGGTTATCGCAGAAAATCCATATCTCAGCTTGAAACATCACGAAAATTAAGATGTCGCCGGTTCTGCATATCAAACGCACTGTGGATTCGTGAAAACAACCAGACAAAGTGTTTCTCGCATTAAATAGCTCGAAAAGAGCGATCCCGATGATTCTGCATACTTCTGACAGAAGTCTCACCAAGATTATCGCAGAAAATGCATATCTCAGCTTGAAACCTCACGAAAATCAAGATGTCGCCGGTACTGCAAATCAAACGCACTGTGGAGTGGTGAAAACAACCAGATAACGTGTTTCTCGCATTAAATAGCTCGAGAAGTGCGATCCCGATGATTATGCATACTTCTGACATAAGTCTCACCAAGATAATCGCAGAAAATGCATATCTCAGCTTGAAACCTCACGAAAACCAAGTTATCTCCGGTACTGCACATCAAACGTACTGTGGAGTGGTGAAAACACCAGAAAACGTGTTTCTCGCATTAAGTAGCTCGAAAAGAGCGTTCTCGAAGATTCTGCATACTTGTGACAGAAGTCTCACCAAGATTATCGTAGAAAATGCATATCTCAGTATGAAACCCGACCGAAACCATGATATCGCCGGTTCTGCATGTCAAACGTACTGTGGAGTGGCGAATACACCAGAAAACGTGTTTCTCGCATTAAATAGCTCGAAAAGAGCGATCCAGATGATTCTGCATTCTTCTGACAGAAGACTCACCAAGATTATCGCAGAAAATGCATATCTCAGCTGGAAACACCACGAAAATCAAGATATCGCCGGTTCTGCATATCAAACGCACTGTGGAGTGGTGAAAACACCAGATATCGTGTTTGTCGCATTAAGTAGCTCGAAAAGAGCGATCTCGAAGATTCTGCATACTTCTGACAGAAGTCTCACCAAGATTATCGTAGAAAATGCATATCTCAGCTTGAAACCCGACGAAATCCAAGATATCGCCGGTTCTGCATATCAAACGCACTGTGGAATGTTGAAAACACCAGAAAACTTGTTTTTTCGCATTAAATAGCTTGAAAAGAGCGATCTAGATGATTCTGCATACTTCTGACTGAAGTCTCACCAAGATTATCGCAGAAAATCCATATCTCAGCTGGAAAACATCACGAAAATCAAGATGTCGCCGGTTCTGCATATCAAACGCACTGTGGAGTCGTGAAAACAACCAGACAACGTGTTTCCCGCATTAAATAGCTCGAAAAGTGCGATCCCGATGATTCTGCATACTTCTGACAGAAGTCTCGCCAAGATTATCGCAGAAAATGCATATCTCAGCTTGAAAACCCACGAAAAGCAAGATTTCGCCGGTTCTGCATGTCAAACGCACTGTGGATTGGTGAATACACCAGAAAACGTGTTTCTCGCATTAAATAGCTCGAAAAGAGCGATTTAGATGATTCTGCATACTTCTGACAGAAGTCTCACCAAGATTATCGCAGAAAATGCATATCTCAGCTTGAAAACCCACGAAAAGCAAGATTTCGCCGGTTCTGCATGTCAAACGCACTGTGGATTGGTGAATACACCAGAAAACGTGTTTCTCGCATTAAATAGCTCGAAAAGAGCGATTTAGATGATTCTGCATACTTCTGACAGAAGACTCACCAAGATTATCGTAGAAAATGCATATCTCAGCTTGAAACCCGACGAAATTCAAGATGTCGCCGGTTCTGCATATCAAACGCACTGTGGAGTGGTGAATACACCAGAAAACGTGTTTCTCGCATTAAATAGCTCGAAAAGAGCGATCTAGATGATTCTGCATACTTCTGACAGAAGACTCACCAAGATTATCGCAGAAAATGCATATCTCAGCTGGAAACACCACGAAAATCAAGATATCGCCGGTTCTGCATATCAAACGCACTGTGGAGTGGTGAAAACACCAGATATCGTGTTTCTCGCATTAAGTAGCTCGAAAAGAGCGATCTCGAAGATTCTGCATACTTCTGACAGAAGTCTCACCATGATTATCGTTGAAAATGCACATCTCAGCTTGATACCCGACGAAAGCCAAGATGTCGCTGTTTCTGCATATCAAACGCACTGTGGAGTGGTGAAAACACCAGATAACGTGTTTCTCGCATTATGTAGCTCGAAAAGAGCGTTCTCGAAGATTCTGCATACTTCTGACAGAAGTCTCACCAAGATTATCGAAGAAAATGCATATCTCAACTTGAAACCCGACCGAAACAAAGATATCTCCGGTTCTGCATGTCAAACGTACTGTGGAGTGGTGAATACACCAGAAAACGTGTTTCTCGCATTAAATAGCTCGAAAAGAGCGATCTAGATGATTCTACATACTTCTGACTGAAGACTCACCAAGATTATCGCAGAAAATGCATATCTCAGCTTGAAACATCACGAAAATCAAGATGTCGCCGGTTCTGCATATCAAACGCACTGTGAAGTCGTGAAAACAACCAGACAATGTGTTTCTCGCATTAAATAGCTCGCAAAGAGCGATCCCGATGATTCTGCATACTTCTGACAGAAGTCTCACCAAGATTATCGTTGAAAATGCACATCTCAGCTTGAAACCCGACGAAATCCAAGATGTCGGCGGTTCTGCATATCAAACGCAATGTGGAGTGGTGAAAACACCAGATAACGTGTTTCTCGCATTAAATAGCTCGAAAAAAGGGATCTCGATGATTCTGCATACTTCTGACAGAAGACTCACCAAGATCATCGCAGAAAATGCATATCTCAGCTGGAAACACCACGAAAATCAAGATATCGCCGGTTCTGCATATAAAACGCACTGTGGAATGTTGAAAACACCAGAAAACTTGTTTTTTCGCATTAAATAGCTCGAAAAGAGCGATCTCGAAGATTCTGCATACTTCTGACAGAAGTCTCACAAAGATTAACGTAGAAAATGCATATCTCAACTTGAAACCCGACGAAATCCAAGATGTCGCCGGTTCTGCATATCAAACGCACTGTGGAGTTGTGAAAACACCAGATAACGTGTTTCTCGCATTATGTAGCTCGAAAAGAGCGTTTTCGAAGATTCTGCATACTTCTGACAGAAGTCTCACCAAGATTATCGAAGAAAATGCATATCTCAACTTGAAACCCGACCGAAACAAAGATATCTCCGGTTCTGCATGTCAAACGTACTGTGGAGTGGTGAATGCACCAGAAAACTTGTTTTTTTCGCATTAGATAGCTCGAAACGGGCGATCTATATGGTTCTGCATACTTCTGACAGAAGTCTCACCAAGATTATCGCAGAAAATGCATACCGCAGCTTGAAATCTCACGAAAATCAAGATGTCGCCGCTTCTGCATATCAAACGCACTGTGGAGTGGTGAAAACAACCAGATAACGTGTTTCCCGAATTAAACAGCTCGAAAAGAGCGATCTAGATGATTCTGCATACTTCTGACTGAAGTCGCACCAAGATTATCATAGACAATCTATATCTCAGCTAGAAACCTCACGAAAATCAAGATGTCGCCGGTTCTGCATATCAAACGCACTGTAGAATGTTGAAATCACCAGAAAACTTGTTTTTTCGCATTAAATAGCTTGAAAAGAGCGATCTAGATGATTCTGCATACTTCTGACTGAAGTCTCACCAAGATTATCGCAGAAAATGCATATCTCAGCTGGAAACACCACGAAAATCAAGATATCGCCGGTTCTGCATATCAAACGCACTGTGGAGTGGTGAAAACACCAGATATCGTGTTTCTCGCATTAAGTAGCTCGAAAAGAGCGATCTCGAAGATTCTGCATACTTCTGACAGAAGTCTCACCAAGATTATCGTAGAAAATGCATATCTCAGCTTGAAACCCGACGAAATCCAAGATGTCGCCGGTTCTGCATATCAAACGCACTGTGGAATGTTGAAAACACTAGAAAACTTGTTTTTTCGCATTAAATAGCTTGAAAAGAGCGATCTAGATGATTCTGCATACCTCTGACTGAAGTCTCACCAAGGTTATCGCAGAAAATCCATATCTCAGCTTGAAACATCACGAAAATTAAGATGTCGCCGGTTCTGCATATCAAACGCACTGTGGAGTCGTGAAAACAACCAGACAACGTGTTTCTCGCATTAAATAGCTCGAAAAGAGCGATCTCGAAGATTCTGCATACTTCTGACGGAAGTCTCACCAAGATTATCGTAGAAAATGCATATCGCAGGTTGAAATCTCACGAAAATCAAGATGTCGCCGGTTCTGCATATCAAACGCACTGCGGAGTGGTGAAAACAACAGATAACGTGTTTCTCGCATTAAATAGCTCGAAAAGAGGGGTCCCGATGATTCTGCATACTACTGACAGAAGACTCACCTAGATTATCGACGAAAATGCATATCTCAGGTTGAAATCTCACGAAAATCTAGATGTCGCCGGTTCTGGATATCAAACGCACTGTGGTGTCGTGAAAACACCAGAAAACTTGTTTTTTCGCATTAAATAGCTTGAAAAGAGCGATATAGATGATTCTGCATACTTCTGACTGAAGTCTCACCAAGATTATCGCAGAAAATGCATATCTCAGCTGGAAACACCACGAAAATCAAGATATCGCCGGTTCTGCGTATCAAACGCACTGTGGAGTGGTGAAAACACCAGATATCGTGTTTCTCGCATTAAGTAGCTCGAAAAGAGCGATCTCGAAGATTCTGCATACTTCTGACAGAAGTCTCACCAAGATTATCGTAGAAAATGCATATCTCAGCTTGAAACCCGACGAAATCCAAGATGTCGCCGGTTCTGCATATCAAACGCACTGTGGAATGTTGAAAACACTAGAAAACTTGTTTTTTCGCATTAAATAGCTTGAAAAGAGCGATCTAGATGATTCTGCATACTTCTGACTGAAGTGTTACCAAGATTATCGCAGAAAATCCATATCTCAGCTTGAAACATCACGAAAATTAAGATGTCGCCGGTTCTGCATATCAAACGCACTGTGGAGTCGTGAAAACAACCAGACAACGTGTTTCTCGCATTAAATAGCTCGAAAAGAGCGATCTCGAAGATTCTGCATACTTCTGACGGAAGTCTCACCAAGATTATCGTAGAAAATGCATATCTCAGGTTGAAATCTCACGAAAATCAAGATGTCGCCGGTTCTGCATATCAAACGCACTGCGGAGTGGTGAAAACAACAGATAACGTGTTTCTCGCATTAAATAGCTCGAAAAGAGGGGTCCCGATGATTCGGCATACTACTGACAGAAGACTCACCTAGATTATCGACGAAAATGCATATCTCAGGTTGAAATCTCACGAAAATCTAGATGTCGCCGGTTCTGGATATCAAACGCACTGTGGTGTCGTGAAAACACTAGAAAACTTGATTTTTCGCATTAAATAGCTTGAAAAGAGCGATCTAGATGATTCTGCATACTTCTGACTGAAGTGTTACCAAGATTATCGCAGAAAATCCATATCTCAGCTTGAAACATCACGAAAATTAAGATGTCGCCGGTTCTGCATATCAAACGCACTGTGGAGTCGTGAAAACAACCAGACAACGTGTTTCTCGCATTAAATAGCTCGAAAAGAGCGATCCCGATGATTCTGCATACTTCTGACAGAAGTCTCACCAAGATTATCGCAGAAAATGCATATCTCAGCTTGAAACCTCACGAAAATCAAGATGTCGCCGGTTCTGCAAATCAAACGCACTGTGGAGTGGTGAAAACAACCAGATAACGTGTTTCTCGCATTAAATAGCTCGAGAAGTGCGATCCCGATGATTATGCATACTTCTGACAGAAGTCTCACCAAGATAATCGCAGAAAATGCATATCTCAGCATGAAACCTCACGAAAACCAAGTTATCTCGGGTTCTGCACATCAAACGTACTGTGGAGTGGTGAAAACACCAGAAAACGTGTTTCTCGCATTATGTAGCTCGAAAAGAGCGTTCTCGAAGATTCTGCATACTTCTGACAGAAGACTCACCTAGATTATCGACGAAAATGCATATCTCAGGTTGAAATCTCACGAAAATCTAGATGTAGCCGGTTCTGGATATCAAACGCACTGTGGTGTCGTGAAAACACTAGAAAACTTGATTTTTCGCATTAAATAGCTTGAAAAGAGCGATCTAGATGATTCTGCATACTTCTGACTGAAGTGTCACCAAGATTATCGCAGAAAATCCATATCTCAGCTTGAAACATCACGAAAATTAAGATGTCGCCGGTTCTGCATATCAAACGCACTGTGGATTCGTGAAAACAACCAGACAACGTGTTTCTCGCATTAAATAGCTCGAAAAGAGCGATCCCGATGATTCTGCATACTTCTGACAGAAGTCTCACCAAGATTATCGCAGAAAATGCATATCTCAGCTTGAAACCTCACGAAAATCAAGATGTCGCCGGTACTGCAAATCAAACGCACTGTGGAGTGGTGAAAACAACCAGATAACGTGTTTCTCGCATTAAATAGCTCGAGAAGTGCGATCCCGATGATTATGCATACTTCTGACATAAGTCTCACCAAGATAATCGCAGAAAATGCATTTCTCAGCTTGAAACCTCACGAAAACCAAGTTATCTCCGGTACTGCACATCAAACGTACTGTGGAGTGGTGAAAACACCAGAAAACGTGTTTCTCGCATTAAGTAGCTCGAAAAGAGCGTTCTCGAAGATTCTGCATACTTGTGACAGAAGTCTCACCAAGATTATCGTAGAAAATGCATATCTCAGTATGAAACCCGACCGAAACCATGATATCGCCGGTTCTGCATGTCAAACGTACTGTGGAGTGGCGAATACACCAGAAAACGTGTTTCTCGCATTAAATAGCTCGAAAAGAGCGATCCAGATGATTCTGCATTCTTCTGACAGAAGACTCACCAAGATTATCGCAGAAAATGCATATCTCAGCTGGAAACACCACGAAAATCAAGATATCGCCGGTTCTGCATATCAAACGCACTGTGGAGTGGTGAAAACACCAGATATCGTGTTTGTCGCATTAAGTAGCTCGAAAAGAGCGATCTCGAAGATTCTGCATACTTCTGACAGAAGTCTCACCAAGATTATCGTAGAAAATGCATATCTCAGCTTGAAACCCGACGAAATCCAAGATATCGCCGGTTCTGCATATCAAACGCACTGTGGAATGTTGAAAACACCAGAAAACTTGTTTTTTCGCATTAAATAGCTTGAAAAGAGCGATCTAGATGATTCTGCATACTTCTGACTGAAGTCTCACCAAGATTATCGCAGAAAATCCATATCTCAGCTGGAAAACATCACGAAAATCAAGATGTCGCCGGTTCTGCATATCAAACGCACTGTGGAGTCGTGAAAACAACCAGACAACGTGTTTCCCGCATTAAATAGCTCGAAAAGTGCGATCCCGATGATTCTGCATACTTCTGACAGAAGTCTCGCCAAGATTATCGCAGAAAATGCATATCTCAGCTTGAAAACCCACGAAAAGCAAGATTTCGCCGGTTCTGCATGTCAAACGCACTGTGGATTGGTGAATACACCAGAAAACGTGTTTCTCGCATTAAATAGCTCGAAAAGAGCGATTTAGATGATTCTGCATACTTCTGACAGAAGTCTCACCAAGATTATCGCAGAAAATGCATATCTCAGCTTGAAAACCCACGAAAAGCAAGATTTCGCCGGTTCTGCATGTCAAACGCACTGTGGATTGGTGAATACACCAGAAAACGTGTTTCTCGCATTAAATAGCTCGAAAAGAGCGATTTAGATGATTCTGCATACTTCTGACAGAAGTCTCACCAAGATTATCGCAGAAAATGCATATCTCAGCTTGAAAACCCACGAAAAGCAAGATTACGCCGGTTCTGCATGTCAAACGCACTGTGGATTGGTGAATACACCAGAAAACGTGTTTCTCGCATTAAATAGCTCGAAAAGAGCGATTTAGATGATTCTGCATACTTCTGACAGAAGACTCACCAAGATTATCGTAGAAAATGCATATCTCAGCTTGAAACCCGACGAAATTCAAGATGTCGCCGGTTCTGCATATCAAACGCACTGTGGAGTGGTGAATACACCAGAAAACGTGTTTCTCGCATTAAATAGCTCGAAAAGAGCGATCTAGATGATTCTGCATACTTCTGACAGAAGACTCACCAAGATTATCGCAGAAAATGCATATCTCAGCTGGAAACACCACGAAAATCAAGATATCGCCGGTTCTGCATATCAAACGCACTGTGGAGTGGTGAAAACACCAGATATCGTGTTTCTCGCATTAAGTAGCTCGAAAAGAGCGATCTCGAAGATTCTGCATACTTCTGACAGAAGTCTCACCATGATTATCGTTGAAAATGCACATCTCAGCTTGATACCCGACGAAAGCCAAGATGTCGCTGTTTCTGCATATCAAACGCACTGTGGAGTGGTGAAAACACCAGATAACGTGTTTCTCGCATTATGTAGCTCGAAAAGAGCGTTCTCGAAGATTCTGCATACTTCTGACAGAAGTCTCACCAAGATTATCGAAGAAAATGCATATCTCAACTTGAAACCCGACCGAAACAAAGATATCTCCGGTTCTGCATGTCAAACGTACTGTGGAGTGGTGAATACTCCAGAAAACGTGTTTCTCGCATTAAATAGCTCGAAAAGAGCGATCTAGATGATTCTACATACTTCTGACTGAAGACTCACCAAGATTATCGCAGAAAATGCATATCTCAGCTTGAAACATCACGAAAATCAAGATGTCGCCGGTTCTGCATATCAAACCCACTGTGAAGTCGTGAAAACAACCAGACAATGTGTTTCTCGCATTAAATAGCTCGCAAAGAGCGATCCCGATGATTCTGCATACTTCTGACAGAAGTCTCACCAAGATTACCGTTGAAAATGCACATCTCAGCTTGAAACCCGACGAAATCCAAGATGTCGGCGGTTCTGCATATCAAACGCAATGTGGAGTGGTGAAAACACCAGATAACGTGTTTCTCGCATTAAATAGCTCGAAAAAAGGGATCTCGATGATTCTGCATACTTCTGACAGAAGACTCACCAAGATCATCGCAGAAAATGCATATCTCAGCTGGAAACACCACGAAAATCAAGATATCGCCGGTTCTGCATATAAAACGCACTGTGGAATGTTGAAAACACCAGAAAACTTGTTTTTTCGCATTAAATAGCTCGAAAAGAGCGATCTCGAAGATTCTGCATACTTCTGACAGAAGTCTCACAAAGATTAACGTAGAAAATGCATATCTCAGCTTGAAACCCGACGAAATCCAAGATGTCGCCGGTTCTGCATATCAAACACACTGTGGAGTTGTGAAAACACCAGATAACGTGTTTCTCGCATTATGTAGCTCGAAAAGAGCGTTCTCGAAGATTCTGCATACTTCTGACAGAAGTCTCACCAAGATTATCGAAGAAAATGCATATCTCAACTTGAAACCCGACCGAAACAAAGATATCTCCGGTTCTGCATGTCAAACGTACTGTGGAGTGGTGAATGCACCAGAAAACTTGTTTTTTTCGCATTAGATAGCTCGAAACGGGCGATCTATATGGTTCTGCATACTTCTGACAGAAGTCTCACCAAGATTATCGCAGAAAATGCATACCGCAGCTTGAAATCTCACGAAAATCAAGATGTCGCCGCTTCTGCATATCAAACGCACTGTGGAGTGGTAAACAACCAGATAACGTGTTTCCCGAATTAAACAGCTCGAAAAGAGCGATCTAGATGATTCTGCATACTTCTGACTGAAGTCGCACCAAGATTATCATAGACAATCTATATCTCAGCTAGAAACCTCACGAAAATCAAGATGTCGCCGGTTCTGCATATCAAACGCACTGTGGAATGTTGAAAACACCAGAAAACTTGTTTTTTCGCATTAAATAGCTTGAAAAGAGCGATCTAGATGATTCTGCATACTTCTGACTGAAGTCTCACCAAGATTATCGCAGAAAATCCATATCTCAGCTTGAAACATCACGAAAATTAAGATGTCGCTGGTTCTGCATATCAAACGCACTGTGGAGTCGTGAAAACAACCAGACAACGTGTTTCTCGCATTAAATAGCTCGCAAAGAGAGATCCCGATGATTCTGCATACTTCTGACAGAAGTCTCACCAAGATTATCGTTGAAAATGCACATCTCAGCTTGAAACCCGACGAAATCCAAGATGTCGGCGGTTCTGCATATCAAACGCAATGTGGAGTGGTGAAAACACCAGATAACGTGTTTCTCGCATTAAATAGCTCGAAAAAAGGGATCTCGATGATTCTGCATACTTCTGACAGAAGACTCACCAAGATCATCGCAGAAAATGCATATCTCAGCTGGAAACACCACGAAAATCAAGATATCGCCGGTTCTGCATATAAAACGCACTGTGGAATGTTGAAAACACCAGAAAACTTGTTTTTTCGCATTAAATAGCTCGAAAAGAGCGATCTCGAAGATTCTGCATACTTCTGACAGAAGTCTCACAAAGATTAACGTAGAAAATGCATATCTCAGCTTGAAACCCGACGAAATCCAAGATGTCGCCGGTTCTGCATATCAAACGCACTGTTTAGTTGTGAAAACACCAGATAACGTGTTTCTCGCATTATGTAGCTCGAAAAGAGCGTTCTCGAAGATTCTGCATACTTCTGACAGAAGTCTCACCAAGATTATCGTAGAAAATGCATATCTCAACTTGAAACCCGACCGAAACAAAGATATCTCCGGTTCTGCATGTCAAACGTACTGTGGAGTGGTGAATACACCAGAAAACGTGTTTCTCGCATTAAATAGCTCGAAAAGAGCGATCTAGATGATTCTACATACTTCTGACAGAAGACTCACCAAGATTATCGCAGAAAATGCATATCTCAGTTTGAACCCCGACGAAATCCAAGATGTCGCAGTTTCTGCATATCAAACGCACTGTGGAGTCGTGAAAACATCCAGACAACGTGTTTCTCGCATTAAATAGCTCGAAAAGAGCGATCCCGATGATTCTGCATACTTCTGACAGAAGTCTCACCAAGATTATCGTTGAAAATGCATATCTCAGCTTGATGCCCGACGAAAGCCAAGCTGTCGCCGGTTCTGGATATCAAACGCACTGTGGAGTGGTGAAAACACCAGTTAACGTGTTTCTCGCATTATGTAGCTCGAAAAGAGCGTTCTCGAAGATTCTGCATACTTCTGACAGAAGTCTCTCCAAGATTCTCGTAGAAAATACCAAATCTCAGCTTGAAACCCGACCGAAACAAAGATATCTCTGGTTCTGCATGTCAAACGTACTGTGGAGTGGTGAATACACCAGAAAACGTGTTTCTCGCATTAAATAGCTCGAAAAGAGCGATCCAGATGGTTCTACATACTTCTGACAGAAGACTTACAAAGATTATCGCAGAAAATGCATATCTCAGCTGGAAACACCACGAAAATCAAGATATCGCCGGTTCTGCATATCAAACGCACTGTGGAATGTTGAAAACACCAGAAAACTTGTTTTTTCGCATTAAATAGCTCGAAACGAGCGATCTAGATGATTCTGCATACTTCTGACTGAAGTCTCACCAATATTATGTCAGAAAATGCATATCTCAGCTTGAAACCTCACGAAAATCAAGATGTTGCCGGTTCTGCATATCAAACGCACTGTGGAGTTGTGAAAACACCAGATAACGTGTTTCTCGCATTATGTAGCTCGAAAAGAGCGTTCTCGAAGATTCTGCATACTTCTGACAGAAGTCTCACCAAGATTATCGAAGAAAATGCATATCTCAACTTGAAACCCGACCGAAACAAAGATATCTCCGGTTCTGCATGTCAAACGTACTGTGGAGTGGTGAATGCACCAGAAAACTTGTTTTTTTCGCATTAGATAGCTCGAAACGGGCGATCTATATGGTTCTGCATACTTCTGACAGAAGTCTCACCAAGATTATCGCAGAAAATGCATACCGCAGCTTGAAATCTCACGAAAATCAAGATGTCGCCGCTTCTGCATATCAAACGCACTGTGGAGTGGTAAACAACCAGATAACGTGTTTCCCGAATTAAACAGCTCGAAAAGAGCGATCTAGATGATTCTGCATACTTCTGACTGAAGTCGCACCAAGATTATCATAGACAATCTATATCTCAGCTAGAAACCTCACGAAAATCAAGATGTCGCCGGTTCTGCATATCAAACGCACTGTGGAATGTTGAAAACACCAGAAAACTTGTTTTTTCGCATTAAATAGCTTGAAAAGAGCGATCTAGATGATTCTGCATACTTCTGACTGAAGTCTCACCAAGATTATCGCAGAAAATCCATATCTCAGCTTGAAACATCACGAAAATTAAGATGTCGCTGGTTCTGCATATCAAACGCACTGTGGAGTCGTGAAAACAACCAGACAACGTGTTTCTCGCATTAAATAGCTCGCAAAGAGAGATCCCGATGATTCTGCATACTTCTGACAGAAGTCTCACCAAGATTATCGTTGAAAATGCACATCTCAGCTTGAAACCCGACGAAATCCAAGATGTCGGCGGTTCTGCATATCAAACGCAATGTGGAGTGGTGAAAACACCAGATAACGTGTTTCTCGCATTAAATAGCTCGAAAAAAGGGATCTCGATGATTCTGCATACTTCTGACAGAAGACTCACCAAGATCATCGCAGAAAATGCATATCTCAGCTGGAAACACCACGAAAATCAAGATATCGCCGGTTCTGCATATAAAACGCACTGTGGAATGTTGAAAACACCAGAAAACTTGTTTTTTCGCATTAAATAGCTCGAAAAGAGCGATCTCGAAGATTCTGCATACTTCTGACAGAAGTCTCACAAAGATTAACGTAGAAAATGCATATCTCAGCTTGAAACCCGACGAAATCCAAGATGTCGCCGGTTCTGCATATCAAACGCACTGTTTAGTTGTGAAAACACCAGATAACGTGTTTCTCGCATTATGTAGCTCGAAAAGAGCGTTCTCGAAGATTCTGCATACTTCTGACAGAAGTCTCACCAAGATTATCGTAGAAAATGCATATCTCAACTTGAAACCCGACCGAAACAAAGATATCTCCGGTTCTGCATGTCAAACGTACTGTGGAGTGGTGAATACACCAGAAAACGTGTTTCTCGCATTAAATAGCTCGAAAAGAGCGATCTAGATGATTCTATATACTTCTGACAGAAGACTCACCAAGATTATCGCAGAAAATGCATATCTCAGTTTGAACCCCGACGAAATCCAAGATGTCGCAGTTTCTGCATATCAAACGCACTGTGGAGTCGTGAAAACATCCAGACAACGTGTTTCTCGCATTAAATAGCTCGAAAAGAGCGATCCCGATGATTCTGCATACTTCTGACAGAAGTCTCACCAAGATTATCGTTGAAAATGCATATCTCAGCTTGATGCCCGACGAAAGCCAAGCTGTCGCCGGTTCTGGATATCAAACGCACTGTGGAGTGGTGAAAACACCAGTTAACGTGTTTCTCGCATTATGTAGCTCGAAAAGAGCGTTCTCGAAGATTCTGCATACTTCTGACAGAAGTCTCTCCAAGATTCTCGTAGAAAATACCAAATCTCAGCTTGAAACCCGACCGAAACAAAGATATCTCTGGTTCTGCATGTCAAACGTACTGTGGAGTGGTGAATACACCAGAAAACGTGTTTCTCGCATTAAATAGCTCGAAAAGAGCGATCCAGATGGTTCTACATACTTCTGACAGAAGACTTACAAAGATTATCGCAGAAAATGCATATCTCAGCTGGAAACACCACGAAAATCAAGATATCGCCGGTTCTGCATATCAAACGCACTGTGGAATGTTGAAAACACCAGAAAACTTGTTTTTTCGCATTAAATAGCTCGAAACGAGCGATCTAGATGATTCTGCATACTTCTGACTGAAGTCTCACCAATATTATGTCAGAAAATGCATATCTCAGCTTGAAACCTCACGAAAATCAAGATGTTGCCGGTTCTGCATATCAAACGCACTGTGGAGTGTTGAAAACACCAGATATCGTGTTTCGAGCAATAAGTAGCTCGAAAAAAGGGATCTCGATGACTCTGCATACTTCTGACAGAAGACTCACCAAGATCATCGCAGAAAATGCATATCTCATCTGGAAACACCACGAAAATCAACATATCGCCGGTTCTGCATATAAAACGCACTGTGGAATGTTGAAAACACCAGAAAATTTGTTTTTTCGCATTAAATAGCTTGAAAAGTGTGATCTAGATGATTCTGTATACTTCTGACTGAAGTCTCACCAAGATTATCGCAGAAAATCCATATCTCAGCTTGAAACCTCACGAAAACCAAGTTATCTCCGGTTCTGCACATCAAACGTACTGTGGAGTGGTGAATACACCAGAAAACGTGTTTCTCGCATTAACTAGCTCGAAAAGAGCGATCTAGATGATTCTGCATACTTCTGACAGAAGACTCACCAAGATTATCGCAGAGAATGCATATCTCAGTATGAACCCCGACGAAATCCAAGATGTCGCCGGTTCTGTATATCAAACGCACTGTGGAGTGGTGAAAACACCAGATATCGTGTTTCGCGCAATAAGTAGCTCGAAAAAAGGGATCTCGATGACTCTGCATACTTCTGACAGAAGACTCACCAAGATCATCGCAGAAAATGCATATCTCAGCTGGAAACACCACGTAAATCAACATATCGCCGGTTCTGTATATCAAACGCACTGTGGAGAGGTGAAAACACCAGATATCGTGTTTCGCGCAATAAGTAGCTGGAAAAAAGGGATCTCGATGACTCTGCATACTTCTGACAGAAGTCTCACCAAGATTATCGCAGAAAATCCATATCTCAGCTTGAAACCTCACGAAAACCAAGTTATCTCCGGTTCTGCACATCAAACGTACTGTGGAGTGGTGAATACACCAGAAAACGTGTTTCTCGCATTAACTAGCTCGAAAAGAGCGATCTAGATGATTCTGAATACTTCTGACAGAAGACTCACCAAGATTATCGCAGAGAATGCATATCTCAGTATGAACCCCGACGAAATCCAAGATGTCGCCGGTTCTCTATATCAAACGCACTGTGGAGTGGTGAAAACAGCAGATATCGTGTTTCGCGCAATAAGTAGCTCGAAAAAAGGGATCTCGATGACTCTGCATACTTCTGACAGAAGACTCACCAACATCATCGCAGAAAATGCATATCTCAGCTGGAAACACCACGAATATCAACATATCGCCGGATCTGCATATAAAACGCACTGTGGAATGTTGAAAACACCAGAAAATTTGTTTTTTCGCATTAAATAGCTTGAAAAGAGCGATCTAGATGATTCTGTATACTTCTGACTGAAGTCGCACCAAGATTATCATAGACAATCCATATCTCAGCTTGAAACCTCACGAAAATCAAGATGTCGCCGGTTCTGCATATCAAACGCACTGTGGAGTCGTGAAAACATCCAGACAACGTGTTTCTCGCATTAAATAGCTCGAAAAGAGCGATCCCGATGATTCTGCATACTTCTGACAGAAGTCTCACCAAGATTATCGTTGAAAATGCATATCTCAGCTTGATGCCCGACGAAAGCCAAGATGTCGCCGGTTCTGCATATCAAACGCACTGTGGAGTGGTGAAAACACCAGATAACGTGTTTCTCGCATTATGTAGCTCGAAAAGAGCGTTCTCGAAGATTCTGCATACTTCTGACAGAAGTCTCTCCAAGATTCTCGTAGAAAATACCAAATCTCAGCTTGAAACCCGACCGAAACAAAGATATCTCTGGTTCTGCATGTCAAACGTACTGTGGAGTGGTGAATACACCAGAAAACGTGTTTCTCGCATTAAATAGCTCGAAAAGAGCGATCCAGATGGTTCTACATACTTCTGACAGAAGACTTACAAAGATTATCGCAGAAAATGCATATCTCAGCTGGAAACACCACGAAAATCAAGATATCGCCGGTTCTGCATATCAAACGCACTGTGGAATGTTGAAAACACCAGAAAACTTGTTTTTTCGCATTAAATAGCTCGAAACGAGCGATCTAGATGATTCTGCATACTTCTGACTGAAGTCTCACCAATATTATGTCAGAAAATGCATATCTCAGCTTGAAACCTCACGAAAATCAAGATGTTGCCAGTTCTGCATATCAAACGCACTGTGGAGTGTTGAAAACACCAGATATCGTGTTTCGCGCAATAAGTAGCTCGAAAAAAGGGATCTCGATGACTCTGCATACTTCTGACAGAAGACTCACCAAGATCATCGCAGAAAATGCATATCTCAGCTGGAAACACCACGAAAATCAACATATCGCCGGTTCTGCATATAAAACGCACTGTGGAATGTTGAAAACACCAGAAAATTTGTTTTTTCGCATTAAATAGCTTGAAAAGAGCGATCTAGATGATTCTGTATACTTCTGACTGAAGTCTCACCAAGATTATCGCAGAAAATCCATATCTCAGCTTGAAACCTCACGAAAACCAAGTTATCTCCGGTTCTGCACATCAAACGTACTGTGGAGTGGTGAATACACCAGAAAACGTGTTTCTCGCATTAACTAGCTCGAAAAGAGCGATCTAGATGATTCTGCATACTTCTGACAGAAGACTCACCAAGATTATCGCAGAGAATGCATATCTCAGTATGAACCCCGACGAAATCCAAGATGTCTCCGGTTCTGTATATCAAACGCACTGTGGAGTGGTGAAAACACCAGATATCGTGTTTCGCGCAATAAGTAGCTCGAAAAAAGGGATCTCGATGACTCTGCATACTTCTGACAGAAGACTCACCAAGATCATCGCAGAAAATGCATATCTCAGCTGGAAACACCACGAAAATCAACATATCGCCGGTTCTGTATATCAAACGCACTGTGGAGTGGTGAAAACACCAGATATCGTGTTTCGCGCAATAAGTAGCTGGAAAAAAGGGATCTCGATGACTCTGCATACTTCTGACAGAAGTCTCACCAAGATTATCGCAGAAAATCCATATCTCAGCTGGAAACACCACGAAAATCAACATATCGCCGGTTCTGCATATAAAACGCACTGTGGAATGTTGAAAACACCAGAAAATTTGTTTTTTCGCATTAAATACCTTGAAAAGAGCGATCTAGATGATTCTGTATATTTCTGATTGAAGTCGCACCAAGATTATCATAGACAATCTATATCTCAGCTTGAAACCTCACGAAAATCAAGATGTCGCCGGTTCTGCATATCAAACGCACTGTGGAGTCGTGAAAACATCCAGACAACGTGTTTCTCGCATTAAATAGCTCGAAAAGAGCGATCCCGAAGATTCTGCATACTTCTGACAGAAGTCTCACCAAGATTATCGTTGAAAATGCATATCTCAGCTTGATGCCCGACGAAAGCCAAGATGTCGCCGGTTCTGCATATCAAACGCACTGTGGAGTGGTGAAAACACCAGATAACGTGTTTCTCGCATTATGTAGCTCGAAAAGAGCGTTCTCGAAGATTCTGCATAATTCTGACAGAAGTCTCTCCTAGATTATCGTAGAAAATACCATATCTCAGCTTGAAACCCGACCGAAACAAAGATATCTCTGGTTCTGCATGTCAAACGTACTGTGGAGTGGTGAATACACCAGAAAACGTGTTTCTCGCATTAAATAGCTCGAAAAGAGCGATCCAGATGGTTCTACATACTTCTGACAGAAGACTTACCAAGATTATCGCAGAAAATGCATATCTCAGCTGGAAACACCACGAAAATCAAGATATCGCCGGTTCTGCATATCAAACGCACTGTGGAATGTTGAAAACACCAGAAAACTTGTTTTTTCGCATTAAATAGCTCGAAACGAGCGATCTAGATGATTCTGCATACTTCTGACTGAAATCTCACCAATATTATGTCAGAAAATGCATATCTCAGCTTGAAACCTCACGAAAATCAAGAGGTTGCCGGATCTGCATATCAAACGCACTGTGGAGTGGTGAAAACACCAGATATCGTGTTTCTCGCATTAAATAGCTCGCAAAGAGGGATCTCGATGATTCTGCATACTTCTGACAGAAGACTCACCAAGATTATCGCAGAAAATGCATATCTCAGCTGGAAACACAACGAAAATCAAGATATCGCCGGTTCTGCATATAAAACGCGCTGTGGAATGTTGAAAACACCAGAAAACTTGTTTTTTCGCATTACATAGCTTGAAAACAGCGATCTAGATGATTCTGCATACTTCTGACAGAAGACTCACCAAGATTATCGCAGAAAATGCTTATCTCAGCTGGAAACACCACGAAAATCAAGATATCGCCGGTTCTGCATATCACACGCACTGTGGAATGTTGAAAACACCAGAAAACTTGTTTTTTCGCATTAAATAGCTCGAAACGAGCGATCTAGATGATTCTGCATACTTCTGACTGAAGTCTCACCAATATTATGTCAGAAAATGCATATCTCAGCTTGAAACCTCACGAAAATCAAGATGTTGCCGGTTCTACATATCAAACGCACTGTGGAGTGGTGAAAACACCAGATATCGTGTTTCTCGCATTATGTAGCTCGAAAAGAGCGTTCTCGAAGATTCTGCATACTTCTGACAGAAGTCTCACCAAGATTATCGCAGAAAATGCATATCTCAGCTTGAAAACCCACGAAAAGCAAGATTTCGCCGGTTCTGCATGTCAAACGTACTGTGGAGTGGTGAATACACCAGAAAACGTGTTTCTCGCATTAAATAGCTCGAAAAAAGGGATCTCGATGATTCTGCATACTTCTGACAGAAGACTCACCAAGATTATCGCAGAAAATGCATATCTCAGCTGGAAACACCACGAAAATCAAGATATCGCCGGTTCTGCATATCACACGCACTGTGGAATGTTGAAAACACCAGAAAACTTGTTTTTTCGCATTAAATAGCTCGAAACGAGCGATCTAGATGATTCTGCATACTTCTGACTGAAGTCTCACCAATATTACGTCAGAAAATGCATATCTCAGCTTGAAACCTCACGAAAATCAAGATGTTGCCGGTTCTGCATATCAAACGCACTGTGGAGTGGTGAAAACACCAGATATCGTGTTTCTCGCATTAAATAGCTCGCAAAGAGTGATCTCGATGATTCTGCATACTTCTGACAAGCAGTCTCTCCAAGATTATCGTAGAAAATACAATATCTCAGCTTGAAACCCGACCGAAACAAAGATATCTCTGGTTCTGCATGTCAAACGTACTGTGGAGTGGTGAATACACCAGAAAACGTGTTTCTCGCATTAAATAGCTCGAAAAGAGCGATCCAGATGGTTCTACATACTTCTGACAGAAGACTTACCAAGATTATCGCAGAAAATGCATATCTCAGCTGGAAACACCACGAAAATCAAGATATCGCCGGTTCTGCATATAAAACGCGCTGTGGAATGTTGAAAACACCAGAAAACTTGTTTTTTCGCATTACATAGCTTGAAAACAGCGATCTAGATGATTCTGCATACTTCTGACAGAAGACTCACCAAGATTATCGCAGAAAATGCATATCTCAGCTTGAAACCTCACGAAAATCAAGATGTCGCCCGTTCTGCATATCAAACGCACTGTGGAGTCGTGAAAACAACCAGACAACGTGTTTCTCGCATTAAATAGCTCGAAAAGAGCGATCCCGATGATTCTGCATACTTCTGACAGAAGTCTCACCAAGATTATCGCAGAAAATGCATATCTCAGCTTGAAACCTCACGAAAATCAAGATGTCGCCGGTTCTGCATATAAAACGCACTGTGGAATGTGGAAAACACCAGAAAACTTGTTTTTTCACATTAATTAGCTCGAATAGAGCGATCTCGATGATTAAGCATACTTCTGACTGAAGTGTCACGAAGATTATCGCAGAAAATCCATATCTCAGCTTGAAACCTCACGAAAACCAAGTTATCTCCGGTTCTGCACATCAAACGTACTGTGGAGTGGTGAATACACCAGAAAACGTGTTTCTCGCATTAACTAGCTCGAAAAGAGCGATCTAGATGATTCTGCATACTTCTGACAGATGACTCACCAAGATTATCGCAGAGAATGCATATCTCAGTATGAACCCCGACGAAATCCAAGATGTCGCCGGTTCTGTATATCAAACGCACTGTGGAGTGGTGAAAACACCAGATATCGTGTTTCGCGCAATAAGTAGCTCGAAAAAAGGGATCTCGATGACTCTGCATACTTCTGACAGAAGACTCACCAAGATCAACGCAGAAAATGCATATCTCAGCTGGAAACACCACGAAAATCAACATATCGCCGGTTCTGCATATAAAACGCACTGTGGAATGTTGAAAACACCAGAAAATTTGTTTTTTCGCATTAAATAGCTTGAAAAAAGCGATCTAGATGATTCTGTATACTTCTGACTGAAGTCGCACCAAGATTATCATAGACAATCCATATCTCAGCTTGAAACCTCACGAAAATCAAGATGTCGCCGGTTCTGCATATCAAACGCACTGTGGAGTCGTGAAAACATCCAGACAACGTGTTTCTCGCATTACATAGCTCGAAAAGAGCGATCCCGATGATTCTGCATACTTCTGACAGAAGTCTCACCAAGATTATCGTGGAAAATGCATATCTCAGCTTGATGCCCGACGAAAGCCAAGATGTCGCCGGTTCTGCATATCAAACGCACTGTGGAGTGGTGAAAACACCAGATAACGTGTTTCTCGCATTATGTAGCTCGAAAAGAGCGTTCTCGAAGATTCTGCATACTTCTGACAGAAGTCTCTCCAAGATTATCGTAGAAAATACCATATCTCGACTTGAAACCCGACCGAAACAAAGATATCTCTGGTTCTGCATGTCAAACGTACTGTGGAGTGGTGAATACACCAGAAAACGTGTTTCTCGCATTAAATAGCTCGAAAAGAGCGATCCAGATGGTTCTACATACTTCTGACAGAAGACTTACCAAGATTATCGCAGAAAATGCATATCTCAGCTGGAAACACCACGAAAATCAAGATATCGCCGGTTCTGCATATCAAACGCACTGTGGAATGTTGAAAACACCAGAAAACTTGTTTTTTCGCATTAAATAGCTCGAAACGAGCGATCTAGATGATTCTGCATACTTCTGACTGAAGTCTCACCAATATTATGTCAGAAAATGCATATCTCAGCTTGATACCCGACGAAAGCCAAGATGTCGCTGGTTCTGCATATCAAACGCACTGTGGAGTGGTGAAAACACCAGAAAACTTGTTTTTTCGCATTAAATAGCTTGAAAAGAGCGATCTAGATGATTCTGCATACTTCTGACTGAAGTCTCACCAAGATTATCGCAGAAAATCCATATCTCAGCTGGAAAACATCACGAAAATCAAGATGTCGCCGGTTCTGCGTATCAAACGCATTGTCTAGTCGTGAAAACAACCAGACAACGTGTTTCTCGCATTAAATAGCTCGAAAAGAGCGATCCCGATGATTCTGCATCCTTCTGACAGAAGTCCCACCAAGATTATCGTTGAAAATGCATATCTCAGCTTGATACCCGACGAAAGCCAAGATGTCGCTGGTTCTGCATATCAAACGCACTGTGGAGTGGTGAAAACACCAGATAACGTGTTTCTCGCATTACATAGCTCGAAAAGAGCGATCCCGATGATTCTGCATACTTCTGACAGAAGTCTCACCAAGATTATCGTGGAAAATGCATATCTCAGCTTGATGCCCGACGAAAGCCAATATGTCGCCGGTTCTGCATATCAAACGCACTGTGGAGTGGTGAAAACACCAGATATCGTGTTTCTCGCATTAAGTAGCTCGAAAAGAGCGATCTCGAAGATTCTGCATACTTCTGACAGAAGTCTCACCAAGATTATCGTAGAAAATGCTTATCTCAGCTTGAAACCCGACGAAATCCAAGATATCGCCGGTTCTGCATATCAAACGCACTGTGGAATGTTGAAAACACCAGAAAACTTGTTTTTTCGCATTAAATAGCTCGAAAAGAGCGATCCCGATGATTCTGCATCCTTCTGACAGAAGTCCCACCAAGATTATCGTTGAAAATGCATATCTCAGCTTGATACCCGACGAAAGCCAAGATGTCGCTGGTTCTGCATATCAAACGCACTGTGGAGTGGTGAAAACACCAGATAACGTGTTTCTCGCATTATCTAGCTCGAAAAGAGCGTTCTCGAAGATTCTGCATACTTCTGACTGAAGTCTCACCAAGATTATCGCAGAAAATCCATATCTCAGCTGGAAAACATCACGAAAATCAAGATGTCGCCGGTTCTGCATATCAAACGCACTGTGGAGTGGTGAAAACACCAGATAACGTGTTTCTCGCATTATGTAGCTCGAAAAGCGCGATCTCGATGATTCTGCATACTTCTAACAGAAGTCTCACGAAGATTATCGCAGAAAATGCATATCTCTGCTTGAAACCCGACGAAAACCAAGATATCTACTGTTCTGCATATCCAACGAACTGTGGTGTGGTGAAAACCCCAGAAAACGTGTTTCTCGCATTAAATAGCTCGAAAAGAGCGATCTCGATGATTCTGCACACTTCGGACAGAAGTCTCACCAAGATTATCGCAGACAATGCATATCTCAGCTTGAAACCCCACGAAAACCAAGATATCGCCGGTTCTGCATTTCATACGCACTGTGGAGTGCTGAAAACACCAGATATCGTGTTTCTCGCATTAAATAGCTCGAAAAGTGCGATCTCGATGATTCTGCATACTTCTGACAGAAGTCTCACCATGATTATCGTAAAAAATCCATATCTCAGCTTGAAACATCACGAAAATTAAGATTTCGCCGGTTCTGCATATCAAACGCACTGTGGAGTCGTGAAAACAACCAGACAACGTGTTTCTCGCATTAAATAGCTCGAAAAGAGCGATCCCGATGATTCTGCATACTTCTGACAGAAGTCTCACCAAGATTATCGCAGAAAATGCATATCTCAGCTGGAAACACCACGAAAATCAAGATATCGCCGGTTCTGCATATCAAACGCACTGTGGAGTGGTGAAAACACCAGATATCGTGTTTCTCGCATTAAGTAGCTCGAAAAGAGCGATCTCGAAGATTCTGCATACTTCTGACAGAAGTCTCACCAAGATTATCGTAGAAAATGCTTATCTCAGCTTGAAACCCGACGAAATCCAAGATATCGCCGGTTCTGCATATCAAACGCACTGTGGAATGTTGAAAACACCAGAAAACTTGTTTTTTCGCATTAAATAGCTTGAAAAGAGCGATCTAGATGATTCTGCATACTTCTGACTGAAGTCTCACCAAGATTATCGCAGAAAATCCATATCTCACCTGGAAAACATCACGAAAATCAAGATGTCGCCGGTTCTGCATATCAAACGCACTGTGGAGTGGTGAAAACAACCAGACAACGTGTTTCTCGCATTATGTAGCTCGAAAAGCGCGATCTCGATGATTCTGCATACTTCTAACAGAAGTCTCACGAAGATTATCGCAGAAAATGCATATCTCTGCTTGAAACCCGACGAAAACCAAGATATCTACTGTTCTGCATATCCAACGAACTGTGGAGTGGTGAAAACCCCAGAAAACGTGTTTCTCGCATTAAATAGCTCGAAAAGAGCGATCTCGATGATTCTGCACACTTCGGACAGAAGTCTCACCAAGATTATCGCAGACAATGCATATCTCAGCTTGAAACCCCACGAAAACCAAGATATCGCCGGTTCTGCATTTCATACGCACTGTGGAGTGCTGAAAACACCAGATATCGTGTTTCTCGCATTAAATAGCTCGAAAAGTGCGATCTCGATGATTCTGCATACTTCTGACAGAAGTCTCACCATGATTATCGTAAAAAATCCATATCTCAGCTTGAAACATCACGAAAATTAAGATTTCGCCGGTTCTGCATATCAAACGCACTGTGGAGTCGTGAAAACAACCAGACAACGTGTTTCTCGCATTAAATAGCTCGAAAAGAGCGATCCCGATGATTCTGCATACTTCTGACAGAAGTCTCACCAAGATTATCGCAGAAAATGCATATCTCAGCTGGAAACACCACGAAAATCAAGATATCGCCGGTTCTGCATATCAAACGCACTGTGGAGTGGTGAAAACACCAGATATCGTGTTTCTCGCATTAAGTAGCTCGAAAAGAGCGATCTCGAAGATTCTGCACACTTCGGACAGAAGTCTCACCAAGATTATCGCAGACAATGCATATCTCAGCTTGAAACCCCACGAAAACCAAGATATCGCCGGTTCTGCATTTCATACGCACTGTGGAGTGCTGAAAACACCAGATATCGTGTTTCTCGCATTAAATAGCTCGAAAAGTGCGATCTCGATGATTCTGCATACTTCTGACAGAAGTCTCACCATGATTATCGTAAAAAATCCATATCTCAGCTTGAAACATCACGAAAATTAAGATTTCGCCGGTTCTGCATATCAAACGCACTGTGGAGTCGTGAAAACAACCAGACAACGTGTTTCTCGCATTATGTAGCTCGAAAAGCGCGATCTCGATGATTCTGCATACTTCTAACAGAAGTCTCACGAAGATTATCGCAGAAAATGCATATCTCTGCTTGAAACCCGACGAAAACCAAGATATCTACTGTTCTGCATATCCAACGAACTGTGGAGTGGTGAAAACCCCAGAAAACGAGTTTCTCGCATTAAATAGCTCGAAAAGAGCGCTCTCGATGTTTCTGCATACTTCGGACAGATGTTTCACCAAGATTATCGTAGAAAATGCATATCTCAGCTTGAAACCGCACGAAAGCCAAGATATCGCTGGTTCTGCATATCAAACGCACTGTGGAGCGGTGAATACACCGGATAAGGTTTTTCTCGCATTAACTAGCCCGAAAAGAGCGATCTCGATGTTTCAGCATACTTCGGACAGAAGTCTCACCAAGATTATCGCAGAAAATGCATATCTCAGCTTGAAACCCCACGAAAACCAAGATATCGCCGGTTCTGCATAACATACGCACTGTGGAGTGCTGAAAACACCAGATATCGTGTTTCTCGCATTAAATAGCTCGAAAAGTGCGATCTCGATGATTCAGCATACTTCGGACAGAAGTCTCTCCAAGTTTATCGCAGAAGATGCATATCTCAGCTTGAAACCCCTCGAAAACCAAGATATCACCTGTTCTGCATATCCAACGATCTGTGGTGTGGTGAAAACCCCAGAAAACGTGTTTCTCGCATTAAATAGCTCGAAAAGAGCGATCTCGATGATTCTGCACACTTCGGACAGAAGTCTCACCAAGATTATCGCAGACAATGCATATCTCAGCTTGAAACCCCACGAAAACCAAGATATCGCCGGTTCTGCATTTCATACGCACTGTGGAGTGCTGAAAACACCAGATATCGTGTTTCTCGCATTAAATAGCTCGAAAAGTGCGATCTCGATGATTCTGCACACTTCGGACTGAAGTCTCACCAAGATTATCGCAGACAATGCATATCTCAGCTTGAAACCCCACGAAAACCAAGATATCGCCGGTTCTGCATTTCATACGCACTGTGGAGTGCTGAAAACACCAGATATCGTGTTTCTCGCATTAAATAGCTCGAAAAGTGCGATCTCGATGATTCTGCATACTTCTGACAGAAGTCTCACCATGATTATCGTAAAAAATGCATATCTCAGCTTGAAACCCCACGAAAACCAAGATATCGCTGGTTCTGCATATCAAACGCACTGTGGAGTGGTGAAAACACCAGATAACGTGTTTCTCGCATTAAATAGGTCGAAAAGAGCGATCTCGATGTTTCTGCATACTTCGGACAGAAGTCTCACCAAGATGATCGCAGACAATGCATATCTCAGCTTGAAACCCCACGAAAACCCAGATATCGCCGGTTCTGCATATCAAACGCACTGTGGGGTGGGGAAAACACCAGATAAGGTTTTTCTCGCATTAACTAGCTCGAAAAGTGCGATCTCGACGATTCAGCATACTTCGGACAGAAGTGTCTCCAAGTTTATCGCAGAAAATGCATATCTCAGCTTGAAACCCCTCGAAAACCAAGATATCACCTGTTCTGCATATCCAACGAATTGTGGTGTGGTGAAAACCCCAGAAAACGTGTTTCTCGCATTAAATAGCTCGAAAAGAGCGATATCGATGATTCTGCACACTTCGGACAGAAGTCTCACCAAGATTATCGCAGACAATGCATATCTCAGCTTGAAACCCCACGAAAACCAAGATATCGCCGGTTCTGCATATCAAACGCACTGTGGAGTGGTGAAAACACCAGATAAGGTTTTTCTCGCATTAACTAGCTCGAAAGGTGCTATCTCGATGATTCAGCATACTTCTGACAGAAGTCTCACCATGATTATCGTAAAAAATGCATATCTCAGATTGAAACCCCACGAAAACCAAGATATCGCTGGTTCTGCATATCAAACGCACTGTGGAGTGGTGAAAACACCAGATAACGTGTTTCTCGCATTAAATAGGTCGAAAAGAGCGATCTCGATGTTTCTGCATACTTCGGACAGAAGTCTCACCAAGATTATCGCAGACAATGCATATCTCAGCTTGAAACCCCACGAAAACCCAGATATCGCCGGTTCTGCATATCAAACGCACTGTGGGGTGGGGAAAACACCAGATAAGGTTTTTCTCGCATTAACTAGCTCGAAAAGTGCGATCTCGACGATTCAGCATACTTCGGACAGAAGTGTCTCCAAGTTTATCGCAGAAAATGCATATCTCAGCTTGAAACCCCTCGAAAACCAAGATATCACCTGTTCTGCATATCCAACGAATTGTGGTGTGGTGAAAACCACAGAAAACGTGTTTCTCGCATTAAATAGCTCGAAAAGAGCGATCTCGATGATTCTGCACACTTCGGACAGACGTCTCACCAAGATTATCGCAGACAATGCATATCTCAGCTTGAAACCCCACGAAAACCAAGATATCGCCGGTTCTGCATATCAAACGCACTGTGGAGTGGTGAAAACACCAGATAAGGTTTTTCTCGCATTAACTAGCTCGAAAGGTGCTATCTCGATGATTCAGCATACTTCTGACAGAAGTCTCACCATGATTATCGTAAAAAATGCATATCTCAGATTGAAACCCCACGAAAACCAAGATATCGCTGGTTCTGCATATCAAACGCACTGTGGAGTGGTGAAAACACCAGATAACGTGTTTCTCGCATTAAATAGGTCGAAAAGAGCGATCTCGATGTTTCTGCATACTTCGGACAGAAGTCTCACCAAGATTATCGCAGACAATGCATATCTCAGCTTGAAACCCCACGAAAACCCAGATATCGCCGGTTCTGCATATCAAACGCACTGTGGGGTGGGGAAAACACCAGATAAGGTTTTTCTCGCATTAACTAGCTCGAAAAGTGCGATCTCGACGATTCAGCATACTTCGGACAGAAGTGTCTCCAAGTTTATCGCAGAAAATGCATATCTCAGCTTGAAACCCCTCGAAAACCAAGATATCACCTGTTCTGCATATCCAACGAATTGTGGTGTGGTGAAAACCACAGAAAACGTGTTTCTCGCATTAAATAGCTCGAAAAGAGCGATCTCGATGATTCTGCACACTTCGGACAGAAGTCTCACCAAGATTATCGCAGACAATGCATATCTCAGCTTGAAACCCCACGAAAACCAAGATATCGCCGGTTCTGCATATCAAACGCACTGTGGAGTGGTGAAAACACCAGATAAGGTTTTTCTCGCATTAACTAGCTCGAAAGGTGCTATCTCGATGATTCAGCATACATCGGACAGAAGTCTCTCCAAGTTTATCGCAGAAAATGCATATCTCTGCTTGAAACCCCTTGAATACCAAGATATCACCTGTTCTGCATATCCAACGAACTGTGGTGTGGTGAAAACCCCAGAAAACGTGTTTCTCGCATTACATAGCTCGAAAAGAGCGATCTCGATGATTCTGCACACTTCGGACAGAAGTCTCACCAAGATTATCGCAGAGAATGCATATCTCAGCTTGAAACCCCACGAAAACCAAGATATCGCCGGTTCTGCATATCATACGCACTGTGGAGTGCTGATAACACCAGATATCGTGTTTCTCGCATTAAATAGCTCGAAAAGTGCGATCTCGATGATTCTGCATACTTCGGACAGAAGTCTCACCATGATTATCGTAAAAAATGCATATCTCAGCTTGAAACCCCACGAAAACCAAGATATCGCTGGTTCTGCATATCCAACGAACTGTGGTGTGGTGAAAACCCCAGAAAACGTGTTTCTCGCATTAAATAGCTCGAAAAGAGCGATCTCGATGATTCTGCACACTTCGGACAGATGTCTCACCAAGATTATCGCAGACAATGCATATCTCAGCTTGAAACCCCACGAAAACCAAGATATCGCCGGTTCTGCATATCGTACGCACTGTGGAGTGCTGAAAACACCAGATATCGTGTTTCTCGCATTAAATAGCTCGAAAAGAGCGATCTCGAAGGTTCTGCATACTTCTGACAGAAGACTCACCAAGATTATCGTAGAAAATGCATATCTCAGCTTGATACCCTACGACAGCCAAGATGTCGCCGGTTCTGCATATCGTACGCACTGTGGAGTGCTGAAAACACCAGATATCGTGTTTCTCGCATTAAATAGCTCGAAAACTGCGATCTCGATGATTCTGCATACTTCGGACAAAAGTCTCACCATGATTATCGTAAAAAATGCATGTCTCTGCTTGAAACCCCACGAAAACCAAGATATCGCTGGTTCTGCATATCCAACGAACTGTGGTGTGGTGAAAACCCCAGAAAACGTGTTTCTCGCATTAAATAGCTCGAAAAGAGCGATCTCGATGATTCTGCACACTTCGGACAGAAGTCTCACCAAGATTATCGCAGACAATGCATATCTCAGCTTGAAACCCCACGAAAACCAAGATATCGCCGGTTCTCCATGTCGTACGCACTGTGGAGTGCTGAAAACACCAGATATCGTGTTTCTCGCATTAAATAGCTCGAAAAGTGCGATCTCGATGATTCTGCATACTTCGGACAGAAGTCTCACCATGATTATCGTAAAAAATGCATATCTCAGCTTGAAACCCCACGAAAACCAAGATATCGCTGGTTCTGCACATCAAACGCACTGTGGACTGGTGAAAACACCAGATAACGTGTTTCTCGCATTAAATAGGTCGAAAAGAGCGATCTCGATGTTTCTGCATACTTCGGACAGAGGTCTCACCAAGATTATCTCAGAAAATGCATATCTCAGCTTGAAACCCCACGAAAACCCAGATATCGCCGGTTCTGCATATCAAACCAACTGTGGAGTGGTGAAAACACCAGACAACGTGTTTCTCGCATTAAATAGTTCGAAATGTGCGATCTCGATGATTCTGCATACTTCTAACAGAAGTCTCACCATGATTATCGCAGAAAATGCATATCTCTGCTAGAAAACCCACGAAAACCAAGATATCTCCTGTTCTGCATATCCAACGAACTGTGCAGTGGTGAAAACCCCAGAAAACGTGTTTCTCGCATTAAATAGCACGAAATGTACGATCTCGAAGATTCTGCATACTTCTAACAGAAGTCTCAACATGATTATCGCAGATAATGCATATCTCTGCTAGAAACCCCACGAAAACCAAGATATCTCCTGTTCTGCATATACAACGAACTGTGGAGTGGTGAAAACACCAGATAACGTGTTTCTCGCATTAACTAGCTCGAAATGAGCGATCTCTTTGATTCTGCATACTTCTGACAGAATACTCCCCAAGATTTTCGCTGAAAATGCATATCTCTGCTAGAAACCCCACGAAAACCAAGATATCTCCTGTTCTGCATATACAACGAACTGTGGAGTGGTGAAAACACCAGATAACGTGTTTCTCGCATTAACTAGCTCGAAATGAGCGATCTCGAAGATTCTGCATACTTCTGACAGAAGACTCACCAAGATTATCGCTGAAAATGCATATCTCAGCTGGAAAAACCACGAAAACTAAGATATCTCCTGTTCTGCATATCCTACGAACTGTGGAGTGGTGAAAACCCCAGAAAACGTGTTTCTCGCATTTAATAGCTCGAAAAGAGCGATCCCGATGATTCTGCATACTTCGGACAGAAGTCTCACCAAGATTATCGCAGACAATGCATATCTCAGCTTGAAACCCCACGAAAACCAAGATATCGCCGGTTCTGCATATCGTACGCACTGTGGAGTGCTGAAAACACCAGATATCGTGTTTCTCGCATTAAATAGTTCGAAAAGTGCGATCTCGATGATTCTGCATACTTCTGACAGAAGACTCCCCAAGATTATCGCTGAAAATGCATATCTCAGCAGGAAAAACCACGAAAATCAAGATATCGCCGGTTCTGCATATCAAACGCGCTGTGGAGTGGTGAAAACGCCAGATAACGTGTTTCTCGCATTAAATAGGTCGAATAGAGCGATCTCGATGATTCTGCATACTTCGGACAGAAGTCTCACCAAGATTATCGCAGACAATGCATATCTCAGCTTGAAACCCCACGAAAACCAAGATATCGCCGGTTCTGCATATCGTACGCACTGTGGAGTGCTGAAAACACCAGATATCGTGTTTCTCGCATTAAATAGCTCGAAAAGTGCGATCTCGATGATTCTGTATACTTCGGACAAAAGTCTCACCATGATTATCGTAAAAAATGCATATCTCAACTTGAAACCCCACGAAAACCAAGATATCGCTGGTTCTGCATATCCAACGAACTGTGGTGTGGTGAAAACCCCAGAAAACGTGTTTCTCGCATTAAATAGCTCGAAAAGAGCGATCTCGATGATTCTGCACACTTCGGACAGAAGTCTCACCAAGATTATCGCTGAAAATGCATATCTCAGCAGGAAAAACCACGAAAATCAAGATATCGCCGGTTCTGCATATCAAACGCGCTGTGGAGTGGTGAAAACACCAGATAACGTGTTTCTCGCATTAACTAGCTCGAAATGAGCGATCTCGAAGGTTCTGCATACTTCTGACAGAAGACTCACCAAGATTATCGTAGAAAATGCATATCTCAGCTTGATACCCTACGACAGCCAAGATGTCGCCGGTTCTGCATATCGTACGCACTGTGGAGTGCTGAAAACACCAGATATCGTGTTTCTCGCATTAAATAGCTCGAAAACTGCGATCTCGATGATTCTGCATACTTCGGACAAAAGTCTCACCATGATTATCGTAAAAAATGCATGTCTCTGCTTGAAACCCCACGAAAACCAAGATATCGCTGGTTCTGCATATCCAACGAACTGTGGTGTGGTGAAAACCCCAGAAAACGTGTTTCTCGCATTAAATAGCTCGAAAAGAGCGATCTCGATGATTCTGCACACTTCGGACAGAAGTCTCACCAAGATTATCGCAGACAATGCATATCTCAGCTTGAAACCCCACGAAAACCAAGATATCGCCGGTTCTCCATATCGTACGCACTGTGGAGTGCTGAAAACACCAGATATCGTGTTTCTCGCATTAAATAGCTCGAAAAGTGCGATCTCGATGATTCTGCATACTTCGGACAGAAGTCTCACCATGATTATCGTAAAAAATGCATATCTCAGCTTGAAACCCCACGAAAACCAAGATATCGCTGGTTCTGCACATCAAACGCACTGTGGACTGGTGAAAACACCAGATAACGTGTTTCTCGCATTAAATAGGTCGAAAAGAGCGATCTCGATGTTTCTGCATACTTCGGACAGAGGTCTCACCAAGATTATCTCAGAAAATGCATATCTCAGCTTGAAACCCCACGAAAACCCAGATATCGCCGGTTCTGCATATCAAACCAACTGTGGAGTGGTGAAAACACCAGACAACGTGTTTCTCGCATTAAATAGTTCGAAATGTGCGATCTCGATGATTCTGCATTCTTCTAACAGAAGTCTCACCATGATTATCGCAGAAAATGAATATCTCTGCTAGAAAACCCACGAAAACCAAGATATCTCCTGTTCTGCGGATCCAACGAACTGTGCAGTGGTGAAAACCCCAGAAAACGTGTTTCTCGCATTTAATAGCACGAAATGTACGATCTCGAAGATTCTGCATACTTCTAACAGAAGTCTCAACATGATTATCGCAGATAATGCATATCTCTGCTAGAAACCCCACGAAAACCAAGATATCTCCTGTTCTGCATATACAACGAACTGTGGAGTGGTGAAAACACCAGATAACGTGTTTCTCGCATTAACTAGCTCGAAATGAGCGATCTCTTTGATTCTGCATACTTCTGACAGAAGACTCCCCAAGATTATCGCTGAAAATGCATATCTTAGCAGGAAAAACCACGAAAATCAAGATATCGCCGGTTCTGCATATCAAACGCGCTGTGGAGTGGTGAAAACACCAGATAACGTGTTTCTCGCATTAACTAGCTCGAAATGAGCGATCTCGAAGATTCTGCTTACTTCTGACAGAAGACTCACCAAGATTATCGTAGAAAATGCATATCTCAGCTGGAAAAACCACGAAAATTAAGATATCTCCTGTTCTGCATATCCTACGAACTGTGGAGTGGTGAAAACCCCAGAAAACGTGTTTCTCGCATTTAATAGCTCGAAAAGAGCGATCCCGATGATTCTGCATACTTCGGACAGAAGTCTCACCAAGATTATCGCAGACAATGCATATCTCAGCTTGAAACCCCACGAAAACCAAGATATCGCCGGTTCTGCATATCGTACGCACTGTGGAGTGCTGAAAACACCAGATATCGTGTTTCTCGCATTAAATAGTTCGAAAAGTGCGATCTCGATGATTCTGCATACTTCGGACAAAAGTCTCACCATGATTATCGTAAAAAATGCATATCTCAGCTTGAAACCCCACGAAAACCAAGATATCGCTGGTTCTGCATATCCAACGAACTGTGGTGTGGTGAAAACCCCAGAAAACGTGTTTCTCGCATTAAATAGCTCGAAAAGAGCGATCTCGATGATTCTGCACACTTCGGACAGAAGTCTCACCAAGATTATCGCAGATAATGCATATCTCTGCTAGAAACCCCACGAAAACCAAGATATCTCCTGTTCTGCATATACAACGAACTGTGGAGTGGTGAAAACACCAGATAACGTGTTTCTCGCATTAACTAGCTCAAAATGAGCGACCTCTTTGATTCTGCATACTTCTGACAGAAGACTCCCCAAGATTATCGCTGAAAATGCATATCTCAGCAGGAAAAACCACGAAAATCAAGATATCGCCGGTTCTGCATATCAAACGCGCTGTGGAGTGGTGAAAACACCAGATAACGTGTTTCTCGCATTAACTAGCTCGAAATGAGCGATCTCGAAGATTCTGCTTACTTCTGACAGAAGACTCACCAAGATTATCGTAGAAAATGCATATCTCAGCTTGATACCCTACGACAGCCAAGATGTCGCCGGTTCTGCATATCAAACGCACTGTGGAGTGGTGAAAACACCAGATAACGTGTTTCTCGCATTAACTAGCTCGAAATGAGCGATCTCGAAGATTCTGCATACTTCTGACAGAAGACTCACCAAGATTATCGCTGAAAATGCATATCTCAGCTGGAAAAACCACGAAAATTAAGATATCTCCTGTTCTGCATATCCTACGAACTGTGGAGTGGTGAAAACCCCAGAAAACGTGTTTCTCGCATTTAATAGCTCGAAATGTGCGATCTCGATGATTCTGCATACTTCTAACAGAAGTCTCACCATGATTATCGCAGAAAATGAATATCTCTGCTAGAAAACCCACGAAAACCAAGATATCTCCTGTTCTGCATATCCAACGAACTGTGCAGTGGTGAAAACCCCAGAAAACGTGTTTCTCGCATTAAATAGCACGAAATGTACGATCTCGAAGATTCTGCATACTTCTAACAGAAGTCTCAACATGATTATCGCAGATAATGCATATCTCTGCTAGAAACCCCACGAAAACCAAGATATCTCCTGTTCTGCATATACAACGAACTGTGGAGTGGTGAAAACACCAGATAACGTGTTTCTCGCATTAACTAGCTCGAAATGAGCGATCTCGTTGATTCTGCATACTTCTGACAGAAGACTCCCCAAGATTATCGCTGAAAATGCATATCTTAGCAGGAAAAACCACGAAAATCAAGATATCGCCGGTTCTGCATATCAAACGCGCTGTGGAGTGGTGAAAACACCAGATAACGTGTTTCTCGCATTAACTAGCTCGAAATGAGCGATCTCGAAGATTCTGCTTACTTCTGACAGAAGACTCACCAAGATTATCGTAGAAAATGCATATCTCAGCTGGAAAAACCACGAAAATTAAGATATCTCCTGTTCTGCATATCCTACGAACTGTGGAGTGGTGAAAACCCCAGAAAACGTGTTTCTCGCATTTAATAGCTCGAAAAGAGCGATCCCGATGATTCTGCATACTTCGGACAGAAGTCTCACCAAGATTATCGCAGACAATGCATATCTCAGCTTGAAACCCCACGAAAACCAAGATATCGCCGGTTCTGCATATCGTACGCACTGTGGAGTGCTGAAAACACCAGATATCGTGTTTCTCGCATTAAATAGTTCGAAAAGTGCGATCTCGATGATTCTGCATACTTCGGACAAAAGTCTCACCATGATTATCGTAAAAAATGCATATCTCAGCTTGAAACCCCACGAAAACCAAGATATCGCTGGTTCTGCATATCCAACGAACTGTGGTGTGGTGAAAATCCCAGAAAACGTGTTTCTCGCATTAAATAGTTCGAAAAGTGCGATCTCGATGATTCTGCATACTTCGGACAGAAGTCTCACCATGATTATCGTAAAAAATGCATATCTCAGCTTGAAACCCCAAGAAAACCAAGATATCGCTGGTTCTGCATATCAAACGCACTGTGGAGTGGTGAAAACACCAGATAACGTGTTTCTCGCATTAAATAGGTCGAATAGAGCGATCTCGATGATTCTGCATACTTCGGACAGAAGTCTCACCAAGATTATCGCAGACAATGCATATCTCAGCTTGAAACCCCACGAAAACCAAGATATCGCCGGTTCTGCATATCCTACGAACTGTGGAGTGGTGAAAACCCCAGAAAACGTGTTTCTCGCATTTAATAGCTCGAAAAGAGCGATCCCGATGATTCTGCATACTTCGGACAGAAGTCTCACCAAGATTATCGCAGACAATGCATATCTCAGCTTGAAACCCCACGAAAACCAAGATATCGCCGGTTCTGCATATCGTACGCACTGTGGAGTGCTGAAAACACCAGATATCGTGTTTCTCGCATTAAATAGTTCGAAAAGTGCGATCTCGATGATTCTGCATACTTCGGACAAAAGTCTCACCATGATTATCGTAAAAAATGCATATCTCAGCTTGAAACCCCACGAAAACCAAGATATCGCTGGTTCTGCATATCCAACGAACTGTGGTGTGGTGAAAATCCCAGAAAACGTGTTTCTCGCATTAAATAGTTCGAAAAGTGCGATCTCGATGATTCTGCATACTTCGGACAGAAGTCTCACCATGATTATCGTAAAAAATGCATATCTCAGCTTGAACCCCCAAGAAAACCAAGATATCGCTGGTTCTGCATATCAAACGCACTGTGGAGTGCTGAAAACACCAGATAACATTTTGTCGCATTAAATAGTTCGAATAGAGCGATCTCGATGATTAAGCATACTTCGGACAGAAGTCTCACCAAGATTAACGTAAAAAATGCATATCTCAGCTTGAAACCCCACGAAAGCCAAGATATCGCTGGTTCTGCATATCAAACGCACTGTGGAGTGTTGAAAACACCAGATAAGGTTTTTCTCGCATTAACTAGCTCGAAAAGTGCGATCTCGATGATTCAGCATACTTCGGACAGAAGTCTCTCCAAGTTTATCGCAGAAAATGCATATCTCAGCTTGAAACCCCTCGAAAACCAAGATATCACCTGTTCTGCATATCCAACGAACTGTGGTGTGGTGAAAACCCCAGAAAACGTGTTTCTCGCATTAAATAGCTCGAAAAGAGCGGTCGCGATGATTCTGCACACTTCGGACAGAAGTCTCACCAAGATTATCGCAGACAATGCATATCTCAGCTTGAAACCCCACGAAAACCAAGATATCGCTGGTTCTGCATATCAATCGCACTGTGGAGTGGTGAAGACACAAGATAACGTGTTTCTCGCATTAAATAGGTCGAAAAGAGCGATCTCGATGTTTCTGCATACTTCGGACAGAGGTCTCACCAAGATTATCGCACAAAATGCATATCTCAGCTTGAAACCCCACGAAAACCCAGATATTTCCGGTTCTCCATATCAAACGCACTGTGGGGTGGTGAAAACACCAGATAAGGTTTTTCTCGCATTAACTAGCTCGAGAAGTGCGATCTCGATGATTCAGCATACTTCGGACAGAAGCCTCCCCAAGTTAATCGCAGAAAATGCATATCTCAGCTTGAAACCCCTCGAAAACCAAGATATCACCTGTTCTGCATATCCAACGAACTGTGGTGTGGTGAAAACCCCAGAAAACGTGTTTTTCGCATTAAATAGCTCGAAAAGAGCGATCTCGATGATTCTGCACACTTCGGACAGAAGTCTCACCAAGATTATCGCAGACAATGCATATCTCAGCTTGAAACCCCACGAAAACCAAGATATCGCCGGTTCTGCATATCATACGCACTGTGGAGTGCTGAAAACACCAGATATCGTGTTTCTCGCATTAAATAGCTCGAAAAGTGCGATCTCGATGATTCTGCATACTTCGGACAAAAGTCTCACCATGATTATCGTAAAAAATGCATATCTCAGCTTGAAACCCCACGAAAACCAAGATATCGCTGGTTCTGCACATCAAACGCACTGTGGACTGGTGAAAACACCAGATAACGTGTTTCGCGCATTAAATAGGTCGAAAAGAGCGATCTCGATGTTTCTGCATACTTCGGACAGAGGTCTCACCAAGATTATCTCAGAAAATGCATATCTCAGCTTGAAACCCCACGAAAACCCAGATATCGCCGGTTCTGCATATCAAACCAACTGTGGAGTGGTGAAAACACCAGACAACGTGTTTCTCGCATTAAATAGTTCGAAATGTGCGATCTCGATGATTCTGCATACTTCTAACAGAAGTCTCACCATGATTATCGCAGAAAATGCATATCTCGGCTAGAAAACCCACGAAATCCAAGATATCTCCTGTTCTGCATATCCAACGAACTGTGCAGTGGTGAAAACCCCAGAAAACGTGTTTCTCGCATAAAATAGCTCGAAATGTACGATCTCGAAGATTCTGCATACTTCTAACAGAAGTCTCAACATGATTATCGCAGATAATGCATATCTCTGCTAGAAACCCCACGAAAACCAAGATATCTCCTGTTCTGCATATACAACGAACTGTGGAGTGGTGAAAACACCAGATAACGTGTTTCTCGCATTAACTAGCTCGAAATGAGCGATCTCGATGATTCTGCATACTTCTGACAGAAGACTCCCCAAGATTATCGCTGAAAATGCATATCTCAGCAGGAAAAACCACGAAAATCAAGATATCGCCGGTTCTGCATATCAAACGCGCTGTGGAGTGGTGAAAACACCAGATAACGTGTTTCTCGCATTAACTAGCTCGAAATGAGCGATCTCGAAGGTTCTGCATACTTCTGACAGAAGACTCACCAAGATTATCGTAGAAAATGCATATCTCAGCTTGATACCCTACGACAGCCAAGATGTCGCCGGTTCTGCATATCGTACGCACTGTGGAGTGCTGAAAACACCAGATATCGTGTTTCTCGCATTAAATTGCTCGAAAACTGCGATCTCGATGATTCTGCATACTTCGGACAAAAGTCTCACCATGATTATCGTAAAAAATGCATATCTCAGCTTGAAACCCCACGAAAACCAAGATATCGCTGGTTCTGCATATCCAACGAACTGTGGTGTTGTGAAAACCCCAGAAAACGTGTTTCTCGCATTAAATAGCTCGAAAAGAGCGATCTCGATGATTCTGCACACTTCGGACAGAAGTCTCTCCAAGATTATCGCAGACAATGCATATCTCAGCTTGAAACCCCACGAAAACCAAGATATCGCCGGTTCTGCATATCGTACGCACTGTGGAGTGCTGAAAACACCAGATATCGTGTTTCTCGCATTAAATAGCTCGAAAAGTGCGATCTCGATGATTCTGCATACTTCGGACAAAAGTCTCACCATGATTATCGTAAAAAATGCATATCTCAGCTTGAAACCCCACGAAAACCAAGATATCGCTGGTTCTGCATATCCAACGAACTGTGGTGTGGTGAAACCCCCAGAAAACGTGTTTCTCGCATTAAATAGCTCGAAAAGAGCGAACTCGATGATTCTGCACACTTCGGACAGAAGTCTCACCAAGATTATCGCAGACAATGCATATCTCATCTTGAAACCCCACGAAAACCAAGATATCGCCGGTTCTGCATATCGTACGCACTGTGGAGTGCTGAAAACACCAGATATCGTGTTTCTCGCATTAAATAGCTCGAAAAGTGCGATCTCGATGATTCTGCATACTTCGGACAGAAGTCTCACCATGATTATCGTAAAAAATGCATATCTCAGCTTGAAACCCCACGAAAACCAAGATATCGCTGGTTCTGCACATCAAACGCACTGTGGACTGGTGAAAACACCAGATAACGTGTTTCGCGCATTAAATAGGTCGAAAAGAGCGATCTCGATGTTTCTGCATACTTCGGACAGAGGTCTCACCAAGATTATCTCAGAAAATGCATATCTCAGCTTGAAACCCCACGAAAACCCAGATATCGCCGGTTCTGCATATCAAACCAACTGTGGAGTGGTGAAAACACCAGACAACGTGTTTCTCGCATTAAATAGTTCGAAATGTGCGATCTCGATGATTCTGCATACTTCTAACAGAAGTCTCACCATGATTATCGCAGAAAATGCATATCTCTGCTAGAAAACCCACGAAAACCAAGATATCTCCTGTTCTGCATATCCAACGAACTGTGCAGTGGTGAAAACCCCAGAAAACGTGTTTCTCGCATAAAATAGCTCGAAATGTACGATCTCGAAGATTCTGCATACTTCTAACAGAAGTCTCAACATGATTATCGCAGATAATGCATATCTCTGCTAGAAACCCCACGAAAACCAAGATATCTCCTGTTCTGCATATACAACGAACTGTGGAGTGGTGAAAACACCAGATAACGTGTTTCTCGCATTAACTAGCTCGAAATGAGCGATCTCAATGATTCTGCACACTTCGGACAGAAGTCTCACCAAGATTATCGCAGACAATGCATATCTCAGCTTGAAACCCCACGAAAACCAAGATATCGCCGGTTCTGCATATCGTACGCACTGTGGAGTGCTGAAAACACCAGATATCGTGTTTCTCGCATTAAATAGCTCGAAAAGTGCGATCTCGATGATTCTGCATACTTCGGACAAAAGTCTCACCATGATTATCGTAAAAAATGCATATCTCAGCTTGAAACCCCACGAAAACCAAGATATCGCTGGTTCTGCATATCCAACGAACTGTGGTGTGGTGAAAACCCCAGAAAACGTGTTTCTCGCATTAAATAGCTCGAAAAGAGCGATCTCGATGATTCTGCACACTTCGGACAGAAGTCTCACCAAGATTATCGCAGACAATGCATATCTCAGCTTGAAACCCCACGAAAACCAAGATATCGCCGGTTCTGCATATCGTACGCACTGTGGAGTGCTGAAAACACCAGATATCGTGTTTCTCGCATTAAATAGCTCGAAAAGTGCGATCTCGATGATTCTGCATACTTCGGACAGAAGTCTCACCAAGATTATCGCAGACAATGCATATCTCAGCTTGAAACCCCACGAAAACCAAGATATCGCCGGTTCTGCATATCGTACGCACTGTGGAGTGCTGAAAACACCAGATATCGTGTTTCTCGCATTAAATAGCTCGAAAAGTGCGATCTCGATGTTTCTGCATACTTCGGACAGAAGTCTCACCAAGATTATCGCAGACAATGCATATCTCAGCTTGAAACCCCACGAAAACCAAGATATCGCCGGTTCTGCATATCATACGCACTGTGGATTGCTGAAAACACCAGATATCGTGTTTCTCGCATTAAATAGCTCGATAAGTGCGATCTCGATGATTCTGCATCCTTCGGACAGAAGTCTCACCATGATTATCGTAAAAAATGCATATCTCAGCTTGAAACCCCACGAAAACCAACATATCGCTGGTTCTGCATATCAAACGCACTGTGGAGTGGTGAAAACACCAGATAACGTGTTTCCGCATTAAATAGGTCGAAAAGAGCGATCTCGATGTTTCTGCATACTTCGGACAGAGGTCTCACCAAGATTATCTCAGAAAATGCATATCTCTGCTAGAAAACCCACGAAAACCAAGATATCTCCTGTTCTGCATATCCAACGAACTGTGCAGTGGTGAAAACCCCAGAAAACGTGTTTCTCGCATAAAATAGCTCGAAATGTACGATCTCGAAGATTCTGCATACTTCTAACAGAAGTCTCAACATGATTATCGCTGAAAATGCATATCACAGCTGGAAACCCCACGAAAACTGAGATATCGCTGGTTCTGCATATCAAACGCACTGTGGAGTGCTGAAAACACCAGATAACGTTTTGTCGCATTAAATAGTTCGAATAGAGCGATCTCGATGATTAAGCATACTTCGGACAGAAGTCTCACCAAGATTATCGTAAAAAGTGCATATCTCAGCTTGAAACCCCTCGAAAACCAAGATATCGACTGTTCTGCATATCCAACGAACTGTGGAGTGGGGAAACCCCCAGAAAACGTGTCTCTCGCGTTAAATAGCTCGAAAAGAGCGATCCCGATGATTCTGCATACTTCTGACAGAATTCTCACCATGATTATCGTAGAAAATGCATATCTCAGCTTGATACCCTACGACAGCCAAGATGTCGCCGGTTCTGCATATCAAACGCACTGTGGAGTGGTGAAAACACCAGATAACGTGTTTCTGGCATTAAATAGCTCGAAAAGAGCGATCTAGATGTTTCAGCATACTTCGGACAGAAGTCTCACCAAGATTATCGTAAAAAATGCATATCTCAGCTTGAAACCCCACGAAAACTGAGATATCGCTGGTTCTGCATATCAAACGCACTGTGGAGTGTTGAAAACACCAGATAACGTGTTTCTCGCATCAAATAGCTCGAAAAGAGCGATCTCGATGATTCTGCACACTTCGGACAGAAGTCTCACCAAGATTATCGCAGACAATGCATATCTCAGCTTGAAACCCCACGAAAACCAAGATATCGCTGGTTCTGCATATCCAACGAACTGTGGTGTGATGAAAACCCCAGAAAACGTGTTTCTCGCATTAAATAGCTCGAAAAGAGCGATCTCGATGATTCTGCACACTTCGGACAGAAGTCTCACCAAGATTATCGCAGACAATGCATATCTCAGCTTGAAACCCCACGAAAACCAAGATATCGCTGGTTCTGCATATCCAACGAACTGTGGTGTGATGAAAACCCCAGAAAACGTGTTTCTCGCATTAAATAGCTCGAAAAGAGCGATCTCGATGATTCTGCACACTTCGGACAGAAGTCTCACCAAGATTATCGCAGACAATGCATATCTCAGCTTGAAACCCCACGAAAACCAAGATATCGCCGGTTCTGCATATCGTACGCACTGTGGAGTGCTGAAAACACCAGATATCGTGTTTCTCGCATTTAATAGCTCGAAAAGTGCGATCTCGATGATTCTGCATACTTCGGACAGAAGTCTCACCATGATTATCGTAAAAAATGCATATCTCAGCTTGAAACCCCACGAAAACCAAGATATCGCTGGTTCTGCATATCAAACGCACTGTGGACTGGTGAAAACACCAGATAACGTGTTTCTCGCATTAAATAGGTCGAAAAGAGCGATCTCGATGTTTCTGCATACTTCGGACAGAGGTCTCACCAAGATTATCTCAGAAAATGCATATCTCAGCTTGAAACCCCACGAAAACCCAGATATCGCCGGTTCTGCATATCAAACCAACTGTGGAGTGGTGAAAACACCAGACAACGTGTTTCTCGCATTGAATAGTTCGAAATGTGCGATCTCGATGATTCTGCATACTTCTAACAGAAGTCTCACCATGATTATCGCAGAAAATGCATATCTCTGCTAGAAAACCCACGAAAACCAAGATATCTCCTGTTCTGCATATACAACGAACTGTGGAGTGGTGAAAACACCAGGTAACGTGTTTCTCGCATTAACTAGCTCGAAATGAGCGATCTGGATGATTCTGCATACTTCTGACAGAAGACTCACCAAGATTATCGCTGAAAATGCATATCTCAGCAGGAAAAACCACGAAAATCAAGATATCGCCGGTTCTGCATATCAAACGCGCTGTGGAGTGGTGAAAACACCAGATAACGTGTTTCTCGCATTAACTAGCTCGAAATGAGCGATCTCGAAGATTCTGCATACTTCTGACAGAAGACTCACCAAGATTATCGTAGAAAATGCATATCTCAGCTTGATACCCTACGACAGCCAAGATGTCGCCGGTTCTGCATAACAAACGCACTGTGGAGTGGTGAAAACACCAGATAACGTGTTTCTCGCATTAACTAGCTCGAAAAGAGCGATCTAGATGATTCAGCATACTTCGGACAGAAGTCTCACCAAGATTACCGTAGAAAATGCATATCTCAGATTGATACCCTACGACAGCCAAGATGTCGCCGGTCCTGCATATCAAACGCACGGTGTAGTGGTGAAAACACCAGATAACGTGTTTCTCGCATTAAATAGCTCGAAAAGAGCGATCTAGATGATTCAGCATACTTCGGACAGAAGTCTCACCAAGATTATCGAAAAAAATGCATATCTCAGCTGGAAACCCCACGAAAACTGAGATATCGCTGGTTCTGCATATCAAACGCACTGTGGAGTGCTGAAAACACACGATAACGTTTTGTCGCATTAAATAGTTCGAATAGAGCGATCTCGATGATTAAGCATACTTCGGACAGAAGTCTCACCAAGATTATCGTAAAAAGTGCATATCTCAGCTTGAAACCCCACGAAAACCAAGATATCGACTGTTCTGCATATCCAACGAACTGTGGAGTGGGGAAAACACCAGAAAACGTGTCTCTCGCGTTAAATAGCTCGAAAAGAGCGATCCCGATGATTCTGCATACTTCTGACAGAAGTCTCACCAAGATTATCGTAGAAAATGCATATCTCAGCTTAATACCCTACGACAGCCAAGATGTCGCCGGTTCTGCATATCAAACGCACTGTGGAGTGGTGAAAACACCAGATAACGTGTTTCTCGCATTAAATTGCTCGAAAAGAGCGATCTAGATGATTCAGCATACTTCGGACAGAAGTCTCACCAAGATTATCCTAGAAAATGCATATCTCAGCTTGAAACACCACGAAAACCAAGATATCGACTGTTCTGCATATCCAACGAACTGTGGAGTGGGGAAAACCCCAGAAAACGTGTCTCTCGCGTTCAATAGCTCGAAAAGAGCGATCCCGATGATTCTGCATACTTCTGACAGAAGTCTCACCAAGATTATCGCAGACAATGCATATCTCAGCTTGAAACCCCACGAAAACCAAGATATCGCCGGTTCTGCATATCATACGCACTGTGGATTGCTGAAAACACCAGATATCGTGTTTCTCGCATTAAATAGCTCGATAAGTGCGATCTCGATGATTCTGCATACTTCTGACAGAAGTCTCACCAAGATTATCGTAGAAAATGCATATCTCAGCTTGATACCCTACGACAGCCAAGATGTCGCCGGTTCTGCATATCAAACGCACTGTGGAGTGGTGAAAACACCAGATAACGTGTTTCTCGCATTAAATTGCTCGAAAAGAGCGATCTCGATGTTTCTGCATACTTCGGACAGAGGTCTCACCAAGATTATCTCAGAAAATGCATATCTCAGCTGGAAACCCCACGAACACTGAGATATCGCTGGTTCTGCATATCAAACGCACTGTGGAGTGCTGAAAACACCAGATAACGTTTTGTCGCATTAAATAGTTCGAATAGAGCGATCTCGATGATTAAGCATACTTCGGACAGAAGTCTCACCAAGATTATCGTAAAAAGTGCATATCTCAGCTTGAAACCCCACGAAAACCAAGATATCTCCTGTTCTGCATATCCAACGAACTGTGCAGTGGTGAAAACCCCAGAAAACGTGTTTCTCGCATAAAATAGCTCGAAAAGTACGATCTCGAAGATTCTGCATACTTCTAACAGAAGTCTCAACATGATTATCGCAGATAATGCATATCTCTGCTAGAAACCCCACGAAAACCAAGATTTCGCTGGTTCTGCATATCAAACGCACTGTGGAGTGGTGAAAACACCAGATAACGTGTTTGTCGCATTAAATAACTCGAAAAGTGCGATCTCGATGTTTCTACATACTTCGGACAGAGGTCTCACCAAGATTATCGCAGAAAATGCATATCTCATCTTGAAACCCGACGAAATCCAAGATGTCGCCGGTTCTGCATATCAAACGCACTGTGGAGTGGTGAAAACAACCAAATAACGTGTTTCTCGCATTAAATAGCTCGAAACGAGCGATCTCGATGATTCTGCATACTTCTGACAGAACACTCACCAAGATTATCGCAGAAAATGCATATCTCAGCTGGAAACCCCACGAAAACCAAGATATCGTCGGTTCTGCATATCAGACGCACTGTGGAATGTTGAAAACACCAGAAAACGTGTTTCTCGTATTAACTAACTCGAAAAGAGCGTTCTCGATGATTCTGCATACTTCTCATAGATGAATCAGCAAGATTATCGCAGAAAATGCATATTTCAGCTGGAAACCCCACGAAAACCAAGCTATCGGCGGCTCTACACATCGAACGCACTGTGGAGTGGTCAAAACACCAGAAAACTTGTTTTTTCGCATTAAATAGCTCGAAAAGAGAGTTCTCGATGATTCTGCATACTTCTGACAGAACACTCACCAAGATTATCGCAGAAAATGCATATCTCATCTTGAAAACCGACGAAAGCCAAGATGTCGCCGGTTCTGCATATCAAACGCACTGTGGAGTGGTGAAAACAACCAAATAACGTGTTTCTCGCATCAAATAGCTCGAAACGAGCGATCTCGATGATTCTGCATACTTCTGACAGAACACTCACCAAGATTATCGCAGAAAATGCATATCTCAGCTGGAAACCCCACGAAAACCAAGATATCGTCGGTTCTGCATATCAGACGCACTGTGGAATGTTGAAAACACCAGAAAACGTGTTTCTCGTATTAACTAACACGAAAAGAGCGTTCTCGATGATTCTGCATACTTCTCATAGATGAATCAGCAAGATTATCGCAGAAAATGCATATTTCAGCTGGAAACCCCACGAAAAACAAGCTATCGGCGGCTCTACATATCAAACGCACTGTGGAGTGGTCAAAACACAAGAAAACTTGTTTTTTTGCAAAAAATAGCTCGAAAATAGCGATATCGATGGTTCTGCATACTTCGGACAGAAGTCTCACCAATATTATCGCAGAAAATGCATATCTCAGCTTGAAACCTCACGAAAATCAAGATGTCGCCGGTTCTGCACATCAAACGTACTGTGGAGTGGTGAAAACACCAGAAAACGTGTTTCTCGCATTAAATAGCTCGAAAAGAGCGATATCGATGATTCTGCACACTTCGGACAGCAGTCTCACCAAGATTATCGCAGAAAATGTAGATCTCAGCTTGAAACCCCACGAAAACCAAGATATCGCCGGTTCTGCATATCATACGCACTGTGGAGTGGTGAAAACACCAGATAACGTGTTTCTCGCATTAAATAGGTCGAAACGAGCGATCTCGATGATTAAGCATACTTCGGACAGAAGTCTCACCAAGATTATCGTAAAAAATGCATATCTCAGCTTGAAACCCCACGAAAACCCAGATATCGCTGGTTCTGCATATCCAACGCACTGTGGAGTGGTGAAAACACCAGATAACGTGTTTCTCGCATTAAATAGCTCGAAACGAGCGATCTCGATGATTCTGCATACTTCGGACAGAAGTCTCACCAAGATTATCGCAGAAAATGCATATCTCAGCTTGAAACCCCACGAAAACCAAGATATCGCCGGTTCTGCATATCAAACGCACTGTGGAGTGGTGAAAACTCCAGATAACTTGTTTCTCGCATTAAATCGCTCGAAAAGAGCGATCTCGATGGTTCTGCACACTTCGGACAGAAGTCTCACCAAGATTATCGCAGATAATTCATATCTCAGCTTGAAACCCCACGAAAACCAAGATATCGCAGGTTCTGCATATCATACGCACTGTGGAGTGTTGAAAACACCAGATAACGTGTTTCTCGCATTAAATAGGTCGAAACGAGCGATCTCGATGACTCTGCATACTTGGGACAGAAGTCTCACCAAGATTATCGCAGAAAATGCATATCTGAGCTTAAAACCCCACGAAAACCAAGATATCGCTGGTTCTGCATATCAAACGCACTGTGGAGTGCTGAAAACACCAGATAACGTTTTGTCGCATTAAATAGTTCGAATAGAGCGATCTCGATGATTAAGCATACTTCGGACAGAAGTCTCACCAAGATTATCGTAAAAAGTGCATATCTCAGCTTGAAACCCCACGAAAACCAAGATATCTCCTGTTCTGCATATCCAACGAACTGTGCAGTGGTGAAAACCCCAGAAAACGTGTTTCTCGCATAAAATAGCTCGAAAAGTACGATCTCGAAGATTCTGCATACTTCTAACAGAAGTCTCAACATGATTATCGCAGATAATGCATATCTCTGCTAGAAACCCCACGAAAACCAAGATTTCGCTGGTTCTGCATATCAAACGCACTGTGGAGTGGTGAAAACACCAGATAACGTGTTTGTCGCATTAAATAACTCGAAAAGTGCGATCTCGATGTTTCTACATACTTCGGACAGAGGTCTCACCAAGATTATCGCAGAAAATGCATATCTCATCTTGAAACCCGACGAAATCCAAGATGTCGCCGGTTCTGCATATCAAACGCACTGTGGAGTGGTGAAAACAACCAAATAACGTGTTTCTCGCATTAAATAGCTCGAAACGAGCGATCTCGATGATTCTGCATACTTCTGACAGAACACTCACCAAGATTATCGCAGAAAATGCATATCTCAGCTGGAAACCCCACGAAAACCAAGATATCGTCGGTTCTGCATATCAGACGCACTGTGGAATGTTGAAAACACCAGAAAACGTGTTTCTCGTATTAACTAACTCGAAAAGAGCGTTCTCGATGATTCTGCATACTTCTCATAGATGAATCAGCAAGATTATCGCAGAAAATGCATATTTCAGCTGGAAACCCCACGAAAACCAAGCTATCGGCGGCTCTACACATCGAACGCACTGTGGAGTGGTCAAAACACCAGAAAACTTGTTTTTTCGCATTAAATAGCTCGAAAAGAGAGTTCTCGATGATTCTGCATACTTCTGACAGAACACTCACCAAGATTATCGCAGAAAATGCATATCTCATCTTGAAAACCGACGAAAGCCAAGATGTCGCCGGTTCTGCATATCAAACGCACTGTGGAGTGGTGAAAACAACCAAATAACGTGTTTCTCGCATCAAATAGCTCGAAACGAGCGATCTCGATGATTCTGCATACTTCTGACAGAACACTCACCAAGATTATCGCAGAAAATGCATATCTCAGCTGGAAACCCCACGAAAACCAAGATATCGTCGGTTCTGCATATCAGACGCACTGTGGAATGTTGAAAACACCAGAAAACGTGTTTCTCGTATTAACTAACACGAAAAGAGCGTTCTCGATGATTCTGCATACTTCTCATAGATGAATCAGCAAGATTATCGCAGAAAATGCATATTTCAGCTGGAAACCCCACGAAAAACAAGCTATCGGCGGCTCTACATATCAAACGCACTGTGGAGTGGTCAAAACACAAGAAAACTTGTTTTTTTGCAAAAAATAGCTCGAAAATAGCGATATCGATGGTTCTGCATACTTCGGACAGAAGTCTCACCAATATTATCGCAGAAAATGCATATCTCAGCTTGAAACCTCACGAAAATCAAGATGTCGCCGGTTCTGCACATCAAACGTACTGTGGAGTGGTGAAAACACCAGAAAACGTGTTTCTCGCATTAAATAGCTCGAAAAGAGCGATATCGATGATTCTGCACACTTCGGACAGCAGTCTCACCAAGATTATCGCAGAAAATGTAGATCTCAGCTTGAAACCCCACGAAAACCAAGATATCGCCGGTTCTGCATATCATACGCACTGTGGAGTGGTGAAAACACCAGATAACGTGTTTCTCGCATTAAATAGGTCGAAACGAGCGATCTCGATGATTAAGCATACTTCGGACAGAAGTCTCACCAAGATTATCGTAAAAAATGCATATCTCAGCTTGAAACCCCACGAAAACCCAGATATCGCTGGTTCTGCATATCCAACGCACTGTGGAGTGGTGAAAACACCAGATAACGTGTTTCTCGCATTAAATAGCTCGAAACGAGCGATCTCGATGATTCTGCATACTTCGGACAGAAGTCTCACCAAGATTATCGCAGAAAATGCATATCTCAGCTTGAAACCCCACGAAAACCAAGATATCGCCGGTTCTGCATATCAAACGCACTGTGGTGTGGTGAAAACTCCAGATAACTTGTTTCTCGCATTAAATCGCTCGAAAAGAGCGATCTCGATGGTTCTGCACACTTCGGACAGAAGTCTCACCAAGATTATCGCAGATAATTCATATCTCAGCTTGAAACCCCACGAAAACCAAGATATCGCAGGTTCTGCATATCATACGCACTGTGGAGTGTTGAAAACACCAGATAACGTGTTTCTCGCATTAAATAGGTCGAAACGAGCGATCTCGATGACTCTGCATACTTGGGACAGAAGTCTCACCAAGATTATCGCAGAAAATGCATATCTGAGCTTAAAACCCCACGAAAACCAAGATATCGCTGGTTCTGCATATCAAACGCACTGTGGCGTGCTGAAAACACCAGATAACGTGTTTTTTCGCATTAAATAGCTCGAAAAGAGCGATCTCGAAGACTCTGCATACTTCGGACAGAAGTCTCACCAAGATTATCACAGAAAATGCATATCTGAGCTTGAAACCCCACGAAAACCAAGATATCGCTGGTTCTGCATATCAAACGCACTGTGGCGTGCTGAAAACACCAGATAACGTGTTTCTCGCATTAAATAGGTCGAAAAGAGCGATCTCGATGATTAAGCATACTTCGGACAGAAGTCTCATCAAGATTATCGTAAAAAATGCATATCTCAGCTTGAAACCCGACGAAAACCAAACATCGCCAGTTCTGCATATCAAACCAACTGTGGAGTGGTGACAACACCAGACAACGTGTTTCTCGCATTAAATAGCTCGAATAGAGCGATCTCGATGATTAAGCATACTTCGGACAGAAGTCTCACCAAGATTATCGTAAAAAATGCATATCTCAGCTTGAAACCCCACGAAAACCAAGCTATCTCCTGTTCTGCATATCCAACGAACTGTGGAGTGGTGAAATCCCCAGAAAACGTGTTTCTCGCATTAAATAGCTCGAAAAGTGCGATCGCGATGATTCTGCATACTTCGGACAGAAGTCTCACCAATATTATCGCCGAAAATGCATATCTGAGCTTGAAACCCCACGAAAACCAAGATATCGCTGGTTCTGCATATCAAACGCACTGTGGCGTGCTGAAAACACCAGATAACGTGTTTCTTGCATTAAATAGGTCGAAAAGAGCGATCTCGATGATCAAGCATAGTTCGGACAGAAGTCTCATCAAGATTATCGTAAAAAATGCATATCTCAGCTTGAAACCCGACGAAAACAAAACATCGCCGGTTCTGCATATCAAACCAACTGTGGAGTGGTGAAAACACCAGACAACGTGTTTCTCGCATTAAATAGCTCGAATAGAGCGATCTCGATGATTAAGCATACTTCGGACAGAAGTCTCACCAAGATTATCGCAGAAATTGCATATCTCAGCTTGAAACCCCACGAAAACCAAGATATCTCCTGTTCTGCATATCCAACGAACTGTGGAGTGGTGAAAACCCCAGAATACGTGTTTCTCGCATTAAATAGCTCGAAAAATACGATCTCGATGACTCTGCATACTTCGGACAGAAGTCTCACCAAGATTATCGCAGAAAATGCATATCTGAGCTTGAAACCCCACGAAAACCAAGATATTGTCGGTTCTGCATATCAAACGCACAGTGGAGTGGTGAAAACACCAGATAGCGTGTTTCTCGCATTAAATAGCTCGAAACGAACGATCTAGATGATTCTGCATACTTCTGACTGAAGTCTCACCACTATTATCGCAGAAAATGCATATGTCAGCTTGAACCCCGACGAAATCAAAGATGTCGCCGGTTCTGCATATCAAACGCGTTGTGGAGTGGTGAGAACACCAGATAACGTGTTTCTCACATTAAGTAGCTCGAAACGAGCGATCTAGATGACTCTGCATACTTCTGACTGAAGTCTCACCAAGATTATCGCAGAAAATGCATATCTCAGCTTGAAACCCGAACCGAAACCAAGATATTTCCGGTTCTGCATGTCAAACGTACTGTGGAGTGGTGAATACACCAGATAACGTGTTTCTCGCATTAAATAGCTCGAATAGAGCGATCTCGATGATTAAGCATACTTCGGACAGAAGTCTCACCAAGATTATCGTAAAAAATGCATATCTCAGCTTGAAACCCCACGAAAACCAAGCTATCTCCTGTTCTGCATATCCAACGAACTGTGGAGTGGTGAAAACCCCAGAAAACGTGTTTCTCGCATTAAATAGCTCGAAAAATGCGATCGCGATGATTCTGCATACTTCTGACAGAAGTCTCGCCAAGATTATCGTAGAAAATGCATATCTCAGCTTGATACCCGACGAAAGCCACGATGTCGCCGGGTCTGCATATCAAACGCACTGTGGAGTAGTGAAAACACCAGATAACGTGTTTCTCGCATTAAAGAGCTCGAAAAGAGGGATCTCGATGATTCTGCATACTACTGATAGAAGTCTCACCAAGATTATCGTAGAAAATGCATATCTCAGCTTGATACCCGACGAAAGCCAAGATGTCGCCGGTTCTGCATATCAAACGCACTGTGGAGTGGTGAAAACACCAGATAACGTGTTTCTCGCATTAAATAGCCCGAAATGAGGGATCTCGATGATTCTGCATACTTCTGACAGAAGACTCACCCAGATTATCGCAGACAATGCATATCTCAACTGGAAACACCAAGGAAATCAAGATATCGCCGGCTCTGCATATCAAACGCACTGTGGAATGTTAAAAACACCAGGAAACTTGTTTTTTTGCATTAAATAGCTCGACAAGGGCGATCTAGATGATTCTGCATACTTCTGACTGACGTCTCACCAAGTTTATCGCAGAAAATGCATATCTCAGCTTGAATCCCACCGTAACCAAGATATCTGCGGTTCTGCATGTCAAACGCACTGTGGAGTGGCGAAAACACCAGAAAACGTGTATCTCGCATTAAGTAGCTCGAAACGGTCGATCTAGATGATTCTGCATACTTCTGACAGAAGTCTCACCAAGATTATCGTAGAAAATGCATATCCCAGCTTGAAACCCGACGAAAGCCAAGATATTTCCGGTTCTGCATGTCAAACGTACTGTGGAGTGGTGAATACACCAGATAATGTGTTTCTCGCATTAAATAACTCGAAAAGAGGGTTCTCGATGATTCTGCATACTTCTGACAGGAGACTCACCAAGATTATCGCAGAAAATGCATATCTCAACTGGAAACACCACGAAATTCAAGTTATCGCCGGTTCTGCATATTAAACGCACTGTGGAATGGTGAAACACCAGATAACGTGTTTCTCGCATCAAATAACTCGAAAAGAGGGTTCTCGATTATTCTGCATACTTCTGACAGAAGACTCACCAAGATTATCGCAGAAAATGCATATCTCTACTGGAAACACCACGAAAATCGAGATATCGCCGGTTCTGAATATCAAACGCACTGTGGAATGTTGAAAACACCAGGAAACTTGTTTTTTTGCATTAAATAGCTCGACAAGAGCGATCTAGATGATTCTGCATACTTCTGACTGAAGTCTCACCAAGATAATCGCAGAAAATGCATATCTCAGCTTGAAACCCGACGAAATCCAAGATGTCGCCGGTTCTGCATATCAAACGCACTGTGGAGTGGTGAAAACACCAGATAACGTGTGTCTCGCATTAAACAGCTCGGAAAGAGCGTTCTCGATGATTCTGCTTACTTCTGACAGAAGAATCACCAGGATTATCGCAGAAAATGCATGTCTCAGTTTGAACCCCGACTAAAGCCAAGATGTCGCCGGTTCTGCATATCAAAAGCACTGTGGAGTGGTGAAAACACCAGATAACGTGTTTCTCGCGTTACATAGCTCGACAAGAGCGATCTAGATGATTCTGCATACTTCTGACTGAAGTCTCACCAAGATTATCGCAGAAAATGCATATCTCAGCTTGAATCCCGAACGTAACCAAGATATCTGCGGTTCTGCATGCCAAACGCACTGTGGAGTGGCGAAAACACCAGATAACGTGTTTCTCGCATTAAGTAGCTCGAAAGGAGCGATCTCGATGATTCTGCATACTTCTGACAGAAGTCTCACCATGATAATCGCAGAAAATGCATATCTCAGCTTGAAACCCGACGAAATCCAAGATGTCGCCGGTTCTGCACATAAAACGTTCTGTGGAGTGGTGAAAACACCAGAAAACGTGTTTCTCGCATTAAGTAGCTCGAAACGAGCGATCTAGATGATTCTGCATACTTCTGACTGAACTCTCACCAATATTATCGCAAAAAATGCATATCTCACCTTGAAACCTCACGAAAATCAAGATTACGCCGGTTCTGCATATCATACGCACTGTGGAGTGGTGAAAACAACCAGATAACGAGTTTCTCGCATTAAATAGCTCGAAAAGAGCGATCCCGATGATTCTGCATACTTCTGACAGAAGACTCACCAAGATTATCGCAGAAAATGCATATCTCAACTGGAAACACCACGAAAATCAAGATATCGCCGGTTCTGCATATCCTACGCACTGTGGAATGTTGAAAACACCAGGAAACTTGTTTTTTTGCATTAAATAGCTCGACAAGAGCGATCTAGATGATTCTGCAAACTTCTGACTGAAGTCTCACCAAGATAATCGCAGAAAATGCATATCTCAGCTTGAAACCCGACGAAATCCAAGATGTCGCCGGTTCTGCATATCAAACGCACTGTGGAGTGGTGAAAACACCAGATAACGTGTTTCTCGCATTAAACAGCTCGAAAAGAGCGTTTTCGATGATTCTGCATACTTCTGACAGAAGAATCACCAGGATTATCGCAGAAAATGCATGTCTCAGTTTGAACCCCGACTAAAGCCAAGATGTCGCCGGTTCTGCATATCAAACGCACTGTGGACTGGTGCAAACACCAGATAACGTGTTTCCCGCGTTAAATAGCTCGGCAAGAGCGATCTAGATGATTCTGCATACTTCTGACTGAAGTCTCACCAGGATTATCGCAGAAAATGCATATCTCAGCTTGAATCCCGAACGTAACCAAGATATCTGCGGTTCTGCATGTCAAACGCACTGTGGAGTGGCGAAAACACCAGCTAACGTGTTTCTCGCATTAAGTAGCTCGAAAAGAGCGATCTCGATGATTCTGCATACTTCTGACAGAAGTCTCCCCAAGATAATCGCAGAAAATGCATATCTCAGCTTGAAACCCGACGAAATCCAAGATGTCGCCGGTTCTGCACATAAAACGTTCTGTGGAGTGGTGAAAACACCAGAAAACGTGTTTCTCGCATTAAGTAGCTCGAAAAGAGCGTTCTCGAAGATTCTGCATACTTCTGACAGAAGTCTCACCAAGATTATCGTAGAGAAGCATATCTCAGCTTGAAACCCGACCGAAACCAAGATATCTCCGGTTCTGCATGTCAAACGCACTGTGGAGTGGTGAATACACCAGAAAACGTGTTTCTCGCATTAAATGGCTCGAAAAGTGCAATCTAGATGATTCTGCATACTTCTGACAGAAGACTCACCAAGATTATCGCAGAAAATGCATATTTCAGCTGGAATCCCCACGAAAACCAAGTTATCGGCGGCTCTCCATATCAAACGCACTGTGGAGTGGTCAAAACACCAGAAAACTTGTTTTTTCGCATTAAATAGCTCGAAACGAACGATCTAGATGATTAAGCATACATCGGACAGAAGTCTCACCAAGATTATCGCAGAAAATGCATATCTCAGCTTGAAACCCGACGAAAACTAAACATCGACGGTTCTGCATATCATACCAACTGTGGAGTGGTGAGAACACCAGACAACGTGTTTCTCGCATTAAATAGATCGAAAAGTGCGATCTCGATGATGCTGCATACTTCTAACAGAATTCTCACCATGATTATCGCAGAAAATGCATATCTCTCCTAGAAACCCCACGAAAACCAAGATATCTCCTGTTCTGCATATCCAACGAACTGTGGAGTGGTGAAAACACCAGAAAACGTGTTTCTCGCATTAAGCAGCTCGAAACGAGCGATCTAGATGATTCTGCATACTTCTGACTGATGTCTCACCTAGATAATCGCAGAAAATGCATATCTCAGCTTGAAACCCGACCGAAACCAAGATATCTTCGGTTCTGCATGTCAAACGTACTGTGGAGTGGTGAATACACCAGAAAACGTGTTTCTCGCATTAAGTATCTCGAGAAGAGCGATCTCGATGATTCTGCTTACTTCGGACAGAAGTCTCACCAAGATTATCGCAGAAAATGCATATCTCAGCTGAAAACACCACGAATATCAAGATATCGCCGGTTCTGCATATCAAACGCTCTGTGCGGTGGTGAATACACCAGAAAACGTGTTTCTCGCATTAAATAGCTCGAAAAGAGCGATCTCGATGATTCTGCATACTTCGGACAGAAGTCTCACCAAGATTATCGCAGAAAATGCATATCTCAGCGTGAACCCCGACGAAATCCAAGATGTCGCCGGTTCTGCATATCAAACGCACTGTGGATTGGTGAAAACACCAGAAAACGTGTTTCACGCATTAAGCAGCTCGAAACGAGCGGTCTAAATGATACTGCGTACTTCTGACTGAAGTCTCACCAAGATTATCGCAGAAAATGCATATCTCAGCTTGATACACGACGAAAGCAAAGATGTCGCCGGTTCTGCATATCAAACGCACTGTGGAGTGGTGAAAACAACTAGATAACGTGTTTCTCGCATTAAAGAGCTCGAATAGAGCGATCTCGATGATTCTGCATACTTCTGACTGAAGTCTCACCAAGATTATCGCAGAAAATGCATATCTCAGCTTGAGACCCCACGAAAACCAAGATATCTCCGGTTCTGCACATCCAACGAACTGTGGTGTGGTGAAAACCCCAGAAAACGTGTTTCTCGCATTAAATAGGTCGAAACGAGCGGTCTCGATGATTCTGCATACTTCGGACAGAAGTCTCACCAAGATTATCGCAGAAAATGCATATCTCAGCGTGAACCCCGACGAAATCCAAGATGTCGCCGGTTCTGCATATCAAACGCACTGTGGATTGGTGAAAACACCAGAAAACGTGTTTCACGCATTAAGCAGCTCGAAACGAGCGGTCTAAATAATACTGCGTACTTCTGACTGAAGTCTCACCAAGATTATCGCAGAAAATGCATATCTCAGCTTGATACACGACGAAAGCAAAGATGTCGCCGGTTCTGCATATCAAACGCACTGTGGAGTGGTGAAAACAACTAGATAACGTGTTTCTCGCATTAAAGAGCTCGAATAGAGCGATCTCGATGATTCTGCATACTTCTGACTGAAGTCTCACCAAGATTATCGCAGAAAATGCATATCTCAGCTTGAAACCCCACGAAAACCAAGATATCGCTGGTACTGCATATCAAACGCACTGTAGAGTGGTGAAAACACCAGATAACGTGTTTCTCGCATTAAATAGCTCGAAAAGAGCGATGTCGATGATTCTGCATACTTCGGAAAGAAGTCTCACCAAGTTTATCGCAGAAAATCCATATCTCAGCTTGAAACCCCTCCAAACCCAAGATATCACCTGTTCTGCATATCCAACGAACTGTGGTGTGGTGAAAGCCCCAGAAAACGTGTTTCTCGCATTAAATAGCTTGAAAAGTGCGATCTCGATGATTCTGCACACTTCGGACAGAAGTCTCACCAAGATTATCGCAGATAATGCATATCTCAGCTTGAAACCCTACGAAAACCAAGATATCTCCGGTTCTGCATATCATGCGCACTGTGGAGTGGTGAAAACACCAGATAACGTGTTTCTCGCATTAAATAGCTCGAAAAGAGCGATCTCGATGATTCTGCATACTTCTAACAGAAGTCTCACAAAGGTTATCTCAGAAAATGCATATCTCTGCTTGAAAACCCACGCAAACCAAGATATCTCCTGTTCTACATATCCAAAGAACTGTGGAGTGGTGAAAATACCTGAAAACGTGATTCTCGCATTAAATAGCTCGAAAAGAGCGCTCCCGATGTTTCTGCATACTTCGGACAAATGTCTCACCAAGCTTATCGCAGAAAATGCATATCTCAGCTTGAAACCCCACGAAAGCCAAGATATCGCTGGTTCTGCATATCAAACGCACTGTGGAGTGGCGAATATACCAGAAAACGTGTTTCTCGCATTAAATAGCTCGAATAGAGCGATCTCGATAATTCTGCATACTTCGGACAGAAGTCTCACCAAGATTATCCTAAAAAATTCATTTCTCAGCTTGAAACCCCACGAAAACCAAGATATCGCTGGTACTGCATATCAAACGCACTGTGGAGTGGTGAAAACACCAGATAACGAGTTTCTCGCATTAAATAGCTCGAAAAGAGCGATGTCGATGATTCTGCATACTTCGGACAGAAGTCTCACCAAGCTTATCGCAGAAAATCCATATCTCAGCTTGAAACCCCTCCAAACCCAAGATATCACCTGTTCTGCATATCCAACGAACCGTGGTGTGGTGAAAGCGCCAGAAAACGTGTTTCCCGCATTAAATAGCTTGAAAAGTGCGATCTCGATGATTCTGCACACTTCGGACAGAAGTCTCACCAAGATTATCGCAGATAATGCATATCTCAGCTTGAAACCCTACGAAAACCAAGATATCTCCGGTTCTGCATATCATGCGCACTGTGGAGTGGTGAAAGCACCAGATAACGTGTTTCTCGCATTAAATAGCTCGAAACGAGCGATCTCGATGATTCTGCATACTTCTAACTGAAGTCTCACCAATATTATCGCAGAAAATGCATATCTCAGCTTGAAACCCGACCGAAATCAAGGTATCTCCGTTTCTGCATGTCAAACGTACTGTGGAGTGGTGAATACACCAGAAAACGTGTTTCTCGCATTAAGTAGCTCGAAAAGAGCGATCTAGATGATTCTGCATACTTCGGACAGAAGTCTCACCAAGCTTATCGCAGAAAATCCATATCTCAGCTTGAAACCCCTCCAAACCCAAGATATCACCTGTTCTGCATATCCAACGAACTGTGGTGTTTTGAAAGCCCCAGAACACGTGTTTCTCGCATTAAATAGCTTGAAAAGTGCGATCTCGATGATTCTGCACACTTCGGACAGAAGTCTCACCAAGATTATCGCAGATAATGCATATCTCAGCTTGAAACCTCACGAAAATCAAGATGTCGCCGGTTCTGCATATCATGCGCACTGTGGAGTGGTGAAAGCACCAGATAACGTGTTTCTCGCATTAAATAGCTCGAAACGAGCGATCTCGATGATTCTGCATACTTCTAACTGAAGTCTCACCAATATTATCGCAGAAAATGCATATCTCAGCTTGAAACCCGACCGAAATCAAGGTATCTCCGTTTCTGCATGTCAAACGTACTGTGGAGTGGTGAATACACCAGAAAACGTGTTTCTCGCATTAAGTAGCTCGAAAAGAGCGATCTAGATGATTCTGCATACTTCGGACAGAAGTCTCACCAAGCTTATCGCAGAAAATCCATATCTCAGCTTGAAACCCCTCCAAACCCAAGATATCACCTGTTCTGCATATCCAACGAACTGTGGTGTTTTGAAAGCCCCAGAACACGTGTTTCTCGCATTAAATAGCTTGAAAAGTGCGATCTCGATGATTCTGCACACTTCGGACAGAAGTCTCACCAAGATTATCGCAGATAATGCATATCTCAGCTTGAAACCTCACGAAAATCAAGATGTCGCCGGTTCTGCATATCAATCGCACTGTGGAGTGGTGAAAGCAACCAGATAACGTGTTTCTCGCATTAAATAGCTCGAAACGAGCGAACTAGATCATTCTGCAAACTTCTGACTGAAGTCTCACCAATATTATCGCAGAAAATGCATATCTCAGCTTGAAACCCGTCGAAAAAAAAGATGTCGCCGGTTCTGCATATCCAACGAACTGTGGTGTTTTGAAAGCCCCAGAACACGTGTTTCGCGCATTAAATAGCTCGAAAAGAGCGCTCCCGATGTTTCTGCATACTTCGGACAAATGTCTCACCAATATTATCGCAGAAAATGCATATCTCAGCTTGAAACCTCACGAAAATCAAGATGTCGCCGGTTCTGCATATCAAACGCACTGTGGAGTGGTGAAAGCAACCAGATAACGTGTTTCTCACATTAAATAGCTCGAAACGAGCGAACTAGATGATTCTGCATACTTCTGACTGAAGTCTCACCAAGTTTATCGCAGAAAATCCATACCTCAGCTTGAAACCCCTCGAAACCCAAGATATCACCTGTTCTGCATATCCAACGAACTGTGGTGTTTTGAAAGCCCCAGAACACGTGTTTCTCGCATTAAATAGCTCGAAAAGAGCGCTCCCGATGTTTCTGCATACTTCGGACAAATGTCTCACAAAGCTTATCGCAGAAAATGCATATCTCAGCTTGAAACATCACGAAAATTAAGATGTCGCCGGTTCTGCATATCAAACGCACTGTGGAGTCGTGAAAACAACCAGACAACGTGTTTCTCGCATTAAATAGCTCGAAAAGAGCGATCCCGATGATTCTGCATACTTCTGACAGAAGTCTCACCAATATTATCGTTGAAAATGCATATCTCAGCTTGATACCCGACGAAAGCCAAGATGTCGCTGGTTCTGCATATCATACGCACTGTGGAGTGGTGAAAACACCAGATAACGTGTTTCTCGCATTATGTAGCTCGAAAACAGCGTTCTCGAAGATTCTGCATACTTCTGACAGAAGTCTCACCATGATTATCGCAGAAAAAGCATATCTCAGCTTGAAAACCCACGAAAAGCAAGATGTCGCCGGTTCTGCATGTCAAACGTACTGTGGAGTGGTGAATACACCAGAAAACGAGTTTCTCGCATTAAATAGCTCGAAAAGAGCGATCTCGATGATTCTGCATACTTCTGACAGAAGTCTCACCAAGATTATCGTAGAAAATGCATATCTCAGTATGAACCCCGACGAAATCCAAGATGCCGCCGGTTCTGCATATCAAACGCACTGTGGAGTGGTGAATACACCAGATAACGTGTTTCTCGCATTATGTAGCTCGAAAAGAGCGTTCTCGAAGATTCTGCATACTTCTGACAGAAGTCTCACCAAGATTATCGACGAAAATGCATATCTCAGGTTGAAATCTCACGAAATTCAAGATGTCGCCTGTTCTGCATATCAAACGCACTGTGGAGTGGTGAAAACACCAGATATCGTGTTTCTCGCATTAAGTAGCTCGAAAAGAGCGATCTCGAAGATTCTGCATACTTCTGACAGAAGTCTCACCAAGATTATCGTAGAAAATGCATATCTCAGCTTGAAACCCGACGAAATCCAAGATGTCGCCGGTTCTGCATATCAAACGCACTGTGGAATGTTGAAAACACTAGAAAACTTGTTTTTTCGCATTAAATAGCTTGAAAAGAGCGATCTAGATGATTCTGCATACCTCTGACTGAAGTCTCACCAAGATTATCGCAGAAAATCCATATCTCAGCTTGAAACATCACGAAAATTAAGATGTCGCCGGTTCTGCATATCAAACGCACTGTGGAGTCGTGAAAACAACCAGACAACGTGTTTCTCGCATTAAATAGCTCGAAAAGAGCGATCCCGATGATTCTGCATACTTCTGACAGAAGTCTCACCAAGATTATCGTTGAAAATGCATATCTCAGCTTGATACCCGACGAAAGTCAAGATGTCGCTGGTTCTGCATATCAAACGCACTGTGGAGTGGTGAAAACACCAGATAACGTGTTTCTCGCATTATGTAGCTCGAAAAGAGCGTTCTCGAAGATTCTGCATACTTCTGACAGAAGTCTCACCAAGATTATCGACGAAAATGCATATCTCAGGTTGAAATCTCACGAAATTCAAGATGTCGCCTGTTCTGGATATCAAACGCACTGTGGTGTCGCGGAAACACCAGATAACGTGTTTCTCGCATTAAATAGCACGAAAAGAGCGATCTCGAAGATTCTGCATACTTCTGACGGAAGTCTCACCAAGATTATCGTAGAAAATGCATATCTCAGGTTGAAATCTCACGAAAATCAAGATGTCGCCGGTTCTGCATATCAAACGCACTGCGGAGTGGTGAAAACAACAGATAACGTGTTTCTCGCATTAAATAGCTCGAAAAGAGGGGTCCCGATGATTCTGCATACTACTGACAGAAGACTCACCTAGATTATCGACGAAAATGCATATCTCAGGTTGAAATCTCACTAAAATCTAGATGTCGCCGGTTCTGCATATCAAACGCACTGTGGAGTGGTCAATACACCAGATAACGTGTTTCTTGCATTAAATAGCTCGAAAAGAGCGATCTCGATGTTTCCGCATACTTCTGACTGAAGTCTTACCAATATTATCGCAGAAAATGCATATTTCAGCTTGAAACCCGACGAAATCCAAGATGTCGCCGGTTCTGCATATCAGACGCACTGTGGAGTGGTGAAAACAGCAGAAAACGTGTTTCTCGCATTAACTAGCTCGAAAAGAGCGTTCACGATGATTCTGCATACTTCTCATAGATGAAACACCAAGATTATCGCAGAAAATGCATATCTCAGCTTGATACCCGACGAAAGTCAAGATGTCGTCGGTTCTGCATATCAAACGCACTGTGGAGTGGTGAAATCACCACATAAGGTGTTTCTCGCATTAAATAGCTCGAAAAGAGCGATCCCGATGATTCTGCATGCTTCTGACAGAAGTCTCACAAAGATTATCGCAGGAAATGCATATCTCAGCTGGAAACCCCACGAAAACCAAGATGTCGCCGGTTCTGCATATCAAACGCCCTGTGGAGTGATGAAAACACCAGATAGCATGTTTCTCGCATTAAATAGCTCAAATAGAGCGATCTCGATGATTCTGCATACTTCTGACAGAAGACTCACCAAGATTATCGCAGAAAATGCATATTTCAGCTGGAAACCCCACGAAAACCAAGTTATCGGCGGCTCTACATATCAAACGCCCTGTGGAGTGGTCAATACACCAGATAACGTGTTTCTCGCATTAAATAGCTCGAAAAGAGCGATCCCGATGATTCTGCATACTTCTGACAGAAGTCTCACCAAGATTATCGTTGAAAATGCATATCTCAGCTTGATACCCGGCGAAAGTCAAGATGTCGCTGGTTCTGCATATCAAACGCACTGTGGAGTGGTGAAAACACCAGATAACGTGTTTCTCGCATTATGTAGCTCGAAAAGAGCGTTCTCGAAGATTCTGCTTACTTCTGACAGAAGTCTCACCAAGATTATCGACGAAAATGCATATCTCAGGTTGAAATCTCACGAAATTCAAGATGTCGCCTGTTCTGGATATCAAACGCACTGTGGTGTCGTGGAAACACCAGATAACGTGTTTCTCGCATTAAATAGCACGAAAAGAGCGATCTCGAAGATTCTGCATACTTCTGACGGAAGTCTCACCAAGATTATCGTAGAAAATGCATATCTCAGGTTGAAATCTCACGAAAATCAAGATGTCGCCGGTTCTGCATATCAGACGCACTGTGGAGTGGTGAAAACAGCAGAAAACGTGTTTCTCGCATTAACTAGCTCGAAAAGAGCGTTCACGATGATTCTGCATACTTCTCCTAGATGAAACACCAAGATTATCGCAGAAAATGCATATCTCAGCTTGATACCCGACGAAAGTCAAGATGTCGTCGGTTCTGCATATCAAACGCACTGTGGAGTGGTGAAATCACCACATAAGGTGTTTCTCGCATTAAATAGCTCGAAAAGAGCGATCCCGATGATTCTGCATGCTTCTGACAGAAGTCTCACAAAGATTTTCGCAGAAAATGCATATCTCAGCTGGAAACCCCACGAAAACCAAGTTATCGGCGGCTCTACATATCAAACGCCCTGTGGAGTGGTCAATACACCAGATAACGTGTTTCTCGCATTAAATAGCTCGAAAAGAGCGATCCCGATGATTCTGCATACTTCTGACAGAAGTCTCACCAAGATTATCGTTGAAAATGCATATCTCAGCTTGATACCCGGCGAAAGTCAAGATGTCGCTGGTTCTGCATATCAAACGCACTGTGGAGTGGTGAAAACACCAGATAACGTGTTTCTCGCATTATGTAGCTCGAAAAGAGCGTTCTCGAAGATTCTGCATACTTCTGACAGAAGTCTCACCAAGATTATCGACGAAAATGCATATCTCAGGTTGAAATCTCACGAAATTCAAGATGTCGCCTGTTCTGGATATCAAACGCACTGTGGTGTCGTGGAAACACCAGATAACGTGTTTCTCGCATTAAATAGCACGAAAAGAGCGATCTCGAAGATTCTGCATACTTCTGACGGAAGTCTCACCAAGATTATCGTAGAAAATGCATATCTCAGGTTGAAATCTCACGAAAATCAAGATGTCGCCGGTTCTGCATATCAGACGCACTGTGGAGTGGTGAAAACAGCAGAAAACGTGTTTCTCGCATTAACTAGCTCGAAAAGAGCGTTCACGATGATTCTGCATACTTCTCCTAGATGAAACACCAAGATTATCGCAGAAAATGCATATCTCAGCTTGATACCCGACGAAAGTCAAGATGTCGTCGGTTCTGCATATCAAACGCCCTGTGGAGTGATGAAAACACCAGATAGCATGTTTCTCGCATTAAATAGCTCAAATAGAGCGATCTCGATGATTCTGCATACTTCTGACAGAAGACTCACCAAGATTATCGCAGAAAATGCATATTTCAGCTGGAAACCCCACGAAAACCAAGTTATCGGCGGCTCTACATATCAAACGCCCTGTGGAGTGGTCAATACACCAGATAACGTGTTTCTCGCATTAAATAGCTCGAAAAGAGCGATCCCGATGATTCTGCATACTTCTGACAGAAGTCTCACCAAGATTATCGTTGAAAATGCATATCTCAGCTTGATACCCGGCGAAAGTCAAGATGTCGCCGGTTCTGCATATCAAACGCACTGCGGAGTGGTGAAAACAACAGATAACGTGTTTCTCGCATTAAATAGCTCGAAAAGAGGGGTCCCGATGATTCTGCATACTACTGACAGAAGACTCACCTAGATTATCGACGAAAATGCATATCTCAGGTTGAAATCTCACTAAAATCTAGATGTCGCCGGTTCTGCATATCAAACGCACTGTGGAGTGGTCAATACACCAGATAACGTGTTTCTTGCATTAAATAGCTCGAAAAGAGCGATCTCGATGTTTCCGCATACTTCTGACTGAAGTCTTACCAATATTATCGCAGAAAATGCATATTTCAGCTTGAAACCCGACGAAATCCAAGATGTCGCCGGTTCTGCATATCAGACGCACTGTGGAGTGGTGAAAACAGCAGAAAACGTGTTTCTCGCATTAACTAGCTCGAAAAGAGCGTTCACGATGATTCTGCATACTTCTCCTAGATGAAACACCAAGATTATCGCAGAAAATGCATATCTCAGCTTGATACCCGACGAAAGTCAAGATGTCGTCGGTTCTGCATATCAAACGCACTGTGGAGTGGTGAAATCACCACATAAGGTGTTTCTCGCATTAAATAGCTCGAAAAGAGCGATCCCGATGATTCTGCATGCTTCTGACAGAAGTCTCACAAAGATTATCGCAGAAAATGCATATCTCAGCTGGAAACCCCACGAAAACCAAGATGTCGCCGGTTCTGCATATCAAACACCCTGTGGAGTGATGAAAACACCAGATAACATGTTTCTCGCATTAAATAGCTCAAATAGAGCGATCTCGATGATTCTGCATACTTCTGACAGAAGACTCACCAAGATTATCGCAGAAAATGCATATTTCAGCTGGAAACCCCACGAAAACCAAGTTATCGGCGGCTCTACATATCAAACGCCCTGTGGAGTGGTCAATACACCAGATAACGTGTTTCTCGCATTAAATAGCTCGAAACGAGCGATCTAGAAGATTCTGTATACTTCTGACTGAAGTCTCACCAATATTCTCGCAGAAAATGCATATCTCAGCTGGAAACACCACGAAAATCAAGATATCGCCGGTTCTGCATATCAAACGCACTGTGGAATGTTGAAAACACCAGAAAACTTGTTTTTCGCATTAAATAGCTCGAAACGAGCGATCTAGATGATTCTGCATACTTCTGACTGAAATCTCACCATCATTATCGTTGAAAATGCATATTTCAGCTGGAAACCCCACGAAAACCAAGATGTCGCCGGTTCTGCATATCAAACGCACTGGGGAGTGGTCAATACACCAGATAACGTGGTTCTCGCATTAAGTAGCTCGAAAAGAGTGATCTAGATGATTCTGCATACTGCTGACAGAAGACCCACCAAGATTATCGCAGAAAATGCATATCTCAGCTGGAAACACCACGAAAACCACGATATCGTCGGTTCTGCATATCAGACGCACTGTGGAATGTTGAAAACACCAGAAAACGTGTTTCTCGCATTAAATAGCTTGAAAAGAGCGATCTAGATGATTCTGCATACCTCTGACTGAAGTCTCACCAAGATTATCGCAGAAAATCCATATCTCAGCTTGAAACATCACGAAAATTAAGATGTCGCCGGTTCTGCATATCAAACGCACTGTGGAGTCGTGAAAACAACCAGACAACGTGTTTCTCGCATTAAATAGCTCGAAAAGTGCGATCCCGATGATTCTGCATACTTCTGACAGAAATCTCACCAAGATTATCGTTGAAAATGCATATCTCAGCTGGAAACCCCACGAAAACCAAGATATCGCCGGTTCTGCATATCAAACGCCCTGTGGAGTGATGAAAACACCAGATAACATGTTTCTCGCATTAAATAGCTCGAAACGAGCAATCTAGGAGATTCTGCATACTTCTGACTAAAGTCTCACCAAGATTATCGTAGAAAATGCATATCTCAGCTGGAAACCCCACGAAAACCAAGATATCGCCGGTTCTGCATATCAAACGCCCCGTGGAGTGATGAAAACACCAGATATCATGTTTCTCGCATTAAATAGCCCGAAAAGAGCGATCTCGAAGATTCTGCATACTTCTGACAGAAATCTCACCAAGATTATCGTTGAAAATGCATATCTCAGCTGGAAACCCCACGAAAACCAAGATATCGCCGGTTCTGCATATCAAACGCCCTGTGGAGTGATGAAAACACCAGATAACATGTTTCTCGCATTAAATAGCTCGAAAAGAGCGATCCCGATGATTCTGCATACTTCTGACAGAAGTCTCACCAAGATTATCGTTGAAAATGCATATCTCAGCTTGATACCCGACGAAAGCCAAGATGTCGCTGGTTCTGCATATCAAACGCACTGTGGAGTGCTGAAAACACCAGATAACGTGTTTCTCGCATTATGTAGCTCGAAAAGAGCGTTCTCGAAGATTCTGCATACTTCTGACAGAAGTCTCACCAAGATTATCGACGAAAATGCATATCTCAGGTTGAAATCTCACGAAATTCAAGATGTCGCCGGTTCAGCATTTAAAACGCACTGTGGAGTCGTGAAAACAACCAGACAACGTGTTTCTCGCATTAAATAGCTCGAAAAGAGCGATCCCGATGATTCTGCATACTTCTGACAGAAGTCTCACCAAGATTATCGCAGAAAATGCATATCTCAGCTTGAAACCTCACGAAAATCAAGATGCCGTCGGTTCTGCATATCAAACGCACTGTGGAGTGGTGAAATCACCACATAAGGTGTTTCCCGCATTAAATAGCTCGAAAAGAGCGATCTAGAAGATTCTGCATACTTCTGACAGAAGTCTCACCAAGATTATCGTAGAAAATGCATATCTCAGGTTGAAATCTCACGAAAATCAAGATGTCGCCGGTTCTGCATATCAAACGCACTGCGGAGTGGTGAAAACAACAGATAACGTGTTTCTCGCATTAAATAGCTCGAAAAGAGGGGTCCCGATGATTCTGCATACTACTGACAGAAGACTCACCTAGATTATCGACGAAAATGCATATCTCAGGTTGAAATCTCACTAAAATCTAGATGTCGCCGGTTCTGGATATCAAACGCACTGTGGTGTCGTGAAAACACTAGAAAACTTGTTTTTTCGCATTAAATAGCTTGAAAAGAGCGATCTAGATGATTCTGCATACCTCTGACTGAAGTCTCACCAAGATTATCGCAGAAAATCCATATCTCAGCTTGAAACATCACGAAAATTAAGATGTCGCCGGTTCTGCATGTCAAACGTACTGTGGAGTGGCGAATACACCAGAAAACGAGTTTCTCGCATTAAATAGCTCGAAAAGAGCGATCCCGATGATTCTGCATGCTTCTGACAGAAGTCTCACAAAGATTATCGCAGAAAATGCATATCTCAGCTGGAAACCCCACGAAAACCAAGATATCGCCGGTTCTGCATATCAAACGCAGTGTGGAATGTTGAAAACACCAGAAAACTTGTTTTTTCGTATTAAATAGCTCGAAACGAGCGATCTAGATGATTCTGCATACTTCTGACAGAAGTCTCACCAAGATTATCGCAGAAAATGCATATCTCAGCTTGATACCCGACGAAAGTCAAGATGTCGTCGGTTCTGCATATCAAACGCACTGTGGAGTGGTGAAATCACCACATAAGGTGTTTCTCGCATTAAATAGCTCGAAAAGAGCGATCCCGATGATTCTGCATGCTTCTGACAGAAGTCTCACAAAGATTATCGCAGAAAATGCATATCTCAGCTGGAAACCCCACGAAAACCAAGATATCGCCGGTTCTGCATATCAAACGCAGTGTGGAATGTTGAAAACACCAGAAAACTTGTTTTTTCGTATTAAATAGCTCGAAACGAGCGATCTAGATGATTCTGCATACTTCTGACTGAAATCTCAGCAAGATTATCGTTGAAAATGCATATTTCAGCTGGAAACCCCACGAAAACCAAGATGTCGCCGGTTCTGCATATCAAACGCACTGGGGAGTGGTCAATACACCAGATAACGTGGTTCTCGCATTAAGTAGCTCGAAAAGAGTGATCTAGATGATTCTGCATACTTCTGTCAGCAGACCCACCAAGATTATCGCAGAAAATGCATATCTCAGCTGGAAACACCACGAAAACCACGATATCGTCGGTTCTGCATATCAGACGCACTGTGGAATGTTGAAAACACCAGAAAACGTGTTTCTCGCATTAACTAACTCGAAAAGAGCGTTCTCGATCATTCTGCATACTTCGCATAGATGAAACACCAAGATTATCGCAGAAAATGCATATTTCAGCTGGAAACCCCGCGAAGATCAAGTTATCGGCGGCTCTACATATCATACGGACTGTGGAGTGGTCAAAACACCAGAAAACTTGTTTTTTCGCATTAAATAGCTCGAAACGAGCGATCTAGATGATTCTGCATACTTCTGACTAAAGTCTCACCAAGATTATCGCAGAAAATGCATATCTCAGCTGGAAACCCCACGAAAACCAAGATATCGCCGGTTCTGCATATCAAACGCCCTGTGGAGTGATGAAAACACCAGATAACATGTTTCTCGCATTAAATAGCTCGAAAAGAGCGATCTCGAAGATTCTGCATACTTCTGACAGAAGTCTCACCAAGATTATCGTAGAAAATGCATATCTCAGCTTGAAACCCGACGAAATCCAAGATGTCGCCGGTTCTGAATATCAAACGCACTGTGGAATGTTGAAAACACCAGAAGCATTGTTTTTTCGCATTAAATAGCTTGAAAAGAGCGATCTAGATGATTCTGCATACCTCTGACTGAAGTCTCACCAAGATTATCGCAGAAAATCCATATCTCAGCTTGAAACATCACGAAAATTAAGATGTCGCCGGTTCTGCATATCAAACGCACTGTGGAGTCGTGAAAACAACCAGACAACGTGTTTCTCGCATTAAATAGCTCGAAAAGAGCGATCCCGATGATTCTGCATACTTCTGACAGAAGTCACACCAAGATTGTCGTTGAAAATGCATATCTCAGCTTGATACCCGACGAAAGTCAAGATGTCGCTGGTTCTGCATATCAAACGCACTGTGGAGTGGTGAAAACACCAGATAACGTGTTTCTCGCATTATGTAGCTCGAAAAGAGCGTTCTCGAAGATTCTGCATACTTCTGACAGAAGTCTCACCAAGATTATCGACGAAAATGCATATCTCAGGTTGAAATCTCACGAAATTCAAGATGTCGCCGGTTCTGCATATCAAACGCACTGTGGAGTCGTGAAAACAACCAGACAACGTGTTTCTCGCATTAAATAGCTCGAAAAGAGCGATCCCGATGATTCTGCATACTTCTGACAGAAGACTCACCAAGATTATCGCAGAAAATGCATATCTCAGCTGGAAACACCACGAAAATCAAGGTATCGCCGGTTCTGCATATCAAACGCACTGTGGAGTGGTGAAAACACCAGATAACGTGTTTCTCGCATTATGTAGCTCGAAAAGAGCGTTCTCGAAGATTCTGCATACTTCTGACAGAAGTCTCACCAAGATTATCGACGAAAATGCATATCTCAGGTTGAAATCTCACGAAATTCAAGATGTCGCCGGTTCTGCATATCAAACGCACTGTGGAGTCGTGAAAACAACCAGACAACGTGTTTCTCGCATTAAATAGCTCGAAAAGAGCGATCCCGATGATTCTGCATACTTCTGACTGAAGTCTCACCAAGGTTATCGCAGAAAATCCATATCTCAGCTTGAAACATTACGAAAATTAAGATGTCGCCGGTTCTGCACATCAAACGCACTGTGGAGTCGTGAAAACAACCAGACAACGTGTTTCTCGCATTAAATAGCTCGAGAAGAGCGATCTCGAAGATTCTGCATACTTCTGACGGAAGTCTCACCAAGATTATCGTAGAAAATGCATATCACAGGTTGAAATCTCACGAAAATCAAGATGTCGCCGGTTCTGCATATCAAACGCACTGCGGAGTGGTGAAAACAACAGATAACGTGTTTCTCGCATTAAATAGCTCGAAAAGAGGGGTCCCGATGATTCTGCATACTACTGACAGAAGACTCACCAAGATTATCGCAGAAAATGCATATCTCAGCTGGAAACACCACGAAAATCAAGATATCGCCGGTTCTGCATATCAAACGCACTGTGGAGTGGTGAAAACACCAGATATCGTGTTTCTCGCATTAACTAGCTCGAAAAGAGCGTTCACGATGATTCTGCATACTTCTCATAGATGATACACCAAGATTATCGCAGAAAATGCATATCTCAGCTTGATACCCGACGAAAGTCAAGATGTCGTCGGTTCTGCATATCAAACGCACTGTGGAGTGGTGAAATCACCACATAAGGTGTTTCTCGCATTAAATAGCTCGAAAAGAGCGAACCCGATGATTCTGCATGCTTCTGACAGAAGTCTCACAAAGATTATCGCAGAAAATGCATATCTCAGCTGGAAACCCCACGAAAACCAAGATATCGCCGGTTCTGCATATCAAACGCACTGTGGAATGTTGAAAACACCAGAAAACTTGTTTTTTCGTATTAAATAGCTCGAAACGAGCGATCTAGATGATTCTGCATACTTCTGACTGAAATCTCAGCAAGATTATCGTTGAAAATGCATATTTCAGCTGGAAACCCCACGAAAACCAAGATGTCGCCGGTTCTGCATATCAAACGCACTGGGGAGTGGTCAATACACCAGATAACGTGGTTCTCGCATTAAGTAGCTCGAAAAGAGTGATCTAGATGATTCTGCATACTTCTGTCAGCAGACCCACCAAGATTATCGCAGAAAATGCATATCTCAGCTGGAAACACCACGAAAACCACGATATCGTCGGTTCTGCATATCAGACGCACTGTGGAATGTTGAAAACACCAGAAAACGTGTTTCTCGCATTAACTAACTCGAAAAGAGCGTTCTCGATCATTCTGCATACTTCTCATAGATGAAACACCAAGATTATCGCAGAAAATGCATATTTCAGCTGGAAACCCCGCGAAGATCAAGTTATCGGCGGCTCTACATATCATACGGACTGTGGAGTGGTCAAAACACCAGAAAACTTGTTTTTTCGCATTAAATAGCTCGAAACGAGCGATCTAGATGATTCTGCATACTTCTGACTAAAGTCTCACCAAGATTATCGCAGAAAATGCATATCTCAGCTGGAAACCCCACGAAAACCAAGATATCGCCGGTTCTGCATATCAAACGCCCTGTGGAGTGATGAAAACACCAGATAACATGTTTCTCGCATTGAATAGCTCGAAAAGAGCGATCTCGAAGATTCTGCATACTTCTGACAGAAGTCTCACCAAGATTATCGTAGAAAATGCATATCTCAGCTTGAAACCCGACGAAATCCAAGATGTCGCCGGTTCTGCATATCAAACGCACTGTGGAATGTTGAAAACACCAGAAAAATTGTTTTTTCGCATTAAATAGCTTGAAAAGAGCGATCTAGATGATTCTGCATACCTCTGACTGAAGTCTCACCAAGATTATCGCAGAAAATCCATATCTCAGCTTGAAACATCACGAAAATTAAGATGTCGCCGGTCCTGCATATCAAACGCACTGTGGAGTCGTGAAAACAACCAGACAACGTGTTTCTCGCATTAAATAGCTCGAAAAGAGCGATCCCGATGATTCTGCATACTTCTGACAGAAGTCACACCAAGATTGTCGTTGAAAATGCATATCTCAGCTTGATACCCGACGAAAGTCAAGATGTCGCTGGTTCTGCATATCAAACGCACTGTGGAGTGGTGAAAACACCAGATAACGTGTTTCTCGCATTATGTAGCTCGAAAAGAGCGTTCTCGAAGATTCTGCATACTTCTGACAGAAGTCTCACCAAGATTATCGACGAAAATGCATATCTCAGGTTGAAATCTCACGAAATTCAAGATGTCGCCTGTTCTGGATATCAAACGCACTGTGGTGTCGTGAAAACACCAGATAACGTGTTTCTCGCATTAAATAGCTCGGAAAGAGCGATCTCGAAGATTCTGCATACTTCTGACAGAAGACTCACCAAGATTATCGCAGAAAATGCATATCTCAGCTGGAAACACCACGAAAATCAAGGTATCGCCGGTTCTGCATATCAAACGCACTGTGGAGTGGTGAAAACACCAGATATCGTGTTTCTCGCATTAAGTAGCTCGAAAAGAGCGATCTCGAAGATTCTGCATACTTCTGACAGAAGTCTCACCAAGATTATCGTAGAAAATGCATATCTCAGCTTGAAACCCGACGAAATCCAAGATGTCGCCGGTTCTGCATATTAAACGCACTGTGGAATGTTGAAAACACTACAAAACTTGTTTTTTCGCATTAAATAGCTTGAAAAGAGCGATCTAGATGATTCTGCATACCTCTGACTGAAGTCTCACCAAGGTTATCGCAGAAAATCCATATCTCAGCTTGAAACATTACGAAAATTAAGATGTCGCCGGTTCTGCATATCAAACGCACTGTGGAGTCGTGAAAACAACCAGACAACGTGTTTCTCGCATTAAATAGCTCGAAAAGAGCGATCTCGAAGATTCTGCATACTTCTGACGGAAGTCTCACCAAGATTATCGTAGAAAATGCATATCTCAGGTTGAAATCTCACGAAAATCAAGATGTCGCCGGTTCTGCATATCAAACGCATTGCGGAGTGGTGAAAACAACAGATAACGTGTTTCTCGCATTAAATAGCTCGAAAAGAGGGGTCCCGATGATTCTGCATACTACTGACAGAAGACTCACCAAGATTATCGCAGAAAATGCATATCTCAGCTGGAAACACCACGAAAATCAAGATATCGCCGGTTCTGCATATCAAACGCACTGTGGAGTGGTGAAAACACCAGATATCGTGTTTCTCGCATTAAGTAGCTCGAAAAGAGCGATCTCGAAGATTCTGCATACTTCTGACAGAAGTCTCACCAAGATTATCGTAGAAAATGCATATCTCAGCTTGAAACCCGACGAAATCCAAGATGTCGCCGGTTCTGCATATCAAACGCACTGTGGAATGTTGAAAACACTAGAGAACTTGTTTTTGCGCATTAACCAGCTCGAAAAGAGCGTTCTCGATGATTAAGCATACTTCGGACAGAAGTCTCACCAAGATTATCGCAGGAATTGCAAATCTCAGCTTGAACCCCGACGATATCCAAGATGTCGCCGGATCTGCATATCAAACGCACTGTGGAGTCGTGAAAACAACCAGACAACGTGTTTCTCGCATTAAATAGCTCGAAAAGAGGGGTCCCGATGATTCTGCATACTACTGACAGAAGACTCACCTAGATTATCGACGAAAATGCATATCTCAGGTGGAAATCTCACGAAAATCTAGATGTCGCCGGTTCTGGATATCAAACGCACTGTGGTGTCGTGAAAACACTAGAAAACTTGATTTTTCGCATTAAATAGCTTGAAAAGAGCGATCTAGATGATTCTGCATACTTCTGACTGAAGTGTCACCAAGATTATCGCAGAAAATCCATATCACAGCTTGAAACATCACGAAAATTAAGATGTCGCCGGTTCTGCATATCAAACGCACTGTGGAGTCGTGAAAACAACCAGACAACGTGTTTCTCGCATTAAATAGCTCGAAAAGAGCGATCCCGATGATTCTGCATACTTCTGACAGAAGTCTCACCAAGATTATCGCAGAAAATGCATATCTCAGCTTGAAACCTCACGAAAATCAAGATGTCGCCGGTTCTGCAAATCAAACGCACTGTGGAGTGGTGAAAACAACCAGATAACGTGTTTCTCGCATTAAATAGCTCGAGAAGTGCGATCCCGATGATTATGCATACTTCTGACAGAAGTCTCACCAAGATAATCGCAGAAAATGCATATCTCAGCTTGAAACCTCACGAAAATCAAGATGACGCCGGTTCTGCATATCAAACGCACTGCGGAGTGGTGAAAACAACAGATAACGTGTTTCTCGCATTAAATAGCTCGAAAAGAGGGGTCCCGATGATTCTGCATACTTCTGACGGAAGTCTCACCAAGATTATAGTAGAAAATGCATATCTCAGGTTGAAATCTCACGAAAATCAAGATGACGCCGGTTCTGCATATCAAACGCACTGCGGAGTGGTGAAAACAACAGATAACGTGTTTCTCGCATTAAATAGCTCGAAAAGAGGGGTCCCGATGATTCTGCATACTACTGACAGAAGACTCACCAAGATTATCGCAGAAAATGCATATCTCAGCTGGAAACACCACGAAAATCAAGATATCGCCGGTTCTGCATATCAAACGCACTGTGGAGTGGTGAAAACACCAGATATCGTGTTTCTCGCATTAAGTAGCTCGAAAAGAGCGATCTCGAAGATTCTGCATACTTCTGACAGAAGTCTCACCAAGATTATCGTAGAAAATGCATATCTCAGCTTGAAACCCGACGAAATCCAAGATGTCGCCGGTTCTGCATATCAAACGCACTGTGGAATGTTGAAAACACTAGAAAACTTGTTTTTTCGCATTAAATAGCTTGAAAAGAGCGATCTAGATGATTCTGCATACCTCTGACTGAAGTCTCACCAAGGTTATCGCAGAAAATCCATATCTCAGCTTGAAACATCACGAAAATTAAGATGTCGCCGGTTCTGCATTTCAAAAGCACTGTGGAGTCGTGAAAACAACCAGACAACGTGTTTCTCGCATTAAATAGCTCGAAAAGAGCGATCTCGAAGATTCTGCATACTTCTGACGGAAGTCTCACCAAGATTATCGTAGAAAATGCATATCTCAGGTTGAAATCTCACGAAAATCAAGATGTCGCCGGTTCTGCATATCAAACGCACTGCGGAGTGGTGAAAACAACAGATAACGTGTTTCTCGCATTAAATAGCTCGAAAAGAGGGGTCCCGATGATTCTGCATACTTCTGACGGAAGTCTCACCAAGATTATCGTAGAAAATGCATATCTCAGGTTGAAATCTCACGAAAATCAAGATGTCGCCGGTTCTGCATATCAAACGCACTGCGGAGTGGTGAAAACAACAGATAACGTGTTTCTCGCATCAAATAGCTCGAAAAGAGGGGTCCCGATGATTCTGCATACTACTGACAGAAGACTCACCTAGATTATCGACGAAAATGCATATCTCAGGTTGAAATCTCACTAAAATCTAGATGTCGCCGGTTCTGGATATCAAACGCACTGTGGTGTCGTGAAAACACTAGAAAACTTGTTTTTTCGCATTAAATAGCTTGAAAAGAGCGATCTAGATGATTCTGCATACCTCTGACTGAAGTCTCACCAAGATTATCGCAGAAAATCCATATCTCAGCTTGAAACATCACGAAAATTAAGATGTCGCCGGTTCTGCATGTCAAACGTACTGTGGAGTGGCGAATACACCAGAAAACGTGTTTCTCGCATTAAGTAGCTCGAAAAGAGCGATCTCGAAGATTCTGTATACTTCTGACTGAAGTCTCACCAATATTATCGCAGAAAATGCATATCTCAGCTTGAAACCTCACGAAAATCAAGATGGCGCCGGTTCTGCATATCAAACGCACTGTGGAGTGGTCAATACACCAGTTAACGTGTTTCTCGCATTAAATAGCTCGAAAAGAGCGATCTCGATGTTTCCGCATACTTCTGACTGAAGTCTTACCAATATTATCGCAGAAAATGCATATTTCAGCTGGAAACCCCACGAAAACCAAGTTATCGGCGGCTCTACATATCAAACGCACTGTGGAGTGGTTAAAACACCAGAAAACTTGTTTTTTCGCATTAAATAGCTCGAAACGAGCGATCTAGATGATTCTGCAAACTTCTGACAGAAGTCTCACCAAGATTATCGCAGAAAATGCATATCTCAGCTGGAAAACCCCACGAAAACCAAGATATCGCCGGTTCTGCATATCAGACGCACTGTGGAGTGGTGAAAACACCAGAAAACGTGTTTCTCGCATTAACTAGCTCGAAAAGAGCGATCACGATGATTCTGCATACTTCTCATAGATGATACACCAAGATTATCGCAGAAAATGCATATCTCAGCTTGATACCCGACGAAAACCAAGATATCGCCGGTTCTGCATATCAAACGCACTGTGGAATGTTGAAAACACCAGAAAACTTGTTTTTTCGTATTAAATAGCTCGAAACGAGCGATCTAGATGATTCTGCATACTTCTGACTGAAATCTCAGCAAGATTATCGTTGAAAATGCATATTTCAGCTGGAAACCCCACGAAAACCAAGATGTCGCCGGTTCTGCATATCAAACGCACTGGGGAGTGGTCAATACACCAGATAACGTGGTTCTCGCATTAAGTAGCTCGAAAAGAGTGATCTAGATGATTCTGCATACTTCTGTCAGCAGACCCACCAAGATTATCGCAGAAAATGCATATCTCAGCTGGAAACACCACGAAAACCACGATATCGTCGGTTCTGCATATCAGACGCACTGTGGAATGTTGAAAACACCAGAAAACGTGTTTCTCGCATTAACTAACTCGAAAAGAGCGTTCTCGATCATTCTGCATACTTCTCATAGATGAAACACCAAGATTATCGCAGAAAATGCATATTTCAGCTGGAAACCCCGCGAAGACCAAGTTATCGGCGGCTCTACATATCATACGGACTGTGGAGTGGTCAAAACACCAGGAAACTTGTTTTTTCGCATTAAATAGCTCGAAACGAGCGATCTAGATGATTCTGCATACTTCTGACTAAAGTCTCACCAAGATTATCGCAGAAAATGCATATCTCAGCTGGAAACCCCACGAAAACCAAGATATCGCCGGTTCTGCATATCAGACGCACTGTGGAATGTTGAAAACACCAGAAAACGTGTTTCTCGCATTAACTAACTCGAAAAGAGCGTTCTCGATCATTCTGCATACTTCTCATAGATGAAACACCAAGATTATCGCAGAAAATGCATATTTCAGCTGGAAACCCCGCGAAGACCAAGTTATCGGCGGTTCTGCATATCAAACGCACTGGGGAGTGGTCAATACACCAGATAACGTGGTTCTCGCATTAAGTAGCTCGAAAAGAGTGATCTAGATGATTCTGCATACTTCTGTCAGCAGACCCACCAAGATTATCGCAGAAAATGCATATCTCAGCTGGAAACACCACGAAAACCACGATATCGTCGGTTCTGCATATCAGACGCACTGTGGAATGTTGAAAACACCAGAAAACGTGTTTCTCGCATTAACTAACTCGAAAAGAGCGATCTCGAAGATTCTGCATACTTCTGACAGAAGTCTCACCAAGATTATCGTAGAAAATGCATATCTCAGCTTGAAACCCGACGAAATCCAAGATGTCGCCGGTTCTGCATATCAAACGCACTGTGGAATGTTGAAAACACCAGAAAAATTGTTTTTTCGCATTAAATAGCTTGAAAAGAGCGATCTAGATGATTCTGCATACCTCTGACTGAAGTCTCACCAAGATTATCGCAGAAAATCCATATCTCAGCTTGAAACATCACGAAAATTAAGATGTCGCCGGTTCTGCATATCAAACGCACTGTGGAGTCGTGAAAACAACCAGACAACGTGTTTCTCGCATTAAATAGCTCGAAAAGGGCGATCCCGATGATTCTGCATACTTCTGACAGAAGTCACACCAAGATTGTCGTTGAAAATGCATATCTCAGCTTGATACCCGACGAAAGTCAAGATGTCGCTGGTTCTGCATATCAAACGCACTGTGGAGTGGTGAAAACACCAGATAACGTGTTTCTCGCATTATGTAGCTCGAAAAGAGCGTTCTCGAAGATTCTGCATACTTCTGACAGAAGTCTCACCAAGATTATCGACGAAAATGCATATCTCAGGTTGAAATCTCACGAAATTCAAGATGTCGCCTGTTCTGGATATCAAACGCACTGTGGTGTCGTGAAAACACCAGATAACGTGTTTCTCGCATTAAATAGCTCGGAAAGAGCGATCTCGAAGATTCTGCATACTTCTGACAGAAGACTCACCAAGATTATCGCAGAAAATGCATATCTCAGCTGGAAACACCACGAAAATCAAGGTATCGCCGGTTCTGCATATCAAACGCACTGTGGAGTGGTGAAAACACCAGATATCGTGTTTCTCGCATTAAGTAGCTCGAAAAGAGCGATCTCGAAGATTCTGCATACTTCTGACAGAAGTCTCACCAAGATTATCGTAGAAAATGCATATCTCAGCTTGAAACCCGACGAAATCCAAGATGTCGCCGGTTCTGCATATCAAACGCACTGTGGAATGTTGAAAACACAAGAAAAATTGTTTTTTCGCATTAAATAGCTTGAAAAGAGCGATCTAGATGATTCTGCATACCTCTGACTGAAGTCTCACCAAGATTATCGCAGAAAATCCATATCTCAGCTTGAAACATCACGAAAATTAAGATGTCGCCGGTTCTGCATATCAAACGCACTGTGGAGTCGTGAAAACAACCAGACAACGTGTTTCTCGCATTAAATAGCTCGAAAAGAGCGATCCCGATGATTCTGCATACTTCTGACAGAAGTCACACCAAGATTGTCGTTGAAAATGCATATCTCAGCTTGATACCCGACGAAAGTCAAGATGTCGCTGGTTCTGCATATCAAACGCACTGTGGAGTGGTGAAAACACCAGATAACGTGTTTCTCGCATTATGTAGCTCGAAAAGAGCGTTCTCGAAGATTCTGCATACTTCTGACAGAAGTCTCACCAAGATTATCGACGAAAATGCATATCTCAGGTTGAAATCTCACGAAATTCAAGATGTCGCCTGTTCTGGATACCAAACGCACTGTGGTGTCGTGAAAACACCAGATAACGTGTTTCTCGCATTAAATAGCTCGGAAAGAGCGATCTCGAAGATTCTGCATACTTCTGACAGAAGACTCACCAAGATTATCGCAGAAAATGCATATCTCAGCTGGAAACACCACGAAAATCAAGGTATCGCCGGTTCTGCATACCAAACGCACTGTGGAGTGGTGAAAACACCAGATATCGTGTTTCTCGCATTAAGTAGCTCGAAAAGAGCGATCTCGAAGATTCTGCATACTTCTGACAGAAGTCTCACCAAGATTATCGTAGAAAATGCATATCTCAGCTTGAAACCCGACGAAATCCAAGATGTCGCCGGTTCTGCATATCAAACGCACTGTGGAATGTTGAAAACACTAGAAAACTTGTTTTTTCGCATTAAATAGCTTGAAAAGAGCGATCTAGATGATTCTGCATACCTCTGACTGAAGTCTCACCAAGGTTATCGCAGAAAATCCATATCTCAGCTTGAAACATTACGAAAATTAAGATGTCGCCGGTTCTGCATATCAAACGCACTGTGGAGTCGTGAAAACAACCAGACAACGTGTTTCTCGCATTAAATAGCTCGAAAAGAGCGATCTCGAAGATTCTGCATACTTCTGACAGAAGTCTCACCAAGATTATCGTAGAAAATGCATATCTCAGGTTGAAATCTCACGAAAATCAAGATGTCGCCGGTTCTGCATATCAAACGCACTGCGGAGTGGTGAAAACAACAGATAACGTGTTTCTCGCATTAAATAGCTCGAAAAGAGGGGTCCCGATGATTCTGCATACTACTGACAGAAGACTCACCAAGATTATCGCAGAAAATGCATATCTCAGCTGGAAACACCACGAAAATCAAGATATCGCCGGTTCTGCATATCAAACGCACTGTGGAGTGGTGAAAACACCAGATATCGTGTTTCTCGTATTAAGTAGCTCGAAAAGAGCGATCTCGAAGATTCTGCATACTTCTGACAGAAGTCTCACTAAGATTATCGTAGAAAATGCATATCTCAGCTTGAAACCCGACGAAATCCAAGATGTCGCCGGTTCTGCATATCAAACGCACTGTGGAATGCTGAAAACACTAGAAAACTTGTTTTTTCGCATTAAATAGCTTGAAAAGAGCGATCTAGATGATTCTGCATACCTCTGACTGAAGTCTCACCAAGGTTACCGCAGAAAATCCATATCTCAGCTTGAAACATCACGAAAATTAAGATGTCGCCGGTTCTGCATATCAAACGCACTGTGGAGTCGTGAAAACAACCAGACAACGTGTTTCTCGCATTAAATAGCTCGAAAAGAGGGGTCCCGATGATTCTGCATACTACTGACAGAAGACTCACCTAGATTATCGACGAAAATGCATATCTCAGGTTGAAATCTCACGAAAATCTAGATTTCGCCGGTTCTGGATATCAAACGCACTGTGGTGACGTGAAAACACTAGAAAACTTGATTTTTCGCATTAAATAGCTTGAAAAGAGCGATCTAGATGATTCTGCATACTTCTGACTGAAGTGTCACCAAGATTATCGCAGAAAATCCATATCTCAGCTTGAAACATCACGAAAATTAAGATGTCGCCGGTTCTGCATATCAAACGCACTGTGGAGTCGTGAAAACAACCAGACAACGTGTTTCTCGCATTAAATAGCTCGAAAAGAGCGATCCCGATGATTCTGCATACTTCTGACAGAAGTCTCACCAAGATTATCGCAGAAAATGCATATCTCAGCTTGAAACCTCACGAAAATCAAGATGTCGCCGGTTCTGCAAATCAAACGCACTGTGGAGTGGTGAAAACAACCAGATAACGTGTTTCTCGCATTAAATAGCTCGAGAAGTGCGATCCCGATGATTATGCATACTTCTGACAGAAGTCTCACCAAGATAATCGCAGAAAATGCATATCTCAGCTTGAAACCTCACGAAAATCAAGATGACGCCGGTTCTGCATATCAAACGCACTGCGGAGTGGTGAAAACAACAGATAACGTGTTTCTCGCATTAAATAGCTCGAAAAGAGGGGTCCCGATGATTCTGCATACTTCTGACGGAAGTCTCACCAAGATTATAGTAGAAAATGCATATCTCAGGTTGAAATCTCACGAAAATCAAGATGACGCCGGTTCTGCATATCAAACGCACTGCGGAGTGGTGAAAACAACAGATAACGTGTTTCTCGCATTAAATAGCTCGAAAAGAGGGGTCCCGATGATTCTGCATACTACTGACAGAAGACTCACCAAGATTATCGCAGAAAATGCATATCTCAGCTGGAAACACCACGAAAATCAAGATATCGCCGGTTCTGCATATCAAACGCACTGTGGAGTGGTGAAAACACCAGATATCGTGTTTCTCGCATTAAGTAGCTCGAAAAGAGCGATCTCGAAGATTCTGCATACTTCTGACAGAAGTCTCACCAAGATTATCGTAGAAAATGCATATCTCAGCTTGAAACCCGACGAAATCCAAGATGTCGCCGGTTCTGCATATCAAACGCACTGCGGAGTGGTGAAAACAACAGATAACGTGTTTCTCGCATTAAATAGCTCGAAAAGAGGGGTCCCGATGATTCTGCATACTACTGACAGAAGACTCACCAAGATTATCGCAGAAAATGCATATCTCAGCTGGAAACACCACGAAAATCAAGATATCGCCGATTCTGCATATCAAACGCACTGTGGAGTGGTGAAAACACCAGATATCGTGTTTCTCGCATTAAGTAGCTCGAAAAGAGCGATCTCGAAGATTCTGCATACTTCTGACAGAAGTCTCACCAAGATTATCGTAGAAAATGCATATCTCAGCTTGAAACCCGACGAAATCCAAGATGTCGCCGGTTCTGCATATCAAACGCACTGTGGAATGTTGAAAACACTAGAAAACTTGTTTTTTCGCATTAAATAGCTTGAAAAGAGCGATCTAGATGATTGTGCATACCTCTGACTGAAGTCTCACCAAGGTTATCGCAGAAAATCCATATCTCAGCTTGAAACATCACGAAAATTAAGATGTCGCCGGTTCTGCATATCAAAAGCACTGTGGAGTCGTGAAAACAACCAGACAACGTGTTTCTCGCATTAAATAGCTCGAAAAGAGCGATCTCGAAGATTCTGCATACTTCTGACGGAAGTCTCACCAAGATTATCGTAGAAAATGCATATCTCAGGTTGAAATCTCACGAAAACCAAGTTATCTCCGGTTCTGCACATCAAACGTACTGTGGAGTGGTGAAAACACCAGAAAACGTGTTTCTCGCATTATGTAGCTCGAAAAGAGCGTTCTCGAAGATTCTGCATACTTCTGACAGAAGTCTCACCAAGATTATCGACGAAAATGCATATCTCAGGTTGAAATCTCACGAAATTCAAGATGTCGCCTGTTCTGGATATCAAACGCACTGTGGTGCCGTGAAAACACCAGATAACGTGTTTCTAGCATTAAATAGCTCGAAAAGAGCGATCTCGAAGATTCTGCATACTTCTGACGGAAGTCTCACCAAGATTATCGTAGAAAATGCATATCTCAGGTTGAAATCTCACGAAAATCAAGATGTCGACGGTTCTGCATATCAAACGCACTGTGGAGTCGTGAAAACAACCAGACAACGTGTTTCTCGCATTAAATAGCTCGAAAAGAGCGATCCCGATGATTCTGCATACTTCTGACAGAAGTCTCACCAAGATTATCGCAGAAAATGCATATCTCAGCTTGAAACCTCACGAAAATCAAGATGTCGCCGGTACTGCAAATCAAACGCACTGTGGAGTAGTGAATACACCAGAAAACGTGTTTCTCGCATTAAATAGCTCGAAAAGAGCGATTTAGATGATTCTGCATACTTCTGACAGAAGTCTCACTAAGATTATCGCAGAAAATGCATATCTCAGCTTGAAAACCCACGAAAAGCAAGATTTCGCCGGTTCTGCATGTCAAACGCACTGTGGATTGGTGAATACACCAGAAAACGTGTTTCTCGCATTAAATAGCTCGAAAAGAGCGATTTAGATGATTCTGCATACTTCTGACAGAAGTCTCACCAAGATTATCGCAGAAAATGCATATCTCAGCTTGAAAACCCACGAAAAGCAAGATTTCGCCGGTTCTGCATGTCAAACGCACTGTGGATTGGTGAATACACCAGAAAACGTGTTTCTCGCATTAAATAGCTCGAAAAGAGCGATTTAGATGATTCTGCATACTTCTGACAGAAGACTCACCAAGATTATCGTAGAAAATGCATATCTCAGCTTGAAACCCGACGAAATTCAAGATGTCGCCGGTTCTGCATATCAAACGCACTGTGGAGTGGTGAATACACCAGAAAACGTGTTTCTCGCATTAAATAGCTCGAAAAGAGCGATCTAGATGATTCTGCATACTTCTGACAGAAGACTCACCAAGATTATCGCAGAAAATGCATATCTCAGCTGGAAACACCACGAAAATCAAGATATCGCCGGTTCTGCATATCAAACGCACTGTGGAGTGGTGAAAACACCAGATATCGTGTTTCTCGCATTAAGTAGCTCGAAAAGAGCGATCTCGAAGATTCTGCATACTTCTGACAGAAGTCTCACCATGATTATCGTTGAAAATGCACATCTCATCTTGATACCCGACGAATGCCAAGATGTCGCTGTTTCTGCATATCAAACGCACTGTGGAGTGGTGAAAACACCAGATAACGTGTTTCTCGCATTATGTAGCTCGAAAAGAGCGTTCTCGAAGATTCTGCATACTTCTGACAGAAGTCTCACCAAGATTATCGAAGAAAATGCATATCTCAACTTGAAACCCGACCGAAACAAAGATATCTCCGGTTCTGCATGTCAAACGTACTGTGGAGTGGTGAATACACCAGAAAACGTGTTTCTCGCATTAAATAGCTCGAAAAGAGCGATCTAGATGATTCTACATACTTCTGACAGAAGACTCACCAAGATTATCGCAGAAAATGCATATCTCAGCTTGAAACATCACGAAAATCAAGATGTCGCCGGTTCTGCATATCAAACGCACTGTGAAGTCGTGAAAACAACCAGACAACGTGTTTCTCGCATTAAATAGCCCGCAAAGAGCGATCCCGATGATTCTGCATACTTCTGACAGAAGTCTCACCAAGATTATCGTTGAAAATGCACATCTCAGCTTGAAACCCGACGAAATCCAAGATGTCGGCGGTTCTGCATATCAAACGCAATGTGGAGTGGTGAAAACACCAGATAACGTGTTTCTCGCATTAAATAGCTCGAAAAAAGGGATCCCGATGATTCTGCATACTTCTGACAGAAGACTCACCAAGATCATCGCAGAAAATGCATATCTCAGCTGGAAACACCACGAAAATCAAGATATCGCCGGTTCTGCATATAAAACGCACTGTGGAATGTTGAAAACACCAGAAAACTTGTTTTTTCGCATTAAATAGCTCGAAAAGAGCGATCTCGAAGATTCTGCATACTTCTGACAGAAGTCTCACAAAGATTAACGTAGAAAATGCATATCTCAGCTTGAAACCCGACGAAATCCAAGATGTCGCCGGTTCTGCATATCAAACGCACTGTGGATTGCTGAAAACACCAGATATCGTGTTTCTCGCATTAAATAGCTCGAAAAGAGCGATCCCGATGATTCTGCATACTTCTGACAGAAGTCTCACCAAGATTATCGTTGAAAATGCATATCTCAGCTTGATGCCCGACGAAAGCCAAGATGTCGCCGGTTCTGCATATCAAACGCACTGTGGAGTGGTGAAAACACCAGATAACGTGTTTCTCGCATTATGGAGCTCGAAAAGAGCGTTCTCGAAGATTCTGCATACTTCTGACAGAAGTCTCTCCAAGATTCTCGTAGAAAATACCAAATCTCAGCTTGAAACCCGACCGAAACAAAGATATCTCTGGTTCTGCATGTCAAACGTACTGTGGAGTGGTGAATACACCAGAAAACGTGTTTCTCGCATTAAATAGCTCGAAAAGAGCGATCCAGATGGTTCTACATACTTCTGACAGAAGACTTACAAAGATTATCGCAGAAAATGCATATCTCAGCTGGAAACACCACGAAAATCAAGATATCGCCGGTTCTGCATATCAAACGCACTGTGGAATGTTGAAAACACCAGAAAACTTGTTTTTTCGCATTAAATAGCTCGAAACGAGCGATCTAGATGATTCTGCATACTTCTGACTGAAGTCTCACCAATATTATGTCAGAAAATGCATATCTCAGCTTGAAACCTCACGAAAATCAAGTTATCTCCGGTTCTGCACATCAAACGTACTGTGGAGTGGTGAATACACCAGAAAACGTGTTTCTCGCATTAACTAGCTCGAAAAGAGCGATGTAGATGATTCTGTATACTTCTGACTGAAGTCTCACCAAGATTATCGCAGAAAATCCATATCTCAGCTTGAAACCTCACGAAAACCAAGTTATCTCCGGTTCTGCACATCAAACGTACTGTGGAGTGGTGAATACACCAGAAAACGTGTTTCTCGCATTAACTAGCTCGAAAAGAGCGATGTAGATGATTCTGCATACTTCTGACAGAAGACTCACCAAGATTATCGCAGAGAATGCATATCTCAGTATGAACCCCGACGAAATCCAAGATGTCGCCGGTTCTGTATATCAAACGCACTGTGGAGTGGTGAAAACACCAGATATCATGTTTCGCGCAATAAGTAGCTCGAAAAAAGGGATCTCGATGACTCTGCATACTTCTGACAGAAGACTCACCAAGATCATCGCAGAAAATGCATATCTCAGCTGGAAACACCACGTAAATCAACATATCGCCGGTTCTGTATATCAAACGCAATGTGGAGTGGTGAAAACACCAGATATCGTGTTTCGCGCAATAAGTAGCTGGAAAAAAGGGATCTCGATGAATCTGCATACTTCTGACAGAAGTCTCACCAAGATTATCGCAGAAAATCCATATCTCAGCTTGAAACCTCATGAAAACCAAGTTATCTCCGGTTCTGCACATCAAACGTACTGTGGAGTGGTGAATACACCAGAAAACGTGTTTCTCGCATTAACTAGCTCGAAAAGAGCGATCTAGATGATTCTGCATACTTCTGACAGAAGACTCACCAAGATTATCGCAGAGAATGCATATCTCAGTATGAACCCCGACGAAATCCAAGATGTCGCCGGTTCTGTATATCAAACGCACTGTGGAGTGGTGAAAACACCAGATATCGTGTTTCGCGCAATAAGTAGCTCGAAAAAAGGGATCTCGATGACTCTGCATACTTCTGACAGAAGACTCACCAAGATCATCGCAGAAAATGCATATCTCAGCTGGAAACACCACGAAAATCAACATATCGCCGGTTCTGCATATAAAACGCACTGTGGAATGTTGAAAACACCAGAAAATTTGTTTTTTCGCATTAAATAGCTTGAAAAGAGCGATCTAGATGATTCTGTAATTTTCTGACTGAAGTCGCACCAAGATTATCATAGACAATCTATATCTCTGCTTGAAACCTCACGAAAATCAAGATGTCGCCGGTTCTGCATATCAAACGCACTGTGGAGTCGTGAAAACATCCAGACAACGTGTTTCTCGCATTAAATAGCTCGAAAAGAGCGATCCCGATGATTCTGCATACTTCTGACAGAAGTCTCACCAAGATTATCGTTGAAAATGCATATCTCAGCTTGATGCCCGACGAAAGCCAAGATGTCGCCGGTTCTGCATATCAAACGCACTGTGGAGTGGTGAAAACACCAGATAACGTGTTTCTCGCATTATGTAGCTCGAAAAGAGCGTTCTCGAAGATTCTGCATACTTCTGACAGAAGTCTCTCCTAGATTATCGTAGAAAATACCATATCTCAGCTTGAAACCCGACCGAAACAAAGATATCTCTGGTTCTGCATGTCAAACGTACTGTGGAGTGGTGAATACACCAGAAAACGTGTTTCTCGCATTAAATAGCTCGAAAAGAGCGATCCAGATGGTTCTACATACTTCTGACAGAAGACTTACCAAGATTATCGCAGAAAATGCATATCTCAGCTGGAAACACCACGAAAATCAAGATATCGCCGGTTCTGCATATCAAACGCACTGTGGAATGTTGAAAACACCAGAAAACTTGTTTTTTTGCATTCAATAGCTCGAAACGAGCGATCTAGATGATTCTGCATACTTCTGACTGAAGTCTCACCAATATTATGTCAGAAAATGCATATCTCAGCTTGAAACCTCACGAAAATCAAGATGTTGCCGGTTCTGCATATCAAACGCACTGTGGAGTGGTGAAAACACCAGATATCGTGTTTCTCGCATTATGTAGCTCGAAAAGAGCGTTCTCGAAGATTCTGCATACTTCTGACAGAAGTCTCACCAAGATTATCGCAGAAAATGCATATCTCAGCTTGAAAACCCACGAAAAGCAAGATTTCGCCGGTTCTGCATGTCAAACGTACTGTGGAGTGGTGAATACACCAGAAAACGTGTTTCTCGCATTAAATAGCTCGAAAAAAGGGATCTCGATGATTCTGCATACTTCTGACAGCAGACTCACCAAGATTATCGCAGAAAATGCATATCTCAGCTGGAATCACCACGAAAATCAAGATATCGCCGGTTCTGCATATCACACGCACTGTGGAATGTTGAAAACACCAGAAAACTTGTTTTTTCGCATTAAATAGCTCGAAACGAGCGATCTAGATGATTCTGCATACTTCTGACTGAAGTCTCACCAATATTACGTCAGAAAATGCATATCTCAGCTTGAAACCTCACGAAAATCAAGATGTTGCCGGTTCTGCATATCAAACGCACTGTGGAGTGGTGAAAACACCAGATATCGTGTTTCTCGCATTAAATAGCTCGCAAAGAGGGATCTCGATGATTCTGCATACTTCTGACAGAAGACTCACCAAGATTATCGCAGAAAATGCATATCTCAGCGTGAAACACAACGAAAATCAAGATATCGCCGGTTCTGCATATAAAACGCGCTGTGGAATGTTGAAAACACCAGAAAACTTGTTTTTTCGCATTACATAGCTTGAAAACAGCGATCTAGTTGATTCTGCATACTTCTGACTGAAGTGTCACCAAGATTATCGCAGAAAATCCATATCTCAGCTTGAAACATCACGAAAATTAAGATGTCGCCGGTTCTGCATATCAAACGCACTGTGGAGTCGTGAAAACAACCAGACAACGTGTTTCTCGCATTAAATAGGTCGAAAAGAGCGATCCCGATGATTCTGCATACTTCTGACAGAAGTCTCACCAAGATTATCGCAGAAAATGCATATCTCAGCTTGAAACCTCACGAAAATCAAGATGTCGCTGGTTCTGCATATAAAACGCACTGTGGAATGTTGAAAACACCAGAAAACTTGTTTTTTCACATTAATTAGCTCGAAAAGAGCGATCTAAATGATTCTGCATACTTCTGACTGAAGTGTCACGAAGATTATCGCAGAAAATCCATATCTCAGCTTGAAACCTCACGTAAACCAAGTTATCTCCGGTTCTGCACATCAAACGTACTGTGGAGTGGTGAATACACCAGAAAACGTGTTTCTCGCATTAACTAGCTCGAAAAGAGCGATCTAGATGATTCTGCATACTTCTGACAGAAGACTCACCAAGATTATCGCAGAGAATGCATATCTCAGTATGAACCCCGACGAAATCCAAGATGTCTCCGGTTCTGTATATCAAACGCACTGTGGAGTGGTGAAAACACCAGATATCGTGTTTCGCGCAATAAGTAGCTCGAAAAAAGGGATCTCGATGACTCTGCATACTTCTGACAGAAGACTCACCAAGATCATCGCAGAAAATGCATATCTCAGCTGGAAACACCACGAAAATCAACATATCGCCGGTTCTGTATATCAAACGCACTGTGGAGTGGTGAAAACACCAGATATCGTGTTTCGCGCAATAAGTAGCTGGAAAAAAGGGATCTCGATGACTCTGCATACTTCTGACAGAAGTCTCACCAAGATTATCGCAGAAAATCCATATCTCAGCTGGAAACACCACGAAAATCAACATATCGCCGGTTCTGCATATAAAACGCACTGTGGAATGTTGAAAACACCAGAAAATTTGTTTTTTCGCATTAAATACCTTGAAAAGAGCGATCTAGATGATTCTGTATATTTCTGACTGAAGTCGCACCAAGATTATCATAGACAATCTATATCTCAGCTTGAAACCTCACGAAAATCAAGATGTCGCCGGTTCTGCATATCAAACGCACTGTGGAGTCGTGAAAACATCCAGACAACGTGTTTCTCGCATTAAATAGCTCGAAAAGAGCGATCCCGATGATTCTGCATACTTCTGACAGAAGTCTCACCAAGATTATCGTTGAAAATGCATATCTCAGCTTGATGCCCGACGAAAGCCAAGATGTCGCCGGTTCTGCATATCAAACGCACTGTGGAGTGGTGAAAACACCAGATAACGTGTTTCTCGCATTATGTAGCTCGAAAAGAGCGTTCTCGAAGATTCTGCATACTTCTGACAGAAGTCTCTCCTAGATTATCGTAGAAAATACCATATCTCAGCTTGAAACCCGACCGAAACAAAGATATCTCTGGTTCTGCATGTCAAACGTACTGTGGAGTGGTGAATACACCAGAAAACGTGTTTCTCGCATTAAATAGCTCGAAAAGAACGATCCAGATGGTTCTACATACTTCTGACAGAAGACTTACCAAGATTATCGCTAGAAAATGCATATCTCAGCTGGAAACACTACGAAAATCAAGATATCGCCGGTTCTGCATATCAAACGCACTGTGGAATGTTGAAAACACCAGAAAACTTGTTTTTTCGCATTAAATAGCTCGAAACGAGCGATCTAGATGATTCTGCATACTTCTGACTGAAGTCTCACCAATATTATGTCAGAAAATGCATATCTCAGCTTGAAACCTCACGAAAATCTAGATGTTGCCGGTTCTGCATATCAAACGCACTGTGAAGTGGTGAAAACACCAGATATCGTGTTTCTCGCATTAAATAGCTCGCAAAGAGGGATCTCGATGATTCTGCATACTTCTGACAGAAGACTCACCAAGATTATCGCAGAAAATGCATATCTCAGCTGGAAACACAACGAAAATCAAGATATCGCCGGTTCTGCATATAAAACGCGCTGTGGAATGTTGAAAACACCAGAAAACTTGTTTTTTCGCATTACATAGCTTGAAAACAGCGATCTAGATGATTCTGCATACTTCTGACAGAAGACTCACCAAGATAATCGCAGAAAATGCATATCTCAGCTGGAAACACCACGAAAATCAGATATCGCCGGTTCTGCATATCAAACGCACTGTGGAGTGGTGAAAACACCAGATATCGTGTTTCTCGCATTAAGTAGCTCGAAAAGAGCGATCTCGAAGATTCTGCATACTTCTGACAGAAGTCTCACCAAGATTATCGCAGAAAATGCATATCTCAGCTTGAAAACCCACGAAAAGCAAGATTTCGCCGGTTCTGCATGTCAAACGTACTGTGGAGTGGTGAATACACCAGAAAACGTGTTTCTCGCATTAAATAGCTCGAAAAAAGGGATCTCGATGATTCTGCATACTTCTGACAGAAGACTCACCAAAATTATCGCAGAAAATGCATATCTCAGCTGGAAACACCACGAAAATCAAGATATCGCCGGTTCTGCATATCAAACGCACTGTGGAGTGGTGAAAACACCAGATATCGTGTTTCTCGCATTAAGTAGCTCGAAAAGAGCGATCTCGAAGATTCTGCATACTTCTGACTGAAGTCTCACCAATATTACGTCAGAAAATGCATATCTCAGCTTGAAACACCACGAATATCAACATATCGCCGGTTCTGCATATAAAACGCACTGTGGAATGTTGAAAACACCAGAAAATTTGTTTTTTCGCATTAAATAGCTTGAAAAGAGCGATCTAGATGATTCTGTATACTTCTGACTGAAGTCGCACCAAGATTATCATAGACAATCCATATCTCAGCTTGAAACCTCACGAAAATCAAGATGTCGCCGGTTCTGCATATCAAACGCACTGTGGAGTCGTGAAAACATCCAGACAACGTGTTTCTCGCATTAAATAGCTCGAAAAGAGCGATCCCGATGATTCTGCATACTTCTGACAGAAGTCTCACCAAGATTATCGTTGAAAATGCATATCTCAGCTTGATGCCCGACGAAAGCCAAGATGTCGCCGGTTCTGCATATCACACGCACTGTGGAGAGGTGAAAACACCAGATAACGTGTTTCTCGCATTATGTAGCTCGAAAAGAGCGTTCTCGAAGATTCTGCATACTTCTGACAGAAGTCTCTCCAAGATTCTCGTAGAAAATACCAAATCTCAGCTTGAAACCCGACCGAAACAAAGATATCTCTGGTTCTGCATGTCAAACGTACTGTGGAGTGGTGAATACACCAGAAAATTTGTTTTTTCGCATTAAATAGCTTGAAAAGAGCGATCTAGATGATTCTGTATACTTCTGACTGAAGTCTCACCAAGATTATCGCAGAAAATCCATATCTCAGCTTGAAACCTCACGAAAACCAAGTTATCTCCGGTTCTGCACATCAAACGTACTGTGGAGTGGTGAATACACCAGAAAACGTGTTTCTCGCATTAACTAGCTCGAAAAGAGCGATCTAGATGATTCTGCATACTTCTGACAGAAGAATCACCAAGATTATCGCAGAGAATGCATATCTCAGTATGAACCCCGACGAAATCCAAGATGTCTCCGGTTCTGTATATCAAACGCACTGTGGAATGTTGAAAACACCAGAAAACTTGTTTTTTCGCATTAAATAGCTCGAAACGAGCGATCTAGATGATTCTGCATACTTCTGACTGAAGTCTCACCAATATTATGTCAGAAAATGCATATCTCAGCTTGAAACCTCACGAAAATCTAGATGTTGCCGGTTCTGCATATCAAACGCACTGTGAAGTGGTGAAAACACCAGATATCGTGTTTCTCGCATTAAATAGCTCGCAAAGAGGGATCTCGATGATTCTGCATACTTCTGACAGAAGACTCACCAAGATTATCGCAGAAAATGCATATCTCAGCTGGAAACACAACGAAAATCAAGATATCGCCGGTTCTGCATATAAAACGCGCTGTGGAATGTTGAAAACACCAGAAAACTTGTTTTTTCGCATTACATAGCTTGAAAACAGCGATCTAGATGATTCTGCATACTTCTGACAGAAGACTCACCAAGATAATCGCAGAAAATGCATATCTCAGCTGGAAACACCACGACAATCAAGATATCGCCGGTTCTGCATATCACACGCACTGTGGAATGTTGAAAACACCAGAAAACTTGTTTTTTCGCATTAAATAGCTCGAAACGAGCGATCTAGATGATTCTGCATACTTCTGACTGAAGTCTCACCAATATTATGTCAGAAAATGCATATCTCAGCTTGAAACCTCACGAAAATCAAGATGTTGCCGGTTCTACATTTCAAACGCACTGTGGAGTGGTGAAAACACCAGATATCGTGTTTCTCGCATTATGTAGCTCGAAAAGAGCGTTCTCGAAGATTCTGCATACTTCTGACAGAAGTCTCACCAAGATTATCGCAGAAAATGCATATCTCAGCTTGAAAACCCACGAAAAGCAAGATTTCGCCGGTTCTGCATGTCAAACGTACTGTGGAGTGGTGAATACACCAGAAAACGTGTTTCTCGCATTAAATAGCTCGAAAAAAGGGATCTCGATGATTCTGCATACTTCTGACAGAAGACTCACCAAGATTATCGCAGAAAATGCATATCTCAGCTGGAAACACCACGAAAATCAAGATATCGCCGGTTCTGCATATCAAACGCACTGTGGAGTGGTGAAAACACCAGATATCGTGTTTCTCGCATTAAGTAGCTCGAAAAGAGCGATCTCGAAGATTCTGCATACTTCTGACTGAAGTCTCACCAATATTACGACAGAAAATGCATATCTCAGCTTGAAACACCACGAATATCAACATATCGCCGGTTCTGCATATAAAACGCACTGTGGAATGTTGAAAACACCAGAAAATTTGTTTTTTCGCATTAAATAGCTTGAAAAGAGCGATCTAGATGATTCTGTATACTTCTGACTGAAGTCGCACCAAGATTTTCATAGACAATCCATATCTCAGCTTGAAACCTCACGAAAATCAAGATGTCGCCGGTTCTGCATATCAAACGCACTGTGGAGTCGTGAAAACATCCAGACAACGTGTTTCTCGCATTAAATAGCTCGAAAAGAGCGATCCCGATGATTCTGCATACTTCTGACAGAAGTCTCACCAAGATTATCGTTGAAAATGCATATCTCAGCTTGATGCCCGACGAAAGCCAAGATGTCGCCGGTTCTGCATATCAAACGCACTGTGGAGTGGTGAAAACACCAGATAACGTGTTTCTCGCATTATGTAGCTCGAAAAGAGCGTTCTCGAAGATTCTGCATACTTCTGACAGAAGACTTACAAAGATTATCGCAGAAAATGCATATCTCAGCTGGAAACACCACGAAAATCAAGATATCGCCGGTTCTGCATATCAAACGCACTGTGGAATGTTGAAAACACCAGAAAACTTGTTTTTTCGCATTAAATAGCTCGAAACGAGCGATCTAGATGATTCTGCATACTTCTGACTGAAGTCTCACCAATATTATGTCAGAAAATGCATATCTCAGCTTGAAACCTCACGAAAATCAAGATGTTGCCAGTTCTGCATATCAAACGCACTGTGGAGTGTTGAAAACACCAGATATCGTGTTTCGCGCAATAAGTAGCTCGAAAAAAGGAATCTCGATGACTCTGCATACTTCTGACAGAAGACTCACCAAGATCATCGCAGAAAATGCATATCTCAGCTGGAAACACCACGAAAATCAACATATCGCCGGTTCTGCATATAAAACGCACTGTGGAATGTTGAAAACACCAGAAAATTAGTTTTTTCGCATTAAATAGCTTGAAAAGAGCGATCTAGATGATTCTGTATACTTCTGACTGAAGTCTCACCAAGATTATCGCAGAAAATCCATATCTCAGCTTGAAACCTCACGAAAACCAAGTTATCTCCGGTTCTGCACATCAAACGTACTGTGGAGTGGTGAATACACCAGAAAACGTGTTTCTCGCATTAACTAGCTCGAAAAGAGCGATCTAGATGATTCTGCATACTTCTGACAGAAGTCTCACCAAGATTATCGCAGAGAATGCATATCTCAGTATGAACCCCGACGAAATCCAAGATGTCTCCGGTTCTGTATATCAAACGCACTGTGGAGTGGTGAAAACACCAGATATCGTGTTTCGCGCAATAAGTAGCTCGAAAAAAGGGGTCTCGATGACTCTGCATACTTCTGACAGAAGACTCACCAAGATCATCGCAGAAAATGCATATCTCAGCTGGAAACACCACGAAAATCAACATATCGCCGGTTCTGTATATCAAACGCACTGTGGAGTGGTGAAAACACCAGATATCGTGTTTCGCGCAATAAGTAGCTGGAAAAAATGGATCTCGATGACTCTGCATACTTCTGACAGAAGTCTCACCAAGATTATCGCAGAAAATCCATATCTCAGCTGGAAACACCACGAAAATCAACATATCGCCGGTTCTGCATATAAAACGCACTGTGGAATGTTGAAAACACCAGAAAATTTGTTTTTTCGCATTAAATACCTTGAAAAGAGCGATCTAGATGATTCTGCATACTTCTGACTGAAGTCTCACCAATATTATGTCAGAAAATGCATATCTCAGCTTGAAACCTCACGAAAATCAAGATGTCGCCCGTTCTGCATATCAAACGCACTGTGGAGTCGTGAAAACAACCAGACAACGTGTTTCTCGCATTAAATAGCTCGAAAAGAGCGATCCCGATGATTCTGCATACTTCTGACAGAAGTCTCACCAAGATTATCGCAGAAAATGCATATCTCAGCTTGAAACCTCACGAAAATCAAGATGTCGCCGGTTCTGCATATCAAACGCACTGTGGAGTGGTGAATACACCAGAAAACGTGTTTCTCGCATTAACTAGCTCGAAAAGAGCGATCTAGATGATTCTGCATACTTCTGACAGAAGACTCACCAAGATTATCGCAGAGAATGCATATCTCAGTATGAACCCCGACGAAATCCAAGATGTCGCCGGTTCTGTATATCAAACGCACTGTGGAGTGGTGAAAACACCAGATATCGTGTTTCGCGCAATAAGTAGCTCGAAAAAAGGGATCTCGATGACTCTGCATACTTCTGACAGAAGACTCACCAAGATCAATGCAGAAAATGCATATCTCAGCTGGAAACACCACGAAAATCAACATATCGCCGGTTCTGCATATAAAACGCACTGTGGAATGTTGAAAACACCAGAAAATTTGTTTTTTCGCATTAAATAGCTTGAAAAGAGCGATCTAGATGATTCTGTATACTTCTGACTGAAGTCGCACCAAGATTATCATAGACAATCCATATCTCAGCTTGAAACCTCACGAAAATCAAGATGTCGCCGGTTCTGCATATCAAACGCACTGTGGAGTCGTGAAAACATCCAGACAACGTGTTTCTCGCATTACATAGCTCGAAAAGAGCGATCCCGATGATTCTGCATACTTCTGACAGAAGTCTCACCAAGATTATCGTGGAAAATGCATATCTCAGCTTGATGCCCGACGAAAGCCAAGATGTCGCCGGTTCTGCATATCAAACGCACTGTGGAGTGGTGAAAACACCAGATAACGTGTTTCTCGCATTATGTAGCTCGAAAAGAGCGTTCTCGAAGATTCTGCATACTTCTGACAGAAGTCTCTCCAAGATTATCGTAGAAAATACCATATCTCAGCTTGAAACCCGACCGAAACAAAGATATCTCTGGTTCTGCATGTCAAACGTACTGTGGAGTGGTGAATACACCAGAAAACGTGTTTCTCGCATTAGATAGCTCGAAAAGAGCGATCCAGATAGTTCTACATACTTCTGACAGAAGACTTACCAAGATTATCGCAGAAAATGCATATCCCAGCTGGAAACACCACGAAAATCAAGATATCGCCGGTTCTGCATACCAAACGCACTGTGGAGTGGTGAAAACACCAGATAACGTGTTTCTTGCATTATGTACCTCGAAAAGAGCGTTCTCGAAGATTCTGCATACTTCTGACAGAAGACTCACCAAGATTATCGCAGAAAATGCATATCTCAGCTGGAAACACAACGAAAATCAAGATATCGCCGGTTCTGCATATAAAACGCGCTGTGGAATGTTGAAAACACCAGAAAACTTGTTTTTTCGCATTACATAGCTTGAAAACAGCGATCTAGATGATTCTGCATACTTCTGACAGAAGTCTCACCAAGATTATCGTAGAAAATGCATATCTCAGCTTGAAACCCGACGAAATCCAAGATATCGCCGGTTCTGCATATAAAACGCGCTGTGGAATGTTGAAAACACCAGAAAACTTGTTTTTTCGCATTACATAGCTTGAAAACAGCGATCTAGATGATTCTGAATACTTCTGACTGAAGTCTCACGAAGATTATCGTAGAAAATCCATATCTCAGCTTGAAACCTCACGAAAATCAAGATGTCGCCGGTTCTGCGTATCAAACGCACTGTGGAGTGGTGAAAACACCAGATAACGTGTTTCTCGCATTATGTAGCTCGAAAAGAGCGTTCTCGAAGATTCTGCATACTTCTGACAGAAGACTCACCAAGATTATCGCAGAAAATGCATATCTCAGCTGGAAACACAACGAAAATCAAGATATCGCCGGTTCTGCATATAAAACGCGCTGTGGAATGTTGAAAACACCAGAAAACTTGTTTTTTCGCATTACATAGCTTGAAAACAGCGATCTAGATGATTCTGCATACTTCTGACTGAAGTGTCACCAATATTATCGCAGAAAATCCATATCTCAGCTTGAAACATCACGAAAATTAAGATTTCGCCGGTTCTGCATATCAAACGCACTGTGGAGTCGTGAAAACAACCAGACAACGTGTTTCTCGCATTACATAGCTCGAAAAGAGCGATCCCGATGATTCTGCATACTTCTGACAGAAGTCTCACCAAGATTATCGCAGAAAATGCATATCTCAGCTGGAAACACCACGAAAATCAAGATATCGCCGGTTCTGCATATCAAACGCACTGTGGAGTGGTGAAAACACCAGATATCGTGTTTCTCGCATTAAGTAGCTCGAAAAGAGCGATCTCGAAGATTCTGCATACTTCTGACAGAAGACTCACCAAGATTATCGCAGAAAATGCATATCTCAGCTGGAAACACAACGAAAATCAAGATATCGCCGGTTCTGCATATAAAACGCGCTGTGGAATGTTGAAAACACCAGAAAACTTGTTTTTTCGCATTACATAGCTTGAAAACAGCGATCTAGATGATTCTGCATACTTCTGACAGAAGTCTCACCAAGATTATCGTAGAAAATGCATATCTCAGCTTGAAACCCGACGAAATCCAAGATATCGCCGGTTCTGCATATAAAACGCGCTGTGGAATGTTGAAAACACCAGAAAACTTGTTTTTTCGCATTACATAGCTTGAAAACAGCGATCTAGATGATTCTGAATACTTCTGACTGAAGTCTCACGAAGATTATCGTAGAAAATCCATATCTCAGCTTGAAACCTCACGAAAATCAAGATGTCGCCGGTTCTGCGTATCAAACGCACTGTGGAATGTTGAAAACACCAGAAAACTTGTTTTTTCGCATTACATAGCTTGAAAACAGCGATCTAGATGATTCTGAATACTTCTGACTGAAGTCTCACGAAGATTATCGTAGAAAATCCATATCTCAGCTTGAAACCTCACGAAAATCAAGATGTCGCCGGTTCTGCGTATCAAACGCACTGTGGAATGTTGAAAACACCAGATAACGTGTTTCTCGCATTATGTAGCTCGAAAAGCGCGATCTCGATGATTCTGCATACTTCTAACAGAAGTCTCACGAAGATTATCGCAGAAAATGCATATCCCTGCTTGAAACCCGACGAAAACCAAGATATCTACTGTTCTGCATATCCAACGAACTGTGGAGTGGTGAAAACCCCAGAAAACGAGTTTCTCGCATTAAATAGCTCGAAAAGAGCGCTCTGGATGTTTCTGCATACTTCGGACAGATGTTTCACCAAGATTATCGTAGAAAATGCATATCTCAGCTTGAAACCGCACGAAAGCCAAGATATCGCTGGTTCTGCATATCAAACGCACTGTGGAGCGGTGAATACACCGGATAAGGTTTTTCTCGCATTAACTAGCCCGAAAAGAGCGATCTCGATGTTTCAGCATACTTCGGACAGAAGTCTCACCAAGATTATCGCAGAAAATGCATATCTCAGCTTGAAACCCCTCGAAAACCAAGATATCACCTGTTCTGCATATCCAACGAACTGTGGTGTGGTGAAAACCCCAGAAAACGTGTTTCTCGCATTAAATAGCTCGAAAAGAGCGATCTCGATGATTCTGCACACTTCGGACAGAAGTCTCACCAAGATTATCGCAGACAGTGCATATCTCAGCTTGAAACCCCACGAAAACCAAGATATCGCCGGTTCTGCATTTCATACGCACTGTGGAGTGCTGAAAAAACCAGATATCGTGTTTCTCGCATTAAATAGCTCGAAAAGTGCGATCTCGATGATTCTGCATACTTCTGACAGAAGTCTCACCATGATTATCGTAAAAAATGCATATCTCAGCTTGAAACCCCACGAAAACCAAGATATCGCTGGTTCTGCATATCAAACGCACTGTGGAGTGGTGAAAACACCAGATAACGTGTTTCTCGCATTAAATAGGTCGAAAAGAGCGATCTCGATGTTTCTGCATACTTCGGACAGAAGTCTCACCAAGATTATCGCAGACAATGCATATCTCAGCTTGAAACCCCACGAAAACCAAAATATCGCCGGTTCTGCGTATCAAACGCACTGTGGAATGTTGAAAACACCAGAAAACTTGTTTTTTCGCATTACATAGCTTGAAAAGAGCGATCTAGATGATTCTGCATACTTCTGACTGAAGTCTCACCAAGATTATCGCAGAAAATCCATATCTCAGCTGGAAAACATCACGAAAATCAAGATGTCGCCGGTTCTGCATATCAAACGCACTGTGGAGTGGTGAAAACACCAGATAACGTGTTTCTCGCATTATGTAGCTCGAAAAGCGCGATCTCGATGATTCTGCATACTTCTAACAGAAGTCTCACGAAGATTATCGCAGAAAATGCATATCCCTGCTTGAAACCCGACGAAAACCAAGATATCTACTGTTCTGCATATCCAACGAACTGTGGAGTGGTGAAAACCCCAGAAAACGAGTTTCTCGCATTAAATAGCTCGAAAAGAGCGCTCTGGATGTTTCTGCATACTTCGGACAGATGTTTCACCAAGATTATCGTAGAAAATGCATATCTCAGCTTGAAACCGCACGAAAGCCAAGATATCGCTGGTTCTGCATATCAAACGCACTGTGGAGCGGTGAATACACCGGATAAGGTTTTTCTCGCATTAACTAGCCCGAAAAGAGCGATCTCGATGTTTCAGCATACTTCGGACAGAAGTCTCACCAAGATTATCGCAGAAAATGCATATCTCAGCTTGAAACCCCTCGAAAACCAAGATATCACCTGTTCTGCATATCCAACGAACTGTGGTGTGGTGAAAACCCCAGAAAACGTGTTTCTCGCATTAAATAGCTCGAAAAGAGCGATCTCGATGATTCTGCACACTTCGGACAGAAGTCTCACCAAGATTATCGCAGAAAGTGCATATCTCAGCTTGAAACCCCACGAAAACCAAGATATCGCCGGTTCTGCATTTCATACGCACTGTGGAGTGCTGAAAAAACCAGATATCGTGTTTCTCGCATTAAATAGCTCGAAAAGTGCGATCTCGATGATTCTGCATACTTCTGACAGAAGTCTCACCATGATTATCGTAAAAAATGCATATCTCAGCTTGAAACCCCACGAAAACCAAGATATCGCTGGTTCTGCATATCAAACGCACTGTGGAGTGGTGAAAACACCAGATAACGTGTTTCTCGCATTAAATAGGTCGAAAAGAGCGATCTCGATGTTTCTGCATACTTCGGACAGAAGTCTCACCAAGATTATCGCAGACAATGCATATCTCAGCTTGAAACCCCACGAAAACCAAAATATCGCCGGTTCTGCATATCATACGCACTGTGCAGTGCTGAAAACACCAGATATCGTGTTTCTCGCATTAAATAGCTCGAAAAGTGCGATCTCGATGATTCAGCATACTTCGGACAGAAGTCTCTCCAAGTTTATCGCAGAAGATGCATATCTCAGCTTGAAACCCCTCGAAAACCAAGATATCACCTGTTCTGCATATCCAACGAACTGTGGTGTGGTGAAAACCCCAGAAAACGTGTTTCTCGCATTAAATAGCTCGAAAAGAGCGATCTCGAAGATTCTGCACACTTCGGACAGAAGTCTCACCAAGATTATCGCAGACAATGCATATCTCAGCTTGAAACCCCACGAAAACCAAGATATCGCCGGTTCTGCATTTCATACGCACTGTGGAGTGCTGAAAACACCAGATATCGTGTTTCTCGCATTAAATAGCTCGAAAAGTGCGATCTCGATGATTCTGCATACTTCTGACAGAAGTCTTACCATGATTATCGTAAAAAATGCATATCTCAGCTTGAAACCCCACGAAAACCAAGATATCGCTGGTTCTGCATATCAAACGCACTGTGGAGTGGTGAAAACACCAGATAACGTGTTTCTCGCATTAAATAGGTCGAAAAGAGCGATCTCGATGTTTCTGCATACTTCGGACAGAAGTCTCACCAAGATTATCGCAGACAATGCATATCTCAGCTTGAAACCCCACGAAAACCAAGATATCGCCGGTTCTGCATATCGTACGCACTGTGGAGTGCTGAAAACACCAGATATCGTGTTTCTCGCATTAAATAGCTCGAAAAGAGCGATCTCGATGATTCTGCACACTTCGGACAGAAGTCTCACCAAGATTATCGCAGACAATGCATATCTCAGCTTGAAACCCCACGAAAACCAAGATATCGCCGGTTCTGCATTTCATACGCACTGTGGAGTGCTGAAAACACCAGATATCGTGTTTCTCGCATTAAATAGCTCGAAAAGTGCGATCTCGATGATTCTGCATACTTCTGACAGAAGTCTCACCATGATTATCGTAAAAAATGCATATCTCAGCTTGAAACCCCACGAAAACCAAGATATCGCTGGTTCTGCATATCAAACGCACTGTGGAGTGATGAAAACACCAGATAACGTGTTTCTCGCATTAAATAGGTCGAAAAGAGCGATCTCGATGTTTCTGCATACTTCGGACAGAAGTCTCACCAAGATTATCGCAGACAATGCATATCTCAGCTTGAAACCCCACGAAAACCAAGATATCGCCGGTTCTGCATATCGTACGCACTGTGGAGTGCTGAAAACACCAGATATCGTGTTTCTCGCATTAAATAGCTCGAAAAGAGCGATCTCGATGATTCTGCACACTTCGGACAGAAGTCTCACCAAGATTATCGCAGACAATGCATATCTCAGCTTGAAACCCCACGAAAACCAAGATATCGCCGGTTCTGCATTTCATACGCACTGCGGAGTGCTGAAAACACCAGATATCGTGTTTCTCGCATTAAATAGCTCGAAAAGTGCGATCTCGATGATTCTGCATACTTCTGACAGAAGTCTCACCATGATTATCGTAAAAAATGCATATCTCAGCTTGAAACCCCACGAAAACCAAGATATCGCTGGTTCTGCATATCAAACGCACTGTGGAGTGGTGAAAACACCAGATAACGTGTTTCTCGCATTAAATAGGTCGAAAAGAGCGATCTCGATGTTTCTGCATACTTCGGACAGAAGTCTCACCAAGATTATCGCAGACAATGCATATCTCAGCTTGAAACCCCACGAAAACCAAGATATCGCCGGTTCTGCATAACATACGCACTGTGGAGTGCTGAAAACACCAGATATCGTGTTTCTCGCATTAAATAGCTCGAAAAGTGCGATCTCGATGATTCAGCATACTTCGGACAGAAGTCTCTCCAAGTTTATCGCAGAAGATGCATATCTCAGCTTGAAACCCCTCGAAAACCAAGATATCACCTGTTCTGCATATCCAACGAACTGTGGTGTGGTGAAAACCCCAGAAAACGTGTTTCTCGCATTAAATAGCTCGAAAAGAGCGATCTCGATGATTCTGCACACTTCGGACAGAAGTCTCACCAAGATTATCGCAGACAATGCATATCTCAGCTTGAAACCCCACGAAAACCAAGATATCGCCGGTTCTGCATTTCATACGCACTGTGGAGTGCTGAAAACACCAGATAGCGTGTTTCTCGCATTAAATAGCTCGAAAAGTGCGATCTCGATGATTCTGCACACTTCGGACTGAAGTCTCACCTAGATTATCGCAGACAATGCATATCTCAGCTTGAAACCCCACGAAAACCAAGATATCGCCGGTTCTGCATTTCATACGCACTGTGGAGTGCTGAAAACACCAGATATCGTGTTTCTCGCATTAAATAGCTCGAAAAGTGCGATCTCGATGATTCTGCATACTTCTGACAGAAGTCTCACCATGATTATCGTAAAAAATGCATATCTCAGCTTGAAACCCCACGAAAACCAAGATATCGCTGGTTCTGCATATCAAACGCACTGTGGAGTGGTGAAAACACCAGATAACGTGTTTCTCGCATTAAATAGGTCGAAAAGAGCGATCTCGATGTTTCTGCATACTTCGGACAGAAGTCTCACCAAGATTATCGCAGACAATGCATATCTCAGCTTGAAACCCCACGCAAACCCAGATATCGCCGGTTCTGCATATCAAACGCACTGTGGGGTGGGGAAAACACCAGATAAGGTTTTTCTCGCATTAACTAGCTCGAAAAGTGCGATCTCGACGATTCAGCATACTTCGGACAGAAGTGTCTCCAAGTTTATCGCAGAAAATGCATATCTCAGCTTGAAACCCCTCGAAAACCAAGATATCACCTGTTCTGCATATCCAACGAATTGTGGTGTGGTGAAAACCCCAGAAAACGTGTTTCTCGCATTAAATAGCTCGAAAAGAGCGATCTCGATGATTCTGCACACTTCGGACAGAAGTCTCACCAAGATTATCGCAGACAATGCATATCTCAGCTTGAAACCCCACGAAAACCAAGATGTCGCCGGTTCTGTATATCATACGCACTGTGGATTGCTGAAAACACCAGATATCGTGTTTCTCGCATTAAATAGCTCGAAAAGTGCGATCTCGATGTTTCTGCATACTTCGGACAGAGGTCTCACCAAGATTATCTCAGAAAATGCATATCTCAGCTTGAAACCCCACGAAAACCCAGATATCGCCGGTTCTGCATATCAAACCAACTGTGGAGTGGTGAAAACACCAGACAACGTGTTTCTCGCATTAAATAGTTCGAAATGTGCGATCTCGATGATTCTGCATACTTCTAACAGAAGTCTCACCATGATTATCGCAGAAAATGCATATCTCTGCTAGAAAACCCACGAAAACCAAGATATCTCCTGTTCTGCATATCCAACGAACTGTGCAGTGGTGAAAACCCCAGAAAACGTGTTTCTCGCATAAAATAGCTCGAAATGTACGATCTCGAAGATTCTGCATACTTCTAACAGAAGTCTCAACATGATTATCGCAGATAATGCATATCTCTGCTAGAAACCCCACGAAAACCAAGATATCTCCTGTTCTGCATATACAACGAACTGTGGAGTGGTGAAAACACCAGATAACGTGTTTCTCGCATTAACTAGCTCGAAATGAGCGATCTCTTTGATTCTGCATACTTCTGACAGAAGACTCCCCAAGATTATCGCTGAAAATGCATATCTCAGCAGGAAAAACCACGAAAATCAAGATATCGCCGGTTCTGCATATCAAACGCACTGTGGGGTGGGGAAAACACCAGATAAGGTTTTTCTCGCATTAACTAGCTCGAAAAGTGCGATCTCGATGATTCAGCATACTTCTGACAGAAGTCTCACCATGATTATCGTAAAAAATGCATATCTCGGCTTGAAACCCCACGAAAACCAAGATATCGCTGGTTCTGCATATCAAACGCACGTTGGAGTGGTGAAAACACCAGATAACGTGTTTCTCGCATTAAATAGGTCGAAAAGAGCGATCCCGATGTTTCTGCATACTTCGGACAGAAGTCTCACCAAGATTATCGCAGACAATGCATATCTCAGCTTGAAACCCCACGAAAACCCAGATATCGCCGGTTCTGCATATCAAACGCACTGTGGGGAGGGGAAAACACCAGATAAGGTTTTTCTCGCATTAACTAGCTCGAAAAGTGCGATCTCGACGATTCAGCATACTTCGGACAGAAGTGTCTCCAAGTTTATCGCAGCAAATGCATATCTCAGCTTGAAACCCCTCGAAAACCAAGATATCACCTGTTCTGCATATCCAACGAATTGTGGTGTGGTGAAAACCACAGAAAACGTGTTTCTCGCATTAAATAGCTCGAAAAGAGCGATCTCGATGATTCTGCACACTTCGGACAGAAGTCTCACCAAGATTATCGCAGACAATGCATATCTCAGCTTGAAACCCCACGAAAACCAAGATGTCGCCGGTTCTGCAAATCAAACGCACTGTGGAGTGGTGAAAACACCAGATAAGGTTTTTCTCGCATTAACTAGCTCGAAAGGTGCTATCTCGATGATTCAGCATACTTCTGACAGAAGTCTCACCATGATTATCGTAAAAAATGCATATCTCGGCTTGAAACCCCACGAAAACCAAGATATCGCTGGTTCTGCATATCAAACGCACGTTGGAGTGGTGAAAACACCAGATAACGTGTTTCTCGCATTAAATAGGTCGAAAAGAGCGATCTCGATGTTTCTGCATACTTCGGACAGAAGTCTCACCAAGATTATCGCAGACAATGCATATCTCAGCTTGAAACCCCACGAAAACCCAGATATCGCCGGTTCTGCATATCAAACGCACTGTGGGGTGGGGAAAACACCAGATAAGGTTTTTCTCGCATTAACTAGCTCGAAAGGTGCTATCTCGATGATTCAGCATACTTCGGACAGAAGTCTCTCCAAGTTTATCGCAGAAAATGCATATCTCTGCTTGAAACCCCTTGAATACCAAGATATCACCTGTTCTGCATATCCAACGAACTGTGGTGTGGTGAAAACCCCAGAAAACGTGTTTCTCGCATTACATAGCTCGAAAAGAGCGATCTCGATGATTCTGCACACTTCGGACAGAAGTCTCACCAAGATTATCGCAGAGAATGCATATCTCAGCTTGAAACCCCACGAAAACCAAGATATCGCCGGTTCTGCATATCATACGCACTGTGGAGTGGTGAAAACACCAGACAACGTGTTTCTCGCATTAAATAGTTCGAAATGTGCGATCTCGATGATTCTGCATACTTCTGACAGAAGTCTCACCAAGATTATCGTAGAAAATGCATATCTCAGCTAGAAACCCGACGAAATCCAAGATATCGCCGGTTCTGCATATCAAACGCACTGTGGAATGTTGAAAACACCAGAAAACTTGTTTTTTCGCATTAAATAGCTTGAAAAGAGCGATCTAGATGATTCTGCATACTTCTGACTGAAGTCTCACCAAGATTATCGCAGAAAATCCATATCTCAGCTGGAAAACATCACGAAAATCAAGATGTCGCCGGTTCTGCATATCAAACGCACTGTGGAGTGGTGAAAACACCAGATAACGTGTTTCTCGCATTATGTAGCTCGAAAAGCGCGATCTCGATGATTCTGCATACTTCTAACAGAAGTCTCACGAAGATTATCGCAGAAAATGCATATCTCTGCTTGAAACCCGACGAAAACCAAGATATCTACTGTTCTGCATATCCAACGAACTGTGGAGTGGTGAAAACCCCAGAAAACGAGTTTCTCGCATTAAATAGCTCGAAAAGAGCGCTCTGGATGTTTCTGCATACTTCGGACAGATGTTTCACCAAGATTATCGTAGAAAATGCATATCTCAGCTTGAAACCGCACGAAAGCCAAGATATCGCTGGTTCTGCATATCAAACGCACTGTGGAGCGGTGAATACACCGGATAAGGTTTTTCTCGCATTAACTAGCCCGAAAAGAGCGATCTCGATGTTTCAGCATACTTCGGACAGAAGTCTCACCAAGATTATCGCAGAAAATGCATATCTCAGCTTGAAACCCCTCGAAAACCAAGATATCACCTGTTCTGCATATCCAACGAACTGTGGTGTGGTGAAAACCCCAGAAAACGTGTTTCTCGCATTAAATAGCTCGAAAAGAGCGATCTCGATGTTTCAGCATACTTCGGACAGAAGTCTCACCAAGATTATCGCAGAAAATGCATATCTCAGCTTGAAACCCCTCGAAAACCAAGATATCACCTGTTCTGCATATCAAACGCACTGTGGAGTGGTGAAAACACCAGATAACGTGTTTCTCGCATTATGTAGCTCGAAAAGAGCGTTCTCGAAGAATCTGCATACTTCTGACAGAAGACTTACAAAGATTATCGCAGAAAATGCATATCTCAGCTGGAAACACCACGAAAATCAAGATATCGCCGGTTCTGCATATCAAACGCACTGTGGAATGTTGAAAACACCAGAAAACTTGTTTTTTCGCATTAAATAGCTCGAAACGAGCGATCTAGATGATTCTGCATACTTCTGACTGAAGTCTCACCAATATTATGTCAGAAAATGCATATCTCAGCTTGAAACCTCACGAAAATCAAGATGTTGCCAGTTCTGCATATCAAACGCACTGTGGAGTGTTGAAAACACCAGATATCGTGTTTCGCGCAATAAGTAGCTCGAAAAAAGGAATCTCGATGACTCTGCATACTTCTGACAGAAGACTCACCAAGATCATCGCAGAAAATGCATATCTCAGCTGGAAACACCACGAAAATCAACATATCGCCGGTTCTGCATATAAAACGCACTGTGGAATGTTGAAAACACCAGAAAATTAGTTTTTTCGCATTAAATAGCTTGAAAAGAGCGATCTAGATGATTCTGTATACTTCTGACTGAAGTCTCACCAAGATTATCGCAGAAAATCCATATCTCAGCTTGAAACCTCACGAAAACCAAGTTATCTCCGGTTCTGCACATCAAACGTACTGTGGAGTGGTGAATACACCAGAAAACGTGTTTCTCGCATTAACTAGCTCGAAAAGAGCGATCTAGATGATTCTGCATACTTCTGACAGAAGTCTCACCAAGATTATCGCAGAGAATGCATATCTCAGTATGAACCCCGACGAAATCCAAGATGTCTCCGGTTCTGTATATCAAACGCACTGTGGAGTGGTGAAAACACCAGATATCGTGTTTCGCGCAATAAGTAGCTCGAAAAAAGGGGTCTCGATGACTCTGCATACTTCTGACAGAAGACTCACCAAGATCATCGCAGAAAATGCATATCTCAGCTGGAAACACCACGAAAATCAACATATCGCCGGTTCTGTATATCAAACGCACTGTGGAGTGGTGAAAACACCAGATATCGTGTTTCGCGCAATAAGTAGCTGGAAAAAATGGATCTCGATGACTCTGCATACTTCTGACAGAAGTCTCACCAAGATTATCGCAGAAAATCCATATCTCAGCTGGAAACACCACGAAAATCAACATATCGCCGGTTCTGCATATAAAACGCACTGTGGAATGTTGAAAACACCAGAAAATTTGTTTTTTCGCATTAAATACCTTGAAAAGAGCGATCTAGATGATTCTGCATACTTCTGACTGAAGTCTCACCAATATTATGTCAGAAAATGCATATCTCAGCTTGAAACCTCACGAAAATCAAGATGTCGCCCGTTCTGCATATCAAACGCACTGTGGAGTCGTGAAAACAACCAGACAACGTGTTTCTCGCATTAAATAGCTCGAAAAGAGCGATCCCGATGATTCTGCATACTTCTGACAGAAGTCTCACCAAGATTATCGCAGAAAATGCATATCTCAGCTTGAAACCTCACGAAAATCAAGATGTCGCCGGTTCTGCATATCAAACGCACTGTGGAGTGGTGAATACACCAGAAAACGTGTTTCTCGCATTAACTAGCTCGAAAAGAGCGATCTAGATGATTCTGCATACTTCTGACAGAAGACTCACCAAGATTATCGCAGAGAATGCATATCTCAGTATGAACCCCGACGAAATCCAAGATGTCGCCGGTTCTGTATATCAAACGCACTGTGGAGTGGTGAAAACACCAGATATCGTGTTTCGCGCAATAAGTAGCTCGAAAAAAGGGATCTCGATGACTCTGCATACTTCTGACAGAAGACTCACCAAGATCAATGCAGAAAATGCATATCTCAGCTGGAAACACCACGAAAATCAACATATCGCCGGTTCTGCATATAAAACGCACTGTGGAATGTTGAAAACACCAGAAAATTTGTTTTTTCGCATTAAATAGCTTGAAAAGAGCGATCTAGATGATTCTGTATACTTCTGACTGAAGTCGCACCAAGATTATCATAGACAATCCATATCTCAGCTTGAAACCTCACGAAAATCAAGATGTCGCCGGTTCTGCATATCAAACGCACTGTGGAGTCGTGAAAACATCCAGACAACGTGTTTCTCGCATTACATAGCTCGAAAAGAGCGATCCCGATGATTCTGCATACTTCTGACAGAAGTCTCACCAAGATTATCGTGGAAAATGCATATCTCAGCTTGATGCCCGACGAAAGCCAAGATGTCGCCGGTTCTGCATATCAAACGCACTGTGGAGTGGTGAAAACACCAGATAACGTGTTTCTCGCATTATGTAGCTCGAAAAGAGCGTTCTCGAAGATTCTGCATACTTCTGACAGAAGTCTCTCCAAGATTATCGTAGAAAATACCATATCTCAGCTTGAAACCCGACCGAAACAAAGATATCTCTGGTTCTGCATGTCAAACGTACTGTGGAGTGGTGAATACACCAGAAAACGTGTTTCTCGCATTAGATAGCTCGAAAAGAGCGATCCAGATGGTTCTACATACTTCTGACAGAAGACTTACCAAGATTATCGCAGAAAATGCATATCCCAGCTGGAAACACCACGAAAATCAAGATATCGCCGGTTCTGCATACCAAACGCACTGTGGAGTGGTGAAAACACCAGATAACGTGTTTCTTGCATTATGTACCTCGAAAAGAGCGTTCTCGAAGATTCTGCATACTTCTGACAGAAGACTCACCAAGATTATCGCAGAAAATGCATATCTCAGCTGGAAACACAACGAAAATCAAGATATCGCCGGTTCTGCATATAAAACGCGCTGTGGAATGTTGAAAACACCAGAAAACTTGTTTTTTCGCATTACATAGCTTGAAAACAGCGATCTAGATGATTCTGCATACTTCTGACTGAAGTCTCACCAAGATTATCGCAGAAAATCCATATCTCAGCTGGAAAACATCACGAAAATCAAGATGTCGCCGGTTCTGCATATCAAACGCACTGTGGAGTGGTGAAAACACCAGATAACGTGTTTCTCGCATTATGTAGCTCGAAAAGCGCGATCTCGATGATTCTGCATACTTCTAACAGAAGTCTCACGAAGATTATCGCAGAAAATGCATATCCCTGCTTGAAACCCGACGAAAACCAAGATATCTACTGTTCTGCATATCCAACGAACTGTGGAGTGGTGAAAACCCCAGAAAACGAGTTTCTCGCATTAAATAGCTCGAAAAGAGCGCTCTGGATGTTTCTGCATACTTCGGACAGATGTTTCACCAAGATTATCGTAGAAAATGCATATCTCAGCTTGAAACCGCACGAAAGCCAAGATATCGCTGGTTCTGCATATCAAACGCACTGTGGAGCGGTGAATACACCGGATAAGGTTTTTCTCGCATTAACTAGCCCGAAAAGAGCGATCTCGATGTTTCAGCATACTTCGGACAGAAGTCTCACCAAGATTATCGCAGAAAATGCATATCTCAGCTTGAAACCCCTCGAAAACCAAGATATCACCTGTTCTGCATATCCAACGAACTGTGGTGTGGTGAAAACCCCAGAAAACGTGTTTCTCGCATTAAATAGCTCGAAAAGAGCGATCTCGATGATTCTGCACACTTCGGACAGAAGTCTCACCAAGATTATCGCAGACAGTGCATATCTCAGCTTGAAACCCCACGAAAACCAAGATATCGCCGGTTCTGCATTTCATACGCACTGTGGAGTGCTGAAAAAACCAGATATCGTGTTTCTCGCATTAAATAGCTCGAAACGTGCGATCTCGATGATTCTGCATACTTCTGACAGAAGTCTCACCATGATTATCGTAAAAAATGCATATCTCAGCTTGAAACCCCACGAAAACCAAGATATCGCTGGTTCTGCATATCAAACGCACTGTGGAGTGGTGAAAACACCAGATAACGTGTTTCTCGCATTAAATAGGTCGAAAAGAGCGATCTCGATGTTTCTGCATACTTCGGACAGAAGTCTCACCAAGATTATCGCAGACAATGCATATCTCAGCTTGAAACCCCACGAAAACCAAAATATCGCCGGTTCTGCATATCATACGCACTGTGCAGTGCTGAAAACACCAGATATCGTGTTTCTCGCATTAAATAGCTCGAAAAGTGCGATCTCGATGATTCAGCATACTTCGGACAGAAGTCTCTCCAAGTTTATCGCAGAAGATGCATATCTCAGCTTGAAACCCCTCGAAAACCAAGATATCACCTGTTCTGCATATCCAACGAACTGTGGTGTGGTGAAAACCCCAGAAAACGTGTTTCTCGCATTAAATAGCTCGAAAAGAGCGATCTCGAAGATTCTGCACACTTCGGACAGAAGTCTCACCAAGATTATCGCAGACAATGCATATCTCAGCTTGAAACCCCACGAAAACCAAGATATCGCCGGTTCTGCATTTCATACGCACTGTGGAGTGCTGAAAACACCAGATATCGTGTTTCTCGCATTAAATAGCTCGAAAAGTGCGATCTCGATGATTCTGCATACTTCTGACAGAAGTCTCACCATGATTATCGTAAAAAATGCATATCTCAGCTTGAAACCCCACGAAAACCAAGATATCGCTGGTTCTGCATATCAAACGCACTGTGGAGTGGTGAAAACACCAGATAACGTGTTTCTCGCATTAAATAGGTCGAAAAGAGCGATCTCGATGTTTCTGCATACTTCGGACAGAAGTCTCACCAAGATTATCGCAGACAATGCATATCTCAGCTTGAAACCCCACGAAAACCAAGATATCGCCGGTTCTGCATATCGTACGCACTGTGGAGTGCTGAAAACACCAGATATCGTGTTTCTCGCATTAAATAGCTCGAAAAGAGCGATCTCGATGATTCTGCACACTTCGGACAGAAGTCTCACCAAGATTATCGCAGACAATGCATATCTCAGCTTGAAACCCCACGAAAACCAAGATATCGCCGGTTCTGCATTTCATACGCACTGTGGAGTGCTGAAAACACCAGATATCGTGTTTCTCGCATTAAATAGCTCGAAAAGAGCGATCTCGATGATTCTGCATACTTCTGACAGAAGTCTCACCATGATTATCGTAAAAAATGCATATCTCAGCTTGAAACCCCACGAAAACCAAGATATCGCTGGTTCTGCATATCAAACGCACTGTGGAGTGGTGAAAACACCAGATAACGTGTTTCTCGCATTAAATAGGTCGAAAAGAGCGATCTCGATGTTTCTGCATACTTCGGACAGAAGTCTCACCAAGATTATCGCAGACAATGCATATCTCAGCTTGAAACCCCACGAAAACCAAGATATCGCCGGTTCTGCATAACATACGCACTGTGGAGTGCTGAAAACACCAGATATCGTGTTTCTCGCATTAAATAGCTCGAAAAGTGCGATCTCGATGATTCAGCATACTTCGGACAGAAGTCTCTCCAAGTTTATCGCAGAAGATGCATATCTCAGCTTGAAACCCCTCGAAAACCAAGATATCACCTGTTCTGCATATCCAACGAACTGTGGTGTGGTGAAAACCCCAGAAAACGTGTTTCTCGCATTAAATAGCTCGAAAAGAGCGATCTCGATGATTCTGCACACTTCGGACAGAAGTCTCACCAAGATTATCGCAGACAATGCATATCTCAGCTTGAAACCCCACGAAAACCAAGATATCGCCGGTTCTGCATTTCATACGCACTGTGGAGTGCTGAAAACACCAGATATCGTGTTTCTCGCATTAAATAGCTCGAAAAGTGCGATCTCGATGATTCTGCACACTTCGGACTGAAGTCTCACCAAGATTATCGCAGACAATGCATATCTCAGCTTGAAACCCCACGAAAACCAAGATATCGCCGGTTCTGCATTTCATACGCACTGTGGAGTGCTGAAAACACCAGATATCGTGTTTCTCGCATTAAATAGCTCGAAAAGTGCGATCTCGATGATTCTGCATACTTCTGACAGAAGTCTCACCATGATTATCGTAAAAAATGCATATCTCAGCTTGAAACCCCACGAAAACCAAGATATCGCTGGTTCTGCATATCAAACGCACTGTGGAGTGGTGAAAACACCAGATAACGTGTTTCTCGCATTAAATAGGTCGAAAAGAGCGATCTCGATGTTTCTGCATACTTCGGACAGAAGTCTCACCAAGATTATCGCAGACAATGCATATCTCAGCTTGAAACCCCACGCAAACCCAGATATCGCCGGTTCTGCATATCAAACGCACTGTGGGGTGGGGAAAACACCAGATAAGGTTTTTCTCGCATTAACTAGCTCGAAAAGTGCGATCTCGACGATTCAGCATACTTCGGACAGAAGTGTCTCCAAGTTTATCGCAGAAAATGCATATCTCAGCTTGAAACCCCTCGAAAACCAAGATATCACCTGTTCTGCATATCCAACGAATTGTGGTGTGGTGAAAACCCCAGAAAACGTGTTTCTCGCATTAAATAGCTCGAAAAGAGCGATCTCGATGATTCTGCACACTTCGGACAGAAGTCTCACCAAGATTATCGCAGACAATGCATATCTCAGCTTGAAACCCCACGAAAACCAAGATGTCGCCGGTTCTGCATATCATACGCACTGTGGATTGCTGAAAACACCAGATATCGTGTTTCTCGCATTAAATAGCTCGAAAAGTGCGATCTCGATGTTTCTGCATACTTCGGACAGAGGTCTCACCAAGATTATCTCAGAAAATGCATATCTCAGCTTGAAACCCCACGAAAACCCAGATATCGCCGGTTCTGCATATCAAACCAACTGTGGAGTGGTGAAAACACCAGACAACGTGTTTCTCGCATTAAATAGTTCGAAATGTGCGATCTCGATGATTCTGCATACTTCTAACAGAAGTCTCACCATGATTATCGCAGAAAATGCATATCTCTGCTAGAAAACCCACGAAAACCAAGATATCTCCTGTTCTGCATATCCAACGAACTGTGCAGTGGTGAAAACCCCAGAAAACGTGTTTCTCGCATAAAATAGCTCGAAATGTACGATCTCGAAGATTCTGCATACTTCTAACAGAAGTCTCAACATGATTATCGCAGATAATGCATATCTCTGCTAGAAACCCCACGCAAACCAAGATATCTCCTGTTCTGCATATACAACGAACTGTGGAGTGGTGAAAACACCAGATAACGTGTTTCTCGCATTAACTAGCTCGAAATGAGCGATCTCTTTGATTCTGCATACTTCTGACAGAAGACTCCCCAAGATTATCGCTGAAAATGCATATCTCAGCAGGAAAAACCACGAAAATCAAGATATCGCCGGTTCTGCATATCAAACGCACTGTGGGGTGGGGAAAACACCAGATAAGGTTTTTCTCGCATTAACTAGCTCGAAAAGTGCGATCTCGATGATTCAGCATACTTCTGACAGAAGTCTCACCATGATTATCGTAAAAAATGCATATCTCGGCTTGAAACCCCACGAAAACCAAGATATCGCTGGTTCTGCATATCAAACGCACGTTGGAGTGGTGAAAACACCAGATAACGTGTTTCTCGCATTAAATAGGTCGAAAAGAGCGATCTCGATGTTTCTGCATACTTCGGACAGAAGTCTCACCAAGATTATCGCAGACAATGCATATCTCAGCTTGAAACCCCACGAAAACCCAGATATCGCCGGTTCTGCATATCAAACGCACTGTGGGGTGGGGAAAACACCAGATAAGGTTTTTCTCGCATTAACTAGCTCGAAAGGTGCTATCTCGATGATTCAGCATACTTCGGACAGAAGTCTCTCCAAGTTTATCGCAGAAAATGCATATCTCTGCTTGAAACCCCTTGAATACCAAGATATCACCTGTTCTGCATATCCAACGAACTGTGGTGTGGTGAAAACCCCAGAAAACGTGTTTCTCGCATTACATAGCTCGAAAAGAGCGATCTCGATGATTCTGCACACTTCGGACAGAAGTCTCACCAAGATTATCGCAGAGAATGCATATCTCAGCTTGAAACCCCACGAAAACCAAGATATCGCCGGTTCTGCATATCATACGCACTGTGGAGTGCTGAAAACACCAGATATCGTGTTTCTCGCATTAAATAGCTCGAAAAGTGCGATCTCGATGATTCTGCATACTTCGGACAGAAGTCTCACCATGATTATCGTAAAAAATGCATATCTCAGCTTGAAACCCCACGAAAACCAAGATATCGCCGGTTCTGCATATCATACGCACTGTGGAGTGCTGAAAACACCAGATATCGTGTTTCTCGCATTAAATAGCTCGAAAAGTGCGATCTCGATGATTCTGCATACTTCGGACAGAAGTCTCACCATGATTATCGTAAAAAATGCATATCTCAGCTTGAAACCCCACGAAAACCAAGATATCGCTGGTTCTGCATATCCAACGAACTGTGGTGTGGTGAAAACCCCAGAAAACGTGTTTCTCGCATTACATAGCTCGAAAAGAGCGATCTCGATGATTCTGCACACTTCGGACAGAAGTCTCACCAAGATTATCGCAGAGAATGCATATCTCAGCTTGAAACCCCACGAAAACCAAGATATCGCCGGTTCTGCATATCATACGCACTGTGGATTGCTGAAAACACCAGATATCGTGTTTCTCGAATTAAATAGCTCGAAAAGTGCGATCTCGATGATTCTGCATACTTCGGACTGAAGTCTCACCAAGATTATCGCAGAAAATCCATATCTCAGCTGGAAAACATCACGAAAATCAAGATGTCGCTGGTTCTGCATATCAAACGCACTGTGGACTGGTGAAAACACCAGATAACGTGTTTCTCGCATTAAATAGGTCGAAAAGAGCGATCTCGATGTTTCTGCATACTTCGGACAGAGGTCTCACCAAGATTATCTCAGAAAATGCATATCTCAGCTTGAAACCCCACGAAAACCCAGATATCGCCGGTTCTGCATATCAAACCAACTGTGGAGTGGTGAAAACACCAGACAACGTGTTTCTCGCATTAAATAGTTCGAAATGTGCGATCTCGATGATTCTGCATACTTCTGACAGAAGTCTCACCAAGATTATCGTAGAAAATGCATATCTCAGCTAGAAACCCGACGAAATCCAAGATATCGCCGGTTCTGCATATCAAACGCACTGTGGAATGTTGAAAACACCAGAAAACTTGTTTTTTCGCATTAAATAGCTTGAAAAGAGCGATCTAGATGATTCTGCATACTTCTGACTGAAGTCTCACCAAGATTATCGCAGAAAATCCATATCTCAGCTGGAAAACATCACGAAAATCAAGATGTCGCCGGTTCTGCATATCAAACGCACTGTGGAGTGGTGAAAACACCAGATAACGTGTTTCTCGCATTATGTAGCTCGAAAAGCGCGATCTCGATGATTCTGCATACTTCTAACAGAAGTCTCACGAAGATTATCGCAGAAAATGCATATCTCTGCTTGAAACCCGACGAAAACCAAGATATCTACTGTTCTGCATATCCAACGAACTGTGGAGTGGTGAAAACCCCAGAAAACGAGTTTCTCGCATTAAATAGCTCGAAAAGAGCGCTCTGGATGTTTCTGCATACTTCGGACAGATGTTTCACCAAGATTATCGTAGAAAATGCATATCTCAGCTTGAAACCGCACGAAAGCCAAGATATCGCTGGTTCTGCATATCAAACGCACTGTGGAGCGGTGAATACACCGGATAAGGTTTTTCTCGCATTAACTAGCCCGAAAAGAGCGATCTCGATGTTTCAGCATACTTCGGACAGAAGTCTCACCAAGATTATCGCAGAAAATGCATATCTCAGCTTGAAACCCCTCGAAAACCAAGATATCACCTGTTCTGCATATCCAACGAACTGTGGTGTGGTGAAAACCCCAGAAAACGTGTTTCTCGCATTAAATAGCTCGAAAAGAGCGATCTCGATGATTCTGCACACTTCGGACAGAAGTCTCACCAAGATTATCGCAGACAATGCATATCTCAGCTTGAAACCCCACGAAAACCAAGATATCGCCGGTTCTGCATTTCATACGCACTGTGGAGTGCTGAAAACACCAGATATCGTGTTTCTCGCATTAAATAGCTCGAAAAGTGCGATCTCGATGATTCTGCATACTTCTGACAGAAGTCTCACCATGATTATCGTAAAAAATGCATATCTCAGCTTGAAACCCCACGAAAACCAAGATATCGCTGGTTCTGCATATCAAACGCACTGTGGAGTGGTGAAAACACCAGATAACGTGTTTCTCGCATTAAATAGGTCGAAAAGAGCGATCTCGATGTTTCTGCATACTTCGGACAGAAGTCTCACCAAGATTATCGCAGACAATGCATATCTCAACTTGAAACCCCACGAAAACCAAAATATCGCCGGTTCTGCATATCATACGCACTGTGCAGTGCTGAAAACACCAGATATCGTGTTTCTCGCATTAAATAGCTCGAAAAGTGCGATCTCGATGATTCAGCATACTTCGGACAGAAGTCTCTCCAAGTTTATCGCAGAAGATGCATATCTCAGCTTGAAACCCCTCGAAAACCAAGATATCACCTGTTCTGCATATCCAACGAACTGTGGTGTGGTGAAAACCCCAGAAAACGTGTTTCTCGCATTAAATAGCTCGAAAAGAGCGATCTCGATGATTCTGCACACTTCGGACAGAAGTCTCACCAAGATTATCGAAGACAATGCATATCTCAGCTTGAAACCCCACGAAAACCAAGATATCGCCGGTTCTGCATTTCATACGCACTGTGGAGTGCTGAAAACACCAGATATCGTGTTTCTCGCATTAAATAGCTCGAAAAGTGTGATCTCGATGATTCTGCATACTTCTGACAGAAGTCTCACCAAGATTATCGCAGACAATGCATATCTCAGCTTGAAACCCCACGAAAACCAAGATATCGCCGGTTCTGCATATCATACGCACTGTGGAGTGCTGAAAACACCAGATATCGTGTTTCTCGCATTAAATAGCTCGAAAAGTGCGATCTCGATCATTCAGCATACTTCGGACAGAAGTCTCTCCAAGTTTATCGCAGAAGATGCATATCTCAGCTTGAAACCCCTCGAAAACCAAGATATCACCTGTTCTGCATATCCAACGAACTGTGGTGTGGTGAAAACACCAGAAAACGTGTTTCTCGCATTAAATAGCTCGAAAAGAGCGATCTCGAAGTTTCTGCACACTTCGGACAGAAGTCTCACCAAGATTATCGCAGACAATGCATATCTCAGCTTGAAACCCCACGAAAACCAAGATATCGCCGGTTCTGCATTTCATACGCACTGTGGAGTGCTGAAAACACCAGATATCGTGTTTCTCGCATTAAATAGCTCGAAAAGTGCGATCTCGATGATTCTGCATACTTCTGACAGAAGTCTCACCATGATTATCGTAAAAAATGCATATCTCAGCTTGAAACCCCACGAAAACCAAGATATCGCTGGTTCTGCATATCAAACGCACTGTGGAGTGGTGAAAACACCAGATAACGTGTTTCTCGCATTAAATAGGTCGAAAAGAGCGATCTCGATGTTTCTGCATACTTCGGACAGAAGTCTCACCAAGATTATCGCAGACAATGCATATCTCAGCTTGAAACCCCACGAAAACCAAGATATCGCCGGTTCTGCATATCGTACGCACTGTGGAGTGCTGAAAACACCAGATATCGTGTTTCTCGCATTAAATAGCTCGAAAAGAGCGATCTCGATGATTCTGCACACTTCGGACAGAAGTCTCACCAAGATTATCGCAGACAATGCATATCTCAGCTTGAAACCCCACGAAAACCAAGATATCGCCGGTTCTGCATTTCATACGCACTGTGGAGTGCTGAAAACACCAGATATCGTGTTTCTCGCATTAAATAGCTCGAAAAGTGCGATCTCGATGATTCTGCATACTTCTGACAGAAGTCTCACCATGATTATCGTAAAAAATGCATATCTCAGCTTGAAACCCCACGAAAACCAAGATATCGCTGGTTCTGTATATCAAACGCACTGTGGAGTGGTGAAAACACCAGATAACGTGTTTCTCGCATTAAATAGCTCGAAAAGAGCGATCTCGATGATTCTGCACACTTCGGACAGAAGTCTCACCAAGATTATCGCAGACAATGCATATCTCAGCTTGAAACCCCACGAAAACCAAGATATCGCCGGTTCTGCATTTCATACGCACTGTGGAGTGCTGAAAACACCAGATATCGTGTTTCTCGCATTAAATAGCTCGAAAAGTGCGATCTCGATGATTCTGCACACTTCGGACTGAAGTCTCACCAAGATTATCGCAGACAATGCATATCTCAGCTTGAAACCCCACGAAAACCAAGATATCGCCGGTTCTGCATTTCATACGCACTGTGGAGTGCTGAAAACACCAGATATCGTGTTTCTCGAATTAAATAGCTCGAAAAGAGCGATCTCGATGATTCTGCACACTTCGGACAGAAGTCTCACCAAGATTATCGCAGACAATGCATATCTCATCTTGAAACCCCACGAATACCCAGATATCGCCGGTTCTGCATATCAAACCAACTGTGGAGTGGTGAAAACACCAGACAACGTGTTTCTCGCATTAAATAGTTCGAAATGTGCGATCTCGATGATTCTGCATACTTCTAACAGAAGTCTCACCATGATTATCGCAGAAAATGCATATCTCTGCTAGAAAACCCACGAAAACCAAGATATCTCCTGTTCTGCATATCCAACGAACTGTGCAGTGGTGAAAACCCCAGAAAACGTGTTTCTCGCATAAAATAGCTCGAAATGTACGATCTCGAAGATTCTGCATACTTCTAACAGAAGTCTCAACATGATTATCGCAGATAATGCATATCTCTGCTAGAAACCCCACGAAAACCAAGATATCTCCTGTTCTGCATATACAACGAACTGTGGAGTGGTGAAAACACCAGATAACGTGTTTCTCGCATTAACTAGCTCGAAATGAGCGATCTCTTTGATTCTGCATACTTCTGACAGAAGACTCCCCAAGATTATCGCAGACAATGCATATCTCAGCTTGAAACCCCACGAAAACCAAGATATCGCCGGTTCTGCATATCATACGCACTGTGGAGTGGTGAAAACACCAGATAACGTGTTTCTCGCATTAAATAGGTCGAAAAGAGCGATCTCGAAGTTTCTGCATACTTCGGACAGAAGTCTCACCAAGATTATCGCAGACAATGCATATCTCAGCTTGAAACCCCACGAAAACCAAGATATCGCCGGTTCTGCATAACATACGCACTGTGGAGTGCTGAAAACACCAGATATCGTGTTTCTCGCATTAAATAGCTCGAAAAGTGCGATCTCGATGATTCAGCATACTTCGGACAGAAGTCTCTCCAAGTTTATCGCAGAAGATGCATATCTCAGCTTGAAACCCCTCGAAAACCAAGATATCACCTGTTCTGCATATCCAACGAATTGTGGTGTGGTGAAAACCCCAGAAAACGTGTTTCTCGCATTAAATAGCTCGAAAAGAGCGATCTCGATGATTCTGCACACTTCGGACAGAAGTCTCACCAAGATTATCGCAGACAATGCATATCTCAGCTTGAAACCCCACGAAAACCAAGATATCGCCGGTTCTGCATTTCATACGCACTGTGGAGTGCTGAAAACACCAGATATCGTGTTTCTCGCATTAAATAGCTCGAAAAGTGCGATCTCGATGATTCTGCATACTTCTGACAGAAGTCTCACCATGATTATCGTAAAAAATGCATATCTCAGCTTGAAACCCCACGAAAACCAAGATATCGCCGGTTCTGCATTTCATACGCACTGTGGAGTGCTGAAAACACCAGATATCGTGTTTCTCGCATTAAATAGCTCGAAAAGTGCGATCTCGATGATTCTGCACACTTCGGACTGAAGTCTCACCAAGATTATCGCAGACAATGCATATCTCAGCTTGAAACCCCACGAAAACCAAGATATCGCCGGTTCTGCATTTCATACGCACTGTGGAGTGCTGAAAACACCAGATATCGTGTTTCTCGAATTAAATAGCTCGAAAAGAGCGATCTCGATGATTCTGCACACTTCGGACAGAAGTCTCACCAAGATTATCGCAGACAATGCATATCTCAGCTTGAAACCCCACGAAAACCAAGATGTCGCCGGTTCTGCATATCATACGCACTGTGGATTGCTGAAAACACCAGATATCGTGTTTCTCGCATTAAATAGCTCGAAAAGTGCGATCTCGATGATTCTGCATACTTCGGACAGAAGTCTCACCATGATTATCGTAAAAAATGCATATCTCAGCTTGAAACCCCAAGAAAACCAAGATATCGCTGGTTCTGCATATCAAACGCACTGTGGACTGGTGAAAACACCAGATAACGTGTTTGTCGCATTAAATAGGTCGAAAAGAGCGATCTCGATGTTTCTGCATACTTCGGACAGAGGTCTCACCAAGATTATCTCAGAAAATGCATATCTCAGCTTGAAACCCCACGAATACCCAGATATCGCCGGTTCTGCATATCAAACCAACTGTGGAGTGGTGAAAACACCAGACAACGTGTTTCTCGCATTAAATAGTTCGAAATGTGCGATCTCGATGATTCTGCATACTTCTAACAGAAGTCTCACCATGATTATCGCAGAAAATGCATATCTCTGCTAGAAAACCCACGAAAACCAAGATATCTCCTGTTCTGCATATCCAACGAACTGTGCAGTGGTGAAAACCCCAGAAAACGTGTTTCTCGCATAAAATAGCTCGAAATGTACGATCTCGAAGATTCTGCATACTTCTAACAGAAGTCTCAACATGATTATCGCAGATAATGCATATCTCTGCTAGAAACCCCACGAAAACCAAGATATCTCCTGTTCTGCATATACAACGAACTGTGGAGTGGTGAAAACACCAGATAACGTGTTTCTCGCATTAACTAGCTCGAAATGAGCGATCTCTTTGATTCTGCATACTTCTGACAGAAGACTCCCCAAGATTATCGCAGACGATGCATATCTCAGCTTGAAACCCCACGAAAACCAAGATATCGCCGGTTCTGCATATCATACGCACTGTGGAGTGGTGAAAACACCAGATAACGTGTTTCTCGCATTAAATAGGTCGAAAAGAGCGATCTCGAAGTTTCTGCATACTTCGGACAGAAGTCTCACCAAGATTATCGCAGACAATGCATATCTCAGCTTGAAACCCCACGAAAACCAAGATATCGCCGGTTCTGCATAACATACGCACTGTGGAGTGCTGAAAACACCAGATATCGTGTTTCTCGCATTAAATAGCTCGAAAAGTGCGATCTCGATGATTCAGCATACTTCGGACAGAAGTCTCTCCAAGTTTATCGCAGAAGATGCATATCTCAGCTTGAAACCCCTCGAAAACCAAGATATCACCTGTTCTGCATATCCAACGAATTGTGGTGTGGTGAAAACCCCAGAAAACGTGTTTCTCGCATTAAATAGCTCGAAAAGAGCGATCTCGATGATTCTGCACACTTCGGACAGAAGTCTCACCAAGATTATCGCAGACAATGCATATCTCAGCTTGAAACCCCACGAAAACCAAGATATCGCCGGTTCTGCATTTCATACGCACTGTGGAGTGCTGAAAACACCAGATATCGTGTTTCTCGCATTAAATAGCTCGAAAAGTGCGATCTCGATGATTCTGCACACTTCGGACTGAAGTCTCACCAAGATTATAGCAGACAATGCATATCTCAGCTTGAAACCCCACGAAAACCAAGATATCGCCGGTTCTGCATATCAAACGCACTGTGGAGTGGTGAAAAAACCAGATAAGGTTTTTCTCGCATTAACTAGCTCGAAAGGTGCTATCTCGATGATTCAGCATACTTCTGACAGAAGTCTCGCCATGATTATCGTAAAAAATGCATATCTCGGCTTGAAACCCCACGAAAACCAAGATATCGCTGGTTCTGCATATGAAACGCACGTTGGAGTGGTGAAAACACCAGATAACGTGTTTCTCGCATTAAATAGGTCGAAAAGAGCGATCTCGATGTTTCTGCATACTTCGGACAGAAGTCTCACCAAGATTATCGCAGACAAAGCATATCTCAGCTTGAAACCCCACGAAAACCCAGATATCGCCGGTTCTGCATATCAAACGCACTGTGGGGTGGGGAAAACACCAGATAAGGTTTTTCTCGCATTAACTAGCTCGAAAAGTGCGATCTCGACGATTCAGCATACTTCGGACAGAAGTGTCTCCAAGTTTATCGCAGAAAATGCATATCTCAGCTTGAAACCCCTCGAAAACCAAGATATCACCTGTTCTGCATATCCAACGAATTGTGGTGTGGTGAACACCCCAGAAAACGTGTTTCTCGCATTAAATAGCTCGAAAAGAGCGATCTCGATGATTCTGCACACTTCGGACAGAAGTCTCACCAAGATTATCGCAGACAATGCATATCTCAGCTTGAAACCCCACGAAAACCAAGATGTCGCCGGTTCTGCATATCATACGCACTGTGGATTGCTGAAAACACCAGATATCGTGTTTCTCGCATTAAATAGCTCGAAAAGTGCGATCTCGATGATTCTGCATACTTCGGACAGAAGTCTCACCATGATTATCGTAAAAAATGCATATCTCAGCTTGAAACCCCACGAAAACCAAGATATCGCTGGTTCTGCATATCAAACGCACGGTGGACTGGTGAAAACACCAGATAACGTGTTTCTCGCATTAAATAGGTCGAAAAGAGCGATCTCGATGTTTCTGCATACTTCGGACAGAGGTCTCACCAAGATTATCTCAGAAAATGCATATCTCAGCTTGAAACCCCACGAAAACCCAGATATCGCCGGTTCTGCATATCAAACCAACTGTGGAGTGGTGAAAACACCAGACAACGTGTTTCTCGCATTAAATAGTTCGAAATGTGCGATCTCGATGATTCTGCATACTTCTAACAGAAGTCTCACCATGATTATCGCAGAAAATGCATATCTCTGCTAGAAACCCCACGAAAACCAAGATATCTCCTGTTCTGCATATACAACGAACTGTGGAGTGGTGAAAACACCAGATAACGTGTTTCTCGCATTAAATAGGTCGAAAAGAGCGATCTCGATGTTTCTGCATACTTCGGACAGAGGTCTCACCAAGATTATCTCAGAAAATGCATATCTCAGCTTGAAACCCCACGAAAACCCAGATATCGCCGGTTCTGCATATCCAACGAACTGTGCAGTGGTGAAATCCCCAGAAAACGTGTTTCTCGCATAAAATAGCTCGAAATGTACGATCTCGAAGATTCTGCATACTTCTAACAGAAGTCTCAACATGATTATCGCAGATAATGCATATCTCTGCTAGAAACCCCACGAAAACCAAGATATCTCCTGTTCTGCATATACAACGAACTGTGGAGTGGTGAAAACACCAGATAACGTGTTTCTCGCATTAACTAGCTCGAAATGAGCGATCTCTTTGATTCTGCATACTTCTGACAGAAGACTCCCCAAGATTATCGCTGAAAATGCATATCTCAGCAGGAAAAACCACGAAAATCAAGATATCGCCGGTTCTGCATATCAAACGCACTGTGGGGTGGGGAAAACACCAGATAAGGTTTTTCTCGCATTAACTAGCTCGAAAAGTGCGATCTCGACGATTCAGCATACTTCGGACAGAAGTGTCTCCAAGTTTATCGCAGAAAATGCATATCTCAGCTTGAAACCCCTCGAAAACCAAGATATCACCTGTTCTGCATATCCAACGAATTGTGGTGTGGCGAAAACCCCAGAAAACGTGTTTCTCGCATTAAATAGCTCGAAAAGAGCGATCTCGATGATTCTGCACACTTCGGACAGAAGTCTCACCAAGATTATCGCAGACAATGCATATCTCAGCTTGAAACCCCACGAAAACCAAGATATCGCCGGTTCTGCATTTCATACGCACTGTGGAGTGCTGAAAACACCAGATATCGTGTTTCTCGAATTAAATAGCTCGAAAAGAGCGATCTCGATGATTCTGCACACTTCTGACAGAAGACTCCCCAAGATTATCGCAGACAATGCATATCTCAGCTTGAAACCCCACGAAAACCAAGATATCGCCGGTTCTGCATATCATACGCACTGTGGAGTGGTGAAAACACCAGATAACGTGTTTCTCGCATTAAATAGGTCGAAAAGAGCGATCTCGAAGTTTCTGCATACTTCGGACAGAAGTCTCACCAAGATTATCGCAGACAATGCATATCTCAGCTTGAAACCCCACGAAAACCAAGATATCGCCGGTTCTGCATAACATACGCACTGTGGAGTGCTGAAAACACCAGATATCGTGTTTCTCGCATTAAATAGCTCGAAAAGTGCGATCTCGATGATTCAGCATACTTCGGACAGAAGTCTCTCCAAGTTTATCGCAGAAGATGCATATCTCAGCTTGAAACCCCTCGAAAACCAAGATATCACCTGTTCTGCATATCCAACGAATTGTGGTGTGGTGAAAACCCCAGAAAACGTGTTTCTCGCATTAAATAGCTCGAAAAGAGCGATCTCGATGATTCTGCACACTTCGGACAGAAGTCTCACCAAGATTATCGCAGACAATGCATATCTCAGCTTGAAACCCCACGAAAACCAAGATATCGCCGGTTCTGCATTTCATACGCACTGTGGAGTGCTGAAAACACCAGATATCGTGTTTCTCGCATTAAATAGCTCGAAAAGTGCGATCTCGATGATTCTGCATACTTCTGACAGAAGTCTCACCATGATTATCGTAAAAAATGCATATCTCAGCTTGAAACCCCACGAAAACCAAGATATCGCCGGTTCTGCATTTCATACGCACTGTGGAGTGCTGAAAACACCAGATATCGTGTTTCTCGCATTAAATAGCTCGAAAAGTGCGATCTCGATGATTCTGCACACTTCGGACTGAAGTCTCACCAAGATTATCGCAGACAATGCATATCTCAGCTTGAAACCCCACGAAAACCAAGATATCGCCGGTTCTGCATTTCATACGCACTGTGGAGTGCTGAAAACACCAGATATCGTGTTTCTCGAATTAAATAGCTCGAAAAGAGCGATCTCGATGATTCTGCACACTTCGGACAGAAGTCTCACCAAGATTATCGCAGACAATGCATATCTCAGCTTGAAACCCCACGAAAACCAAGATGTCGCCGGTTCTGCATATCATACGCACTGTGGATTGCTGAAAACACCAGATATCGTGTTTCTCGCATTAAATAGCTCGAAAAGTGCGATCTCGATGATTCTGCATACTTCGGACAGAAGTCTCACCATGATTATCGTAAAAAATGCATATCTCAGCTTGAAACCCCAAGAAAACCAAGATATCGCTGGTTCTGCATATCAAACGCACTGTGGACTGGTGAAAACACCAGATAACGTGTTTGTCGCATTAAATAGGTCGAAAAGAGCGATCTCGATGTTTCTGCATACTTCGGACAGAGGTCTCACCAAGATTATCTCAGAAAATGCATATCTCAGCTTGAAACCCCACGAATACCCAGATATCGCCGGTTCTGCATATCAAACCAACTGTGGAGTGGTGAAAACACCAGACAACGTGTTTCTCGCATTAAATAGTTCGAAATGTGCGATCTCGATGATTCTGCATACTTCTAACAGAAGTCTCACCATGATTATCGCAGAAAATGCATATCTCTGCTAGAAAACCCACGAAAACCAAGATATCTCCTGTTCTGCATATCCAACGAACTGTGCAGTGGTGAAAACCCCAGAAAACGTGTTTCTCGCATAAAATAGCTCGAAATGTACCATCTCGAAGATTCTGCATACTTCTAACAGAAGTCTCAACATGATTATCGCAGATAATGCATATCTCTGCTAGAAACCCCACGAAAACCAAGATATCTCCTGTTCTGCATATACAACGAACTGTGGAGTGGTGAAAACACCAGATAACGTGTTTCTCGCATTAACTAGCTCGAAATGAGCGATCTCTTTGATTCTGCATACTTCTGACAGAAGACTCCCCAAGATTATCGCAGACGATGCATATCTCAGCTTGAAACCCCACGAAAACCAAGATATCGCCGGTTCTGCATATCATACGCACTGTGGAGTGGTGAAAACACCAGATAACGTGTTTCTCGCATTAAATAGGTCGAAAAGAGCGATCTCGAAGTTTCTGCATACTTCGGACAGAAGTCTCACCAAGATTATCGCAGACAATGCATATCTCAGCTTGAAACCCCACGAAAACCAAGATATCGCCGGTTCTGCATAACATACGCACTGTGGAGTGCTGAAAACACCAGATATCGTGTTTCTCGCATTAAATAGCTCGAAAAGTGCGATCTCGATGATTCAGCATACTTCGGACAGAAGTCTCTCCAAGTTTATCGCAGAAGATGCATATCTCAGCTTGAAACCCCTCGAAAACCAAGATATCACCTGTTCTGCATATCCAACGAATTGTGGTGTGGTGAAAACCCCAGAAAACGTGTTTCTCGCATTAAATAGCTCGAAAAGTGCGATCTCGATGATTCTGCACACTTCGGACTGAAGTCTCACCAAGATTATAGCAGACAATGCATATCTCAGCTTGAAACCCCACGAAAACCAAGATATCGCCGGTTCTGCATATCAAACGCACTGTGGAGTGGTGAAAAAACCAGATAAGGTTTTTCTCGCATTAACTAGCTCGAAAGGTGCTATCTCGATGATTCAGCATACTTCTGACAGAAGTCTCGCCATGATTATCGTAAAAAATGCATATCTCGGCTTGAAACCCCACGAAAACCAAGATATCGCTGGTTCTGCATATGAAACGCACGTTGGAGTGGTGAAAACACCAGATAACGTGTTTCTCGCATTAAATAGGTCGAAAAGAGCGATCTCGATGTTTCTGCATACTTCGGACAGAAGTCTCACCAAGATTATCGCAGACAAAGCATATCTCAGCTTGAAACCCCACGAAAACCCAGATATCGCCGGTTCTGCATATCAAACGCACTGTGGGGTGGGGAAAACACCAGATAAGGTTTTTCTCGCATTAACTAGCTCGAAAAGTGCGATCTCGACGATTCAGCATACTTCGGACAGAAGTGTCTCCAAGTTTATCGCAGAAAATGCATATCTCAGCTTGAAACCCCTCGAAAACCAAGATATCAACTGTTCTGCATATCCAACGAATTGTGGTGTGGTGAACACCCCAGACAACGTGTTTCTCGCATTAAATAGCTCGAAAAGAGCGATCTCGATGATTCTGCACACTTCGGACAGAAGTCTCACCAAGATTATCGCAGACAATGCATATCTCAGCTTGAAACCCCACGAAAACCAAGATGTCGCCGGTTCTGCATATCATACGCACTGTGGATTGCTGAAAACACCAGATATCGTGTTTCTCGCATTAAATAGCTCGAAAAGTGCGATCTCGATGATTCTGCATACTTCGGACAGAAGTCTCACCATGATTATCGTAAAAAATGCATATCTCAGCTTGAAACCCCACGAAAACCAAGATATCGCTGGTTCTGCATATCAAACGCACGGTGGACTGGTGAAAACACCAGATAACGTGTTTCTCGCATTAAATAGGTCGAAAAGAGCGATCTCGATGTTTCTGCATACTTCGGACAGAGGTCTCACCAAGATTATCTCAGAAAATGCATATCTCAGCTTGAAACCCCACGAAAACCCAGATATCGCCGGTTCTGCATATCAAACCAACTGTGGAGTGGTGAAAACACCAGACAACGTGTTTCTCGCATTAAATAGTTCGAAATGTGCGATCTCGATGATTCTGCATACTTCTAACAGAAGTCTCACCATGATTATCGCAGAAAATGCATATCTCTGCTAGAAACCCCACGAAAACCAAGATATCTCCTGTTCTGCATATACAACGAACTGTGGAGTGGTGAAAACACCAGATAACGTGTTTCTCGCATTAAATAGGTCGAAAAGAGCGATCTCGATGTTTCTGCATACTTCGGACAGAGGTCTCACCAAGATTATCTCAGAAAATGCATATCTCAGCTTGAAACCCCACGAAAACCCAGATATCGCCGGTTCTGCATATCCAACGAACTGTGCAGTGGTGAAAACCCCAGAAAACGTGTTTCTCGCATAAAATAGCTCGAAATGTACGATCTCGAAGATTCTGCATACTTCTAACAGAAGTCTCAACATGATTATCGCAGATAATGCATATCTCTGCTAGAAACCCCACGAAAACCAAGATATCTCCTGTTCTGCATATACAACGAACTGTGGAGTGGTGAAAACACCAGATAACGTGTTTCTCGCATTAACTAGCTCGAAATGAGCGATCTCTTTGATTCTGCATACTTCTGACAGAAGACTCCCCAAGATTATCGCTGAAAATGCATATCTCAGCAGGAAAAACCACGAAAATCAAGATATCGCCGGTTCTGCATATCAAACGCACTGTGGGGTGGGGAAAACACCAGATAAGGTTTTTCTCGCATTAACTAGCTCGAAAAGTGCGATCTCGACGATTCAGCATACTTCGGACAGAAGTGTCTCCAAGTTTATCGCAGAAAATGCATATCTCAGCTTGAAACCCCTCGAAAACCAAGATATCACCTGTTCTGCATATCCAACGAATTGTGGTGTGGCGAAAACCCCAGAAAACGTGTTTCTCGCATTAAATAGCTCGAAAAGAGCGATCTCGATGATTCTGCACACTTCGGACAGAAGTCTCACCAAGATTATCGCAGACAATGCATATCTCAGCTTGAAACCCCACGAAAACCAAGATATCGACAGGTTCTGCATATCAAACGCACTGTGGAGTGGTGAAAAAACCAGATAAGGTTTTTCTCGCATTAACTAGCTCGAAAGGTGCTATCTCGATGATTCAGCATACTTCTGACAGAAGTCTCGCCATGATTATCGTAAAAAATGCATATCTCGGCTTGAAACCCCACGAAAACCAAGATATCGCTGGTTCTGCATATGAAACGCTCGTTGGAGTGGTGAAAACACCAGATAACGTGTTTCTCGCATTAAATAGGTCGAAAAGAGCGATCTCGATGTTTCTGCATACTTCGGACAGAAGTCTCACCAAGATTATCGCAGACAAAGCATATCTCAGCTTGAAACCCCACGAAAACCCAGATATCGCCGGTTCTGCATATCAAACGCACTGTGGGGTGGGGAAAACACCAGATAAGGTTTTTCTCGCATTAACTAGCTCGAAAAGTGCGATCTCGACGATTCAGCATACTTCGGACAGAAGTGTCTCCAAGTTTATCGCAGAAAATGCATATCTCAGCTTGAAACCCCTCGAAAACCAAGATATCACCTGTTCTGCATATCGAACGAATTGTGGTGTGGTGAAAACCACAGAAAACGTGTTTCTCGCATTAAATAGCTCGAAAAGAGCGATCTCGATGATTCTGCACACTTCGGACAGAAGTCTCACCAAGATTATCGCAGACAATGCATATCTCAGCTTGAAACCCCACGAAAACCAAGATGTCGCCGGTTCTGCAAATCAAACGCACTGTGGAGTGGTGAAAACACCAGATAAGGTTTTTCTCGCATTAACTAGCTCGAAAGGTGCTATCTCGATGATTCAGCATACTTCTGACAGAAGTCTCACCATGATTATCGTAAAAAATGCATATCTCGGCTTGAAACCCCACGAAAACCAAGATATCGCTGGTTCTGCATATCAAACGCACGTTGGAGTGGTGAAAACACCAGATAACGTGTTTCTCGCATTAAATAGGTCGAAAAGAGCGATCTCGATGTTTCTGCATACTTCGGACAGAAGTCTCACCAAGATTATCGCAGACAATGCATATCTCAGCTTGAAACCCCACGAAAACCCAGATATCGCCGGTTCTGCATATCAAACGCACTGTGGGGTGGGGAAAACACCAGATAAGGTTTTTCTCGCATTAACTAGCTCGAAAGGTGCTATCTCGATGATTCAGCATACTTCGGACAGAAGTCTCTCCAAGTTTATCGCAGAAAATGCATATCTCTGCTTGAAACCCCTTGAATACCAAGATATCACCTGTTCTGCATATCCAACGAACTGTGGTGTGGTGAAAACCCCAGAAAACGTGTTTCTCGCATTACATAGCTCGAAAAGAGCGATCTCGATGATTCTGCACACTTCGGACAGAAGTCTCACCAAGATTATCGCAGAGAATGCATATCTCAGCTTGAAACCCCACGAAAACCAAGATATCGCCGGTTCTGCATATCATACGCACTGTGGAGTGCTGAAAACACCAGATATCGTGTTTCTCGCATTAAATAGCTCGAAAAGTGCGATCTCGATGATTCTGCATACTTCGGACAGAAGTCTCACCATGATTATCGTAAAAAATGCATATCTCAGCTTGAAACCCCACGAAAACCAAGATATCGCTGGTTCTGCATATCCAACGAACTGTGGTGTGGTGAAAACCCCAGAAAACGTGTTTCTCGCATTAAATAGCTCGAAAAGAGCGATCTCGATGATTCTGCACACTTCGGACAGAAGTCTCACCAAGATTATCGCAGACAATGCATATCTCAGCTTGAAACCCCACGAAAACCAAGATATCGCCGGTTCTGCATATCGTACGCACTGTGGAGTGCTGAAAACACCAGATATCGTGTTTCTCGCATTAAATAGCTCGAAAAGAGAAACTCGATGATTCTGCATACTTCGGACAGAAGTCTCACCATGATTATCGTCAAAAATGCATATCTCATCTTGAAACCCCACGAAAACCAAGATATCGCTGGTTCTGCATATCAAACGCACTGTGGAGTGGTGAAAACACCAGATAACGTGTTTCTCGCATTAAATAGGTCGAAAAGAGCGATCTCGATGTTTCTGCATACTTCGGACAGAAGTCTCACCAAGATTATCGCAGACAATGCATATCTCAGCTTGAAACCCCACGAAAACCAAGATATCGCCGGTTCTGCATATCATACGCACTGTGGATTGCTGAAAACACCAGATATCGTGTTTCTCGCATTAAATAGCTCGAAAAGTGCGATCTCGATGATTCTGCATACTTCGGACAGAAGTCTCACCATGATTATCGTAAAAAATGCATATCTCAGCTTGAAACCCCACGAAAACCAAGATATCGCTGGTTCTGCATATCAAACGCACTGTGGACTGGTGAAAACACCAGATAACGTGTTTCTCGCATTAAATAGGTCGAAAAGAGCGATCTCGATGTTTCTGCATACTTCGGACAGAGGTCTCACCAAGATTATCTCAGAAAATGCATATCTCAGCTTGAAACCCCACGAAAACCCAGATATCGCCGGTTCTGCATATCAAACCAACTGTGGAGTGGTGAAAACACCAGACAACGTGTTTCTCGCATTAAATAGTTCGAAATGTGCGATCTCGATGATTCTGCATACTTCTGACAGAAGTCTCACCAAGATTATCGTAGAAAATGCATATCTCAGCTTGAAACCCGACGAAATCCAAGATATCGCCGGTTCTGCATATCAAACGCACTGTGGAATGTTGAAAACACCAGAAAACTTGTTTTTTCGCATTAAATAGCTTGAAAAGAGCGATCTAGATGATTCTGCATACTTCTGACTGAAGTCTCACCAAGATTATCGCAGAAAATCCATATCTCAGCTGGAAAACATCACGAAAATCAAGATGTCGCCGGTTCTGCATATCAAACGCACTGTGGAGTGGTGAAAACACCAGATAACGTGTTTCTCGCATTATGTAGCTCGAAAAGCGCGATCTCGATGATTCTGCATACTTCTAACAGAAGTCTCACGAAGATTATCGCAGAAAATGCATATCTCTGCTTGAAACCCGACGAAAACCAAGATATCTACTGTTCTGCATATCCAACGAACTGTGGAGTGGTGAAAACCCCAGAAAACGAGTTTCTCGCATTAAATAGCTCGAAAAGAGCGCTCTCGATGTTTCTGCATACTTCGGACAGATGTTTCACCAAGATTATCGTAGAAAATGCATATCTCAGCTTGAAACCGCACGAAAGCCAAGATATCGCTGGTTCTGCATATCAAACGCACTGTGGAGCGGTGAATACACCGGATAAGGTTTTTCTCGCATTAACTAGCCCGAAAAGAGCGATCTCGATGTTTCAGCATACTTCGGACAGAAGTCTCACCAAGATTATCGCAGAAAATGCATATCTCAGCTTGAAACCCCTCGAAAACCAAGATATCACCTGTTCTGCATATCCAACGAACTGTGGTGTGGTGAAAACCCCAGAAAACGAGTTTCTCGCATTAAATAGCTCGAAAAGAGCGATCTCGATGATTCTGCACACTTCGGACAGAAGTCTCACCAAGATTATCGCAGACAATGCATATCTCAGCTTGAAACCCCACGAAAACCAAGATATCGCCGGTTCTGCATATCATACGCACTGTGGAGTGCTGAAAACACCAGATATCGTGTTTCTCGCATTAAATAGCTCGAAAAGTGCGATCTCGATGATTCAGCATACTTCGGACAGAAGTCTCTCCAAGTTTATCGCAGAAGATGCATATCTCAGCTTGAAACCCCTCGAAAACCAAGATATCACCTGTTCTGCATATCCAACGAACTGTGGTGTGGTGAAAACCCCAGAAAACGTGTTTCTCGCATTAAATAGCTCGAAAAGAGCGATCTCGAAGATTCTGCACACTTCGGACAGAAGTCTCACCAAGATTATCGCAGACAATGCATATCTCAGCTTGAAACCCCACGAAAACCAAGATATCGCCGGTTCTGCATTTCATACGCACTGTGGAGTGCTGAAAACACCAGATATCGTGTTTCTCGCATTAAATAGCTCGAAAAGTGCGATCTCGATGATTCTGCATACTTCTGACAGAAGTCTCACCATGATTATCGTAAAAAATGCATATCTCAGCTTGAAACCCCACGAAAACCATGATATCGCTGGTTCTGCATATCAAACGCACTGTGGAGTGGTGAAAACACCAGATAACGTGTTTCTCGCATTAAATAGGTCGAAAAGAGCGATCTCGATGTTTCTGCATACTTCGGACAGAAGTCTCACCAAGATTATCGCAGACAATGCATATCTCAGCTTGAAACCCCACGAAAACCAAGATATCGCCGGTTCTGCATATCGTACGCACTGTGGAGTGCTGAAAACACCAGATATCGTGTTTCTCGCATTAAATAGCTCGAAAAGAGCGATCTCGATGATTCTGCACACTTCGGACAGAAGTCTCACCAAGATTATCGCAGACAATGCATATCTCAGCTTGAAACCCCACGAAAACCAAGATATCGCCGGTTCTCCATTTCATACGCACTGTGGAGTGCTGAAAACACCAGATATCGTGTTTCTCGCATTAAATAGCTCGAAAAGTGCGATCTCGATGATTCTGCATACTTCTGACAGAAGTCTCACCATGATTATCGTAAAAAATGCATATCTCAGCTTGAAACCCCACGAATACCAAGATATCGCTGGTTCTGCATATCAAACGCACTGTGGAGTGGTGAAAACACCAGATAACGTGTTTCTCGCATTAAATAGGTCGAAAAGAGCGATCTCGATGTTTCTGCATACTTCGGACAGAAGTCTCACCAAGATTATCGCAGACAATGCATATCTCAGCTTGAAACCCCACGAAAACCAAGATATCGCCGGTTCTGCATAACATACGCACTGTGGAGTGCTGAAAACACCAGATATCGTGTTTCTCGCATTAAATAGCTCGAAAAGTGCGATCTCGATGATTCAGCATACTTCGGACAGAAGTCTCTCCAAGTTTATCGCAGAAGATGCATATCTCAGCTTGAAACCCCTCGAAAACCAAGATATCACCTGTTCTGCATATCCAACGAACTGTGGTGTGGTGAAAACCCCAGAAAACGTGTTTCTCGCATTAAATAGCTCGAAAAGAGCGATCTCGATGATTCTGCACACTTCGGACAGAAGTCTCACCAAGATTATCGCAGACAATGCATATCTCAGCTTGAAACCCCACGAAAACCAAGATATCGCCGGTTCTGCATTTCATACGCACTGTGGAGTGCTGAAAACACCAGATAACGTGTTTCTCGCATTAAATAGGTCGAAAAGAGCGATCTCGATGTTTCTGCATACTTCGGACAGAAGTCTCACCAAGATTATCGCAGACAATGCATATCTCAGCTTGAAACCCCACGAAAACCCAGATATCGCCGGTTCTGCATATCAAACGCACTGTGGGGTGGGGAAAACACCAGATAAGGTTTTTCTCGCATTAACTAGCTCGAAAAGTGCGATCTCGACGATTCAGCATACTTCGGACAGAAGTGTCTCCAAGTTTATCGCAGAAAATGCATATCTCAGCTTGAAACCCCTCGAAAACCAAGATATCACCTGTTCTGCATATCAAACGCACTGTGGACTGGTGAAAACACCAGATAACGTGTTTCTCGCATTAAATAGGTCGAAAAGAGCGATCTCGATGTTTCTGCATACTTCGGACAGAGGTCTCACCAAGATTATCTCAGAAAATGCATATCTCAGCTTGAAACCCCACGAAAACCCAGATATCGCCGGTTCTGCATATCAAACCAACTGTGGAGTGGTGAAAACACCAGACAACGTGTTTCTCGCATTAAATAGTTCGAAATGTGCGATCTCGATGATTCTGCATACTTCTAACAGAAGTCTCACCATGATTATCGCAGAAAATGCATATCTCTGCTAGAAAACCCACGAAAACCAAGATATCTCCTGTTCTGCATATCCAACGAACTGTGCAGTGGTGAAAACCCCAGAAAACGTGTTTCTCGCATTAAATAGCTCGAAAAGAGCGACCTCGATGATTCTGCACACTTCGGACAGAAGTCTCACCACGATTATCGCAGACAATGCATATCTCAGCTTGAAACCCCACGAAAACCAAGATATCGCCGGTTCTGCATATCAAACGCACTGTGGAGTGGTGAAAAAACCAGATAAGGTTTTTCTCGCATTAACTAGCTCGAAAGGTGCTATCTCGATGATTCAGCATACTTCTAACAGAAGTCTCAACATGATTATCGCAGATAATGCATATCTCTGCTAGAAACCCCACGAAAACCAAGATATCTCCTGTTCTGCATATACAAC